>OZ038393.1:9173962-9773962 GCA_964036045.1 Eutreptiella sp. 'Long Island Sound 2002'
GCATTGGTCGATGATGGGAAAAACGAAAGGTAGAAATTTGCAGTGCAGCATCATATGGGCCATAGTTTCAGCCACGTGGCACAAGGGGCAAAGCAGGCGGTCAGGCTTCCAAGACTTAAGCCTGTCTCCTACCGGTTGTTTACGCCACAGCGTTTTTCGAATAAAATCTATGTCAGATGTCGGCAGTCTGCAAGACATCAGAGCTTGCCAGACCTCATCCGGCTGGCGCCGTTCCCTGTTCCTAGGGTAGGACATCACGGCGAGGGCTGGGCCTCTCTGCCAATCAGAGATCAGTGATGACAGATCACAGGGCGTCTGTCGTGAGTGTTCAGAAAATACGAAAGTCTGATTGGCAAGCTGGCCAATGGTTTCTCTGTATATCGGGCGCCACGTGGGGGCGATTTGATTCAGGTAGGAGTCGTCTTCCAGTAGCTGTCCCACTGTAAGTATGCCCTCACTGATGAGCGATGGTGACGAATACGTATGGAAATGGGCGTTTTTGAACAAAACATTGTGCCACAGGGGCATATCGTAGCTCAGAGCGTCTGGAGGGTTAACATTCAAACCTTGTCGTAGGAGCGAGAAAGACTTTGCACTAAAGGCTAAATAGGGGAGGGAGATCCAAGGCAAATTGATGTCCATTTGAAACCAACCCAGTTGGGCCGGCGTGACAGTAATAGCTCTGGGCCCCGCCCAGGCCTCAAACTGTGCAGACACAGTCGGGGGGATTTCCGCAGGACGTAGAGTATAGTTCACGAAAAGGGCTGAGTGATGCCACCACAGAAAATAATGCGGCTGAGCCAAGCTAAGCCCCCCTTGGGACTCGGGGAGAGCTAGGATATCCTGGGTCAACCCCCATGAGTTCAGTCCCAATGCTATGTTGTAGATTCTTTTCAAAGAGTCCACCACCTTCTTGACTGGAAAAATCACACGTGCTGGGTACACAAGCACCGGGAGGATCCACATTTTTAACAAGAACACTCGCTCTTTCAGAGTTAAGTTCCAGTGTTGCATTGAGTGTGCCCTCCCAAGGGCCTTTTGTAAAGCTGGTGCGAAGGCCTCTTCGGGTGCCACGTAACCCAATTTTACCCCTAGGTATGTGTAGGCTGTTTGGACATTGATGCCAGTGATGTCCAGGAGTTCCTGTTCCGAGGTTTCCCATGGGCCAACAATCAGGATTGCTGATTTATCGTGGTTTATCTGGAGTCCACAAAATTGAGAAAATATTTTCATAACTTCAATGCAAGAGCGTAGGGCAAGAGCCGCTTGCAGGGGGGCATCACGGATGATGATTAGCAAATCATCTGCATACAACAATACCGTTACAGTAGGGGACAGTTCCATCAAATACGTAGAGATCGGGGAAATCAAAACCGCAAAGAGTGAGGGGGATAAGGGGCAACCGTGTCTGATGCCTGACGTGGGTGTAATTATTTCATGTAGCATCACTGTGCCGTGCACAATCAGTGCCATGGGCGCCTTGAACAGAAGCATTAGTAGCTGGATCATTTCCGCGGGGAGGCACATATGGGTGAAAAATGCTTGTGCGTATGAGTGTGCTACCGAATCATAAGCTTTCCGAAAATCAATCGGGCAGAAGAGCCCTTCCTGCATAGCACTCCAGGAGCGAAACGCATTCCAAAGATGGTCGAATATACACCTGCCTGTAATGAAGCCCTTTTGGTGCACCGGGGTGAGGGCCGCAATGAAATCCTGTAACTGTAGGGAGACACACGATGCAATCCACTTGTGACAAGTGTTTTGCAGAACCAACGGCCTAAGGTCTTTAACTGTCACTGTCCCACGAGTTTTCGGGATCACGTTAAGCAGGGCCAGCGCCCAGTCCTCATTCATTGTGCCCGAACGGTAGTATCACTGAATCAAGTTATGCATCACCGGGCTAAATTGTTCAGCAAATGAAGCATATATAGAGCACGGAACGCCATCCAGGCCTGATGCCGAGGTTTTGTTCAAAGCAAGAAGAGCTGCGTGCACTAGCGGGGCCGAAAGCGGCTTAATGAGCATTTCTGCCATCAGGGGTATGTTTTTGGACTTAAAAAAGGAGGCCAGGTAGGAATGGCATTCTGTCAGTGGCTGCCCCTCAACCGACATTGTTTGCTGCCAGAAGGATGCGATCTCAGAGGCAATCGCATGTGGATCACACAAGACCTGTCCTGTTTTATGCCTGAGAGACATCAGTTTTCTTTTCGACTGTAGCTGCTTCACCATGCGCCACACCTCTTGGCGTGTCCTGCGCGCTGGGGCGTCGTAGGGTTCGTGCATAAGAGTCTTTAACTTATCCAGCACCATGGCACATGACCGATCCCTCTGCTGGGATTCCGCCATGTGCACCAGCAGTGAATAGGCCGAGGCTGGGTCACGGATTGACGGGTAGCCATTAGCCCAAAGTAGTGCCATGCTTGGGGGCACAGCCCAAGTCTGGTAGACTCCATTACCAGTACCTGTAACTCTGTGAAACCTGTCGGGGTACGTTTGGTTTCGTACTGTACCGCTCTCCGCCGGATGAGCGACAGTGCTTTATCCCACCAGATTTCCCCCTCTCCTGGAATTGTTTGCAATTGGCTCTTGATTTCTGTAACCTCTTCCTCATCGCACAAAAACCCAATGGGGTAGCGTTTTCTACGAGTAGCTGCCGGGGCTGACGGGCAGCGTAAGCCCAATAAAACTAACTTGTGATCAGAATCGGCCACAAAGGTGGGGTAGCATTTTGAAATGAAAGACTCCATACTGTAGGGGCTGTGGATTCTGTCGATTCTGCGGCGTCTGTCGCAGGACTGGGCCTGGTTATCTTCATCAGGGGTTTGTGCATTCTGCCGTTTCGAATTTTGTTGTGGCGTGTTCGTGTGGGGCTTTGACCTTGATGATGGGAAGCCCGAGGTCCATCCGTGCGGGTCATGGTCCGTTGCTCTGCCTGAATGCGCACATGCATATGCATCCACAAGCCCCATACTCATGAAAGTCGAAGCTTCCTCCTCCCTTGCAACAAGTGTTGCTGGCTGGTCTGTCGCCGCTTTGGAATTTGCCACGTCTCTGGTGGGCAGCAGTACGGAGTTATGATCACATAGCCAAATGGTGTTGGGTGCAATTAGTGAACAGGGTAACATGGCAATATCAGACCATTGTTTTTTCTGAAGGGAGGCTTCGTGGTGGAAATGGGACACCATAAAACTATGCAAAAACCCTTGCTCTCCCTTTCACATCACGTATAGGGAGCGGGGTTCCAGGGCCCAGCTCTGCCTCACTTTCCATGTTTTCGGAAAAATGAGAGCCGCTCCTCCTCTGCCGTGTGGAGAGAAATTACTGACACATTTCAAATTTTTTCGGGATAATGCTTCTTTGACTTGGAGGAACATCGACGCATCTTTTAGGTGAGGCTCCTGTAGCCCCAGAACTGTGACACCTGCTCGGCGTATGAAACGCATGATGGTATGGATGCGTTGTTCTGTACCTGTACTGTTTGCAGGGACAGTCAGTAGTCCATGGCTATTGAAAGTGGCAACCTTCATATCTGAATTAAGGAGAGAGGAAATCTGCGGCGTTTGCACTGGAGCATATGCATTCAAGGGGGGTATGGGACCCTGCTGGGCTTGATCGGGAGACAGCTTGGCAGCCTTGCGGGGCTGGGTGGCGTAGGGTAAGGTCATGGTGACTCAGTGTCCCTTTTTCACTTAAAATCAAACGAGGGTGCTGTCTCTTCCTTTGTTTGCTCGTGCCTGGGCTTATTAGAGACCAGCAGGTTAGACTGGGTCCTGGGGTGGCGCCTTTGTTTGTACTCCTCTTTGCTGATGACAACCATTTGCCTTTCCCTTGCGTGTGTGCGGAAAACTTTTCGAATCGGCGGCTGGACCGTTAGAGCCTGTATTTTCCATGTGGCAAACCGCATCTCCGCGAACGACCACCGCTTTTTTGTCAGCAGGAAGTCCTTTTGGTCGGACAGGGACAGGATTTGCTTTATCGCCGATTTTTTTCAATAGGCAGGGGCCCCAATCAAGTAGCAGACATCAATTGAGCCCCACTCAGACAAGACACTAGAAACATCCGAGTCATCGCGATCAAAGGCCGCGACATAGTCCATTGTTTCTTCATCTTTCAATATATACCCCATGGGGGCCATCTGGTCTATATTCGAAATGAGGAGCTTTTTGGTATCTGGCGTGAGGCCGATACGCAGTTTGTTGTAGGAAATTCACTGGATGGCTGCGGAGTCATTACGCAAGACATCTCCGTTCTGCCACAAGGCAGAAAGCACAAAACCAAACATATGTGGAGCATACTGCGACCTATGCTCCTTTTGCGTAAACATTTCAAACACGGTGGTCTTTTTTTCGATGGCAGTGCCCCCATACCACTCAATAGGCATCAATGCAAATCTGGGTTTTCCCCCGAACGTGGTAACCACAGTGTTAATGACCTCTTCAGACAGCTCTGAGAAAATGTATTTGGTCGCCTTGGGGTCCGAGCCCGGGACCTCGTCCAACTTGTCCTTGGTGGAGTCCAACAACATGTAGAGGTCGGCAGACCAGGCCATGTGGCTCTGTATCGCATATAGATTCTTCGGCATCTTCGGTTGTTCAAATACCAGTTCTTTGGGGGAATGTCCTTTCTCCAACACCTTCAAAATGCGCAGTTTTGGCTGTTTGTGGCCTTAATTGCTGGTTGACGTGATTGGAAATACCCATGGGAACAACTCAGTCTCCAGACCCAGGCTACACACTGCTCTCTCTGCCTTGATAGCCCTGTCCAGCGTAAAGGGTAGGTCTTTCAGTAACACTTTGCTTCCATCTCCCAGAGCTGAATCTGCGGAGTCCAACAGGACCACGTCTAGAATTCTCCATGTGGGTAGGTGATTAAGCAGTGTCTTGACGCATTTCATGTCACGTGCAATGCTCATTTTCACTGTGACGCATAGCAACTCCGGCTCGTCTCCACGGAAAACGACGCGTGCTTTTTGGGGTGTGTTTAGTTCTTTGAGTCCGTCGAAGCGCATACTGAAGCCCATAGACAGATCTAATCCCGAGGACAAATACCTTTCATTCTGTACGACGAAGTCATGGTCATCCAGGCCTGCAAGCACGAGCAGTTGTTCACTGTCAGTCTCGCTGAGAATCTCCATGGGTCGCTGTATTTCTTGAGGAAGTCCTTTGCATTCATTTAGCCAAACTCCGACAATTGGACAGCAGGAGGTTGGAGATTAATTCGCTGGCTGCAATGTGCAGCTCTAGTGTGATCGCAAGAATAGGCAGGCAGCGCTGCTCTAGATGTAATGTAGACGCCGGTGCGGATCCGACCCGCACTGGGTAATCAGGAATAAGAGGTCTGGGGGCAGAAAGTAGGGGTGCAGGGCCAACTTCAGCAGGTGGGTGAAAGCATGTGATAGTCTGGGACTCAGAAACTCAACGACGGTGTGGAGAGGTTGGAACCAGAAAACGATCTCAGGATTGATGTTTGGGATGTACTGTGAGGGTTTCCCTTGTCTGTGGCGCGGCTGGTGTACGATGGCGAACCGGGCCACTTGCCCGTTGTAGAGGATTGGCTGTGCTCGGGGCGTCTCAGGCGGTTGCTTGCCGCGCGGGGAGGGCGAAACCGACTACGCAGGCCCAAACCGTTCCTCACATGTGGTGCTCAGGGTGGTGGAGGGGTTGGCGGATCTAGCGTTTGCCGCCGATACCGCTGTCCAGTTCCCCTGGCTTTGGGTGAGGGCTGTAGGTGCTTCGACACCCCCAGTGGTGCTCGGCTTTGCGGACATGCTCAGTAGGCCACACAGGTCTTGGACATGGCAGAAAAGATGGCACCGAAAAAAAACAGACACTCAGAAAGGTGGTTTCACAAGCCACTGCAACAAAGTAGCACAAGCAGCAGAGTATGGGGTCCCACCATGAGGAGCACCAAACCATTCGGATCGATCGGTCACCAAGATTTCCACAAGTTGCTGACATAGCCTGGCCGTGTTGATGATTATGTTCACAGTCAGGTCATACTGGACCAGGGCAATGCCCAGACTGCAGGGGTGCCCCCGAGGCTCTCTCATACATGTCCGAGCAAAATGTGTTCGGGCAGGGACGATGACCTGACGCTCGTGAAAAACACCAAAGGCACCACAATTTGGTTGGTCGTACTCATGGTGTTGGCATGGCGCCCATACTCCATTGAGACCGCGACGTGTCAGTTGGAGAATACCTCTGCTCAGCTCTCTTCTGTTGTGCGACCTGGTCTGTTAATGCCAACTGGGTTCTTGGCTGGGCACACACACACGGTTTCAGTCACATGGGGTCACACACACTGTGTGCAGTGCACTGGTTCCCTGTTTCCCGACCCCCAACTGGCGGGTAGTACATAAGGCACGCTTGGGTGACGCTAATTGCACTCCAATTTGCATTCATTTCTGGTGCATAGGGCGTGTTTGCTTGCAATTTCCTGGTCCCTGAGATTTGCTGGCCCCTACGGCAGGAGTTATGCAGCCCCATTGCTACTGAGGGGGTTTATGGTTTTAATCTCTTCAGGTACCCAATCAAGAGCATCTGTGACCTTTGTAGGGATCCCATGGTGCCACAAAGCACAGAGCAGTATAACAGAGGTCTCTTGTCCCCTTGTTGCTCTTTATATTCTAAGTTTTGCCTCAGATGTTGGACGCCGCAATTTTAGAGTAGCATGAAGTAGTGGTCATGCGGCGTTCACGGCATTGTTTTCCTCAAATTACGACGGCCGTCCGAAGTCCAGCCTGGTGAAAGAGCATGACTGATTCCAAAAAGACAATGCTGGTAGTAGGGTTTCATTGCAGCACATGTACCTTTTTTATGGCCATATTTTCTGTTGTATGTGCGCATCCCCACTCCTGGCTGCCGGAGATCGAATGCATGACTGGAGTAGGCATGACACGGAGAATATGTGGGCATGGAGCGGGAGGTCAGAATCAAGTAAGCTTTGGAATTGGTTTCTTGCAAAATGGCTCATTGTTTTAAATTTTTTCTCGGAAAACAGTTAATTAGTCCTATTGCGTTTCATGAAAATAATCATTTTCTCTCTACTATTGCTTTTGCAATAATCAATTATTCACCAAAATTTGCAGCTTTTTCTAAAAATAGACCATACACACAAAGTACAACAATCAGCACCAACCAAATCTTGGAATTTTGAAATGTACACACCCATGATAGTGCAAAACCCCCATCATGTCGTGTACAAAGGAAACAGTTTTTAGCATTTCATAATTGGTGCGGCTAATTGGGTTGAATGAGTTTTCGAACGAAACGGTGTCTGCTGATAATTGCTTTTTCCGATTGATTCGGTAAAAGCCAGTTCCAACCCCCAGCGTGGTGAGCATCTTTCGGTCACTCATCCCTGCCATGACCCACACCACAAACTCACATGTCAATGAGCGCCTAGTTTTGCTCGAATGGCTCCATCTTCCAAAGAACAAGACTGCTATGAACCTTGCTCGCTGCTAAGTTTTGAACCTGGCAGTTTTGAAAATACCAGGTTTTTAACAATTATCGTTACAAAAACAACCAGTTTCGCCGATTAATGGTTTTCAAAACTACAGGTTTTTCCGATTAATTGCAAGTCTCCAACCAAAATTTTGCCATCCCACAAAAGAGAGCCTATACAAGTTGGAGAGCAATGGTCAAAACTACAACGGAAGTTGTGTTTCACTATTGGCAATGTTGTATTGCCATCAAAGCTTCTTTTTAGTGTAAAAATGAAAAGAAATTTAAAATTTTGCAACCATTCCGATTAATTCTTTTAAATTAGGTTTCAAAATAACCGGTTGTGCCGATTGTTTTGAAAATTTTCTCCGATTGTTGCCCACAACCGGTTTTTCCAATTAATGGGTAAAACCGGTTCCGAACCCTACTCGCCGCCCAAAAACTATCAATAACTGGGAATGGTAAGCAAGGAGGCTGAACACCACAACAATAGGTCGAAAGATTGCTTTGAGATCGAATGTTGGATTTGCCAAGTAGGTAGAAGGTGTTTGTAGGGGTTGAAGGCCATGCATACACAAGCCCTCCCATGAAGATGTTGGACTTTTCGCCGCATTGTTTGCTGGAGTTTTGAATTGGATGGGGCACCTTGTCTTTGGTCGTATGGTGCGGGCCTTGGAGAGTATCTATGGTTACCTCGTCGTTGTACATTGAGCCCGGTGGTGATACACCGCTCCGAATTGGCTGCAAAGGTCGAAGGTGTTGTATTTATAGAAAATTGTGAGGCCCAATTTGTAGTGCACATGTAGTGCCCCAAGGCTTCATAACTAGCAGAAAGTTGCGTTGGTGTGATCAGGTCGGATATGGTGATATGGTGCCAACACATTGTGCGGTGATTGCTCGTTGTGATTGCTCCATGATTTGGAAAGTCATTTGGTGTATCCGTAAAACACCAAGTGCATGCTACATGTAAAGTTTGCGGGATACAAAGCGATGGGTAAACTGTTTCTTACAGGGGATCGAGCGTTCACACCCTTCTTTTCTTTGCGCTGTAGCTCCCAGCTATCCGGGTGGGGCTCCCCGAATTTGTAACCCTTCTAATATGGATCGCATCTCTAGCGAGCATATTTTTCGACAGCAGTTTTACCCCTTGTGGCTCCAAGACCACTGGTTTTGCCTCCACAATTTCAAATAGATCCCGCTGTTTCTAACCTACCCCTGAAATCGGCATGTTTTGACACCTTGCATTCTTTTTCTAAACCCTGCATGTAATGAAGCGGTACCCAGAACCCCATGGCCAGGTTACGGCATACAACCGGTCTCCGGTCCACTAACCCCATGTACGGAAGTGTTCCGTGCCGTAAAGCCCCGCATCGGCAACCGATGCACCGCCAGCGGAGATTTGTGTATCAGAATATCAGGAATCAACAGGGTTTTATTTTCATATTGTTTCCGTCAATTTTTACGCTTCCGTTCTGATACTCACTGTTTTGACTGCTGGCGGTTGGATCGCGACTTTACCGTAACCGCCAGTTTAACTGTAATTAATGGAAATTTTAACGCTATCCGCGACGAAGGCTCCAAAGCCTTCAGGAACTGCATGGATGCTTCCGCAATTTTCACATTCTACACTCGCAACCTTAATCCGAATTTTCAGGATGTCGAAATCGGATTTTCGACTTCGACATCCCCGCACTTGATTTGACCTCTTTCGAGTGGACCTACTTGCTTCCCTATGCACGAAACAACTTTCCTTTTATCTTGCCCCCCATTTGACTCAGAGATATGGGCAAAACAAAGTTGATTCGTGAGGCCACTTGTGAGGGTCATATCTCGTGCCGCTTGCGAGTATTGACAATAAGGAAACGTGGGACGTATTCACAATACTCCCGACGTAATTTAGGAAGCCTTATATGCCTTGCGTTTCCACACGTGCGCGCTAGTGTAATGGATCATGGTCAAGAGGGCAGAGTTTGCGTTATAACTCTTTGGCCATGACATTGCGTGCGTTAAGATAACTTTCGAGTGTAGCGCGCAAGTGTTGGTGATGCATAGGAACTCTCCTTGAGTTCCTATGAGCGATTGACACAAAGTTATGCCCTTGGAGGGGCATGACATATCGTGGTGGGAGCTACCTTTTTGGGCAATATGTGGTATGTGCCATGTGTTGTGTTGCGTGCCCATTTGGCGGGTCCATAGCTCCAAGCCGAACCCGCCAATGGACCTCATACTGTGCAAGCCCCTTCTCCATACTCCCCACGATCAATGGCAAGCCTAACCTTCGGGAAGGGAAGCTTGTGTGGTGATCCCGAAGCGATGCGTTGGGAGCAAGGTGTGTATTTTGCAATTTTCCATATTTTCATGTGCCCACTTGGGAAGTAGCGCTCGTAACCTTTCAAGGCGCCCCAAGTGGAGCACATATGTGGGATCAAAGGTCATTGGTGTCAAGTCATTGTGTTTAGAAGGATTAAGTGATTGCACGATCCAAGCCGAAGATATTATAATATAATTATGCACCTTTCAAGGCACTTTTGTGTGTGCTTGTGCCAATTTTGCCATTTTTGGCCCGTCATGATGTCAAGTGGCGACCGTGTATCTCAACGTTGCGCTCAATTGACATCATGACCCAAGTATGATATAAGGGTACATACTTCGGTGCCGAAAATATCTTGGACCCGGCGAATAACTCCTCTTAGGCTTGGCATACCGTGGCCGCCATGTTGGCGATTTGGGACTATCCCAAATCATGGGCTCACTTGGCGACCCTGCCATTCCCAATATCGGAGGAGTTGGGCGACGCCCAAGAGATTTGTTGGACCAATATGACTTGATACCAATCCTATGGCACACTCCGGTCCGAGTCGGGCATGTGCCTCATTTGCCTTAACCATGAGTGTGCGCATTTTTGGCCATTTTGAGCAATTTTCCCCTTTTGCTGCCCGCCGTGCACTATGTTCTAACCCTCGTACATGCCGGACGCATGGACCAATGGACCATATATGACATGGGTGTTATGGGTAATGGTCCCCATGGTTCACACACCACGTGGGCGAAGCGGAGCAACCTTCGTTAAGGCGCTAGCCCAAAGTGAGTGTGGGCAATTTTGCCATTTTGGCATTTGTGGACCCAATTGGGATCGTCACCATGCCAAGTAGCATGGAGATCTTCGAGAGCCAAGGGCATGGGAGTCTCGGTTGGACTCCCGGTGGCTTGCGTATGGGATGGCGGATCTGATCTCCAAGCCGGCGTGGAGATATACTATTGGGAGCACACCGAATTTTGGCTCATTTCAAGCAGCCAAAATGACCCAATTTTGGGACCCCAATTTCCCCCTTCCGTGTGGTCAATTGGCGGCCCCATTTCTCTAAGCCCATAGGGAGCCCGGACCTAAATTCAAGTTGTGCACTCAGATATAAGTCCTAGGTCCTGCCTCCTACCCTGTGAGCCATTGGCCTTACCTTGGCCGGGCGAGCCACGCGTGGGGATGACGCCATTTTTGGTCATTTTGGCATCAGGACCCCACTTGACTCATCCGTGTTGCCCTGATGCCGGGACCTCAGAGGGAACCAGGTTGGGTGAGGGCTCCAGGGAGTTCGTACTCGAAGGATTTAGGGTCAGTTGCCTCGTCCCTACCTCTGGCGGGTCCAGACGAGTGGTCAATTTTGGGGATTTTTGAGTTATCTCCAGTTTGGGCTGAAACAGCCCATTTTCAGCTACCAACTCCTGGGTGATAATGGCGGGGCCATATCTCTAATTCAGAGTGGAGTTGGGACCTGCCCATATGGGAGCATAGGGAGTCACTGTCGGTTGGCCTTGGAGCCCCTTGGTTCCCAGGAACTCGCCTGTGGCTGGGCGGGACACCTCTCCCATTGGCAGGGTTTCAGGGTCCGGACTGAGCAGGGCATGGGTTGTGTTTGAGCCCCCGCCCCTACCAGCCACTGAGAGGGTCGGACCTGGGATTGGGATATGAGTTGCCACTGAGTGTCTATTGTCCCTTGATGCCCTTACCCCAGTCCAGTCTTAACCCCATGTGTACATATCCTGATGTGTTGCTGTACATACTTTCGTTCCCTCTTTGCAGAGTGGCAAGGATTCTGAAACGCTTTGTCACATGACACGAGCGTATTGATGCCCTTGTGAGCGTAGTGCCTTGCCTGCCTGCTCACCTGTGCGTGTCACCGCAGCGTCCCGTGGCCGGCCCCCCACGGGAACGCGTCAAAAGCATTTCACCGCCGCGGGGTTACCCAACCCTCGCGTGCCACTCGGGGCCACCAACCCCGAGCAGCGCGTCGCAGCAGCGCGGCGCAGCTCGCAGCTCGCAGCGCAGCGCAGCGTCTCGCAGCGCAGCGCAGCGGTTCGCAGCGCCACTCAGCGACAGCGCCGAGTTCGTCACGGAGCCCGCAGCGCCGTCCAGAGCATCGCCCTGACCGCGCAGCAACCGTGAAAGAGGTGCACAGACCAGGACTCCTGCATCAGCCCCATCGGCCGACCCGGAGTCCCATCGGCCGACCAGCAAGGCCGCGTCAACCACCTCCACAACCACCGGCTGACCAGCACCAGCCGCACTTCCAATCCAGTGCTGCAGCACCCTCCTCAACAACCACAACCAGTTCGTTGAGTTGAACGAGTGCACATCAAGGACCTCAAGACCAACTACGCCCCCGCTGCCATGGTGAATTGGCAAGAAGCGGGTAGGAGGTGGCCGCAGCCCCACCCCCATGTGGCGCGCCTGCTGCGCGGATTGCTGTGGGACCAGCAATACCGCTACAGCAATCCCCAGTGCGAAGGCGGCATGCCCGGGAGCTTCGAGCTCCGGGAGGACATGGGGGAGGACCGCCTGCGGGCAGTGGAGGAGTGGCTGCGGGCGGAAGGGTACGAGTACCGCTTCCGCCGCAAGCGCTCAAGGACGTGGACCCGGCCGGACAGGCCCGGCGAAGGGCTGCGCCCCGACGGGATCGAGGAGGACGAGGACCCCAACGCCTACCTGTCGGGCGCCTCGATCAACGTCTCCCTGTGGGACGTGATCGAGAAGAACTTCCCGGAACCGGGGAGCGAGCGCAGGCTGCAGGGCAGCAGCAGCGCGTCTCCGGCGACGGAGAAGCGGTCCGCCGGGGACAGGAAGCGGGACCGGAGGTGGCGGGAGTACCAGGAGTCCCTGGCCGCCGAAGCCGCCCAAGGCGCCAAGGGCGGAACCCCAGCCCCCAGTCCCCAACGGGCCAATGGTGGTCACCACCCCGGCTCCACCACCCTTGGCGACTACATCCAAGTCGCCAAGCAGACCCAGGCCAAGCCCCGTCCGCTGCTCCTGAGGGCCCGGCAGGCCCCAGCAGGCCCCAGCAGCGACGTGGAGTCGGCCCACCGCGGGAGGATGCCGGCCGACCAGGCCAGCTCCAGCAGCAGCGTCGCTCCCGAAAGGGACGTGGCGCGCGCCTGTGAGCGCGCCTGTGGGGTGCCCTGCAACCGTCGGGTTGCCCGGCAACGGGCCAGGCAGTACAGCGCTGCCGTGGAGGGCGCCGTCGGCATCGCCCAGGAGGAGGCTGCGGAGTGGGCGCATGGCATGGCCATCCACGGCCAGGCCGTGGCGGCCATTGCGGCCGGACTCACGGCCGTAGCCGCCCATGGGGCAGCGACTGCCCAGGTCAACGGTGAGTTGGCGGCAGCTGACGAGGAAGCCCGCCTGACGCAGGAGGCCATTGCTTGCAAGGAGGCCGAGGTGAAGGCGCTGGAAGAGGCGCTTGCCCAAGAGAGGGCAAAGAAGGAGGCGGAGGAAAGGGCCCACGCCGAAGCGACGGCTAAGGCCCAGGAGGACGCCGCCAAGAAGGAAGCCATCGAGGCCGCGCGACGGAAGGTCGCTGAGGAGAAGGCCAAGACGGAGGCGGAGCTGGCAGCGTTGGAAGCGCAGAAGGCGCGGCTGCAGCAGGCCCGGGAAGCCGAGGCGGCTCGTGCTCGGGAGGAAGCCGAAGCGTGAGCTGCCGCAGCCACCGCCGCCGCAATGGAGGAGGCAGAGGCCAAACTCCGCCGCGAGACTCCCCCGGGAGCATCACGAGTGGAGACCCTTCGAAAGCTTTTCGAAGGGGACGCCTCTTCCAGGATGGCGCTGGATGAGGCCGACACGGGCAGCAGTGGGAGCGGTGGCACCACCGCCCGTCGACGGAGGAAGGGCAAGGGGAAGACCCCCGAGAGGCCGCGGAGGCCAGCGGGTGGGCACCCCCACAACAGTGACCCCTTCTTCACCGCCAGTGACGGGGATGAACAAGGCCGTCGACATCGCCAAGTGGTGGCTTGGACGGGCGGAGGCGGCGGAGACGTCCCCATGGAACCAGAAGGTGAAGATGAGGATCTCCCTCCTCCCTACCGGAGCTCGGAGTCCTCCGAGACCGAGACGCCCAGGTGGGGCGACATGGGCGAGGATGACGACATGGACTTCGGCATCACGAGGAAGCGCCCATCCTCGGACCCACCGAGGCGACCCGGCGGAGACCCACCGGGACCCCCTGGCGGAGGACCATCAGGACCCCCTGGAGGACGCCCACCGAGTGGACCCCCCGGAGGCGGACCACCGGGCTGGGGAGGACCCCCTGGACCGGGCGGACCCGGCGGAGGCCCTCCTGGAGGACCCCCTGGGGACCCCGACGACCCACCAGGGAACGGCGACCCGGATACCACCTGGCGGTGGATTGTCTACCTCCGCAGGAGGGTCTTTTCCCTCGAGTGCGAGGTAGACACGGGCAAGGTCGAGATGGCTCGCATCTCCGGGGTCGCCGCGCGCGCGCAGAAGGAGCTGGACATCGCCAGGGCCGAGACCAAGTCGCTGACCAACGTCGTCAGCGGCCTGCAGGAGAGGCTGGATGCGCTGGAAGCCCGTGGGAGCGTCGGCAGCGACCACCCACCCCTGGAGTCTGGCTCGTCGGACGACGGCTGGGGACCCGGACCAGGTCCAGGCAGACCCCACGCCCCCGGCGGAGCCCCCAGGAGTCGCCCCAGCGCCAGTGCCCCCTCTCTCACCGTCCCCTCTCAACACAGCGCGGGCCGCCGCAACGAGCGCGTGCCGCCCGGCAGTGGCAGTGAGGAATGGCGCGATGAGTGGCTCAGCGCGGACTACCACAACCGCCGTGCCCCACCGCGGACGCCTGTACGCCCCCGACGCCCGGCACCAGCCGCGGCGCCAATCCCCAGGGCTGGAGGACGTTATGGTGGACTCAGGGATGAGGTCCCCAGAGGAGACGTGGAGTGGGATGTCGGCGAAGGTGAGGACCTGGACCTGGACCTGGAGGAGTTCGACATCAGCCCGCCGCGTGGTGTACGACGGGAGGCCGCTGAACGCAGCCGCCGGCGCCGTGATGAGGATGCGTACATGGATGCAGTACGGCGTGAACATTTCGGTTCAGCGTACGTGGAGGAACCGCGGCGTAGCCACAGGGATTCCATGGAGGAGATGGACGTGGCGGCCGTGGGAGTCCGTGGGAGAGGCCGATGGGAACCTCGGTCGACCTCGCGGCCGGCGTTCATGGTCTCTAAGGCCGCGGATGCCGCCGTGTGGGAAGACTTGAAGGACATCAAGCCCCCCATGTACGACGGCAACCCCCTCAACCTCGACCGCTTCTTGGAGAAGCTGGACGATTGGGGGCTGACCGTCACTGAAGACCTGCCTCCCGCTGATGCGGAGAAGTATGTCTTCAAACGGTTCAGGTACCGCCTGCCGGAAGTGCTCGGAGAGCTATACTTCATGGCGACCAAGGAGAGGAAAATCAAGACCCTCAAGGAAGCCAAGAAGTGGCTCAACGAGCAGGAGCGGGTGGACGCTCCGCAGGTGGCGGCCAAGCGCTGGAAGTCCATCAAGCTTGAGCATGATGGACGGGAGATCCGCCTACGAGAGTGGCGGGACTTCCGAGGGAAATACACCCTCTTCCGCCGCAACGTGGAGGATTGGAACGAGGGTGACGAGCAGGCTCGCCTGCTCTCCATGCTGCCGGAAGCATGGATCAAGAGGGTCACCAAGGAGGAATCCAAGAGGGCCAAGTCCAACCACACGGTCAAGATGATGCTCCCCAAGGAGTATCATACTAACGTGGTGGCTTGGGCGAAGAAGAATGTGGCCCGGGATGTCAAACGGCACTCCCTGCGGAACGCTCTTCTCATCACCGTCTCGGGCGATCGCGAGAAGACCGCGATGTGGCGCCTTGACGATTGTGAGTTGAGCGGCCAGACCATCCGTCTGCAGCCCATCCCGGCGCGGATGAGCTGCGACGAGATCCTGGAGTGGGTTGGCGAGGAAGTACTCAAGGAGTACCGAAACCTCCACCACACCCGCGGGTTGAGGTCCGGCGACCGCGACGTCTACTACGTTGGCGAGGGACCTGGCGGGGAAGATGCCATGGACCCAGCGGGAGCCGGCGGCGATGAGACTCTCGTCGACGATGACGACGACGATGAGCCCGCCGAAGTGGCCGTTTGTGCCTTCGTGGCCAGGAACCTGAGCTCAGGGAGGCAAACCGGGAAACTGGAAGCCCCTGCAGCAAGGTTGGAGGAAGCAGGAGAAGAGGGACCCTCGCCGCATTGGCGACCCTCCGCTGTCCTTTGGGGAGTTCATACGAGCTCACCCTCAGGGCTGTTTCGTGTGTTATGGGAGGAAGAAAGGCTTCAACCATGACCACCGAACATGCCCTGTCCACAAGGCCGACACTGAGGCTTACAAGAAGGCGCACGGGTCGAAGAAGCGTGCGCCCGCGGGTATCCGGGAAGCCAAGATGGAGGTGGACAAGGACGAGCTGGCCAAGCTGATGTCGTCGGTGGGGACCGAGTTGGCCGAGGAGATCCAGGAGATCAAGCGGAACTGGGTCCCCAGGTCGGACAACAAGAACAAGGAGAACAACCAGAACAACCAGAACAAGGACAAGGACAAGAAGCCTACTCGTAGTGAGAGGAGGAAGAAGGGCGTCAACGACGTTGAGGCCGAGGAGAACACCCCCTCTTCCACAACCGACGCCCCCTAGCGGAGCCCCTGCAGCCAAGGGCCCCAGCTAGGGCGGTCGCAGGATGGTGACGTGGGAAGCGCCGAACCATCTCAGTCGGGAGTCGATAAGCACAAGGGGACTGCCGCGGGCGGAAGGCCCGGTCCGGCACCCGACAGTCGCGGAGGCGGGGTGAGGGCAAGTGAAGGCACGAACCCTTGCACCCGTCCGTCCTTCGCGACCAAGAATGTGTTTGATGTACTACAGGATCTATCCGAGAGTATCGGAGGATCACCCGGACCGCAGCTGGATGCTGCAGATGGGCAGCCTGAGCCCATTGTCCACGACCTGCACCAGTCGCTTGTGGAGTTTCTGGAACGGCCGGAGATCCTGAGTTTGCACGCCGTGCGCCGTGTCGGTCGCGAGCGGCAGTTGCATCTTAAGGTCCGTGCCCTATGCGGGGAAGTGGAAAAGGTTTTCGACGTGTTGGTCGACACGGGAGCTCAAGTCAGCTTGGTCAAGGCTGGCCTACTTCCACCAGAGTGTCTGACCGACAGTCGGAAGCCTGTCAGGCTGAAGGTGGCGAACGGCCAGTACATGGTGGGAGGCACGAAGGAAGCGGCCATTGGGCTGCAGTTCGTGAACCATCGTGAGCTGAGCCGCCCAGACCTCGGCAAGGAAATCCTGCTGCACGGTAGCTTCTACGAGGCCGAGATGGACTGGGACATGATCGTTGGGTACGACTTCATGATGGAGACGGACTCCGGCGTCCTCCCGGCCCAGGCTTCCATGACCCTGTACCAGGACGACCAACTCTCGTGGCTTTCGTCACCTGAGCACCATGTGGAATGCCAATGGATCCACCCCGAACGCAATCAGCTCGAAGTGGCCGCGCTGGACACTGAGCCCACTGGGCCAGCAAACCAGGAGTACGGCGTAAGGCCCGAAATGGCGAACCGAGTGGTCGCGGACCTGGGAGCTTCGGATCTGGCCCTGGATGCGTTCTCTTCAGGAACCTCCGCCCATCTGCGGGTATGTGAGAAGTACTGGAGCGCCCAGGACTCCGCGTGGAAGAAGCACTGGGGTCCGAATCAAGGATTGATGTGGATCCATTGCCCCCGCTGGGACATTCCAAGAGCGATAGCAAAGATTCGCAAGGACGGCTCCAAGGCAGTGCTGGTTGTTCCTATGGGATGCACCGAGGAGGAAAGTACCCGACATTGGGTAGCCTCATTGACCAACATGACCTTAAACAAGGTCGTCCTACCGGCTGGAGAGAGTGTCTATCAGGACGCTAAGGGACAGCCCATGCCGCCCCAGAGATGGCCAACAGAATTCCACTATGTGGATGGGGGCCTTGATCAGGCCGACACCACGGACTTCGTGTGTGTCAACCGCATCAGAGCAGAGCCATGGCGGCAATGCTTTGCGGTTCCCCCTGTTGACATCGAAGAATCGGATTCGGAAGACCCCCTCACTGAAGAGGAGTGGGATCTGGTTCAGGGGTATATGGATCAGCCCTTTCACGACTGGGGAAACCAGCGTGAGGGCAAGGGCCAGGACAAAGCCTGGTGGGAAGTGGACTCAATCGTCTCCGGTTCCTATGACGGGAATACCTTCGTACAGAGGGTGCTGGATCACATGTCCAGCCAAGACGACCCGCCTGGCGGTAACCCACCCACCTACGGCAATCTGTTCCGAGGCAAGACCAGAGATGGCCCTTTGGGCCACCTGGGAAGACCACCTGAGCCGAAAGCGAGCGGGGTCGCTACCCCTCAAGTAAGCTCCGTGGTTCAAGTGCCCGGAAAAGCCAAGGCGGAGTCCGATGACTGCCCCAAGATCCAGGCGTTGAGGACCAGGCTGAAGCAGAAGTATGGTGACACCTTCTTCAGCGGTAAGCCTGTGTTTCCCCCACCGGTTCGTGGACCGTATGGCGAGGTCAAGATACGACTGAAGCAGGACCCCCGTGTGTACCGGCACCGGGAGTTTGCCCTGAGGGGCGAGAGGAAGGAGGCCATGGAGAAGATCCTCCGTGACTTCATCCAGAGAGGCTGGCTCGAGCCGTGCCACTCCGAATGGGCCTCTCCTTGCTTCGTTGTCCCCAAGAAGGTTGCCGGTGAGTGGCGGCTCGTGGTCGACTACCGCGGCCTGAACGCCCAAACGCAGCACGACAGCTATACGCTGCCCCTCATTGAGGACATGCTGCAAAAGCAACACCGGCGGAGGATCTTCACGGTGATTGACCTGAAACATGGTTATCATCAGATGCCTCTCGCCGAAGAGTCCCGTGCCCGCACAGCCATGAGCACCCCACTTGGACCTCTCCAGTGGAAGGTGATGCCTATGGGCGTTACCAACGGCAATGCGGTTTTTCAGCGGATGCTGGAGAACCTGCTTGAGCCGGTGCGCGACTGTGCGGACCCCTTCGTGGACGACGTGATCATCGCGTCCGGGGACCCCAGTATGAGCTACGAGGAGCTCCTGGAGGCACATGAGAGGGACGTCACTCGAGTGCTCGACCTTCTGGTTCGGCACAAACTCACGGGCAGCAGTGACAAGGCCACCATTGCGGTAAGCGAGGTGGTCTTCGCTGGCCACGTAGTCGGGAACGGGCAGCGAAAGCCCATACCTGGCAAGGTGGCTGCGATTGAGCACTGGGAAAAGCCCAAGACGGTCTCTGAGCTACGGGCGTATCTGGGGTTCTGCAACTACTACTCGGGGTATATCAAAATGTATGCCGAGTATGCAGCCCCCATGACGACCATGCTCAAGGGCAACCGAGAGGAGACCAAGAAGGGGTCCAAGAAGGCTCTGGTCTGGACAGCTGAGTCCGACCGTGCCTTTGAGGGGATGAAGCAGGCGCTGCTATCCGCAGGGGGTCTGCACCTCGTGGATCCCGACCGAGGGTTCGTCCTGCGCACCAACGCTTCCGACTACGCCATTGGCGCTGTGTTGGAGCAAGTGCTTGACGACGGGAGGCACGTGCCCGTGGCCTTCTGGAGCCGAGTCCTGGCGGAAGGCCAGAGACGGACGTGGACGCCCCGTGAAAAGGAGGCGTATGCCATCGTCATGGCTCTCAGGAAATGGGCTGGGTACATAGCCCTCCATCCTGTCACCGTCTGCACCGACCATCAGAGTCTGCAGTCGTGGCACAAGGAGCACGTGGACACCCCCTCAGGTCCCGCCTCCCGACGGGCAAGATGGCACGAGACCTTGGCCAAGTTCGACCTTACGGTTGTTTATATTCCTGGAAAGGATAACACCGTGGCGGACTGTCTCAGTAGGTGGGCCTATCCCGCCAGCAAGGGCATGCAGGACATCTCTGCCCATGGCGATGAGGCTGAGACCGCTGAAGCCAAGAGGATCATTGAAATGGAACGCCTGATGGAGGAGGAGGGTGCTAAATGCTTCGTCGTCATGGCCGCGGATGCCCCCCTTGCAACGAGGGTGAGCAGAGCGGTCAGAGTACTCGCCCCTGAGGGGTCTGAGTCCGACAAGCACCTCTTCCCGAAGTCTTGCCTCCAGGACGACTGGACCGACGACTACGCCAAGTCTGAGGCCTTTGCGGCCGAGTATAGGGCTGTGACCGACCCTGACGACGGGCAGAAGTGGCCAAAGGGGCTGACCGAGGAAGACGGCAAGCTCTACCGGAATGGTAAGCTGCTAGTACCGGAGTCCCGGGTGCTCGAGCTGTGTGAAGCTTGGCACCACCACATGCTGCACCCAGGGGTCAAGAAGCAAGCTCTTGACATGCAGCGTCGGTTCGAGATCGACCATATCGTTCTCTACACCGCCATCAAGAAGGTCAGGAAGGGTTGCTCGGTCTGTCAGGCCTGCAATCCCGATAACCAGAACGTCAAGGGGGAAGCCCAATGGACCCCGGTTCCTGACCAGCCCATGGAGAGCGTGGCCATGGACGTCTTCTCCATGCCCGAAGTGCACATTGGCAAGGAGACCTTTGACTGTGTGGTTCTCTGTGTGGACCGCCACAGCGGCTACGTAGTAGCCGTTCCGGCACGCATAAAGGGGTTGCTTGCCAGAGAAGTGGCAGTCATGATGATTCGTCATTGGCTGACCGTCTTTGACATCCCCCGCACCATTTGCAGTGACCGAGGGCCCCAGTTTACTGGTGGCTGGTTCAAGGCTATGTGTTCCCTCATGGGAATACGTCATGCCAAGAGCGTCGCCTATCTCAGCCGGTCTAACGGCCGTGCTGAAGTGGCTGGACGGCAGCTGTTCGAGAAGCTGCGCAAGATCCACATCACCAATCCACGTCGGAACTGGTTTGAGGAGATGTGGCCTGCTCTGAAGGCCCATCATGACACCCCCACTCCGGGCGGTTTGTCCCCTCACCAGATTCTGTTCGGCAGGGACCCCCTGGGTAGGGGACTTCCCTTGTCTGGTGATGGCATGGCTATGGATGCCAAGGAGTTCTTCGCGCGGCAAGAGCAAACGGCGCGGGACATCCGCCAGCAGCTTGAGAAGGAGCATGCTGAGCGTCAGAAGTCCGCCCCGAGCTCGACAGCGCAGAAGTTCAGGGTGGGAGACCCGGTGTGGGTGATCAGACCCCGCCCTATGGGCACCCACCGCACCAAGACCTGGTTCACACCCGGCGAGGTGGTCCGCAGGATTGGTGAGGACACCTACCGCATCAAGGTGGGTCACGGACAGTTCCGGGAACGCCACGTGAGTCAACTCCGTGTGCGGGAACCCGACCTCCGTGGCCAACATGTGTCCCTGAGCTATGCCGCACATGAGGCTGATTCGGATGATGACTATGCCGAGCAGGACGACTATACTGTCGAGAAGATCCTGGCTCAGCGTCCGAAAGCCTCGGCACCCGGAGGTCTGGAGTTCAAGGTTCGTTGGCGAGGCTATGGGCCGTCCCACGACACCTGGGAACCCGTCTCCTCGTTCGTGCCGCGGGTCAATACTCCCTTCATGGAGTACATCCGCAAGCACAAGACCAAGATCCACGTTTCGGACTTGGCAGCACTCACCCGGGCGATTGCAGCCAGGGGTGCCTGATCAGCGCCCTGAGCTCTCCCCTGATGCGTCTTGAGCGCTTGTGAGGCCGACGAATCGTCCCTTACTTGCTTGCTCTCTTCCATCTTTCGGTGACAGAGTGGCCGTATGCCCCCCCCTGCTGAATCCAGAGGGGGATGGCCCCTCTCTTTCTCTTTTGCTATTCGTCACTCACCCCCCTGCTGAATCCTTGGGAAACCAGGTAGGGCGACTGACCTTCACACTTTCTGAGCTCTTGGGGCCTTGAAGCCCATACGACGTTGCGCAACGGATGCCGCTGTCATCGGCATTGCGATTTTTGAGTGTGTGGTCTGGTTCCATGGCATTTGCGGAATCCAGACCAGTCGACGTGTGTCTCGAGACTATATATGGCCTGAACTCAGGCGTTTTCCTGTCCACCCTCCTGCATTGCCTTATCCTGACCGTGGCGTGGTTTGGCGCTCTGTCCAGAGCGTGTTTACACGCCTATTTACCCAGATTATTGCTTGCTTTTCTGCCCTCCAGGATATGTGCATCTGTATGTTAAGTGTCATCAGCCCATCGCTGAGGGATGGACTGCTTTTCACCACGAATCGGGATACAGAGGCGCCCTGAGTCGCCGTGTACATATTCTTACAGCCTGGTCAAGCCTGGACCGGTACTTAATTACATGTTCTTCTGTTTGAGTGCCTGTGATACCGTGTTGCCCTATTCGCTGTGATGTGTGGAGATCCTGATGGCGCCAGGCGGGAAGCCCAGTTGCCTGACTACACTCCCAGCGGTCCGCCACTGTCAGTCCCAGTGTGAGCCTACCGATTCGCAGACGCACTTGCATTCGGATGGCGGCCTCCGGTGCTCCTGACCTCGGTCAGTCTGCCTGGGAAACTGGTGGTTTGAGGAGTCGACGCCTCCGCCCACACTGCATGAGGACTCCCTCATGTATGGCCTTCGTGGCAGTAGGGCGAGGGAAAAGACGGCCTTGATGCCCGATCCCTTCAGGAGGAGTTCCCTTAAGATTTGGGGTTCTTAAGGAGTTCGACTATGGCACTCTGGACTCGCGTCGTATGGATATGGACATGGTGCGCCCGAGGAAGGACCCGTGGGGACTCTCCCCAGTCGGCGGGCCTTGGGAAGCTTGGGGTAGCCTGATGGATCTTTGTGGTCGCTCTCGACTTGTGGGACCACCTCGGTCGTCGTGTGTCGCCTATGTTGGCCGTGTATGCCACTGCCACTGTGGTGGTGACCGTAGCAGCCGGCACCCGGTGCGCCTGGTATGGGTTAACGGGTCCTTTGGATGCCGAACAATCGCCGCCAGGACCCAGGACTTGATACTTGATACTATACATGTGCTACGAGCTTATACAACATCATACCTATCTTACTGTGACTTACTAAAGTGAGGATGTGAAACCCCCCCCCCTTCAGGATGTGGTCCTGGGTACCCGCTGCCATGCTTGGGTATTATCGAGCCCCCCCCAGGGTTTGCTCTAAGGAGGGGGGTGAAGCGGTACCCAGAACCCCATGGCCACCTTACGGCATACAACCGGTCTCCGGTCCACTAACCCCATGTACGGAAGTGTTCCGTGCCGTAAAGCCCCGCATCGGCAACCGATGCACCGCCAGCGGAGATTTGTGTATCAGAATATCAGGAATCAACAGGGTTTTATTTTCATATTGTTTCTGTCAATTTTTACGCTTCCGTTCTGATACTCACTGTTTTGACTGCTGGCGGTTGGATCGCGACTTTACTGTAACCGCCAGTTTAACTGTAATTAATGGAAATTTTAACGCTATCCGCGACGAAGGCTCCAAAGCCTTCAGGAACTGCATGGATGCTTCCGCAATTTTCACATTCTACACTCGCAACCTTAATCCGAATTTTTCAGGATGTCGAAATCGGATTTTCGACTTCGACATCCCCGCACTTGATTTGACCTCTTTCGAGTGGACCTACGTGCTTCCCTATGCACGAAACAACTTTCCTTTTATCTTGCCCCCCATTTGACTCAGAGATATGGGCAAAACAAAGTTGATTCGTGAGGCCACTTGTGAGGGTCATATCTCGTGCCGCTTGCGAGTATTGACAATAAGGAAACGTGGGACGTATTCACAATACTCCCGACGTAATTTAGGAAGCCTTATCTGCCTTGCGTTTCCACACGTGCGCGCTAGTGTAATGGATCATGGTCAAGAGGGCAGAGTTTGCGTTATAACTCTTTGGCCATGACATTGCGTGCGTTAAGATAACTTTCGAGTGTAGCGCGCAAGTGTTGGTGATGCATAGGAACTCTCCTTGAGTTCCTATGAGCGATTGACACAAAGTTATGCCCTTGGAGGGGCATGACATATCGTGGTGGGAGCTACCTTTTTGGGCAATATGTGGTATGTGCCATGTGTTGTGTTGCGTGCCCATTTGGCGGGTCCATAGCTCCAAGCCGAACCCGCCAATGGACCTCATACTGTGCAAGCCCCTTCTCCATACTCCCCACGATCAATGGCAAGCCTAACTTTCGGGAAGGGAAGCTTGTGTGGTGATCCCGAAGCGATGCGTTGGGAGCAAGGTGTGTATTTTGCAATTTTCCATATTTTCATGTGCCCACTTGGGAAGTAGCGCTCGTAACCTTTCAAGGCGCCCCAAGTGGAGCACATATGTGGGATCAAAGGTCATTGGTGTCAAGTCATTGTGTTTAGAAGGATTAAGTGATTGCACGATCCAAGCTGAAGATATTATAATATAATTATGCACCTTTCAAGGCACTTTTGTGTGTGCTTGTGCCAATTTTGCCATTTTTGGCCCGTCATGATGTCAAGTGGCGACCGTGTATCTCAACGTTGCGCTCAATTGACATCATGACCCAAGTATGATATAAGGGTACATACTTCGGTGCCCAATATATCTTGGACCCGGCGAATAACTCCTCTTAGGCTTGGCATACCGTGGCCGCCATGTTGGCGATTTGGGACTATCCCAAATCATGGGCTCACTTGGCGACCCTGCCATTCCCAATATCGGAGGAGTTGGGCGACGCCCAAAAGATGTGTTGGACCAATATGACTTGATACCAATCCTATGGCACACTCCGGTCCGAGTCGGGCATGTGCCTCATTTGCCTTAACCATGAGTGTGCGCATTTTTGGCCATTTTGAGCAATTTTCCCCTTTTGCTGCCCGCCGTGCACTATGTTCTAACCCTCGTGCACGCCGGACGCATGGACCAATGGACCATATATGACATCGGTGTTATGGGTAATGGTCCCCATGGTTCACACACCACGTGGGCGAAGCGGAGCAACCTTCGTTAAGGCGCTAGCCCAAAGTGAGTGTGGGCAATTTTGCCATTCTGGCCTTTGTGGACCCAATTGGGATCGTCACCGGGCCAAGTAGCATGGGAATCTCTGAGAGCCAAGGGCATGGGAGTCTCAGTTAGACTCCCGGTGGATCGCGTATGGGACGGCGGATCTGATCTCGAAGCCGGCGTTGAGATATACTATTGGGGGCACACCGAATTTTGGCTCATTTCAAGCAGCCAAAATGACCCAATTTTGGGACCCCAATTTCCCCCTTCCGTGTGGTCAATTGGCGGCCCCATTTCTCTAAGCCCTTAGGGAGCCCGGACCCAAATTCAAGTTGTGCACTCAGATATGAGTCATAGGTCCCGCCTCCACCCTGTGAGGCATTGGCCTTACCTTGGCCGGGCGAGCCACGCGTGGGGATGACGCCATTTTTGGTGATTTTGGCATCATGACCCCACTTGACTCATCCGTGTTGCCCTGATGCCGGGACCTCAGAGGGAACCAGGTTGGGTGAGGGCTCAAGAGAGTTCGTACCCGAAGGGCATAGGGTCAGTTGCCTCGTCCCTACCTCTGGCGGGTCCGGACGAGTGGTCAATTTTGGGGATTTTTGAGTTAATTCCAGTTTGGGCTGAAACAGCCCATTTTCAGCTACCAACTCCTGGGTGATAATGGCGGGGCCATATCTCTGGCTCAGAGAGAAGTTGGGACCTGCTGATAAGGGAGCATGGGGAGCCACTGTCGGTTCGCCCTGGAGCCTCTTGGTTCGCAGGAACTCGCCTGTGGCTGGGCGGGACACCTCTCCCATTGGCATGGTTTCAGGGTCCGGACTGAGCAGGGCATGGGTTGTGTTTGAGCCCCCGCCCCTACCAGCCACTGAGAGGGTCGGACCTGGGATTGGGATATGAGTTGGGACTGAGTGTCTATTGTCCCTTGATGCCCTTACCCCAGTCCAGTCTTAACCCCATGTGTACATATCCTGATGTGTTGCTGTACATACTTTCGTTCCCTCTTTGCAGAGTGGCAAGGATTCTGAAACGCTTTGTCACATGACACGAGCGTATTGATGCCCTTGTGAGCGTAGTGCCTTGCCTGCCTGCTCACCTGTGCGTGTCACCGCAGCGTCCCGTGGCCGGCCCCCCACGGGAACGCGTCAGTAATATGTTTCGCAAAAAGCTGAAATGTTCCTGTTTACTAACCCGTCACCTCCCCACGCTTGGTCCATGAGGGTACACATCATACGGTGCTTTCTGGCATCAAGCCCTCCAAGAAAGACATGGCGCTGACTTTTTCTTACTCCCCCCTGGAGTACTGGTTGATCAAGCTAGTAGGACCAAGGAAAAAGGCTCAAATATTCCCAAAGTTACCTCAGAAAATGCAGGAAAAACAAACCAAAAACATTCCCATCGGTTCATAGGAGCCTATCACACTGCAGGTACCCATGAAAAAGAGTGTAATGTACCGTGAATGATGTCCTTTCGATGGGGCATTCCTCAAAAGTCGCCAGCGTGTGACGAAAGCTTTTGGTAAAAATATGGCGGTAGTGGGGTTTGAACCCAGGACTCCCTCCCTAGAGCACACATGCTTGCCCACTAGGGTACAGTGGAACGCTCCAATGCGGACGGCTATCGCTGTATAGACAGCGTTGTAGTAAACGTCCTGACCAAGGGCCAGGGCGGAGCAATACTCCCAATGGAGGACACAAATCTCCAGGAGCCTAAAAAAATAGAAAATGGAACCAACAGGGAGTGAATCCTGTGGTTTAGCGAAAGGTGTAGCGATTTAAGAAGTCAAATCGCTGAAAATTGACGAAACGACGTGAGAAATCGTCATTTGTAGACTAAAACCTAAAGTTGTAGACAAGCGCAACAGAAGCGGACTACAGAAAAAGGATTGCGCAAGCGTAAACGCCTCTAGAAAAACAAGGTATGAGCCGTAGTTTTTAAAGTTCTAAAGAAAATTTTTGCACAGTTGCATCAAAGTTTTTATAAACTTTAGGAAAAAGTGTTGAAAAGAAACCCACACCACAGAGCCGGTGGACAACCCACCTCTCAGGTATGTCAGTGTCATTTCACACGCATGCATTGCTTTCGTGTTGGTTGCTTCGTTAAAACATTAGGGTTGTCATCGCTGTGTTCGTTGGGAGTTCGGGCGCTCACCTCCTTTGCTCTGCACAGGTCAAAACCGAGATGAAAGGTATGCGAAGCGAATGGAGCACGCAGCGCGCACGTAGGGTTAGAGTATGCGCTGTGCTCGCGATGCATGTGGTTAATTCAGGCATTCACACGTTGTGTCGCTTTCCCTGTGCCCTAATCGACCCTTGTCTTCTCTTCACAGATTAGAAAAGAAAGTGCTTGGGCGTGTTCGTGTTGCCGTAGCGCTAAAACAGGGTTGCTTAAAGCGCTTAGGCTTGTTTTGCGCTGTGCAGTGCGCCATTCTCTCTCCTCTTTCTGCAGGAAACAAAGTAAGAAGAGCCTGCATGACACACAGTGCATTAATCGCTTAGGGTTGTTTATAATTCGCCGTAGGATTGTTTAAGCGCTTAGGGTTGTTTTGCGCTCGTGTTACCTTCGGCATTCACATGATGCGTGGTGAGTAAGGTAGGTAAGCCCAGGAGGAGCTCACCTCTTGGTTGAGTCAAGCTGTGGTTTGTTGTGATGGGTAAGATTAGGAGAAACAAGAGGGTAATGGAAAACCTGTGCATACCTGTGCATGCATATGGCGCATTAAAGGGTAGGCCACGCGTGTTGCGCATGGTAAAACTCTTGTTTAGGTTACCCAGGGACTCCACCCTACGTTCTTTAAGAGAACGGGTGGAGTTCCTTAAGCTTGCTTGCTTGCAACCTGGTAAGTGGACAGTGTATTATAGGGCAGCATGAGAAGCGTATAATACATGGAGGCTGTCTTGGTTCCTCCGCCGCTTGCCAGGTCCATCAGCCTTTGTTTTACAGGTGGGCAGGTGAGGGTGATTGGTGCAGCTGCAGTTGCCTTCGGCGACTTTGAATTTTTCTGCCCAAGCTAAAACGGGCGCTGATCACACAATCAACAAACTGCAACTCAGCCGTGAGTGGCGAGTGCAGTCCGACATCTTCAACATACGCGCTGTGCACGCAAACCGAGCACTCCTTCCCTCCAAGCCCTGACAGGGAAACGCGTAGTGGCGTCCCTGTTAGGCCAAAGTTGCTTAGTAGCACTGTGTTCTCTTGTTCCTTCACAGGAGGGTCAATAGGGCCCGAGACCTCTTTGACATCAACCCCCAGTAGCGTGTGTAGGTGTTAGGGTCAGCAAGCCTGGCAGGTGATTAGTGCAAGTGCTGAGTGCTCACCCTGCCTTCCAAGGCTGGTGCTGGCATTAGTGAGTGTAGTGTAGTGGTGTCTCCTGTCCTGCGTGCTTTTCCACGTGGGCAGGGGAGTGCGCTAGCTTTTGGCCCTTAGAAAAATGGGCGTTTTGTATGCCCTTAGCACACATGGCCACCCCTCCCCTCTAGTAGGTAGGCCTTTTGCCGTCTTCCTTCAAGGATAGGCGCCAGCACAGAAATGGGGCGCCAGAGGAGTGGTAATAGTACCTGATTAGGACCTTCGGTCCGACGTCAGCGAAGCCCGGTCTCCGGTAGCCACGACGGGGAGAGAAGTGAGACACATACAGACATACGTAGCAAACTTAGGGGTATGGTAAACCCTGTAAGGAAGGGTAGAGCCCCATGGGTCTGGACCATTTAGGGGTCCTAACTGTGGGCACACTTGTCCCCAAGGAGGGTGGACACACCTTGCTTCATAACACCTTGCTTGTCATTCCCCCCTGGAGTAGTAAGCCACCGTTCTTCGTTGACTCCCCAAGGTCATTACATCAGGGCAGTTCCCATGCAACACATGGTCAACAAGGCACACACCCGCCGGGTGGCTGCAAAACTGATAAGCGGCCATCTGGCTCACGCTGGTAACCATGGGCATGGGACTGCAGGGCACAGCCAGGGCAGGAACAGTGCTCCGCAAGCAGCGGATGTGTAGGTGTTTGGACCGCCGAACCTGATTGAAGGTGGGAGTTAGTACATTCACCGTAACTCGAGCTCTAAAGGAGTTCTGAGCCTGTCCTGGCACACACTGAGTAGGTCTAGCTGTTCTGCACAAGAGTGCTCACCGCCCCTGGAAGGTTAGAAGACAGTCAGTAGACTGACAAAGTGAAATTAGTTTTTCTTTTTCTGCTG
This sequence comes from Eutreptiella sp. 'Long Island Sound 2002', assembly GCA_964036045.1. Classification (NCBI taxonomy): domain Eukaryota; phylum Euglenozoa; class Euglenophyceae; order Eutreptiales; family Eutreptiaceae; genus Eutreptiella; species Eutreptiella sp. 'Long Island Sound 2002'. Next base: position 9,202,854 of record OZ038393.1, read on the forward strand.
GGACAGAGTCTGTAATAGGACCAGTGCCCCGGGGTTAACGCGGGGACACACAGTGCAAACAGAGTCTGTAATAGGCCACAGAATAAAGATCGCTAGTGCGATCGCGTGTCTCGCGCATGCGTAGCATAGGCCAGATCAGAATAAAGTAGGCATATCAGAAAGGATTATTTGGGTATGTATTTTACACTCAAAATATTTGTACAGATTGACGGGATGATATTAAGCTTTGGTTATTGTTCTTGAGTGCTTCGCAGACGTTAGAACGAGACACATTAAAATGAAGGATTTCGACAAGGATGATCAAAATCAAACCAGAGACAAGACCATTACAATCCCGTTAATCGAAAAAGAGGTCTTGCTTATGCTGTGCGTGCTTGCTGCGACATTGGACGAGTACGGCGCCAAGGATCCACATCGGCGCCAAAGGCAATTCCACAGCGCCTACAGCGCTGTGAGCGGCTGCGCTGTACAAGCCGCCATGAGCAGAAGCAGGACGGCGCTGACGGGAGCGCCGCCAGAAGGAGTGAGGTGCTGACAGCGCCTTCATCAACGACTGCACCGTGCAGACCGCCACGAGCAGAAGTAGCGCGCTGATAGGAGCGCCGCATGAAGGAGTTGACGGCTCCTTCATCAATAGCGGCACTTTGTTGGGCGCCAGGAGAGTGAAACAGCGCGTTGGTCACCGCCGTCAGCACAAATGGGGCGCCTACAGCGCATTGGGCACCGCCGTCAGCAGGAATGGGGCGCCTACAGCGCCTTGGTTAGCGCCAGGTCTGGTGAGACAGCCCCTTGACAGCCCCTTCACAGCGCCGTCGTAAGGAGTGGGGCGCCCAAGATAAGTAAGAAAAAGTCACTGCCATGTCTTTCTTGGAGGGCTTGATACAGGCCAAGCCCCCCTTAAAACCCTTTTGTTGATGCTAAGACAAAGTTAAGTGTTTTTATCTCTCCTTTTTTGCCTAAAGTACACTTTTTCAAAGTAACTAGGGTTGTGACCCTAGGCCCCCATGAAGTTCACCCCTACCACTCAACTGAGCGGAGCTACCTTCCCTCATGGAGGATATACCGAAATAAAACAGGCATTTCATGCTTTAGGCCTTGGAGGTTAAGCCTAGTGGTCTCCCACCCCAAGACCCCTATACTCAATTGTTTCTACCACTTATTGTGGTCCTACTTTGTAACTGTTTCTGAATTCAGTTGCTTGGCCAAGTCATTTTCTGTGTGGTCCTGACATCTATGCCCCACATTCCTAACCAGCACCATTACACCCAAAAGAGTGCACATGAAGTGCCTAATGCAACCTGTGAGGCAAGAGTCAGACCAATTTTCATATAAAATCTTTTGTATTATCCAGTTGTGATTGAATCTATGTGTAAAAACCTGCTTTGTCTATCTGCAGCCCTTCTGTGTCACACTGGATTCCCAAACCAATCATTGATTCGATCCACATCCTGTTCTTGCTCTACTTGCTGCTTTGGTTTGGGTTTTCAACTACAAAACCTGCAGGAATACATCAAAATATCTAGGGCATAATTCAAGGACATCTTTCCGGTAGCAGAGACAGTCCCTTGTGACCTTTTGAACCGACCCTGAGAAGAAGTGCAGCACAAAAGCTCGACAACAAGTTCATCATGTCCACGCCAAGCGTCAGGACCTGGCCCATCAGAACTGTCCAAGTGCAAATGGGCAGCATGGCCCATCCTATGAGTGAACCACCATACCGAGCTCCACAACATCTCAGTGGCGCATTCGGGTCCCAAAGAGATCCAGAACGCAGAAGGGCGGAAGAAAATAAAGGCCTTACCACCGAGGCTTTAGCAGCACACGGTGGAGACAGCTTCAGTCACCTCCACAGACGTGTAGCTGCCTCAGTATCCAGATCCAACTGTCCAGCTTCATCCTCAACAGCGATTGAAGGCCCTGAGGAGTATGAGGAACTGAGGAAGAAGATGGATGAGTACATCCTACATGAGGAGTACTGCAAATCCATTCGTGGGGAAGATGGAGAGGAGCCATTGGCTGTACATGGATCCAGACCACGTACAGACCTAGGGTCCTACGCGCACTCTGGTCCGCCGTCCGACAGAGCCGAGACTGCATCCCTGCCAAGACGACCAAGACCTGAGTATCCAAGACCATGTTGTCCAACCCCAAGGGCTCCCGAAGTGGGCCCGACTCGAGTCGAAGAACAACATCATCCAAGGCCAACCTACGGTGCCCTGGATCATACGGCCGAGCTGTTGGCCAAACTCCTGTCTGGATCAGAAGATCCAGATGTGACGGCCCTATCGGAGGCCATTAAGGCTAAACTGGGTATTGCAGAACCCTTACCCAAGCCAGAGTTGCCCTCTCTCTCTCCAGGGCTGAGTACCCTGGCCGAAGATCTCAGGAGATCAAGGGTCTCAAGGCTGTTGCCTAAGGTCACCTGCCCCAGCCCCTTTCACCCCCGTGCCAGGACAGTGCCTATGGCTGATCTACAGGACGTGCCTGTCACAGAGATTGAGAGAAGAGGGCTGTCAGCCCTGGCACCTCTTGCCGGCGTGTCGCCTTCAGGCCTAACTCCGGGGGGTGGGAAGACGGGCAGACCAATTGCCCAGGCGAACATCCAGCTGGAACTGCCGGAGTTCGACCCCAAAAAATGCCCGAATGGGCAGAAGAATTTGCAGAATTCCTTTTGTTGACTGGCCAATCCCATGTGGATGTGGCCACCAAATGTTCACTGCTAAAACGCTCATGCAAAAAGAAATTTTTGCAAAAACAGGTGAAACAAATTGTGAAAACCTGTTCTACCTGGGCAGAGGTACTCCTGAGGTTGGAGAAAACATTCCCAGTCTATGAGACTGACCTCAGCGTACGCACACAGATCGAGGAGCTACCTATGCTCCCTGAGTTTCCATCCGCTGCGCGAATTTCTGAATATGTGTGCGACTTGGAGTACTTGTTTTCGAGGATGAACGTGGGCTCCTACGGAGCCACTGAGCCCCACCTGTGGCTCATGAGTAAGATCCCCCGACGTACGTGGGATGATTGCCGCTCCACCTCAGAGAGGAAGAGCAGGACCCACTCGTACGATGAACTGGTGGATCTCTTGATTGAGCTAGCTCTTGAGAGAGAGAATGACTCCCACAAGGAGAAATTCCTCAAGAAGCATTTGGGACGAGGTGGTACCCCTACCCCCGAACGTGGCGAAGGGAAAGGGCATAAAAATCCCACTAACACCAACCAGGGAGGTGGTAAAGGGAGGGGTAACCTACATGCCATGAATGAGGTTAAACCTGATGCAGGTACACCCCCCCTGTTCTACTGCAGACCTGTCAATGACAAGGGGGGACCTTGTCATGCCTCTGACTGCGATCTCCGCAGTGGCTGTATGCTGCAGATGAAACGTCAGCAGCATACCAAAGATGGGAAAACTGTGACCCATCAGGACCATTTCAGGTGTACCATCACCTGTGGTTACTGTGGCAAACGTCGTCACTACGAGGACGAAAGCCACATCAAGAAACGCGAGAGTGACAAACTCAAGCGTCAGGAGGCGGAACGCCAGAAGACCCAGACGCCGGCCAGAAATCGCCCGAATGGGGATAAAGGTGGTAAAGGAGGTGGCAAGGGGGGTGGCAAAACTGGACCCCCTAACCCCCAGAGGCGCTCATCAGCGCCCGTTGCTACACCCACTCCTGCTGCTACACCCGCTCCTGCCGCAGGTGACCCCAAGAAACGCCCCGAAGGGGATAACGCTACCCCTGAGGGGAATAATTCCCAGAAGAGGCGCTTGGCCTGGATGGCCAAGTCCCTCATGGCTGCAGGGGTGGATGTGAAGTTCCCTGATGAGGAATAGGGGGGCGGCTCCGAAGAGGAGGACTTGGTTTTCTGGATCCTCGTGAAAATCGGGGATCAGGTTTTTCGAGCGGTGCTTGATACCGGTGCAACACTTTCCATACTGGCCCGGCGCCTACTTAAGACTTTCAAGAAAACTAAGACAGTGGCCATAAGAGTAGGGGATGGGTGTACGATCCATTCCTTGGGGGGGGTCGATGTGACTATATGTCTGGGCGACGAAACCGTGACCCAACACTGCAGAGTGTTGGACACTGACGCCTTTGACATCGTCATTGGCACCGACTTTCTACGAAGAAACCCCCAGGTAAAAATGCTGTCCCTACATAAGCCCTATTCTTTGCACTGCGATTTTGGCAGTGGGCTATTCTCCGTACCCTTGGAGCTGTCAGGACGAAAAGAGTCTGGGCTGCGCTACGCAGCCAAGACGAACTATCGTACTGAAAATTACCAATTGGCCCGTCACGTTCTTGAAAATGGACTGGCGGCCCTTCAGGTAAACCTGGATGAGATCCAGGTGGAATTGTTTGCGAGCCAACAACAGCACATCATGCAGTTGTACTGCTCGAAACAACTGAACAATGCTTTCCGTTTCTTCCGGAAAGCAATGGGCCTAGCGTATGCTAACCCTCCCTTCTCCCTGCCCGCGAAGGTTCTAACCAAAATCGCTTATGAGGGAGGAAGGGTTGTTATGTGCACCCCTGACTGGGGTTGCTCTGGTGAACATGCTTACTGGCGCCGTATGCTAGATCGAATGACCGTGGGAAGAGTACAACTCCCCGACGGCCCCATCTATGTGCCTGAGGACTCAGACACAGCTATGCAGGCCCCTGAGTAGGCCAGTTTCCTGTCCATCGTCGATGGATCTCTCAATCCTGTACCCCTGTGTGACCTAGACCAGGTGCTACTGAAAGAGGTCATGGCCGATAATCGTGGCCTGACCCTTTATGATCTCAAAAATCGATCTCCTGAGCACCTATCTGCCACACTTACAGGGTGTGAGTCTCCCGATGACTATCTGGAACCTGCAGCTGTAAAAGAGGATGCTGACGACCAACTGTCTGAGATCGCCAGCACTATTCCCTCTGTTGATCCCAGCTGTGTTGACCTAAAACATAGTGCTTTCCTAGCCCAGCTGTTGCTACAGGAGGTAGATCTAGAGTCAACCTCTGAACCCGCTTCCCCTGTTGGGAAGCCAGTGCTACACATGCAGCCTGTGCACACAGGTGAACCCGTGACCCGGAGTGCTGATGCTCTGGCGCGGCTCGCTGCTAATAACATGCCATTGTCTGAGCATGACACTCAAGAACTCCGGCGGCTGTTGTACCTGAAGGCCGAAGGTATTGAGCGCCAAGAGCGGCTGCAATACCTCAGACAGACCTGGAAATCCTCCATCTGGTCTGAGGAGGACGATGAGTCCTATACGCTGCCTGATCCTGAGATACCTCTAGTGTATTCTCTACACTATGGGCAGCATTGTCCCCCTGAGTGGGACGATGGTACTGTGCCTGCCGAAACTGCTGATCGGCAGAAAAAGAAAGAACATGGAAAAAGCAACCTCCATGCTGAGGAGGACTTTCTTCAGAAACTCGAGAGTCTTAACCTTGACCCCCGTCTGAAGAAACTGCTGATAACCTACGAGGAAGTGTTCGGCGCCTTGCCGCCTCCCCTTTCTTGTAAAAAACTGGTCCAGATGGACCTGAAATTGAAACCAGAATTTGAAAAGACGCGAGTGAGGCGTCGTCCCTATCCCGCTCCAAGGGAACAGGTTGAAGAAATCGAGCGCGAGATCCAAGAATGCATTGATGCTGGCCTCGTTGAAGAGTAGAAACACGGGGACTATCCCCATCACTGCAGTCCCTGTTTCCTTGTTGCCAAACCAGGGTCGACTGCCCTACGTCTTGTTGTAGACTATGGTGAGGTCAACAAGAAAACCCAGAACCACTCAGGGAGTATTCCTAACATGGAAAACACCCTGGAGCGTATTGCCAAATGCAGGTATAAGACCAAAATGGACAAACGCTCTGGTTTCTGGCAGGTGGACCTAACCGCCGCAGCTCAGGAGCTGTTGGCCTTTATAACCCCTAAGGGTCGTGTCTTCAAGTGGAAGGTTATGCCTTTCGGGGTGGCTAATGCCCCAGCGCTCTTCCAGGAGCTTATGAACAAAATTTTGTAACTACTGAGGCGCTGGCCTCTAGTACAAGAGTTGATTTCTCGGGGTGCAGAGATGGAGGCTCACATCGACGACGTGAGTTTGGGTACTAATACCAAAGAGGACCACGCCCTTCTACCCGTGAATTTTTCATTGTCTGTCAAGAAAACCATCTCCGAATCAAACTCGAAAAATGTGAGTTTATGAAAGAGGAGATGGAGTATTTGGGTTTCGACGTGGGGTATGGCTGGTGGAAACCAGCCGCGTCTAAGATGCAGCCCCTACAGGACATGCAGATTCGCGATGACCCTAAGAAGGGTCTACACGATGTGAGGAGTTTTGTGGGCGCCTGTAATTTCTATCGGCGTCACATCCACAATTTTACTTACTCCTCTGCACCCCTCACTGACCTGATCAAGAAAACTACTCCCTGGAGGTGGACCCCCAGAGAGGAAGAGTGTTTCCAGGAGTTGAAGAAGAAGATTGCCTCCTCCAACTGCGTGGGAGTGCCCCGCCCTGAGGGCGAGATAGTCCTGATCACTGATGCCAGTGATGTAGGGGGGGGTGGTACGATCTACCAATGACAGGAGCTTAACCCCGCTGAACTAACCCACTGCCATTATCGTACTACTGGACTGAACCGTGATGGTTCGTTGAAACATGACTATCCTACCAGTGAGTGGCGACTGGTACCACTAGGACACTGGAATTGGAAATCGAACCAAGCGCGTTCCAACTACAGCACCTATGACCAGGAACTCCTGGCCGGTATGTTGGTGCTATCGTCACAATCCCGACTCCTGGGATCTAACCCTATTGTCTGGCTGTGTGACCAGGAGCCTGTGAAGTCTTTCCAGAAGGGCCCACCACCAGAAAAAGCAAAGCTAAAACGGTGGTGGACTTACCTGAGCCAGTTCAGGCTGACAGTGCATCATATCCCTGGGATTAAGAATGAACTGTCTGACTATATATCGCGCAACAACTTCGATGCGCTTATTGGTGAGAGCTCTGAGGCGCTCGCCAAAGAGGCTTTCCAGCGTATGGATGTCCAGCTTGACCTGTCCATGCGCACTGCTGGAATCCTGGAGGGTTGGAGTCTAACCGACTATCAGTCAGAGTATGAAGAAATTCTCCAAACCCTCAGCACTGGTCTCGAACCCCGTGTCATTGACGGGCACGAGTGGTATAAAAATAATCAGTACCTCTTCTACGAGGACCGAACTGTGGTGCCTGAGGCACGACTGGATGGGTGCCTGCAGTGGTCCCATCTCAGTTCTGGTCACACTGGCGCTAACTGCTCATTGGACTTCCTCCGTGAGTGTTTCTACTCTAGTCTAACCCTGACTGAACTGAGGTCGCGTATGCAGACCATTGTGGATGCTTGTGGCTGCCATGCCAGCAAGCAGAGCGACAGTAGGGATAGGGGCCTGATCTCCAGCTTACCCATACCCTATTGTGCTAACTCTCTTCTCTACGTGGATTTCATCCACGGCCTACCACGCTTTGGCGGCTATGATATTTGCCTCGTGGTCACCTGTGGTCTATCTCGCTTCACCCGTGTGTTCCCTTGCAATAAGAAAATCACAGGTGAGCAGACTGTGAAAATGTTGGTCGAACAATGGTTCGAACCCTATGGAGCACCTAAACAGGTGCACTCTGATGAGGATGTACGCATCCGCAGTGACACTGGGTGGTACAAACGAGTGCTAAATGCCCTCAACGTGGAGGTAACCACAGGTGTGCCCTATACCCACACGTCTAACCCTCTCTGTGAGAGACAGAAGCGTGTGGTGGAGCAAAACTTAAGAATCCTGATGAAACAGGAGCGCACCAAGGACTGGGTACGCCTAGTGCCCTGGGCAGTGCTGTCCATGAACTCACAGCGGAGCTCTTCTACGGGTTTCATCCCCCACGAACTGTTCCATGGAGGACGACCTGCATGGTTCTTCAAAACCCCCTTTCCTGAGGACTTCAAGAGCCCTGTGGAGGATTTGCTGGAACACAAGCAGTCTCTGGCTAACCAGGCTGGTACTAACCTGAGACACATTCGTGACCGTGAACAGAGCCGACGGAACCGCCTACGGCGACCTGCCAGCTTCTAGGTTGGTGACCTTGTTTTGGTACACCATTCACGCCTACCCTCCTGGCCACGTAACTGCCTACAGGACCCTTACTTTGGATCCTATCGTATCATCAGGATAGATGGATCCAGGATCCATGTCAGGTGCAGTCCACGTCTAGGTGGTGAACTGCTGTGTGCACCTAAGCAGTTGAGGCACTATCACTCCCCTGACGACTTGTCTTGGGATGAGTGGCGCCTCAGCGACAGTGAGGTTGAGCGTATAGAGAACGCTGCCAGTCCAGAGGAGGCAGAAGAACTCGAAGAGATGACTGCCGATGAGATGGCAGTCGATGGGTACTACGTGGTTGCAGGTATTGCTCGCCACGAGTATAGACAGGGATGTAAATTCCTAACCCTGTGGGATGGCTATGGGTTATCTGAGGCAACCTGGGAACCTATGTCAGCCTTCATACAACCAGATGGGAGTATCAACCCCATCTTCCGCACTTGCCTGGTTGAGAACGACGAGGGGCAGCTCCTGACCCGTGCTGAGACTATGTCCCAGCGTAAGAAGCGAAACTAATCTCCCTGTGTCAGTCTACTGACAGGTGCAGTGAGCACTCTTCTGCAGACGTGCCTGTGTATGGGTGTAAGAGCAGTTGTCACAGTTGCCTCCCATTGCATCGCAGGACAGGACCGTTAGCCCCCCATGACAACCACTCCCTGGCCGAAGGCCATTGGTTTTTTCACAGACTACTGCTTACTGAGCACTGCACTGACCCTGTCTGTGCCCTGCAGACCCATGCCTATGGTTTCCAGCGTGAGCCAGGTGGCCGCTTATCAGGATTGCAGCCACCCAGCGAGTGTGTGCCTTGTTGACCATGTGTTGCATGGGTACTGCCCTAATGTAGTGACCTTGGAGAGCCAACGAAGAACGGTGGCTTACTAGTCCAGGGGGGAATGACAAGCAAGGTGTTATGAGGCAAGGTGTGTCTTCCCTCCTTGGGGACAAGCGAGCCCACAGTTAGGACCCCTGACTGGTCCAGACCCATGGGGTTCTACCCTTCCTTACAGGGTTTACCATACCCCTATGTGTGCTACGTATGTCTGTGTGTGTCTCACTTCTCTCCCCAGCGTGGCTCCCGGAGACCGGGCTTCGCTGACGTCGGACCGAAGGTCCTAATCAGGTACTATTACCACTCCTATGGCGCCCAATTTCTGTGCAGGCGCCTATCCTTAGGGAAAGACGGCAAAAGCCCTACCTACTAGAGGGGAGGGGTGGCCAAGTGTGCTAAGGGCATACAAAACGCCCATTTTTGCTACAGGCGAAAAGCTAGCGCACCCCCCTGCCCACGAGGAAAAGCACGCGGGACAGGAGACACCACTACACTACACTCACTAACGCCAGCACCGGCCTTGGAAGGCAGGGTGAGCACTCATCACTTGCACTCAACTCCTGCCAGGCCTGCTGACCCTAACCCCTACACACGATACTGGGTGCTGCTGTCGAAGATCACTCAGGTCCTAATGACCCTCCTGCGAAGAAGGCAAGAGAACACAGCGCTGCTAAGCAACTGTGGCCTAACAGGGGACGCCACAACGCATTTCCCCTGCTAGGGCTTGGAGGGAAGGGGTGCTCTCGTTGCGTGCACAGCGCAGATGTCGTTGAAGTCGAACTGCCCTCGCCAGTCCTGGCTGAGGCACAGTCATTTGATTTGTGATCAGCGCCCCTGTTTTGCTGGGGCAGAAAAATGGATAGCCGCCGAAGGCAGCTGCTGCGTGCACCAATCACCCTGAACCTCTCCCACCTGTACAACAGAGGCAAATGAAGGGGTGTTTGCGGCGGAGGAACCAAGCCACACTCCACGTATTATACGCTTCTCAGTGTGACCTATAATACACTGTCCGCAAACACGCTGAAGGATCAGCTCCCCTGTCAAGCAAGCAAGCGTTAAGAGACTCCTCAGGTTCTCTTAAAGAACGTACCGAGGAGCCTCTGGGTAACCTAAACAAGGTTTACCGTGCGCAATTCGCGTGGCCTACCCTTTAATGCATCATGTGCACGCAGGGAAGGGAGGCTTATCCATATCCACACTGACTCAACCAGGAGGTGAGCTCCTCCTGGGCTAACGTACCTTACTCACCATGCATCGTGTGAATGCCGAATGAAGCGGACACAAAACAAGCCTAAGCGTTTTAAGCAACCCTACTTTAACGCCACGGCCACACACGAACAAAGGCTTTCTTTACTTACCTGTGAAGAAGAAAACAAGGGTGAATTTGGGGTACAGGTAAAGCGTCACAGCGTGTGAATGCCTCGATTAGGCACATGCATCGCGAGCACAGCGCATATTCTAACCCTACGCGCGCGCTGCGCGCTCCATTCACATCGCATACCTTTCATTCCTGTGCAGACCTGTGCAGAGCACGAGGAGGAACGACCGACCCCCCAACGAACACAGCGTTGACAACCCTAACGTTTTGACGAAACAACCAGCACGAACGCAATGCATGCGTGTGAGATGACACTCACATACCTGAGAGGTGGGTTGTTGACCTGCTCTGTGGTGTGGGTTGGATTTGAAGACTTTTCGCTAAAGTTTACAAAAATTTTGATGCAACTGTGCAAAAACTTCCTTTAGAACGTTAAAAACTACGGGTCATACCTTCTTTTTCAAAAGCCGTTTACGCTTGCGCAACCCTTTTCTTGGAGTCCGCTTCCTTTGCGCTTGTCTGCGACTTTGAGTTATGTGTAAAAATGACGATTTCCCGCGTGGTTTCGTCAATTTTTAACGATTTCACTTGCTAAATCGCAACCCCTTCCGCTAAACCGCAGGAATGACTCCCTGCTGGTTACATTTTCTATTTTTTCCAGCTCCTGGAGGTTTGTGTCCTCCATTGGGAGTATTGCTCCGCCCTGGCCCTTGGTCAGGACGTATACTAAAACGCTGCTTATACAGCAATGGCCGTCCGCATTAGAGCGTTCGACTGTACCCTAGTGGGCAAGCATATGTGCTCTGGGGAGGGAGTCCTGGGTTCAAACCCCACTACCCCCAAACTTTTTCAAAAAGTTTTCGTCGCACGCCGGCGACTTTTGAGGAATGCCCCATCAAGGGGACATCATTCACGGTACATTACACTGTTTTTCAAGGGTACCTACAGTCTGATAGGCTTCTATGAAGTGATGAGGATGTTTTTGGTAATTTTAATGCATTTTCCGAGGTAATTTTGGGAGTATTTGAGCCTTTTTCCTTGGTCCTACTAGCTTAGCTAAATAGTACTCCAAGGGGGAGTAAGAAAAAGTCACTGCCATGTCTTTCTTGGGGGGCTTGATCCAGGCCAAGCCCCCCTTAAAACCCTTTTGTTGATGCTAAGACAAACTTAAGTGTTTTTATCTCTCTTTTGTTGCCTAAAGTACACTTTCTCAAAGTAACTAGGGTTGTGACCCTAGCCCCCCATGAAGTTCACCCCTACCACTCAACTGAGCGCAGGTACCTTCCTTCATGGAGGATATACCGAAATAAAACAGGCATTTCATGCTTTAGGCCTTGGAGGTTAAGCCTAGTGGTCTCCCACCCCAAGACCCCTATACTCAATTGTTTCTACCACTTATTGTGGTCCTACTGTTTAACTGTTTCTGAATTCAGTTGCTTGGCCAAGTCATTTTCTGTGTGGTCCTGACATCTATGCCCCACATTCCTAACCAGCACCATTACACCCAAAAGAGTGCACATGAAGTGCCTATTGCAACCTCTGAGGCAAGAGTCGGACCAATTTTCATATAAAATCTTTTGTATTATCCATTTGTGATTGAATCTATGTGTATAAACCTGCTTTGTCTATCTGCAGCCCTTCTGTGTTACACTGGATTCCAAAACCAATCATTGATTCGATCCACATCCTGTTCTTGCTCTACTTGCTGCTTTGGTTTGGGTTTTCAACTACAAAACCTGCAGGAATACATCAAAATATCTAGGGCATAATTCAAGGACATCTTTCTCGATGCTTTGGACCGCGGTGGCGCCGGTGGCGCTCTCTGAGAAGGCGCCTGTGGACTTTGACAAGGGACGGCAGAGAGTGACAGTAGGTAAATTTTGATGTTGGCTGCTTTCCAGCGTTTTAATTTGCGTCGTATTGCATTTTGTGTCGTTTGCTTCGTTCGCTTGAGCGACCGTTGGCATTGTATTATTAATTTTTGACACTGCTTTGCGTTTTGTGTGCCACTCCTGCTTTGCAAGTGCAGAGCATCGCAAGCGTGTCACGGGAGCGGCGGCACGAGAGCAGTGGGATGCGGGTATGGTGAGCACCAACACACACGTTTCAGGTGTGGCGACTGTTGCATGCCAGCTTTGTGTTCGCTCGTTTTCGCTTTGTCTGCGTCCTGTCTTCGTGTTTGCATTTTCGTGTTTCATTTTCGTTTCTGTGTGTGTGCATAGGACAGAGCAACACAAGGCAACACAAAAGGTGAGCACACGCGGACACGTCCTGTTTACAGGTGTGTTGTGTGTTGCATGCCTGCGGTGTGTTCGCTTTGTTTTGTTTTTTGTCTTCTTATGTTTGTGTCACTCTGGCTTTTGTGCTCCTGCCTTTGCAGGTTGAAGATTCCAGATTCAAATGCATGAATGTAAAAATTCAGTACGTGCTGCGTGCTCAGTTTGTGTGTGCAGTGTGTTCGTATATGTATATGTATAGACGGGCGTGCCTTCTTTTTCTTTTTTTGGCAGTTTTTGTCAGTTTTTCTCATTTCGGTGCTTCTGGGCTTGTTTGTTTGGTTGCAGTTGCGTTCCTTCGCCTTCGGCGGACACTCACGACCCAGTTTGGGTGCATCTGCTTCCTCTTGGTTTCTTTCATTTTCTGTTTGTGTTGTTGGTGGTCTCTACTTCTACTTTCTCTGTTTTTAGCCGGTGAGTGGCAGTTTGTTGTCTGGTTGGTCCTGTGCTTAGCGAGCACTCGTTTAGGTAGGACAGTAACACCCACTGTAGGCATAGCGAATCCAGCTCGAGGCACCTTATAAGTCTCGTAGGCCTTTGGGCGCCTTCTTATGCCCTTTATTTTGTCCGGCCTAGCCTTGGGTTGGTACGGCAGGACACCCCACCTTGAGTTGAAGGGCGATTCTTTTTCTGGGGGTGGCGCCTACTCAGGTCGGGCGGGTGATTCGCCACGGCCTCTGTTTGCCTGCAGGGGCGTAGGTGGACAGGAGTGTTACCGCTGCCTCGGGCAGCTTGACGGTTTTTATTTTTCTGTGTAGGCTCCCTGAATATTTTTGCCACATGACCCGTGATGGCGTGTGTATGTCTTTTAATTACTCTTGTTCAGTTTTTGTGTTGCCCAGTCTTTTTATTTTCAGTCTTTTATGTTTCAGTCTTTATTTTTTCTCTGTCCAGGTAACTTGTACCATATTTTTTTTGTAGTGTTTTTCATTTCTGGTGAGTGTGTGCATTTGTGCGTCCGTACGAGGTGTCAAGGCGTTAACGTAGTTTGCTTGAGTCCAGCCTGTTTTATTTTTATTATCTATTACAGAAGTACAGTTACGCGTTACAGAACAGGATATAATGATAAAAATTTTTCAGGTTGAATGTCAGTGGTTTCGTTTGCGTTTTTATACATCGTGTGCATTGGCATAGTTGTTGTTTGGGTGTGTGTATTTTCTAACCTCTGGGTGTTCATGCAGGTCAGGTCAACAGAAGTGGGAGTCAGCAGTGTTCGATGGCGGATATTTGCTGGTATGACGGTCCGACACGTCGTCTTTTTTTTTTATATGATATGCATGTTTTGTCTCTGTTTTGCTTGTGCAGTGCCAGCAAGTGGAGAACTTCAACAAACATCAGAGGGTCCTGAATTCGGGGCAGGACCAGCGGTACAATCTCGGGGAATATCAGAGGTCCTGAATTCGGGGCGGGACCAGAGAACTTTAACAAGGCACAGGTTAATGGGATTTGTACATCATGTCAGGTTTCAGTACTTTGTTTGCAGGTGAACAAGAAAAACAGATCTCCACTTGCTGTGTTGCTGCAGGGCAGGGCAGGCAGGCATTTTTGTACAGTATCTAACCTTCTCAGGCAGGCAGAAAATTGTTACAGATTTTCTGACAGCCCCCCCCCCCCCCATGTCCCAGAGACATTTCTCTATACTGCAGTGCCTGCTTAGCCATTGCTGCAGGCAGTTTTTTCTTTTTCTGTTTGTGGGCAGGTTAGTATTGTAGGGTTGCAGTGTAGTCTAGGCCCACAGTTCCACCCCCGCGTCCACTCTAACTAGTATGTAGGGCTGCAGTGTGCTTTTGTACTGCAGCACGCCACAGTAGATTTTTGGGGTGTGTGTTTGACAGTTTTTTGTTTGACACCCTGCTCTGGGCTGTCTACAGCAGCTCAGCCCCCCCCCCCCCCCACACACTAGAGTAAAGATCTGAGTGTCTCTTTTCCTTAGTCAGCCAATTGCTGAGGTAAACCCCGGCAAATAGCTTGGGAAGGGAGTGTAATAGGACACAGAGTAAAGATCGCTAGTGCGATCGCGTGTGTCGCGCATGCGTAGCATAGGCCAGATCAGAATAAAGTAGGCAAATCAGAAAGGATAATTTGGGTATGTATTTTACACTCAAAATGTTTGTACAGATTGACGGGATGATATTAAGTTTTGGGTATTGTTCTTGAGTGCTTTGCAGACGTTAGAAAGAGATAGATCGAAATGAAGGATTTCGACAGGGATGATCAAAATCAAACCAAGGACAAGACCATTACAAGTCTCAGCACGGGTTAGTAACTGTCCCTTGTTGTTCTCAACGAGGTAGGTGCGGAAGATGGGGTTGATACTCCCATCTGGTTGTATAAAGGCGGACATGAGTTCCCAGGTCGCCTCAGATAGCCCATAGCCATCCCATAGGGTTAGGAATTTCCAGCCCTGCTTATACTCGTGGCGTGCAATACCTGCGACCACGTAGTAGCCATCGACTGCCATCTCATCGGCAGTAATCTCCTCGAGTTCGTCTGCCTCCTCTGGGCTGGCAGCGTTCTCTAGCTCGATACGCTCGACCTCACTGTTGCTGAGGCGCCACTCATCCCAGGACAAATCCACCGTCATCCTTAAGCTGACCCTTCGTCACAAAACTGACTTCACTTCTTCTTCAGAATTTTTTCACTGATTTCACTTCCTTCTAACTTGCCACCTTGGACATAAATTATAATTGTATAAGTGTTTCCGACAGCCAAATTGCGCATTAGCACAGCCGGGATGGCACCTCTTGGCACCCCATCTTTTTTCACTGCTTGCACTGATTTCACTTGTTTTTCAGAACCTTTTTCACTGATTTCACTTCCTTCTAACTTGCCACCTTGGACATAAATCATTATCGTATAAGTGTTCCCCACAGCCAAAATGCGCATTAGCACCACCGGGACGGCACCTCTTTGCACCCCATCTTTTTCAACTGCTTGCACTGATCGTCAGGGGGGTGATAGAGCCTCAACTGTTTAGGCGCACAAAGCAGTTCACCACCTAGACGTGCACTGCACCTGACATGGATCCTAGATCCATCTATCCTGATGATACGGTAGGGCCTAAAAAAAGGGTCCAGAAAAGTTTATAGTGTTTTCAGCACTGTGTTTTTGCTTCTCCTGCTGCTTGTAGTTGCTGTAGGGTGTCCTGCTGCTTGTTTTGGATGATGAAAAGCTTTTGTTTGTTGAAATACAGTAAAGCCAAGTCAATCCAGGATAGCCCAAGCCAATAGTATGCAAGGAGAAGGTAATTCAGGATCAAAGCATGAAGGGCTGCAGTGTAAACAGTGAAAGATGATTGAATATTCACAGAAACTGCAACTCAGGTCACAAATGAATGCGTATTCACAAAGATAGCTGAAATGTTTTAGGAAAAGAGTTAGAAAACTGCCTCAGGATCACTCTCTCTTCATAGTGCCATCTTAGGAGATGTGCACTCTTTGTTTTGGGTCCCATATGTGCTGAGGTGGCATGGTATGTGGCGATGAGGTCACTGCCATGTCACATGGGATCTTTCTACTTAGCTAGGCTGACCAGGAATTGAACCCAGGACCTCTCAAAAAGAGGTGCCCAGCCCCCTAGGGTGCATACCACTAGGATAGCTAAGAATTCATGGAAAAACATAGATAAATTCATAGGCTCTACTTTAGGTATGTCAGTGCTCA
Organism: Eutreptiella sp. 'Long Island Sound 2002'; assembly: GCA_964036045.1. Classification (NCBI taxonomy): domain Eukaryota; phylum Euglenozoa; class Euglenophyceae; order Eutreptiales; family Eutreptiaceae; genus Eutreptiella; species Eutreptiella sp. 'Long Island Sound 2002'. The sequence goes on from OZ038393.1 coordinate 9,219,054, forward strand.
GTCAACTCAGGAAAAGATGTTTTACTTCACATTGAAAGGGGATTAAGGGGTCCACTCCATATCCTGATTGGGTGTTTGGTTCCATAGGTCAAAATGTGTTATCACCAGTTTTGGTGGGACCAATACTAAGATTAAAATGCATGGATGCTCAGTGCATCTCTAATACAACTAGAGTATGCCTCAAAGCAATGGAAAAGCACTTTTTCTTACTCCCCCCTTGTGCTGTGGTGGCCACCACTGTCGCATTTTAGGAAAAAGGGAATTTTTCTTGGCCTTTCCTTGGTTTCCACACCTACTTTAAAATACCTACAGTTTCCCTCACACTGAAAAATGGGCGCTCACCATGGCTGGCGCACTTTTGCTGCTTTGTATGTAACATATCCTACAGAAGACTCAGCGCTCATGCCGCTGCCGGGGCTCCTGTGGCTTGGTTGGGTTAGTAGGGGAGCATGCCAAACATGTGCATATGCATCCCTCCCTCCAAGACGCAGCGTCGACACAACCCAAACGCAAGACACAATATACACACTCGCATGGGTTCTCGTAAACCTGCTGGCGACCTGTGACCTGTCTTAGGGCGAAGGGAGTCGAAAGAAAATTAAATTTGCCCCTTGGTGGGGTCTTGGTTCTGCTCAGTCTCTCCAGGCACCTGCGTCTCGGCGCGAACACGGCCTACTCAGCGAGGCTGCGCGTGGGTATCTGCAGAGGCAGGAATGGGAGAATTATGGACGAATCCACGCAAAAACGAAGCAAGGACACCAAAATCCGTCAAATGACGGTGTAGAATTTTTCTGAAACGACACACCTGAGCAGAATCCAATTGTGCATCAGAAGCACATTTTTATAGAAATTATAGTCATCTCTGGATTTTTTTAATCCAGAAATTCATACGCATAAAATGGCGGCTCGCAGGAGCGGCTCCTAGTGAAGCGCCGGAAAATGGGGAAATAATGGAATTATAAACGTATGTCTCACGTAGTCTTGAAAATGACGAGACACACATTAATAAATAAACATACAGATTGCACCCACACTAATAGAAGCTTCAAAAATTCAAGATTTCGAAAATGAACGAAAAGACTTCAATGAATCAGGTATAAACTACAGGTATGTTCGTCTCGCATGCCGCATACACATTGCTCGTCTCGTGTCTCCGTGAACGAGCCTTGTAGCAGCGCTAACAAAGATAGAACGCGATAGAGGGATTGATTAGAAAGATTGCAGACGATTAGCGGTCAGATCAGGGTGATTAGACATACACACAAGTGCATAGCGACGTTCTTCGCGTGCGCCCCTCACTTGCTCTCACCTTGCTTCACTTCCCAGCGGTAGGTAAGGTAGGTACGCCCAGGCGGGGCCACCCCCTGGTGGAGTCAAGATTGCGACTGAGATGGGCAGGTTTGCCCAAGTGGAACGTGCATGCTTGTGCATTCACACACGCATTAAAGGGTAGGCCACGCGAAGTGCGCACGGTAAACCTTGTTTAGGCTACCCAGGGGCTCCTTGGTACGTTCTTTACGAGAACACGAGGAGTCCCTTAAAGCTTGCTTGCTTGACAAGGGTAGCTGCTCCTGCAGCGTGTTTGCGAACAGTGTATTATAGGTCACACTGAGAAGGGTATAATACCTGGAGTGTGGCTTGGTTCCTCCGTCGCAAACGCCCTTCCATTTGCCTTTGTTTTACAGGTGGGTAGGTAGGGTGATTGGTGCAGCAGCCTTTTTTTATGCCCTGCTAAACAAGGGCGCAGATCACACAAACAAGTAACTCCGCTCCGCCTGTGGCAGAGCAGGGAGTCCGACTTCATCGACATCTGCGCCTTGCACGCGAGAGCACTCCTTCCCTCCAAGCCCTAGCAGGGGAAACGCGTTGTGGCGTCCCCTGTTAGGCCACAGTTGCTTAGTAGCGCTGTGTTCTCTTGTCATTTCACAGGAGGGTCGCTAGGACCCATGAGACCTTCACCTTCGCAACGCCCAGCAGAGGGTGCGTGTAGGAGTGGTAGTCCTGAGTGGGGGCTAGAGCCAGTTGCCCAGTGCTCGCCCACCAGGATGGTGCCACTGTAGGGTGTGTAGGACCTGTAGGGGGTGTGTCACTGTCCCACCCGTTTCCTGCAATTTTAGCAGGGTTGGTGGGCTGTGACAGTGGTTAGGTCAGTGTTTTGGCCACATAGCAAACGGCGTTTTCAAGCCTTCATAGCTTTTGGCCACCCCTCCCTGTAGTAGACAGATAGGTAGGGAAAACAATACCTGGATTAGCACGCTGGGTATTCCCCCAAGGTTTTGCGCCAGCACAGAAATTTGGCGCATAGGGGAGGGGAGACCCGGGGCGTACCCCGTGGCATCAATAAGCCAACCCTCCGGGTTTAGCAAGGGCACAGACTTGGGTATAATTAGGACACCACTTCTGCGGCTTGCTCTCAGGACCTTAGGACTAGCACACTCACACATACGCTTTGGCAGGTAAGGGTAAGGTTCAGTCCCTAGCTTTAGTCTTGGAGGCAAGCGTCTCAGCGAGCCTCAGCAACTCACCAAGGTTGTTCTGGGACAAGTAGTCAACCAGAACTGAGTTGAGGTGTCCCTCAGGTAGAACAAATGCAGAGAAGGGCTCCCAGGTGGCCTCTTCGACTCCAAACCCTTCCCAGAGGGCGAGGAAGCGCCAACCCCGGCGATAGCGGTGGCGTAGGACAGACTTTACCAGGTAGAAGCCCTCCTTAGCCATCTCCTCGGCGTTCATGTCGGGGAGTTCACCTTCAACTTCCATAGGGCTGGCAGCCCCTTGTAGGTCCAGAGCGGCGATTTCCTCGTCTTTCAGCTCCCACTCCTCCCCACAGAGGTCTTCAGGATCATGGTAGCGCTTCAGGTGTTGAGCAGCGCACACCAGGGTCCCCCCTAGTCGGGGAGAACACCGCACAGTGATACGGTGACCATCCACAGATAGAATCTTGTACGGCCCGAAGTATGGGTCATCGCTGGTAGAGCGTGGCCAGGCGGGTAGTCGACTGTGGTGCACCAGCACCCAGTCCCCCTCTTGGTAGGTGGCCAGTACTCAGTGCTTGTTCTTCTTGTTCCACTGACGCTCCCTCACTCTCTGGAGCATAGCCTTGGCCTTGTCCACCTTCGCTTGTTGCTCTTGGACCCATTCACCCACAGAAGAATGGGTGTCCTCTGGATAGGGGGCATGTAGGAACCACGCCAGGGCCCCAGGAATAGCTCATGGGGCGGGTAGCCAGTCGCTGAACTCTCTTGAGAGTTCATCATCAAAGATATGACGGGGAGTAATCTCACCCAGTCTCTGGTGCGTTCAGTTTTGCACCATATCCTGACGTTCTCCTTCAGGACGCGAATCTGTCGCTCACATAGGGGGTTGCTCGTGTGAGAGTAGGGAATCCCCGTAGACACCTGGACATTGAGGGATCTCAGGACCCTCTTGTACCAGCCAGTGTCTGAGCGTACTCGTACGTCCTCATCAGAGTTGATCTCCTTGGGCGCCCCATAGACACAAAACCACTCCTCCAGGAGTATCTTGATAGTCTCCTCTCCGGTAATGTGCTTGGTACATGGGAACAGCCTGGTAAACCTGGTCAACCCACAGGTCACCACGAGGGCGAAGTCATAGCCCCCGAACTTCGGCATCTCCGTGTAGTCCACGTATAGAACACTGTTAGCACAGTGAGGGATGGGCAGGGTCGAGTAGAGACCTCTGTCCCTGATATCCCCTGGTTTACAGGACCTGCACGGGCACTTGTCCACGATAGGCTGGAGTGTCTTCCGCAGTTGGTCGTCAGTCCACGTAGTGTGGAACCACTGCTTGAACAGCCTCAGGGTACGGTCAGCACCCACATGACCGCTGGACTCATGGGTCCACTTCAGCAGCGCTGGGACTCGGTCACTAGGCACCACGATGCGGTCCTCGTGCCAGAGGTAGCTCTTGTCCCGCTTCCACTGGTCTTGGTTGACCAGGAGGGGTTCAAGGCGTTTCTCCAGGCGCCGGTAGATATCCCCAAACTCCTGTAGGTACTCCGATTGTTGGAGTCCATCCAGGGGGCGTATCATGGTCATGTTCAGGTCCAGGTGTACGTCCATACGGCTGAAAGCCTCCTTAGCCAGCGCTTCAGACCGGGCACCAATCAGGGCGTCGAAGTTGTTGCGGCTGATGTAGTCGGCACACTCGTTCTTCACTCCCTGGATATGGTGTACCGTCAGCCGTAGTTGACTGAGGTAGGTCCACCAGCGTCGTAGCTTGGCCTTCTCAGGTGGGGGACGCTTCTGGAAACTGCCGACCGGTTCTTGGTTGCACAGCCAGACCACAGGGTTACTCCCCAACAGTTGTGCTTGTGAGGATAGCACCAGCATACCCGCGAGCAATTCCTGCTCATAGGTGGAGTAGTTCCCCCTGGCCTGGTTCCACTTCCAGTTCCAGTGGCCCAGAGGTACTAGGACCCACTTGTCGTCAGGGTGGCTGTGCTTGAGGGTTCCATCTGGGTTGAGACCTTCCGTCCCCCATTGGGAAATGGCCGAGTCGAACTCCTCCTTCTCTAGTGCTTGCCATTGGAACAACGTTCCACCACCGCCCACATTGCTGGCGTCGGTCACCAGGATAATCTCCCCTTGTGCCCTAGGCACGCCCAAGCACTTAGCGTTGGCTACCTTGTCTTTGAGCTCATCAAACGCTTGTTGCTCTTGTGGGCCCCAGCGCCAAGTGGTACTCTTCTTGATCAAGTCCGTCAGAACGGCGCTGGTATAGGTGAAGTTCTTGATGTGGCGGCGATAGAAGTTGCACGCCCCAATGAAACTGCGTACATCATGAAGTCCTTTCTTGGGGTCTTCGTGTCGTACCTTGGCATCCATCAGGGGTTTGGCCTTAGAGGCCGCTGGGGTCCACCACCCATAGCCAACGTCGAACCCCAGGTACTGCATGGTCTCCTGCATGAACTCACACTTCTCCAGTTTGAGTCGAGTGTGGTTCTCCTGGCAAACCGCAAAGAACTCACCCAAGTGGATTAGGTGATCCTCCTGGGTATTGGTACCGAGGCATACATCGTCGATGTGAGCCTCCATCTGGGCACCACGGGATATGAGCTCCTGCACCTTAGGTCTCCTTCGTAGGATGGACAAGATCTTGTTCATCAGCTCTTGGAACAGAGCGGGTGCGTTAGCCACGCCAAATGGCATGACCTTCCATTTGAATACCCTCCCCTGAGGGGTGATGAAGGCCAGTAGTTCCTGCGCGTTGGGCGTCAGGTCCACTTGCCAGAATCCACTTCGCTTGTCCATCTTGGTCTTGTAGCGACAGGAGGCTATCTTCTCCAGGGTAGACTCCATATTTGGAATGGACCCTGAGTGGTTCAGCGTCTTCTTGTTCAGCTCTCCGTAGTCCACTACTAGCCGTTTGGCTGTAGACCCAGGTTTAGCCACCAGGAAACAGGGGCTGCAGTGTAGGGGGTAGTACCCATCCTTGTACTCCAGGACTAGGCCAGCGTCGATACATTCTTGTATCTGTCGCTCAATCTCGTCGGCCTGCTCTTTAGGCGCTGGATAGGGTCTCCTCCGGATCTTGTGACCCACGAACTCGGGTTTCAGCTTGAGGTCCATCTGTACCAGCTTGTCACATGAGGCTGGTGGGGGTAGTTCTCCGAACACCTCCAGATAGGTCCTTATAAGCTTCTGTACCCGCGGGTCCAATACCTTGATCTTGTCCTCCATGTCCTCGTCGGAGTGTAAGTTGCTTGCCCCTTGAATAGACGTCGGGAGGTGGTCCTCCACCGACTCTTCGCCCGCGGTAGCATCCTTCAGCCCTTGGTAGGCATATAGAAGGTCTTGCTCAACCATCTCCGGTGGACGATGGCAACATAGGCACGCTCGAGGGGGTTCACATACACATTCCTCCGAGAGGTCGTCCTCCTCTGGGGTCCTCACATGGGCACCCCATACGCTCTTCATGAGCTTGAGATCTACCTCCCTTTGCCAGGTGGTGATCTTCTGTTCGAGGTCCTCCTTCAGTTGGGATAGGTCTCCCATACGTCCTTGCTTCAGTGGCAATGAGCTGCGGGTAGGCTTCGCGTAGCATAGCTTTTTCGCCACCAACTTCCTCTTGGAATCCACATACTCCCTGAGCCTGGATCGAGGGGCCAGCTCCTCATCCACGGGGTCTTCCACCCTCATGGAGAGTAGGGGTTTTAGTGGGGCGACGTACTCGGCGTTCTCCACTTCCTCCACCGCGGTCTGCACGAAGAAGGCGTCGTGCTCAGTTTCGTTGTCTGAGTGGATAGAGCTAGGTAGCTCAGATAGTCCACACTCAGAGACTCCATCAGGTACAGGTACATGACAGGGAGAGTTGGGGGCGTTGGTGTCAGTCACGATGTACTCATCTCCTCCGGGTGTAGTTTCAACAGCAACTTGAGGTCGTAGGCGATCCTTCAAGTCACCCAAGGCGAGTCCATCGCTTTCTCGTTGTATAGCCTGGACCAGAGTCGGGTCCAGATCTTCCCAGGGAATGGTGGTAAGACCTCCGTCCACCACGCTGAGCATACTCCCCCATCCGGGTTTGCCAATAGGCGTCTTGCGTCCCAGAGGCACGTAGATGGCCTCACCAGGCAAACGAACAGAGCTGATAGTCAGCCTGTCCAGGAGGTTTCGCCAGTACTCGTTGCCCCCATGGGCTCCCCAATCGGGGGAACACAGGACCATACGGGAACGTTCCAAGGCCACCTTGGTCAGCACCTTCCCCAGTTCACTGAATCTGGGGTTCCCGTAGGCCATCCCGAAAGAGGGCCAGTAAAATTTGTAGCTGCAGTTCTTCCCCTTGCTGCAGTATAGGTCCAGTACATGTTGCTTGTCGCTGGCGAACAACTCCACACTCAGGTCTTCTCGAGAGTAACCCGACTTCTTCAGACCTTGGTCTAGGACTTCCCCCAATAGTTGATAGTCCTCAGTTTTGGAGGCCGCCATCATGTTGGAGGGCTCCTCCTTCGATAGCCTCAGGTAACTCGAGGTATGTTCCGACTGCTCCAGTGGCACAGACTCTCTGCCACTGCCGTGGTCCACGTAGAGGAGGTAGGGCGCTTGCAGCGTCAGGGATTGTATCTGGGAGTGCTGCACGAAGAAGTCAGTACCCAGTACAAAGTCGAAGGCATCAGTGTCCATCACATAGAACCAATGGGCGATAGTCCTAGAGCCCATAGGTACCTCCACTTCACAGTCCCCGCAGCTGTGCACCACATGTCCATCCCCCATGCGTATAGCGGCGGTGGTCATGGTGTTCTTCAGGCTCCCACAAGGTAAAACTTTCTTGCCCACTATCGATATGGTGGCGCCAGTATCCAGTACCCCCAGGTATTCACGTCCCCCTAGTCGGATACGTACCCAAAACACCAGGTCTTGGGTGCCACCAGAGCGTCCCCGTCAGATTTCCGCGGGACCCCTCGAACCCCTTGTTCCGCAATTTGCGGGCCATCCTCATGAAACGGCTCCTCTTCCTAGCGTTGCCGTCGTCACCACCTTCATGCTCACGCTTGGCTCCTTGTTCTTGCTGGGCCTGCGTCCGTGAGCGTGTGGTAGGACCAGTGTGCCCTCCAGAGGGCTCGGAGTTCCCCCCTGGATTAGGGTTGGGGTTGCCTCCGTTCTTGTCCTTGTTCTTGTTGTCGGGCTGGCGGTTAGCGCCTCCTCCTCGTCCACCTTGACCCTTGTCTTGACCACCTTGACCACGTCCTTTCGACTTGCCCTTGCCGGAGTCGTTGCCTTTGGCCTTGCCTCCACCTTTGCCTGAGCCTTTGCCAGGATCTTCCCCCTTAAGCTTCGCCGATAGGCGTTGCTTATGGTAGCACTCATCCTCGTAGTGCTTCCGCTTACCGCAGAATGCACACGTGATGGTGCAGCGGTAATGATCTGGCAGCTTCACTTTGGCGCCGGTGATCTTTTCCTGCTGCTTCCCCTGGACTACAAAGCAGTCTCGCTGCTCGCAGTCGGAGGCGTGCTGCAGGTGGCCCTGCTCATCTCTGGCATCACACCAGAATAGCTCCTTCACGTTCTCCATTAGACGGGCGTGGGCGTGTTTAGGGGTAGTCCCCTGCCCAGGTCGGGACCCTTGGTACCCTTTGCCTCCGGAACCTCCACCACCAGGACGGTAGTTGTTCAGGTGCTGGTCGCTCTCCTTCTCCCGCGCCATCTCCAGGAGCAGCACGCATAGATCCTCGTAGCGGAGGGATCTAGCCTTGCGCTCAGCCGTTAGACGGCACTCGTCCCATAGCTCTCGGGGGAGCTTGGCGCACAACCAGAACAGCAGGTCGTCGCTGCTGTAGGAACCAGGCGTCAGTCGTCCAGCCCAGTGATCCAGGTCAGCCAACAGCTCGGAGACCCTGCCAGGTTTGGGGTTGTTGGGCAGCACGGGCAGGTTCTGGATCTCGGCCCTGATGGAGAGGTCGGTCTCGTAGGTCGGGTACTGCCTCTCCAGGGCAACCAACACGTCGGCAAAGGTGGCGGAGTTAGTTACGATCTGCCTGACCTGCTTCTCCAGGTACTTGGTCTTGCAGCACTGCAGGAGCAGATCGCACTTCACTCGCCCACTCGCGTGGGTTTGGCCGGTCAGTCGTAGGAACCGGCCAAAGTTCTCAGCGAACTCGCTGAGGTCCTTGCCTGTGAACTCAGGCAGGTTCACCACTATCTTGGAGGTGGCAATAGCCTTCGCCTCCTGAGCTCGGCGTCCTTCAGGGCGTCGGGGCTTCTTCTTCTTCTTCTTCTTCTTCTTCTTACCCTTGGGGTCCTCGGGGTCCTCAGGGTCTTCGTCATCCGATGGCGAAGAAGAATCCGTCGACGGCGGCTCGTCGTCGAGGGGTCTCCGCCTAGATCACTGGAGCCATAAGGCTCCACGTCCACCATAGCCCTTAGGGCTGTCAGCCCCAGCTGGTCCAGCTCGGCCCTCGTCGAGTTCGTCACGTGGCTGTAGGGCGGCTGGGCCGTTCCCGGGACGAATGGACTTCTCGGTACTGCTGCAGGAGTCGGCATCGGTCGGCTCCTTAGGCTCCCCAGGGTATTTGTCAACCCTGCCGCCAGGTGGTTAGCCTGTACTCGGTGGGGTGACATTCCCACCGTCGTAGGTGACGCATGGGACGGGATCATCAGGGGCTCCAGCTTCTCACGGATTTTTTGTGTGAGGTCGCCCACGATTTTTGAGGTGGCTCCTCGGAGCACCTCGTTGATCTCCGACCGTGTCAGGGACCTGTTGGAGGATCTTCCCGATCCTCTACTCCTGCCGCCCAGACATTCGGGTCCTTTCCTCAACCCACTCAGGGGTGCATACCCAGGTGCATACCCAGGAGCATACCCAGGAACATCCATGTAGGTTCCAGTGGCGTGGAGTGGATGGGGATAGTCAGCTGCATACCATCGCGGCGCAGCGCTGGAAGCCACAGGCTCACTGGCAGTAGTTGCCTCATGGAGCGCAGTGGTTGGTGGGCCCATACCATAGGCGGGGTAGGGAGGCATGCCAGTAAAGCCTGTGCCCTCTGCCTTAGGTAGGTTGGTTGTGGAAGTGGATGTTGCGGCGGCTGGGAGTGTGGTGGTTATGGGAGAGGGTGATGCGGGGAGGCCAGAAGCGCTTGGTGCGCCTTCGAAGGTAGGGATACTCGTCAGGTCTTGCCCTTGTTCCTCTCCTTCGTCTGCTTCTCCTCCAGCATCCTTCTCGCTCTCGTTCTCTCTCTTCCTCTTCACAGGCTGAGGCTGAGAGACCACTTCCTCGACCGACAGGGCCCCGAAGGCCGTCTGGAGGCCATCCAGGGAGTCCTCCGCCGTATCCACTGGCCCATGTAAGGGCTCCACCGAAGGTACAGCGCCAGGCGCCGGCCTTGCCGGTGCCTCAGGCGCTGGCGCTGTCTTCACGTCGGCGTCCACTCTTCCTGGGTCCATCTTAATCCGCCCTTCTGCTTATATTTGCCTGCTCGGAGCACTGGTTGTACGGCGCGGGGTCGCTGCCGGTGCACAGAGACAGGCTGCCTCTTGCTACCAGAAAAGTTTATAGTGTTTTCAGCACTGTGTTTTTGCTTCTCCTGCTGCTTGTAGTTGCTGTAGGGTGTCCTGCTGCTTGTTTTGGATGATGAAAAGCTTTTGTTTGTTGAAATACAGTAAAGCCAAGTCAATCCAGGATAGCCCAAGCCAATAGTATGCAAGGAGAAGGTAATTCAGGATCAAAGCATGAAGGGCTGCAGTGTAAACAGTGAAAGATGATTGGATATTCACAGAAACTGCAACTCAGGTCACAAATGAATGCATATTCACAAAGATAGCTGAAATGTTTTAGGAAAAGAGTTAGAAAACTGCCTCAGGATCACTCTCTCTTCATAGTGCCATCTTAGGAGATGTGCACTCTTTGTTTTGGGTCCCATATGTGCTGAGGTGGCATGGTATGTGGCGATGAGGTCACTGCCATGTCACATGGGATCTTCCTACTTAGCTAGGCTGACCAGGAATTGAACCCAGGACCTCTCCAAAAGAGGTGCCCAGCCCCCTAGGGTGCATACCACTAGGATAGCTAAGAATTCATGGAAAAACATAGATAAATTCATAGGCTCTACTTTAGGTATGTCAGTGCTCAGTCAACTCAGGAAAAGATGTTCTACTTCACATTGAAAGGGGATTAAGGGGTGCACTCCATATCCTGATTGGGTGTTTGGTTCCATAGGTCAAAATGTGTTATCACCAGTTTTGGTGGGACCAATACTAAGATTAAAATGCATGGATGCTCAGTGCATCTCTAATACAACTAGAGTATGCCTCAAAGCAACCGAAAAGCACTTTTTCTTACTGGTCCTATAGGCAGTTATGTGGCCAGGAGGGTAAACGTGAATGGTGAACCAAAACAAGGTCACCAACCTTTAAGCCAGGCAGGTCGCCGTAGGCGATTCTGTCGGCTCAGTTCACGGTCACGGATATGTCTTAGGTTAGTCCCTGCCTGGTTAGCCATAAACCCCTATGTTCCAGCCAATCCCCAACAGGGCTCTTGAAGTCCTCAGGAAAGGGGGTTTTGAAGAACCAAGCAGGTCGTCCTCCATGGAACAGCTCGTGGGGGGTATATCCCGTAGAAGAGCTCCTCTGAGAGTTCATGGTTAGCCCTGCCCAGGGCACTAGGCGTACCCAGTCGTTGGTACGTTCCTGTTTCATCAGCATTCTCAGGTTCTGTTCCACCACACGGTTTTGTCTCTCACAAAGAGGGTTAGACGTGTGGGTATAGGGCACCCCTGTGGTTACCTCAACATTGAGGGCATTCAGCACTCGTTTGTACCATCCAGTGTCACTGCGGATGCGTACATCGTCATCAGAGTGCACCTGCTTAGGTCCCCCATAGGGTTCGAACCATTGCTTGACCAACATTTTCACAGTCTGCTCACCTTTGATTTTCTTATTGCAAGGGAACACACGGCTGAAGCGAGATAGGCCACAGGTGACCACTAAGCAACTATCATAGCTGCCGAAGCGAGGTAGGCTGTGGATGTAATCCACATAGAGAAGAGAGTTAGTACAATAGGGTATGAGTAAGCTGGAAATCAGTCCCCTATCCCTACTGTCGCTCTGCTTGCTGGCATGACAGCCACAAGCATCCACAATGGTCTGCATACGAGACCTCAGTTCAGTCAGGGTTAGGCTAGAGTAGAAAAACTCACGGAGGAAGTCCAATGAGCGGTTAGCGCCAGTGTGACCTGAGCTGAGATGGGACCACTGTAGGCATGCATCAAGTTGGGACTCAGGCACAACAATACAGTACTCGTAGAAGAGGTACTGGTTGTTTTCATACCACTGGTGCCGGTCAATGACACGGGGTTCGAGACCAGTGCTGAGAGTCTGGAAAATTTCTTTATACTCTGACTGATAGTCGGTTACGCTCCAACCCTCGAGGATTCCAGCAGTTCGCATGGACAGGTCAAGCTGGACATGCATACGCTGGAAAGCCTCTTTGGCGAGTGACTCAGAGCTCTCACCAATAAGCGCATCCAAGTTTTTGCGCGATATATAGTCAGAAAGTTCATTTTTTATACCAGGGATATGATGGACTGTCAGCCTGAACTGGCTCAGGTAAGTCCACCACCGCTTTAGTTTCGCTTTCTCCCGTGGTGGGCCCTTCTGGAAAGACTTCACTGGTTCCTGGTCACAGAGCCAGACAATAGGATTAGATCCCAATAGTCGGGACTGTGATGAGAGCACCAACATACCGGCCAGGAGTTCCTGGTCGTAGGTGCTGTAATTGGAACGCGCTTGGTTCCATTTCCAGTTCCAGTGTCCCAGTGGCACAAGTCGCCACTCACTGGTAGGATAGTCATGCTTCAAGGAGCCATCATGGTTCAGTCCGCCAGTACTATAATCGCAGTGGGTTAGGTCGGCCGGGTTAAGCTCCTGCCATTGGTAGATCGTTCCACCCCCCCCTACATCACTGGCATCAGTGATCAAGACTATCTTGCCCTTAGGGCCGGGTACTCCCAGGCTGTTGGAGGAGGCAATTTTCTTCTTCAACTCCTGGAAACACTCCTCCTCTCTGGCGGTCCACCTCCAGGGAGTAGTTTTCTTGATTAGGTCAGTAAGAGGGGCAGAGGAGTAGGTAAAATTATGGATGTGGCGCCTATAGAAATTACAGGCGCCCACAAAACTCCTCACGTCGTGTAGACCCTTCTTAGGGTCATCGCGAATCTGCATGTCCTGCAGGGGCTGCATCTTAGGAGCGGCTGGTTTCCACCAGCCATACCGCACGTCGAAACCCAAATACTCCATCCCCTCTTTTTTTTTCCATTTCAACATCTTCAGAGTCTCTTGTAGTTCGCTTGCGATGACACTATGGACAGTGTAGGGGGCTGAGTATGGCTACCTGTGGGCTGGTGTGGGCCACGTGGTAGAGAGCGGGTTTTGCGGCCCCAGAGGGTTCGCGTGGCCCGTGCCTGCCGGATGTGGCTGACTACCCCCTTCGGGAGAGATACTATAAGCCCAGCGCATACACAGTGCACCTCCGCTACAGTACTCGAGGCTGGACCTGAAGTATGTACAGCACTCATGCAGACCAAAAGGAAAAGAAGATCAGTGAAGAGTGCTGTCACCCCACCCCCTGAGGGGGTCGCCGGAGGGGCGTGAGGAACCCACAGGTTTAAAACAAAAGCACTGTGCCAGCTGGTATGAAGCGGCGGCTAAACCGCACCTAGGGAGGGAGCGAAAAATCGTATCGGCTACCAGGCTGGTCAACGCCTGATGGCAAAGCGGTGGGGGCTCCACACACGGGGGTGTGACAGCGAAGTGGATGCCTATCCGCTGGTGATCCTTTTCTGTAACTACCGAACCACACACGAGGACTGCGCCAGCACCAGAACTGCTCCTGTTGGCAGGGCTGACTGGCTTCGGGGGGGGGGGGGTAGAGGGCAGGCTGCCACGAAGTCGCTGGGGGAGGGGGAGAGCCTGGGCGGGGGGATGGGGGGTTGCCAAGGACAGGGGGGGAAAGAGGGGGTGGCACACCCCTAGGTCAAATACCACAACACACGAACTGCAGGCAAAGAGAATTCACAGCAACGCCTGGAGATGACAGTGCGTCGTATTGTGCCAATAGACCTCAGGAACCTGGCCTGTCTTACGACTTAGAATGCAGTAGACTTTCACCACGGAATGAGTGAAGCAGAAATATGCAATGTTCTCACAAAAATCGGCAGAGGCGCTAAGCGAATCAAAGAAATATAAAAGTAAGTTTCGATCGGAACGCGAAGGAGGTGCAGTCGGTTATTGGTCGTAACCTGCGGAAGGGAGGTCACACAGCAGACAAAAAAAAAACAAAAAAAAATGGGAAATAGCGGATTGGCGGCGGACCACAGAGGGAGGGGAGGTTTTACGTTTCTTGGTGTGTATCGTGCGAGGTGGGGGTGCGCGGCGTTTAGACTTGCTGGGGCGGGGAGTGATGCGTTCAGGCACAGGGGGGGGGGGGACGGTACAGATGGACTCGGCTGGGGGCTGGCCAGTCTGACGTACTGTAGGGTCCTTTGGAAACAAAGAAAGTGTTGGCGCTCAAAATTAAATCGGCCATTAACAAAGCGCTCAATCCCACGCAAACGGCCCCCATTCATGTCCTCGACCGCTCCACAGATCCCCCTGTACTGAAGATAAACCCCTCCAAAGTGGGTAAGCTTTTCTCTAATTGTCTCTCTCACCTCGGGGGGGACCCTCATTTTGCTGTAGACCAACAGCTTTTAAACCAGTTTATCCACAACCTTCCTAAATGCCCAGGTGGAACTGCATCTGCACCCCTGGACATGCCTACCCTCCCCTGGCTTCAGAACATAACTGGCCGATCCAAACCTACGAAGGCCACAGGGGAAGACGAGGTCAATTACTACGTCCTCTCTCTCCTCCCCCCCTCCCTGCAGCGATTCCTGCTCAGCTCAATTCATTACATCCTGCTGAATGCCCCCCCCCCTGCATGGTCCAGGGCGCGGGTATGTCTTCTTTACAAAAAAGGGACAAAACAGATCCGGCCAATTACAGGCCCATCTGCCTCATCCAGACCCTTGTTAAACTAGCTGCGGCCTGGCAGTGCGAGCAGCTCACAGCCCTCACCCAACAACATAGGTTCGTCCACCCCTGCCAACACGGAGGCCTGAAAAACCACCGTTGTGGAGACCACATATACGATGTGGTATCCCGCATGCTGAGGTCAAAGGGGCGCCTTTACCACTTGTATATTGATTTTAACAAGGCGTTTAACTCTGTCCCCTTGCGAGCCCTTTGGACCACCCTGAGAGGCTACGGTCTTCCGGAGGCGTTGATCTCCTCTATACAACGCCTTTGTGACCACGCCACCGACCAACCACTAATTAGCGGGTCCACAACGGAGGGACATCCACAATTGCGTGGGGTCAGACAAGGGTGTCCTCTGAGCCCCCTCTTGTTTATTCTTTATCTAAACCTGATGTTTTTTCATTTAGATGGTAAAATAGAGTGGGGCCTAGAAAGGAGCATACATGCCTTTATCGATGATATCCTCTTCCGAGCCAGGTCGGTGGAGGACATCAAAACGGTGTACGAGGCCTTCGATGGCCCTGCCAGATTACTCGGTCTTGACATGAATCTCAGCAAAACCGAGCTTCATGCAGTTCGTGGCGTGGGCCACACAGTAGTTCACTCCTGCCACGGTGGGACCATCTCCACCAGAGATCAAAACGGCAATCCCCACCAAATGTACAAGTACATTGGGGTCTATTTTTACACCTCCGACCACTCCACACGGGTGTATGATTGTATGCGTGCTGAAATAAATGCATTTTACACACGCCTGGCGCCACTGGAACTCACGGCGTCCGAACTGATTCCGCTCACCAATAAACAGCTCCTCCCTACGATAGCGTACCGCCTCCTTGCAGGTCCTGTGCCTGACAAACAGTTGTATGCCCTCCAGCAATTAATTTGGGCAAACATCTCCAGCTATGGAAAGCTTCCTCGCCTCCTCTCCCCGAAAGACAGATACGTTCCACGCGCGGAAGGGGGCCTGGGCATCACACCGCTCCTCCATTTTATGCGATCCCAGATCTACAATTACGGCCTCCGGTACCTCAATTTAGATGGCCCAAGCCAAAGCAATGAGTCAGTGCGTCTAGCCATTACTGCCCAAAACACGAACTGGCTTCAAGAGTCTTTTGTTGATTCAGTGCATGCCCTTGGTGGCAGATGCCACGGCTTCGGGCCTTGGAACCCCTGTCCGGTGAAAACACTTAGTCCTGGGGAAGAAATCCATGTAGAATTTAACTCTGGTTGGTTTTCCGGATCAGTCCTCACTTACGACGAACCTAGGGCCTCGGCGCTGATTCGCTTTCACGTCGACTCTACAGAGTTTCATGTAACGGATAGTCACACCTTTTCTCTGCACCCAACGTCGAACGGTCCTGCCGCTCCCTCAATCAAGCTTCACCTCGCGTTGGCCCCCCCCCTGCTCTCTCTCCCACTCCCGCTTCCCCCGCACCCCTTCCCTTACTCTTCGCAGTGTGTCGGTTCCAATGCGTTTGGCTACGTCTTTCATTATACTGGGCGGCTCGACCCGCTGCAGGTGTCTGACTTGCACACATGGTCCTGTGATAGTATACTGGATGCGTATTCCTCTCCAGATAGTGATTCTTGGCTCTGGGTGTACCTGGACGGGTCATGGGATAACCCTCTAGCGGGGTCTGCTGCGGTCCTCTGTTGGCCCGATGGCACTACCGTGGTGCTTGCCATCCCCTGCCCCTATCTAGGCAGTAAGGACGCTGAATTCTGGGCTTTCGTCCAGTGTGTTCGGTACCTCCAGTACGTTGGGTTCACAGGTTCAGTCTTCTTTTGTATTGATAACTCACAGGTCGTCGGTTGTGTAGATCACTTCCTCTCCGGATCTCCGCTCCCCCCCGCCAGTAGCAGTGCTCAGGGCACCTGGCACAGTGTGATTGCCGACCTCCTGGTTCACTGCAGTTTTAACGTGGGAGCGGGCTGGCTGAAGTCCC
The DNA here is from genome assembly GCA_964036045.1 of Eutreptiella sp. 'Long Island Sound 2002'. Classification (NCBI taxonomy): domain Eukaryota; phylum Euglenozoa; class Euglenophyceae; order Eutreptiales; family Eutreptiaceae; genus Eutreptiella; species Eutreptiella sp. 'Long Island Sound 2002'. The sequence goes on from OZ038393.1 coordinate 9,235,528, forward strand.
ATGTGGGCTTTCATGGCAACGAAATCGCCGACAGTTTTGCGAAATATGTTTCCTATGCTATGGCAGTGGCCGGCGCCGACAAACAGCCCCCTGCTCGGCACATAATCACCTTTCACGGCAACCCGAGCATCTCTAAATTCGGGGGGGCGGCACGCCTTCGACTTGTTGAGAAGCATGACCACACAGGCATAAATAAGCAGCTTAGCTTTGACTGGTCCAGGAATTACTCTTGGTTTAGTTCCTTTGCCGCGAAATGGGTGCTGGGAGTAAAAGGCATACAAGGTAGTAGCCCCATGTGGGACCTGTCGGACAGGCAGTGCAACCTTTGTGGTACGGCACACCCCCTCGACGTCATCTCCGCTGTGGCTTTCTGCCCCGACATGTCAGAGTTTCGCTGCCGCTTGGCTGACTCCTGGGGCCCCAATCTGAGCCCGGTGGTGCACTCCTGGCTTGCCGACGATAGGTCGAAGGGCGAGCTCCGTAACTTTGCCCGCACCCTCGTCCCTCGCTCCCTCTATGACGCCCTGGTGCCTGACAAGTCTGCCAAACGCATGCTCACTTCTGTCCTCCCAGACAGGCGAAAAAAGGTTACCTCAGCGATCAAAGACGCCTGCTCCCACCGTCGGAAGCACCCTGTCCCTGATCATCTCCCCCCCATACTCCATCTCCTCTTTCATGAACTCGCATTTTTCGAGTTTGATTCGGAGATGTTTTTCCCGACAAACAATGAAAAATTCACGGAGGAGAAGGACATGGTCCGCTTGGGTATTGGTACCCAAACTCACGTCATTGATGTGGGCCTCCATTCCTGCACCTCGAGAAATCAACTCCTGTACTAGAGGTCTGCGCCTCAGTATGTACAAAATTTTGTTCATTAGTTCCTCGAAGAGTGCTGGGGCATTAGCCACCCCGAAAGGCGTGACCTTCCACTTAAACACACGACCCTTAGGGGTTATAATAGCCAGCAGTTCCTGAGCTGCGGCGGTTAGGTCTACCTGCCAGAAACCACTGCGTTTGTCCGTTTTGGTCTTGTACCGGCATTTGGCAATACGCTCCAGGGTATTTTCCATGATAAGGATGCTCCCTGAATGGTTTTGGGTTTTCTTGTTGACCTCACCATAGTCTACAACAAATCGTAGGGCAGTCGATCCTGGTTTAGCAACCAGGAAACAGGGACTGCAGTGATGGGGGTAGTCCCCCTTCTTATTTTCTTCCACGAGGCCAGCATCAATACATTCCTGGATCTGGCGCTCGATTTCTTCAACCTGTTCCTGAGGAGCGGGGTAGGGACGACGCCTCACTCGCGTCTTCTCAAATTAAGATTTCAGTTTCAGGTCCATCTGGACCAGTTTTTTACAGGAAAGGGGTTGCGGCAGGGCGCCGAACATCTCCTCATAGGTTAGGAGCAGTTTCTTCAGTCGGGGGTCAAGGTTAGGACTCTCGATTTTCTGCAGGAAATCCTCCTCAGCATGGAGGTTGCTCTTTCCATGCTCTTTCTTTTTCTGGCAATCAGCAGTTTCGGCAGGTACTGAACCATCGTCCCACTCAGGGGGACATTGCTGCCCATAGTGCAGGGAATACACTAGGGGTGTCTCAGGGTCAGGCAGCGTGTAGGAATCATCGTCCCCCTCAGACCAGATGGAGGATTTCCAGGTCTGTCTGAGGTATTGTAGCCGCTGTTGGCGCTCAATACCTTCGGCCTTCAGGTACAACAGCCGTCGGAGTTCCTGAGTGTCATGCTCAGACAGTGGCATGTTATTACAAGCAGGCCGCGCTAGAGCATCAGGACTCTGGGCCATGGGTTCACCTGAGTGCATATGCTGCATGTGCAGCACCGGTTTCCCGGCAGGGGAAGTTGGTTCTGAGATTGACTCTAGATCTACCTCCTCCAGCAACAGCTGGGCCAGGAAGGCACTGTGTTTTAGTTCAACACAGCTAGGATCAACAGAAGGAATAGTGCTGGCAATCTCTGACAGTTGGTCGTCAGCATCCTGCTTTACAGCTGCAGGTTCCAAATAGCCATGGGGAGATTCACACCCTGTAAGTGTGGCAGATAGGTGCTCAGGAGATCTTTTTTTGAGATCAGAAAGGGTCAGGCCACGATTTTCGGCCATGACCTCTTTCAGTAGCACCTGATCCAGATCACACAGGGGTACAGGATTGAGGGATCAATCGACAATGGATAAGAAACTGGCCCACTCAGGGGCCTGCATAGCTGTGTCTGAGTCCTCAGGCACGTAAATGGGACCGTCGGGGAGTTGGGCTCTTCCCACGGTCATTCGGTCTAGCATACGGCGCCAATAAGCGTGTTCACCTGAGCAACTCCAGTCAGGGGTGCACATGACAAACCTTCCTCCCTCATGAGCGATTTTGGTTAGAACCTTCGCGAGCAGGGAGAAGGGAGGGTTGGCATACGCTAGGCCCATTGCTTTCCAGAAGAAACGGAAAGCGTTGTTCATATGTTTCGAGCAATACAACTGCATGATGTGCTGTTGTTGGCTCGCGAACAATTCCACCTGGATCTCATCCAGGGTTACCTGAAGGGCCAATTGGTAGTTTTCAGGAGGATAGGTAGTCTTGGCTGCGTAGCGCAGCCCAGACTCTTTTCGTCCTGACATATCCAAAGGTACGGAGAAGAGCCCACTGCCAAAGTCGCAGTGCAGAGAATAGGGGCGCTGGAGAGACAGCATTCTTACCTGGGGGTTTCTTCGCAGGAAGTCGGTACCAATGACGATGTCAAAGGCGTCAGTGTCCAACACTCTGCAGTGTTGGGTCACTGTTTCGTTGCCAAGACAAATAGTCACATCGACTCCGCCCAAGGAATGGATGGTACACCCATCCCCTACTCTTATGGCCACTGTTTCAGTTTTCTTGAAAGTCTTTAGCAGGCGCCGGGCCACGATAGAGAGTGTTGCGCCGGTGTCAAGCACTGCTCGAAAAACTTGATCCGCGATTTTCACGAGGATCCAGAAAACCAAGTCCTCCTCTTCGGAGCCGCCCCCCTACTCCTCAGCAGGGAATTTGACATCCACCCCTGCAGCCATGAGGGACTTGGCCATCCAGGCCAGTCGCCTCTTCTTGGAGTTATTCCCCTCAGGGGAGGCATTATCCCCCCGTGGGGGCTTCTTGGGGTCACCTTCGGCAGGAGAGGGAGAAGTAGCGGGCGCTGATGAGCGCCTCTTCGGGTTAGGGGTTCCACCTTTGCCACCCTCCTTGCCACCTCCTTTACCACCTTTATCCCCATTCTGGAGAGTTCTGCTGGGTGTTTTGGGTCTTCTGGCGTTCAGCCTCCTGCCGCTTGTGTTTGTCACTCTCTCGTTTCTTTATGTGACGTTCGTCCTCGTAGTGACGACGTTTGCCACAGTAGCCACAGGTGATGGTACACCTGAAATGGTCGTGATGGGTTACAGTTTTCCCATCTTTAGTGTGCTGCCGTCGTTTCATTTGCAGCATACAACTACTGCGGTGGTCGTAGTCAGAGGCATGACAAGGTCCCCCCTTGTCATTGACAGGTTTACAGAAGAACAGAGGGGGTGTACCTGCTTCAGGTTTAACCTCATTCATGGCACGCAGGTTACCCCTTCCTTTACCACCAGCCTGGTTGGCGTTATTGGGATTTTCAGGCCCTTCCCCTTCGCCACGTTCAGGGGTAGGGGTACCACCTCGACCCAAGTGTTTCTTGAGGAATTTCTCCATGTCGGAGTCATTCTCCCTCTCAACGGCTAGCTCGATCAGCAGGTCCACCAGGTCGTCATACGAGTGGGTCCGACTCTTCCTCTCAGAGGTAGTGCGGCAATCATCCCACGTACGTGAAAGAATCTTACCCATGAGCCACAGGTGGGGCTCAGTGGCTCCATAGGAACCCACCTTCATCCGTTAAAACAGATACTCTAGGTCGCACACGTATCCAGAGACTCGCGCAGCGGAAGGAAACTCAGGGAGCATAGGTAGCTCCTCTATCTGTGTGCGCACACTGAGGTCAGTCTCATAGATCGGGAAGATTTTCTCCAGTCTTTGGAGCACCTTGGCCCATGTTGAACCTGCGCAACGGCCTCGTACCGCCAGACCGGTCCCTCTGGGACACGCTCCGGCGGCGCCGGGGGCCGGCAGCCTGTACCGACAAGGAGCACCTCATCACCGGCATGCTACCCCAGGAGGGGGGCTTTGCCATCATGCTCCAGGAAACAGGGATCGCCACCCGGGCGCAGGAGATTCACGTGGCCGCGGCGCTCCGGGTCAAGGGGTACACCCCCTTCTTCAGCAGCCGGCTGGCAGAGACGGGAGCCACTTCCACCTCGAGAGGGGGGGGCCTCCTCACCGCGGTCAGCAGCAAGTACGTGGCGGAGCACGAGGTGCTCAGTTTCACGGAAATTGTCCCCGGGAAGGCCGCGGCCCTGGAGATCTGCACGGACGGGGGAGGCCTCACCCTCATCAACGTCCACGGGCCGCAAGCAGGCTGCTCCCCTTGGGCGGGACGGGCGGCGTTCTGGGCCGACATACAAATGTATGCCACGGCAGGCAGCCTCGGTGGGAGACACCCGGTGGTCATCGCCGGCGACACCAACATCTACATGGATGCCACCACCAACCCGGCCACGGAGCACTTCCGCGCGGGCTGGGAGGCCTGAGGTTTCCGGAGGGCCATCTTGGGTGATAACCTTGACGCAGACGAAGCGGTCACCCGGGCCCTTTCCAGACCCCCCCCAGCGAGGCCGTCCACTTATACACAGGGCACACGAGATACTGCCTACATATCCCTCCTCGCCCCCCTCCCCGACCTGATCCATGTGGCTTGGATCAAGGGCCACGCACAGTTTATGGGAAACGAGCTCGCGGACTACTTCTCAAAATGGGCCGCTCAAGCATTACTGTGGCACCCCTCCCTCCTAACCCCCCCCCCCCCCCCCTGCGGGAGTGGTCACTAGTGGGGGCCTAGCCCTCATCTCAAAAATTCCGAAACACCACACCCGCTCCCTCTTCCCGACCCACCCACACACGCGCCTGCATTTCGGCACCAGCGCAAGCTTTCTCCGACAGAGCAGCTTTTTCTCGGCGATCGCATTCAAGTGGGTGTCAGGCACGTATGGTTGTCAGGACTACAGACCTCACTGTGACACCAGTGACCGAACATGCCCTAAGTGTCATGAAGTGCACCCGATGGATCCCATCTCATTCTGCGCCCTCTGTCCCACGATGCAGTGGTTCCAGCAGTGTCTCTCCAGCGCCTGGCCCCCCCCTTTTGACAAATTAGCACTCGAATGGTGGATAGCCAGCGACCGTGGGGACAGACGACTCGCTACCAGAACGCTCGTCCCAAAAACGCTCCACACAATGCTTGCAACGTCCCCGTCAGGCAAGGGCCCCGCTATGCATGCTAAGGACTTTGACAGCGCCCTGGTTAAACGCAATAGGGCGCTCACGCCACTCATCGAGGACGCCAACAAATTCCTCCACGACAACCCACCCGGGGCCATCGGCCCACCGGTAACCAGAAACAATTATTTTGATTCCCTGGGTGAATTCAGTACCTCCAGAGGCCATGCCCCCCGGGACCCGCCAAAATACGTTCCCCCCTCGGCCCTGCCTGCGGCGGTGTTGACACCCCCGAAGCGCAAAGACTCGGATCAACCACAGCAGAAATAAAAGCCCCCCCCCCCCGGCACCCCCCAAGCCAGCAAAGCCCAGCGCAGCGCAACGCGCTCTGGACGCCTACCTGCAGCCTATTGGCCCCGGTCCCCCCCCCCCTCCTCCCCCTGCGCCACCCCGACGTGACCGAGCCCAGGCGCAGCACAAAGGGCGAAAGCGCAGTGAACCCCCCCCCCCCCCGGCCGCACACCCTCCTGATCCCAAACAGCCTCGGATCGACAGATTCTTCCCCCCGAACTAGCGGCCTGCACCTGTTGTATGTCTCTCCTCATGCCTCCAGTAATTCACACGATGTAGCTAGCTACTCCACCCTGACCACAGCCGAAAGTACCCTCTGTTAGCCAAGCTTCGCTTACAGTTTCGAATGCACATCCAACTCCCATGATATATTGCATATATCACCCCCTCATGTGCCGGCGGACGCCCTGCAGGATCTTGAGGCGCCGAGCACCCGAATTTCCACTGACCCAATGGCGTAAGGGGCATCCATCGCCTGACTCTGCCTACTGGGTTCTGCTGTAAAGTGGTTGTGCAGTGTAAATTTGATCGAACAGTCTTCACCGGACTCAAAATGTGTCTACGTGCAAAAAAGGTGGGGCTCAGTGGCTCCATAGGAACCCACCTTCATCCGTGAAAACAGATACTCTAGGTCGCACACGTATCCAGAGACTTGCACAGCGGAAGGAAACTCAGGGAGCATAGGTAGCTCCTCTTTCTGTGTGCGCACACTGAGGTCAGTCTCATAGATCGGGAAGATTTTCTCCAGTCTTTGGAGCACCTTGGCCCATGTTGAACCTGCGCAACGGCCTCGTACCGCCAGACCGGTCCCTCTGGGACACGCTCCGGCGGCGCCGGGGGCCGGCAGCCTGTACCGACAAGGAGCACCTCATCACCGGCATCCTACCCCAGGAGGGGGGCTTTGCCATCATGCTCCAGGAAACAGGGATCGCCACCCGGGCGCAGGAGATGCACGTGGCCGCGGCGCTCCGGGTCAAGGGGTACACCCCCTTCTTCAGCAGCTGGCTGGCGGAGACGGGAGCCACTTCCACCTCGAGAGGGGGGGGCCTCCTCACCGCGGTCAGCAGCAAGTATGTGGCGGAGCACGAGGTGCTCAGTTTCACGGAAATTGTCCCCGGGAAGGCCGCGGCCCTGGAGATCTGCACGGACGGGGGAGGCCTCACCCTCATCAACGTCCACGGGCCGCAAGCAGGCTGCTCCCCTTGGGCGGGACGGGCGGCGTTCTGGGCCGACATACAAATGTATGCCACGGCAGGCAGCCTCGGTGGGAGACACCCGGTGGTCATCGCCGGCGACACCAACATCTACATGGATGCCACCACCAACCCGGCCACGGAGCACTTCCGCGCGGGCTGGGAGGCCTGAGGTTTCCGGAGGGCCATCTTGGGTGATAACCTTGACGCAGACGAAGCGGTCAACCGGGCCCTTTCCAGACCCCCCCCAGCGAGGCCGTCCACTTACACACAGGGCACACGAGACACTGCCTACATATCCCTCCTCGCCCCCCTCCCCTACCTGATCCATGTGGCTTGGATCAAGGGCCACGCACACTTTATGGGAAACGAGCTCGCGGACTACTTCTCAAAATGGGCCGCTCAAGCATTACTGTGGCACCCCTCCCTCCTACCCCCCCTCCCCCCTGCGGGAGTGGTCACTAGTGGGGGCCTAGCCCTCATCTCAAAAATTCCGAAACACCACACCCGCTCCCTCTTCCCGACCCACCCACACACGCGCCTACATTTCGGCACCAGCGCAAGCTTTCTCCGACAGAGCAGCTTTTTCTCGGCAATCGCATTCAAGTGGGTGTCAGGCACGTATGGTTGTCAGGACTACAGACCTCACTGTGACACCAGTGACCGAACATGCCCTAAGTGTCATGAAGTGCAGCCGATGGATCCCATCTCATTCTGCGCCCTCTGTCCCACGATGCAGTGGTTCCAGCAGTGTCTCTCCAGCGCCTGGCCCCCCCCTTTTGACAAATTAGCACTCGAATGGTGGATAGCCAGCGACCGTGGGGACAGACGACTCGCTACCAGAACGATCGTCCCAAAAACGCTCCACACAACGCTTGCAACGTCCCCGTCAGGCAAGGGCCCCGCTATGCATGCTAAGGACTTTGACAGCGCCCTGGTTAAACGCAATAGGGCGCTCACGCCACTCATCGAGGACGCCAACAAATTCCTCCACGACAACCCACCCGGGGCCATCAGCCCACCGGTAACCAGAAACAATTATTTTGATTCCCTGGGTGAATTCAGTACCTCCAGAGGCCATGCCCCCCGGGACCCGCCAAAATACGTTCCCCCCTCGGCCCTGCCTGCGGCAGTGTTGACACCCCCGAAGCGCAAAGCCTCGGATCAACCACAGCGGAAATAAAAGCCCCCCCCCCCCGGCACCCCCCAAGCCAGCAAAGCCCAGCGCAGCGCAACGCGCTCTGGACGCCTACCTGCAGCCTATTGGCCCCGGTCCCCCCCCCCCTCCTCCCCCTGCGCCACCCCGACGTGACCGAGCCCAGGCGCAGCACAAAGGGCGAAAGCGCAGTGAACCCGCCCCCCCCCCCGGCCGCACACCCTCCTGATCCCAAACAGCCTCCGATCGACAGATTCTTCCCCCCGAACTAGCGGCCTGCACCTGTTGTATGTCTCTCCTCATGCCTCCAGTAATTCACACGATGTAGCTAGCTAATCCACCCTGACCACAGCCGAAAGTACCCTCTGTTAGCCAAGCTTCGCTTACAGTTTCGAATGCACATCCAACTCCCATGATATATTGCATATATCACCCCCTCATGTGCCGGCGGACGCCCTGCAGGATCTTGAGGCGCCGAGCACCCGAATTTCCACTGACCCAATGGCGTAAGGGGCATCCATCGCCTGACTCTGCCTACTGGGTTCTGCTGTAAAGTGGTTGTGCAGTGTAAATTTGATCGAACAGTCTTCACCGGACTCAAAATGTGTCTACGTGCAAAAAAGGTGGGGCTCAGTGGCTCCATAGAAACCCACCTTCATCCGTGAAAACAGATACTCTAGGTCGCACACGTATCCAGAGACTCGCACAGCGGAAGGAAACTCAGGGAGCATAGGTAGCTCCTCTATCTGTGTGCGCACACTGAGGTCAGTCTCATAGATCGGGAAGATTTTCTCCAGTCTTTGGAGCACCTTGGCCCATGTTGAACCTGCGCAATGGCCTCGTACCGCCAGACCGGTCCCTCTGGGACACGCTCCGGCGGCGCCGGGGGCCGGCAGCCTGTACCGACAAGGAGCACCTCATCACCGGCATGCTACCCCAGGAGGGGGGCTTTGCCATCATGCTCCAGGAAACAGGGATCGCCACCCGGGCGCAGGAGATGCACGTGGCCGCGGCGCTCCGGGTCAAGGGGTACACCCCCTTCTTCAGCAGCTGGCTGGCGGAGACGGGAGCCACTTCCACCTCGAGAGGGGGGGGCCTCCTCACCGCGGTCAGCAGCAAGTATGTGGCGGAGCACGAGGTGCTCAGTTTCACGGAAATTGTCCCCGGGAAGGCCGCGGCCCTGGAGATCTGCACGGACGGGGGAGGCCTCAGCCTCATCAACGTCCACGGGCCGCAAGCAGGATGCTCCCCTTGGGCGGGACGGGCGGCGTTCTGGGCCGACATACAAATGTATGCCACGGCAGGCAGCCTCGGTGGGAGACACCCGGTGGTCATCGCCGGCGACACCAACATCTACATGGATGCCACCACCAACCTGGCCACGGAGCACTTCCGCGCGGGCTGGGAGGCCTGAGGTTTCCGGAGGGCCACGGCAGGCGGCGAGGAGGACATGACCCCAACGCTCCACCCGTCCCGGCACAGGGTCGACACCTTCCTGGTCAACGAGCCCCTCCTGCCGTGGTCCCTGCGGGAAAGCGTCTGGGCTCGTGGCATGGCACACCCCCAGGTGATCGGCTAGGACCACCTGCCGGTCCGCCTGGCCCTACCGGGCCTCTTCAGCGCAGCGGGGCGCGCGGCGGTGCCCAACCCCTACAGCCACACGGAGGGCCGCCTCCTCCCGTACGACGCCGAGGCCGCGCCCGTCCAACACTGCCTGTGGGCGGCGGTCACCGCCGCGCAGGATGAACCCTCCCTGGCGCCCTGGCTGGGTCCCGCAGAGCAGCACGCCTACGGGTCCATGCCTGCGGCCGCGGTCGACAAGGTGTTCGAACACCTCCACGCGGCGCATGACGCCCTGGCGCGTGTGGTGGGACGCCGGCAGCCGTCCCCGGCGGGGACGGACCCGGCGGAGGGGGACCCTCCGAAGAGCGGAAAGCGGCTCCAGGCGGCGATCCTCTGCTATGACACCCTGGCAGCGTGCGCGCCAGTGGCGTACCAGGCGGACGCGGCACGGCATGGCATCCGGTCCGAGGCGCCGCTCTGGCTCGCGGAGGAGCTGCGGGGTGCGTCACCCGGGTTCCGTCCGACCACACAGGGCCAGCTACAGGAGGAGCTGGAAAGGCAAGCAGCCGCCCCCGAGGAGGACATTCGCCAACTCCGCGCACTCCTGGTGGCAGACCGCAAGCGCGCCATCAAGGACTTCTGGCGCCGCCACGCCTCCGACATCGCCCAGCGATGGAAAGCCGTGCGGGGAGCCATAGAGGTAGAGGCCCCGAGCCCGTCAGGCCTCTGGAACGTGCGGGTCCCCAACACCCAAACGCTCCTCACGGAGGCCCACGACGTGATGTTTGCAGTTCGCGCCTTCTGGCGGGAACTGTATGACAAACGCCCGGTGGACCTCCCAGGCTTCCAGGCAGTCCTCAGCCGCCATGTCCCCCGGGTCCCTGACGGGGCCTGGACACAGGTCCAGCAGTACTCCATGCAGGACCTGCAGTCTGCCCTGGACAAGGCCGTTGGCAAGGCCCCCGGTCCCAACCACGTGGAGGCCCGTTTCATCAAGGCCCTCCCGGCACCCGTCCAGTGGCTCCTGGTCCACTCCTACCGGGCCATCCTCCGCGCTCCCCGCCGCCGATGCACTGGAGGGACGGGCACATCTGGCTCAGCCCCAAGGTACCAGGCTCAGCCAGACTGGACGACTACAGGCCCATAGCCCTGGGCCAGCTGGGCATGAAGCTGCTCACGGGCCCCCTCACCCAGCGCATCACAGAATTGCTCACACGGCAGGGAGTGGTCAGCGACTGGCAGCAAGGGGCCCTCCCTGGCTCCAACACAGGCCCCCCACTGTTCATGGCGCAGCGGCAGCTCGGTCGGGGAAGGCCCAACTACGTTTTCTCCTTCGACGCCCGCAAGGCCTTTGACACCGCCCCGCACGGCGCCCTCCACCTCATCCTGCGCCACCTCACCTTGCCGCCGGAGGTCATTGAGCTCCTGCTCTTCCTCCACACGTGCGCCAGGCTGCGCATCGTCACCGCACACGGGCTAACTCAGCCCGTCCACATGCTGCGCCGCGTCCGGCAGGGCAGCCCCGAGAGCCTCCTGCTGTACGCGCTCCTCCTGAAGCCCCTGCTCCGGGCGCAGGGGCACCGCCTGCGCCCGCCGGGAGGGGCCGAGCAAGGCCTCATCCAGGCCTACATCGACGACCTGCTGGTGGTGGCCCACACGCTGCAGCACCTCGTCGAGGACGTGGAGGCGGTGGCCGCGTACCTGGGGATGATGGGCATGGAGCTCAACCCCCGCAAGTGCGCCATGGCCACCATGGAAGGGGTCCCGGGCCTGCAGCTGCGCCTCTGTCCCCACCTGGAAAACCCATGGCACTGGGTACCAGCGGCGGACTCCGTCCCCTACCTGGGACTCCAGCTGCAGCCAGACGGGGAGTTCTCCCTGCAGCGCAAGCACCGGCTACGCCTGGCGGCGGTGCACCACTGGTGCCTCAACACCCTCGCGCCACCGAAAGTGGTGCAGGACGTCATCCTGGCGATCCTCGGGGGGGTGACACAGTACGTCGCCCCTTTCATCTCCGACGACTCCACCTGGACCACATCACGGTCCAGGTCGCGAAGGACAGTGCGCGGTACGCCTTCGACGCCTCGCGGGACAGCCTGCAGGATGACCGGACCCTGGGGCTCACACGGGTGCCAATGCGGTGCCAGCAGGCAGCGGTGGCCCTCTTGGGTACACTCGTCCACCAGCGCTCAACCTCCGTGCGCGCCGAGGTCACCAAGATGTTCTGGGGAATAGCCGGCGCGCACGGAATATGTCCCGAGGTGCACTACCCCGTCCCGGAGTTCGGAACTCTAGCGGGGGGTGACTGGGTCCACCGCATACCCTGGGCCCTGGGCGCCCTGGGAGTGGGGCTGTACAACCCCATCGCGTGCCCCAGGGCGGCCCATGTCCAACTACAGTCCCCGCTGGGCAACATTGTCACGCTGCGCACCGCCAAGCTGCGACACCGCGACAGGTGCCGCCTGATGGTGCCGCACACAACGCCATGGCATGGGCACCACGGGCCACGCCACCTCTTCCCCGACAACGACGACCCGTGGCCGACTACTGTGCGGGAACGCCTCAACCAATGCGCCGATGAACACCTCCACTATTGCCGCCGCGAGCAGGAGCCCACCAACAAACCCGGGTGGCGCGATGCCTTGGTCCACCTCTTCCACACCACCGGCACGCGGGACCCCCAACTGAGACTCCTCCACCGCACGAGGGCTATGCAGGATGCCCACACCGGCCCACGGGTGACCCCGGACGGCCTGCACCTCCACGTCGGGGGCTACCGCCGCCGGGGCGGCCTATCCCCCCCCACGCGGGGGGCGGCGTACCACCCGCCGGCAGCCCTCATGTACACCCTCCACGACGTACTCGCGGAAAGCGAGCACCGAGAGCCTAACTCGGATGTGGCATGGCCCGAGCCCCTGCGCCCCCGGTTCCACGCGCCGACACTGCTGTGGTTGGTGACCACGGACGACCAATGCACCCGAGCGGCGGGGCAAGCGCAGCTCCAGGCCGAGTGGGTAATAGTGCATGTGGGGGCAGGCCAGCCCAAACCCCGTGGACTCCCCCGTGGCACCGCCCTGCTGGTAGCTACGGGGGTGCCGCACGACCCACACATGGCAGTGCACGCGCTGGAGGACCAGCCAGAGGACACGGGACACCTGGTGGTGCACCAGCGCGGACGCCCGGCGTGGCTCAAGGAACATGTGACGGCACTCTGGTCCTGGGCAAGCACGGTCGCCGGAGCGGAAATCCGGCTGCAGGACCACCCGGCGATCAGCCCCGGCGACACCAGGGCGCTGAGCGTGGACCAACTGACCCCGGGCCGGCCCGACGTCCGGTGGCACTCCGCCGACCTCAACGCGGGGTGGCTCAGCCCCACCGGGTACTACTGGATCCCGGAGGCCTGGGGCCACACCTCTTCCGACGCGTCCGGGGGCGGACCCTGCAAACACGCCACCAGCGCCGCTTTCGCCGCCGACCTCACCCGCACGTGGGCGGTGGCCATCTCGGGCACGGTGCCCGACGGGGGGGGGGTGGCCGCCTCCCTCCCCCTACAATACGGTGCCCACCGACCGTGGGTCCACACGGTGGACGCCGAAGTCATCCTCCACTTCCTGCGGCACGCAGATCGCGAGCGGACCACGGGGGTCCCCGCGGGCGCGGCGAAGGTGGTCAACCAGATGCCCCTACGGTGGCTCCGGGACGGCCTGTGCGCGCGAGGGCGACACGCCGGGCACCCATTCTGGTACGTCCGAGCCACCTCGCACCACAGTGACGCCCTACTGCACAAGGCGGACTGGGCGGCGTCCCAGGACACCGTCCAGCAGAACACGCTCCCGGACCCTGGCCACGCCCAACTCATTGTCGCCGGCCGTGACGGCCACCTCGATCTACGGCCCCCCACGATGCAGGCGCTCGGCGAGGTCGCGCAGCGGGCGCAGACGGACCATGCGCTGACGCACCGAGGACACACACCTCTGGGCGCGGCCCACGCCACAGCCTATGTCCACGCCCGGGACCTCACCGCGACGGCCACCAACCGCCAGGCGCTGCGGGCCCGAGACGGGCACACGCCAGTGCAGCGCAGGCTCCATGTCCGTAAGGAGCGGCTCTCCTGCGTCGCCGTGCTCCCACAACCGTGCCTCCTATGCGGTGGCCCGGAGGAGACTCCGGTGCACATGCACGTGGGGTGCGCCCACTCACGGCTCCTCTGGCCCCACTACCGCCAGGCGGTACACGAGGCGGCCCGCCACCTCCCACCTGGGGACAAAGCCCTGTGGGTGGCCTCGTGGCGCTCCGCAGGCGCCACATGGACGGAAGTCTTCTGCTCCGGACTGGTGCCCGAGGACGCAGAGGCGCAGCTCTGCGCCAGAGCCCGCTACGACCCGCCGGGAGGGACCTCTGTGGACGATTTCCTCCACCACATGCTCCGGCTGGGGGACTTCGCATGGGAGCTTCGCAACCACTGGCTGGAGCAACTCCTCCGCGAGCCCCTAAGCGCAGCCGCCCGAACGCACCGATGGCTCACCTCGGCGGAGGGCGACCACCCCCCCCCTCCCCCGCGCCCTGACAAGGACTTCATAGCCTCCCTCCGTGTCGTGAATGGCACTCTGGAGTGCTGCCACAGGAGGGCCCCCACCCGTACCAGGACCTGCCGGGGGGGTTCTCGAAGCACCTACAAGACGCCCTCTTCCCGCCGTGGATCATCGGGCGCGGCTCCATGACCGCGTGGGAGGCACGCATAGTGGGTGAGGAGTGGGCGCGCGAGAGGAGCCGGTCGCGCGCCGCCACGCGCGCCCCGGAGACCCCTGCGCAACGATACGCCGCCATCCCGCTCGAGGAGTGGGGGCCGGACACCCGGCCGAGACCCACCGTGATCCGCGGGGCGGGACCTGACCACCCTTGGGACGCGGCAACGGGGGAATGGCTGCAAGCGGCCCCGGGCGCGCAGACAGGATGGACTGGGGACGTGTCCTCACTTGTCAGGACACCCGTCCCCCGCCGCATCGTCCTTCACGCCGCCAACGTACTCCGGGCTACGGAGAGACGCAGATGGGGACACGCCGCGGCCACCGTCCGATGGCACCCCCCAGAGGACGGGGCCGCCCAGCTCGCCGTGGCGCACTTCAAAGCTTGGGGGCCGATATACGACGACGCCCTGTCCCGGCCAGGCGACACCCAGGGGCCCTTGCTCCTCATGCTCCCCACCGACATTGCAGCCGCGCTGCGCCAGGAGCTGGACGGCTGCGAAGGGCTGCGGGTGGAATGGGAGGCAGTCGCGGACGGCACCCTACTGGCCCTCCTCCACCGGGACGCCGCGAACGGGTGCCAATGGGATGCGCTGACGCCCCACCTCACCGGGCGCCACGTTTAAATGGCAACCCCCCCCCAGGGGCACCCCCGCCAGGCGTGGAACGACCTCATCGCCGCTCTCCACGACCACGGGATTCTCCCCGACGACACGTGGCGGGAGGTCCAGCGGAAGACGCTCGGCAGGGACTACCGGCGCCGCGTCCGCGCCCGCCTGCTGGAGATCCGGGACCCCCTCCGACAGAGGTGGGACGACCTCTGGCTCCGCCATCTCGACCCTTGGTCGCCGCCCCCCCACCTCCCACACACCTGCCGGCTCTGCGAGGAAGGTGACACGGTGTCCTCCGCAGCGCCGACAGGCGCCAACAGGTGCGCGCGGTGTGCCCAGGTGGCCACGTGCCCCTGGCCCGAACCTCCCGCAGGCCCGCGCAGGCGCACAGATGAGGAGGCTCTGCACCTGCGCATCGGAGGGGCACACGCCCCCTCACACGAACGCGCGGGCCCCCCGGGCCCTGCCCTTCTGTGGATCCACGTGCACCTGCGGGACCCCACATCTGTTGCGCACCTGTCGCACGTGTTCGCGCCCTGACCCCCACCCGCCCCCGCCCTTTGCAGAGCTCGCAGTACCATGCCACGCCGATGGGGGGATGAACCGGGACACGCCAGGGCCCGCCGCAAAGCGCAGGAGGCGACCGTCCGGGCCCCAGGTGGCGGACGCGGTGGCGGAGGCGCACGAGGCGCACGCTGCCGCACGGCGTGACCTGACGGGCAGTGCAAGGGCTTTCCTCAACGAGACCGCCCTCCCGGCCGTCCGCGCCCTGAACGGAGCCGGGGCCCCTATGCTGCTCCCGGCGATGCACCGGATCGTGAACGCCATTCAGCTGGGGCTCATTAGCCCGGAGGCGGCCCTCTACGGGCACTGGATGGAGTGGCACGAGTCCAACCGGTCGGTCCGGCCCCTGTCCATGGGGGATACCCTGCGGCTGACGGGAGCGGGGTCCGCCATGTCCCTCCGCAGCAGCGCCCCAGCCCTGCTGCACGCCCTCAGGACGCGCCACCCCGGGGACGCGGCCCCGTACCTGAACCAGGCGCGGGCCACATACCCGGAAGGAGTGTCCGAGCTGGATGCGGCGCTCCACCTTCTACACCCGCCGGACGAGGACCTGGAGGTGGGCGAAATCACGGTGTTTGTGGAAGGCGCGGACGAGGCGCCCGCCCGCCCCCGGCCGACCAACCCGGTGTACGACGGCACCAGGCCGACCCCGCCGTACGCCATTGTAAGCGAGGCGTTCCCCAGGGAGCCCACCTGGTGCCTCGCCCTCCCGCCGGCGACGCACGCGCCCCGCGGCTGGGCCAACCCAGACCTGTCCCCCCCCCTCTCCAGAACCAGGGGTGCCCACCACAGGGGGCAGGTCCTCTGGCAAGAGTGCCCTGGCACCCCCCTGCTCCTCCTCGTCGTCGCAACCCGCAGGGACCCAGAACGGGTCCTGGGGATCAACCCCACTCACCTCTATGGGGCAGCACCCGTACCCCGCCCCCCCCTCCCGGCGCCCGCGGCGCGGGACGGGGTACACACCTTCCTGCGAACACAGGAGGTCACTGCCGTTACGGGGGTCCACCTAGTGCGGCTCCCTCCGGCACAACCCGACGACCCCCGGGGGCCCAGGGCCCTGAGCCCCGCCCCGGACTAGGAGCTGTGGCGCGACGCGTGGGCCGCGTGGCTCCCCCGCCTCCCCCCCCAATGCCGATGGATGGCCGCTGGCCCGCGCCGGCGGGGCTGACGCCACAGCCGGCCCCCCACCCCCTCCCCCCCTCCCCCCCTCCCCCCCGCAGGGCACCGCACGGCACTGCCCACGGCACGGCACTGATGCACCAGGAGGTAGTGGGAAGGGCGCACCTGCCATCACGCATGCCTACCAGGGTAACAGTGATGGCAGACTCCGATGGCTCCCCCAAGCGGGACGACCGCCACCACCGCCGGTCCCGCTCCCGCTCCCCCGTCTCCCCGGAGTGGACGGGGGAGACCCCCGCGGAGCGCGAGTAGCGGAGGCTGGCGGAGGCGGCGGTGCTGGTTGGGCCGCCGCCGCCAGCCCAGGAGCCTGGGCCAGCCGAGGTGACCGCCCCCGCCGCCCAAGCAACAAGCCCTGCTGCCCCGTCCCGGGAGGGGACCCCAGAGGCGCAGGAAGCGGAGACCGCAGCCCCAGTGAGCCACGCCGAGGCCCCTACCGCGGCCCCCGGCACGCCGCCGACACGGGGGTTAGCCCCGGCGCAGGAACCGGGCGCATCGCCGAGGGCTGCTGCAGCCGCAGAGGGGAGCGGGGAGGGCGCGCCAGGGGTTGCGACCGCGGCCCCGGCGAGCCGCGCCACCGCCGCGGCCGGCCACGCCGCGGCCCCCAGCACGCCGTGAAAGCGAGGGAACGACCCCGCACGGGCTACGGGCGCCTCGCCAGCGGCCGCCGCAGCAGCAGCAGTGGGCAGGGAGAGCGCGAAGTACCGCGCCCACGCCAACCCCACCCACACCCACTCAAGCCCCCCCAAGCCGTTCCCCCCCAAGCCCTTCCTCCCGGGGCAGACGCGGGACGTCCGCCCCCCGGCGCCCGAGCGCTCGCCGCCAAGCTTCACGCTGCCGCAGCTGCAAAGACAGCGGGACGCCCGGCGCGTGATCCAGGAAGGAGGGGACGGCGCGCAGGCAGAGCTGCGTGCCAGCCACGGCGGCGCGGAGCGGGGGACAGGAGGCGACAGGGGAAGTGCCCAGGAGCGCGCGCAGGGAGCGGGCCAGGGCACGCGCGGCAGGGAGCAAGGGCGCAGCAGCGGAGGGGGACAGTGCGCGGGCAGCGGACGGCGCGACTCAGGGCAGGGGGCCGGGAAGGGGCCAGGCCACGGGAAGGGCGCGCAGGGCGCGGGCAGGGCGCCCAGGTGCAGGGAGCGGGGCGAGGGACGGTGGGCGAGCGGGCAGGCCAGGGCGTGGGTGACAGGGGGCGGGACCCACGGCACGGGCAGGGGGCCGGAAGGGGGCCCAAGGGCAAGGGCAAGGGCGCCACGGGCCCCAAGGGACAGGCGGGACGGGGCATGGGAGCCGGGGGGGGAGGGCGGGCCGAAGGGAGGGGGGCGGGGCGCGGGGCGCCCCCGCAGCCGGACGTGCAGCCAGTGAGGTGCACGCCCCCCTGGCATCCAACAGATGCCGGCGCACCACACCCACCACCACCACCACCACCACCACCACCTCTACAACATCGACCCCGGCGCCGGCGAGCTCATCCCCCCCCAACCCCCACGACCCCGGCACCAGCCAGCCCCCCCCGCGCCGAGAGCGGAGCCGGCGCGGATGGCCTCGGCAGGGGGGGGGGCGGGACGCGGCATCGGCGCCGCAGGCACAGGGGCAGCAGGGGGAGCCGGCGCGAGGGGCAGAGGGGGCCCGGCCCTGGGACCGGGACTGGGGCACGGTCCCGGACCCTCTGGGGGATGAGGCTCTCCCCCTGGTGGGGGAGGTGTACGGGGTGTTGTGCTGGGCCAACCAGGGGACCACCAGGGGGTTGAGGAACCGGCCCTTCGATGCCGTGCTCCTCCGGAGGGACGGCGGAAACCGAGAGGTACCCCCGGGGGGATGGGCAGCCCCAGAGGACCACGAGAGGGTCCTCAGGTCAGTGATCCGGACAGCGTGGCCCGACAGGAGGCCGACGTGGCCGGCCTTCCTGGAAGGGGGAGCGGTACTCCGCATCACGGATGCGGACGCCAACAACTGGCTCCCCCGGGCTTTGCGCAGCGCCCTCGCCCACTGGCGCTACCGCCGGCGCAACCCGCCGCCGCCACAGTCCCAGCCCCCACACAAGCGGCGGCGCAGGTGACGGCCCAGACGGCGGACGCGAGAAAGTGGGGGGGGGAGCTGGGCCCCCCGACCCACGCCCCCCCCCCGGTACGGCGTGACGAAGGAGCGCGCGCCAGTTCCCGCGGGAGGGAGGGCGGAGACAACGAGCGCGGGGGGGGACCCTACTGCCCCGCAGCCCGCTAACCGCTGACCGCTAACCCTCACAGCCGCCCCCCCCCCTCAGGCCCAAGAGCGGACGGAGGCAGACCAAAGAAACGGCGGCCCCGCGCCCCCCCAGAAGAGGCCGCTGCACCCGGGGTGAGGGGGCACCACGGCCCAGGCCGCCCGGCAACCCCCACGGCACGAGTATACCCCGGGGGGGCACGCCGGAGACAACGGATGGCAGGCCGACGCCCGACGGGGCAGGGGGGCGGGGGAGCGGCCCCCCCAACCCCCCCCCCCCGCTCGACCCCCCCAGCTTGGGAGCCACAGGAGCGACCCTCCGCCCCCCCGGAGCCGAGGGGGCGCCCCCCCTCCCCCAGAAGGGACCGCGACGCGGGGGGGGGGGGAGCGGCTGGACCTGCACACCGCGCGCCCCAGCGCCCCCAGCCGCCTGATCCCGTGGGGGTCGCGGCCGACAGACAAGCCCACACCAGCCCGCCGGAGCAACGCGCGGACCAAGCTTGGGGGCGGCGCACGGCAGCGCACCAGAACAGTATGGAGGCCGCGCCCCGCATGACCCTCCCATGACCACAGCCCACTCAGGGAGGGCAGAGGGGGGGTTCAGGTCTGCAGGGGCCCCCGGGGGAGCGGTTCACGGGCCGCCCCTCATCCCCCCCCACCCTCTCTCAGAGGTAGTGCGGCAATCATCCCACGTACGTGAAAGGATCTTACCCATGAGCCACAGGTCGGGCTCAGTGGCTCCATAGGAACCCACCTTCATCCGTGAAAACAGATACTCTAGGTCGCACACGTATCCTGAGATTCGCACAGCGGAAGGAAACTCAGGGAGCATAGGTAGCTCATCTATCTGTGTGCGCACACTGAGGTCAGTCTCATAGATCAGGAAGATTTTCTCCAGTCTTTGGAGCACCTTGGCCCATGTTGAACCTGCGCAACGGCCTCGTACCGCCAGACCGGTCCCTCCGGGACACGCTCCGGCGGCGCCGGGGGCCGGCAGCCTGTACCGACAAGGAACACCTCATCACCGGCATGCTACCCCAGGAGGGGGGCTTTGCCATCATGCTCCAGGAAACAGGGATCGCCACCCGGGCGCAGGAGATGCATGTGGCCGCGGCGCTCCGGGTCAAGGGGTACACCCCCTTCTTCAGCAGCCGCCTGGCGGAGACGGGAGCCACTTCCACCTCGAGAGGGGGGGGCCTCCTCACCGCGGTCAGCAGCAAGTACGTGGCGGAGCACGAGGTGCTCAGTTACAAGGAAATCGTCCCCGGGAAGGCCGCGGCCCTGGAGATCTGCACGGACGGGGGAGGCCTCACCCTCATCAACGTCCACGGGCCGCAAGCAAGCTGCTCCCCGTGGGCGGGACGGGCGGCGTTCTGGGCCGACATACAAATGTATGCCACGGCAGGCAGCCTCGGTGGGAGACACCCGGTGGTCATCGCCGGCGACACCAACATCTACATGGATGCCACCACCAACCCGGCCACGGAGCACTTCCGCGCGGGCTGGGAGGCCTGAGGTTTCCAGAGGGCCACGGCAGGCGGCGAGGAGGACATGACCCCCACGCTCCACCCGTCCCGGCACAGGGTGGACACCTTCCTGGTCAACGAGCCCCTCCTGCCGTGGACCCTGCGGGAAAGCGTCTGGGCTCGCGGCATGGCACACCCCCAGGTGATCGGCTAGGACCACCTCCCGGTCCGCCTGGCCCTGCCGGGCCTCCTCAGCGCAGCGGGGCGCGCGGCGGTGCCCAACCCCTACAGCCACACGGAGGGCCGCCTCCTCCCGTACGACGCCGAGGCCGCGCCCGTCCAACACTGCCTGTGGGCGGCGGTCACCGCCGCACAGGATGAACCCTCCCTGGCGCACTGGCTGGGTCCCGCAGAGCAGCACGCCTACGGGTCCATGCCCGCGGCCGCGGTCGACAAGGCGTTCGAACACCTCCACGCGGCGCATGACGCCCTGGCGCGTGTGGTGGGACGCCGGCAGCCGTCCCTGGCGGGGACGGACCCGGCGGAGGGGGACCCCCCGAAGAGCGGAAAGCGGCTCCAGGCGGCGGTCCTCTGCTATGACACCCTGGCAGCGTGCGCGCCGGCGGCGTACCAGGCGGACGCGGCACGGCATGGCATCCGGTCCAAGGCGGCGCTCCGGCTCGCGGAGGAGCTGCGGGGTGCGTCGCCCGGGTTCCGTCCGACCACACAGGGCCAGCTACAGGAGGAGCTGGAAAGGCAAGCAGCCGCCCTCGAGGAGGACATTCGCCAACTCGGCGCACTCCTGGCGGCAGACCGCAAGCGCGCCATCAAGGACTTCTGGCGCCGCCACGCCCCCGACATCGCCCAGCGATGGAAAGCCGTGCAGGGAGCCATAGAGGTAGAGGCCCCGGGCCCGTCAGGCCTCTGGAACTGAAGCGGTACCCAGAACCCCATGACCATGGTGGGGTATACAACCGGTCTCCGTGTGCCCATCAACCCCATGTACGGAGGGGAAGACGCCCGGTGAAGCCCGGTGAGAGCCCGGCAGGAGCGTGTCCCTTGCCGTAAAGCCCCCGTGACGGCATTCCGGCCACTTGGGGCATGTTACCATGTACCGGCAAACTGCCATTTGCCGGTATCTTACTATTTCACGCCAATCTGCCCCGCACCGCCTTCGGCCGTCGATTCGGCAACCTAACCCTAACAACAGATGTAGGTAAGACGTGTTTGTGTGAGAGATCTGGGCATTTCAGCTATTAGCGGCTGCATCGGCAACCGATGCGTCGCCCGCTGATATTTACACATCAGAATATCAGGAATCAACAGGGTTTTATTTTCATATTGTTTCCGTAAATTTTCACGCTTCCGTTCTGATAATCAATGTTTTGACTGCTGGCGGTGGGCTCGCAACTTTAGCGTAACCGCCAGTTTAACTGTTATTTACAGACATTTTAGCGCAATCCGTGAGAGAAGACTCTAAAGTCTTCAGGAATTGCATTGATGCATCTGCAATTTTCACATTGTACACTCGCAACCTTAATCCGAATTTTTCAGGATGTCGAAATCGGATTTTCGACTTCGACATCCCCGCACTTGATTTGACCTCTTTCGAGTGGACCTACGTGCTTCCCTATGCACGAATCAGCTTTCCTTTTGTCTTGCCCTCCATTTGTCTTAGAGATATGGGCAAAACAAAGTTGATTCGTGAGGCCACTTGTGAGGGTCATATCTCGTGCTGCTTGCGAGGAATGACAATAAGGAAGCATGGGATGTATTCAGAATACTCCCCACGTATTTTTGGAAGCTTTATACACCTTGCGTCTCCACACGTGCGCGCTAGCGTAATGGATCATGGTCAAGAGGGTAGAGTTTGCGTTATAACTCTTTGGCCATGATATTGCGTGCGTTAAGATAACTTTCGAGTGTAGCGCGCGAGTGTTGGTGTTGCATAGGAACTTTCCTTGAGTTCCTATGAGCGATTGACACAAAGTTGTGCCCTTGGAGGGGCATGACATATCGTGGGGGGAGCTACCTCTTTGGGCAGTATGTGGTATGTGCCATGTGTTGTATTGCGTGCCCATTTGAGGGTTTGGCTAAGAGCGATACACCCACCAATGGACCTCATATTGCACGAGGCCCTTCCTTATACTCCCCACGATCAATTGCAAGCCTAACCTTCGTGGAGGGAAGCTTGTGTGGCGATCCCAAAGCGATGCGTTGGGAGCAAGGTGTGTGTGTTGCAATTTTCCATATTTTCATGTGCCCACTTGGGAAGTAGCGCTCGTGACCTTTCAAAGCGCCCCAAGTGGAGCACATATGTGGAATCGGAGGTCATTGGTGTCAAGTCATTGTGTTTAGAAGGATTGGTCGATTACTCAATCCAAGCCGAAGATATTGTAATATATTTGTGCGCCTTTCAAGGCCCTTTTGGGTGTTTTCTTCGCCAATATTGCTGTTTTTTGCCCGTCATGATGTCAAGTGGCGACCGTGTATCTCAACGTTGCGCTCAATTGACAGCATGACCCAAGTATGTGATGAAGGTACATACTTCGGTGCCCAACATATCTTGGACCCGGCGAATAACTCCTCTTGGGCTTGGCGATTTGGGACTATCCCAAATCATGGGCTCACTTGGCGACCCTGCCATTCCCAAAACCGGAGGAGTTGGGTGACGCCCAAAAGATATGTTGGACGCATATGACTTGATACCAATCCTATGGCACACTCCGGTCCAAGTCGGGCATGTGCCTCATTTGCCCCCAACCATGAGTGTGCGCATTTTCGGCCATTTTGAGCAGTTTTCCATATTTTCTGCCCGCCGTGCACCATGTTCAGCCTCCTCGTGCACGCCGGACTCATGGACCAATGGACCATATATGACATGGGTGTTATGGACATTGGTCCCCATGGTTCACACACCACGTGGGCGAAGCGGAGCAACCTTCGTTAGGGTGCTAGCCCAAAGTGGGTGTGTACAATTTTGCCATTTTGGCATTTGTTGACCCGATTCAGATTGTCACCACGCCAAGTGGCATAGAGATCGTTGAG
Source organism: Eutreptiella sp. 'Long Island Sound 2002' (assembly GCA_964036045.1). Taxonomy (NCBI): domain Eukaryota; phylum Euglenozoa; class Euglenophyceae; order Eutreptiales; family Eutreptiaceae; genus Eutreptiella; species Eutreptiella sp. 'Long Island Sound 2002'. Next base: position 9,258,913 of record OZ038393.1, read on the forward strand.
GGCGAAGGGCATGGGAGTCTTCGTTGGACTCCCGGTGGGACCTCAGAGGGAACCAGGTTGGGTGAGGTCTCCAGGAAGTTCGTACTCGAAGGGCATAGGGTCAGTTGCCTCGTCCCTACCTCTGGCGAGTCCGGACGAGGGGTCAATTTTGGAGATTCTTGAGCTAATATCAGTTTGGGCTGAAACAGCCCATTTTCAGCTACCAACTCCTAGGGGATAATGGCGGGGCCATATCTCTGGCTCAGAGAGGAGTTGGGACCTGCCGTTGAGGGAGCATAGGGAGGCACTGTTGGTTGGCCTTGGGGCCCCTTGGTTCGCAGGAACTCGCCTGTGGCTGGGCGATACACAACCCCCTATTGGCAGGGTTTCAGGGTCCGGACTGAGCAGGGCATGGGTCGTGTTTGAGCCCCCGCCCCCACCAGCCACTGGGAGGGTCGGACCTGGGATGGGGATATGAGTTGGGACTGAGTGTCTATTGTCCTGTGATGCACTTACCCCAGTCCAGTCTTAACCCCATGTGTACATATCCTGATGTGTTTCTGTACATACTTTTGTTCCCTTGTTTCAGAGTGGCAAGGATCCTGAAACGCTTTGTCACATGACACGAGCGTAATTGATGCCCCTGTGAGCGCAGTGCTTTGCCTGCCTGCTTGCTTGTGCGTGTCACCGCAGCGTCCCGTGGCCAGGCCCCCCACGGGAACGCGTCAAAAGCGTTTCACCGCCGCGGGTTTACCCATCCCTCGCGTGCTACTCGGGGCCACCAACCCCGAGCAGCGCGGCGCAGCAGCTTGCAGCTCGCAGCTTGCAGCGCAGCGCAGCGGCTCGCAGCGCCGCCCAGCGACAGCGCCGAGTCCGTGAAGGAAGTGCAGGGACCGGAACTCCATCATCAAGGAGTTCCCTCGGCCGACCAGCAAGGCCGCACTCCCAGCTACGGCAACCACTTCCACAACCACCGGCCGACCAGCACCGGCCGCACTGCCAGTCCAGTGCTACATCACCCACCTCAACAACCACCCCAGGAGCACTCCATCGAGAGGAACGATGGTGAATTGAGATGAGGCGGGCAAGACGTGGCCGCAGCCCCACCCCCATGCGGCGCGCCTACTGCTTGGGTTGCTGTGGGGGCAGCAGTACCGCTACAGCAATCCCCAGTGCGAAGGCGGCATGCCCGGGAGCTTCGAGCTCCGCGAGGACATGGGCGAGGACCGGCTGCGGGCAGTGGAGGAATGGCTGCGGGCGGAAGGGTATGCGTACCGCTTCCGCCGCAAGCGCTGGAGGGTCTGGACCCGCCCAGACAGGCCCGGCGAAGGGCTGCGCCCCGACGGGATTGAGGAGGACGAGAAGCCCAACGAGTACCCGTCGGGCGCCTCGATCAACGTCTCCATGTGGGACATGATCGTGAAGGAGTTCCCGGAGCTGGGCAACGAGCGCAGGCTGCAGGGCAGCAGCAGCAGCGCGTCTCCTGGGAAGGAGAAGCGTTCCGCCGGGGACAGGAGGCGGGAGAGGAAGTGGCGGGAGTACCAGGAATCCCTGGCCGCCGAAGCCGCCCAAGGCGCCAGGGGCGGAACCCCAGCCCACAGCCCCCAACGGGCCAATGGCGGTCACCACCCCGGCCGGACCACCCTTGGTGACTTCCAAGCCCCGTCCGCTGCTCCTGAGGAAGTCAGGCCCCAGCAGCGACGTGGAGTCCGCCCACTGCGGGAGGATGCCGGCCGACCAGGCCAGCTCCAGCGGCAGCGTCGCTCCCGACCAAAGGGACGTGGCGCGCGCCTGTGAGCGCGCCTGTGGGGTGCCCTGCAACCTTCGGGTTGCCCGGCAACGGGCCACGCAGCACAACGCTGCCATGGAGGGCGCCGTCGGCATCGCCCAGCAGGAGGCTGCAGAGTGGGCGCATGGCATGGCCATCCACGCCTCGACCGTGGCGGCCATTGCGGCCGGATTCACGGCCGCAGCCGCCCATGAGGCAGCGACTGCCCAGGTCAAGAGTGAGGTGGCGGCTGCCGACGAGGAAGCCCGCCTGACGCAGGAGGCCATTGCTGGCAAGGAGGCCGAGGTGAAGGCGCTGGAAGAGGAGCTTGCCCAAGAGAGGGCAAAGAAGGAGGCGGAGGAAAGGGCCCACGCCGAGGCAACGGCCAAGGCCCAGGCGGACGCCGCCAAGAAGGACGCCATCGAGGCCGCGCGACGGAAGGTCGCTGAGGAGAGGGCCAAGACGGAGGCGGAGTTGGCGGCGCCGGAAGCGGAGAAGGCTCGGCTGCAGCAGGCCTGGGAAGCCGAGGCGGCTCGTGCCCGGGAGGAAGCCGAAGGGCGAGCTGTCGCAGCCACAGCCGCCGCGATGGAGGAGGCGGAGGCCAAGCTCCGCCGCGAGACTCCCCCGGGAGGTACCCGAGTGGAGACCCTTCGAAAGCTTTTCGAAGGGGACACCTCCTCAAAGATGACGCTGGACAAGGTCGACACAGGCAGTAGTGGGAGCAGTGGCCCCACCGCCTGCCGACGGAGGAAGGGTAAGGGGAAGACCCCCGAGAGGCCACATAGGCCAGCAGGCGGACACCCCCACGACAGTGACCCCTTCTTCACCGCCAGCGACGGGGATGGACGAGGCCGCCAACATCGCCGAGGAGTGGCTGGCGGAGGAGGCGGAGACGTCCCCATGGAGCCGGAAAGTGAGGATGAGGATCCCCCTCCTCCCTACCGGAGCTCGGAGTCTTCCGAGACCGAGACGCCTAGGTGGGGCGACATGGACGAGGATGACGTCATGGACTTCGACTACACGAAGAAGCCCCCATCCTCGGACCCACCGAGGCGACCTGGCGGAGACCCACCGGGACCCCCTGGCGAAGGACCATCAGGACCCCCTTGAGGACGCCCACCAGGTGGACCCCCTGGAGGCGGACCACCGGGCGGGGGAGGACCCCCTGGACCGGGCGGACCCGGCGGAGGCCCTCCTGGAGGACCCCCTGGGGATCCCGACGACCCACCAGGGGACGGCGACCCGGATGCCACCCGGCGGTGGATTGTCTACCTCCGCAGAAGGGTCCAGTCCCTCGAGCGCGAGGTAGACACGGGCAAGGGCGAGATGACTCGCATCGCCAGGGTCGCCGCGCGCGCTCGGAGGGAGCTGGACTTCGCCAAGATCGAGATGGTCAACAGTGCCCAGGTCTTCACTGCCACCCAGAAGCTACTGGACATCGCCAGGGGCGAGACCAGGTCGCTGAACAAGGTCATCAGCGGCCTGCAGCAGAGGCTGGACGCGCTGGAAGCCCGTGGGAGCGTCGGCAGCGACCACCCACCCCTGGAATCTGGCTCGTCGGACGACGGCTGGGGACCCCACGCCCCCGGCAGAGCCCCCAGGAGTCGCCCCAGCGCCAGTGCCCCCTCTCTCAGCGCCCCCTCTCACCACAGCGCGGGCCGCCGCAACGAGCGCGTGCCGCCCGGCAGTGGCAGTGAAGATTGGCGTGATGAGTGGCTCAGCGCGGAGTACCCCAACCTATGTGCTCCACCGCGGACACCGGTACGCCCCCGACGCCCCGCACCAGCCCCGGAGCCAATCCCAATGGCTGGTGGACGTTATGGTGGACTCAGGGATGAGGTCCCCAGAGGAGACGTGGAGTGCGATGTCGGCGGAGGTGAGGACCTGGACCTGGACCTGGAGGAGTTCGACATTTCCCCGCCGCGTGGTGTACGACGGGAGGCCGCTGAACGCAGCCGCCGGCGCCTCGATGAGGAGGCATACATGGAAGGAGTACGGCGTGAACATCTAGGTTCAGCGTACATGGAGGAACCACGGCGTGGCCACGCGGATACCGGGGAGGAGTTGGAAGTGGCGGCCGTGGGAGTCCGTGGGAGAGGCCGATGGGAACCTCGGTCGACCTCGCGGCCGGCGTTCATGGTCTCTAAGGCCGCGGATGCCGCCGTGTGGGAAGACTTGAAGGACATCAAGCCCCCCATGTACGATGGCAACCCCCTCAACCTCGACCGCTTCTTGGAGAAGCTGGACGATTGGGGGGTGACCGTAACTGAGGACATGGATCCCGCAGATGCGGAGAAATATGTCTTCAGACGGTTCAGGTACCGCCTGCCGGAAGTGCTCCAAGAGCGATACTTCGTGGCGACCAAGGAGGGGAAAACCAAGACCCTCAAGGAAGCCAAGAAGTGGCTCAACGAGCAGGAGCGGGTGGATGCTCCGCAGGTGGCTGCCAAGCGGTGGAAGTCCATCAAGCTTCAGCATGATGGACGGGAGATCCGCCTACGGGACTGGCGAGACTTCCGAAGGCAATACACCCTCTTCCGCCGCAACGTGGAGGACTGGAATGAGGGCGACGAGCAGGCTCGCCTGCTCTCCATGCTGCCGGAAGCATGGATCAAGAGGGTCACCAAAGAGGAAGCCAAAAGGGCCAAGTCCAACCACACGGTCAAGATGATGCTCCCCAAAGAGTATCATACGAACGTGGTGGCTTGGACGAGGAAGAACGTGGCCCGGGATGTCAAACGGCACTCCCTGCGGAACGCTCTCCTCATCACCGTCTCGGGCGGTCGCGAGAAGACCGCGATGTGGCGCCTTGACGAGTGTGACGTGACCGGCCAGACCATCCGTCTGCAGGCCATCTTGGCGCGGATGAGCTGAGACTAGATCCTGGAGTGGGTTGGAGAGGAGGTGCTCAAGGAGTACCGGAACCTCCACCACACCCGCGGGTTGAGGCCCGGCGACCGTGACGTCAACTACGTTGGCGAGGGACCTGGCGGGGAAGCTGCCAAGGACCCAGCAGGAGCCGATGGCGATGAAGCTCTCGTCGACGATGACGACGACGATGAGCCCGCCGAGATGGCCGTTTGTGCCTTCGTGGCCCACAACGGCGCGGGGAGCAACCGGGGAAGCTGGAAGCCCCTGCAGCCTGGTTGGAAGAAGAAGGAGAAGAGGGACCCTCGCCGCATTGGCGACCCTCCGCTGTCCTTTGGGGAGTTCATACGAGCTCACCCTCAGGGATGTTTCGTGTGTTATGGGAGGAAGAAAGGCTTCAACCATGACGACCGAACATGCCCCACCCACCAGGCCGACACGGAGGCCTACAAGAAGGCGCACATGTCGAGGAAGCGTGCACCTGCGGGTATCCGGGAAGCCAAAGTTGAGGTGGATAAGGACGAGCTCTCCAAGCTGATGTCGGTGGGGACCGAGTTGGCCAAGGAGATCCAGGAGATCAAGAGGAACTGGGTCCCCACATCGGACAACAAGAACAAGGAGAACAACGAGAACGACAAGAACAAGGACAAGGACAAGAAGCCTAGGAATAGGGGAAGGAAGAAGGGTGTCAACGTGGTTGACGCGGAAGAGAATACGCCTACCTCCACACCCGACGCCCCCTAGCGGAGCCCCTGCAGGCAAGGGCCCCAGCTAGGGTGGTCGCAGGATGGTGTCGTGGGAAGCGCCACACCATCCCAGTCGGGAGTCGGTGAGCACAAAGAGATTGCCGCGGGCGGAAGGCCCGGTCCGGCACCCAGTCGCGGTGGCGGGGTGAGGGCAAGTGAAGGCACGAACCCTTGCACCCGTCCATCCTTCGCGACCAAGAATGTGTTTGATGTACTTCAAGATCTATCCGAGAGTATCGGAGGATCACCCGGACCGCAGCTGGATGCTGCAGATGGGCAGCCTGAGCCCATTGTCCACGACCTGCACCAGTCGCTTGTTGAGCTTCTGGAACGGCCGGAGATCCTGAGCTTGCACGCCGTGCGCCGAGTTGGGCGTGAGCGGCAGTTGCATCTTAAGGTCCGTGCCTTATGCGGGGAAGTGGAGAAGGTCTTCGACGTGTTGGTCGACACGGGAGCTCAGGTCAGCTTGGTCAAGGCTGGCCTACTTCCGCCAGAGTGTTTGACCGACAGTCGGAAACCTGTCAGGCTGAAGGTGGCCGGTGAGTGGCGGCTCGTGGTCGACTACCGCGGCCTAAACGCCCAAACGCAGCATGACAGCTATATGCTGCCCCTCATTGAGGACATGTTGCAAAAACAACACCGGCGGAGGATCTTCACGGTGATTGACCTGAAACATGGTTATCATCAGATGCCTCTCACCGAGGAGTCCCGTGCCTGCACAGCCATGAGCACCCCACTTGGACCTCTCCAGTGGAAGGTGATGCCCATGGGCTTTACCAACGGCAATGCGGCTTTTCAGCGGATCTTGGAGAACCTGCTTGAGCCGGTGCGTGACTGTGCGGACCCCTTCGTGGACGAAGTGATCATCGCGTCCGGGGACCCCAGTATGAGCTACGAGGAGCTCCTGGAGGCACATGAGAGGGATGTCACTCGAGTGCCGGACCTTTTGGTTCGGCACAAACTCACGGGCAGCAGTGACAAGGCCACCATTGCGGTAAGCGAGGTGGTCTTCGCTGGCCACGTAGTTGGGAACGGGCAGAGAAAGCCCATACCTGGCAAGGTGGCTGCAATTGAGCACTGGGAAAAGCCCAAAACGGTCTCTGAGCTACGGGCGTACTTGGGGTTCTGCAACTACTACTCGGGCTATATCAAAATGTATGCCGAGTATGCAGCCCCCATGACGACCATGCTCAAGGGCAACCGAGAGGAGACCAAGAAGGGGTCCAAGAAGGCTCTGGTCTGGATGGCTGAGTCCGACCGTGCCTTCGAGGGAATGAAGCAGGCGCTGCTATCCGCAGTGGGTCTGCACCTCGTGGATCCTGACCGAGGGTTGGTCCTGCGCACTGACGCGTCCGACTACGCCGTTGGCGCTGTGTTGGAACAAGTGCTTGACGATGGGAGGCACGTGCCCGTGGCCTTCTGGAGCCGAGTCCTGGCGGAAGGCCAGAGACGGACGTGGACGCCCCGCGAAAAGGAGGCGTATGCCATCGTCATTGGTCTCAGGAAATGGGCTGGGTACATAGCCCTCCATCCTGTCACCGTATGCACCGACCATCAGAGTCTGCAGTCGTGGCACAAAGAGCACGTGCACACCCCCTCTGGTCCCGCCTCCCTACGAGCAAGATGGCATGAGACCTTGGCCAAGTTCGACCTCACGGTTGTGTATATTCCTGGAAAGGACAACACCTTGGCGGACTGTCTCAGTAGGTGGGCCTATCCCGCCAGCAAGGGCATGACGGATATCTCTGCCAATGGCGATGAGGCTGAAACCGCTGAGGCCAAGAAGATCATTGAAATGGAGCGCCTGATGGAGGAGGAGGGTGTTAAATGCTTCGTTGTCATGGCTGCGGATGCCCCCCTTGGAACGAGGATGGGCAGAGCGGTCAGAGTACTCGCCCCTGATGGAGCTGAGTCCGACAAGCACCTCTTCCCTGAGTCTTGCCTCCAGGACGACTTGACCGACGACTACGCTAAGTCTGAGGCCTTTGCGGCCGAGTATAGGGCTGTGACCGACCCTGATGACGGGCAGAAGTGGCCAAAGGGGCTGACTGAGGAAGATGGCAAGCTCTACCGGAATGGTAAGCTGCTAGTACCGGAGTCCCGAGTGCTCGAGCTGTGTGAAGCTTGGCACCACCACATGCAGCACCCAGGGGTCAAGCAGCAAGCCCTCGACATGCAACGCCGGTTCGAGATCGACCATATCGGTCTCTACACCGCCATCAAGAAGGTCAGGAAGGGTTGCTCGGTCTGTCAGGCCTGCAATCCCGATAACCGGAACGTCAGGGAGGAAGCCCAATGGACTCCGGTGCCTGACCAGCCCATGGAGAGCGTGGCCATGGACGTCTTCTCCATGCCCGAAGTGCACATAGGCAAGGAGACCTTTGACTGTGTGGTTTTTTGTGTGGATCGCCACAGTGGCTACGTGGTAGCCGTTCCGGCACGCAAAAAGGGGTTGCTTGCCAGGGAAGTGGCAGTCATGATGATTCGTCATTGGCTGACGGTCTTTGACATCCCCCGCACCATTTGCAGTGACCGAGGGCCCCAGTTTACTGGTGGCTGGTTCAAGGCTATGTGTTCCCTCATGGGAATACGTCATGCCAAGAGCGTCGCCTATCTCAGCCGGTCCAATGGCCGGGCTGAAGTGGCTGGACGGCAGCTGTTCGAGAAGCTGCGCAAGATTCGCATCACCAATCCACGTCGGAACTGGTTTGAGGAGATGTGGCCTGCTCTGAAGGCCCATCATGACACCCCCGGTCCGGGTGGTTTGTCCCCTCACCAGATTCTGTTCGGCAGGGACCCCCTTGGTCGGGGACTTCCCTTGTCTGGTGATGGCATGGCTATGGATGCCAAGGAATTCTTTGCGCGGCAAGAGGCAACGGCGCGGGACATCCGCCAGCAGCTCGAGAAGGAGCATGCTGAGCGTCAGAGGTCCGCCCCGAGCTCAAAGACGCGAAAGTTCAGGGTGGGAGACCCGGTGTGGGTGATCAGACCCCGCCCTATGGGCACCCACCGCACCAAGACCTGGTTCACACCCGGAGAGGTGGTCCGCAGGATTGGTGAGGACACCTACCGCATCAAGGTGGGTCACGGACAGTTCCGGGAGCGCCACGAGAGTCAACTCCGTGTGCGGGAACCCGACCTCCGTGGCCAACATGTGTCCCTGGACTATGCCGTACATGAGGCAGATTCGGACGACGACTACGCTGAGCAGGACGACTATACTGTCGAGAAGATCCTGGCTCAGCGTCCGAAAGCCTCGGCACCCGGAGGCCTGGAGTTCAAGGTTCGTTGGCGAGGCTATGGGCCGTCCCACGACACCTGGGAACCCGTCTCCTCGTTCGTGCCGCGGATCAATACCCCCTTCATGGACTTCATCCGCAAGCACAAGACCAAGATCAATGTCTCGGACTTGGCAGCACTCACCCGGGCGATTGCAGCCAGGGGTGCCTGATCAGCGCCCTGAGCTCTCCCCTGATGCGTTTTGAGCGCTTGTTTGGTCGACGGATCGTCCCTAACTTGCTTGCTCTCTTCCATCTTCCGGTGACCTGCCATCAGACTGGCCATATACCCCCCCCTGCTGAATCCAGAGGAGGATGGCCCCTCTCTTCAACTTCTATTTGTCACTCCCCCCCCTGCTGAATCCTTGGGAAACCAGGTAGGGCGACTGACCTTCACATTTTCTGAGCTCTTGGGGCCTTGAAGCCCATACGGCGTTGCGCAACGGATGCCGCTGTCATCGGCATTGCGATTTTTTGGTGTGTGGTCTGGTCCCATGGCACTTGCGGGATCCAGACCAGTCTTCGTGTGTCTGCAGACTATATATGGCCTGAACTCAGGCGCTTTCCTGTCCACCCTCCTGCATATGCCTTATCCTAACCAGGGCGTGGTTTGGCGCTCTGTCCAGAGTGTGTTTACAGGCCTTTTACCCCGCTTATTGCTTGTCTTTCTGTTCCCCAGGATATGTGCATCTGTATGTTAAGTGTTGTCAGTCTATCGCCGCAGTATGGACTGTTTTCCCCCCCCCCGAGGGGTACGAATCGACTACAAAGGCGTCCTGAGTCGCCGTTTACATGCTTTTACATAAGGTCCAGCCTGGACCAGTACCTCTTCATAGATTCTTCTGTTTGAGTGCCCGTGATACAGTGTGCCCTAGTGGCTGTAATGTGCTGAGATCCTGATGGCGCCAGGCGGGAAGCCCAGTTGCCTGACTACACTCCCAGCGGTCCGCCACTGTCAGTCCCAGTGTGAGCCTACCGACTTGCAGACGCACTTTGGATGCCGAACAATCGCCGCCAGGACCCGGGACTTGATACTTGAAGCTATACTTGCAGTTACTAACAGCTACAGCACCGTACCTGTCTTACTGTGGGATTTGGGCAGCCTAACCTGCGAATCAGCCTGAAGTGAGGATGTGACACCCCCCCCCCTCAGGGGATGGTCCTGGGTACCCGCTGCCATGCGTGGTGTTATCGAGCCCCCCCAGAGTTTGCTCTAAGGAGGGGGGTGAAGCGGTACCCAGAACCCCATGACCATGGTGGGGTATACAACCGGTCTCCGTGTGCCCACTAACCCCATGTACGGAGGGGAAGACGCCCGGTGAAGCCCGCTGAGAGCCCGGCAAGAGCGTGTCCCTTGCGGTAAAGCCCCCGTGACGGCATTCCGGCCACTTGGGGCATGTTACCATGTACCGGCAATCTGCCATTTGCCGGTATCTTACTATTTCACGCCAATCTGCCCCGCACCGCCTTCGGCTGTCGATTCGGCAACCTAACCCTAACAACAGATGTAGGTAAGACGTGTTTGTGTGAGAGATCTGGGCATTTCAGCTATTAGCAGCCGCATCGGCAACCGATGCGTCGCCCGCTGAGATTTACACATCAGAATATCAGGAATCAACAGGGTTTGATTTTCATATTGTTTCCGTAAATTTTCACGCTTGCGTTCTGATAATCAATGTTTTGACTGCTGGCGGTTGGCTCGCGACTTTAGCGTAACCGCCAGTTTAACTGTTATTTACAGACATTTTAGTGCAATCCGTGGCGAAGACTCTAAAGTCTTCAGGAATTGCATTGATGCATCTGCAATTTTCACATTGTACACTCGCAACCTTAGTCCAAATTTTTCAGGATGTCGAAATCGGATTTTTGACTTCGACATCCCCGCACTTGATTTGACCTCTTTCGAGTGGACCTACGTGCTTCCCTATGCACGAATCAACTTTCGTTTTGTCTTGCCCTCCATTTGTCTTAGAGATATGGGCAAAACAAAGTTGATTCGTGAGGCCACTTGTGAGGGTCATATCTCGTGCTGCTTGCGAGGAATGACCATAAGGAAGCATGGAATGTATTCACAATACTCCCGACGTAATTGAGGAAGCTTTATACGCCTTGCGTCTCCACACGTGCGCGCTAGCGTAATGGATCATGGTCAAGAGGGTAGAGTTTGCGTTATAACTCTTTGGCCATGATATTGCGTGCGTTAAGATAACTTTCGAGTGTAGCACGCGAGTGTTGGTGTTGCATAGGAACTTTCCTTGAGTTCCTATGAGCGATTGACACAAAGTTATGCCATTGGAGGGGCATGACATATCGTGGGGGGAGCTACCTTTTTGGGCAGTATGTGGTATGTGCCATGTGTTGTATTGCGTGCCCATTTGCGGGTTTGGCTAAGAGCGATACACCCACCAATGGACCTCATATTGCACGAGGCTCTTCCTTATACTCCCCACGATCAATTGCAAGCCTAACCTTCGTGGAGGGAAGCTTGTGTGGCGATCCCAAAGCGATGCGTTGGGAGCAAGGTGTGTGTTTTGCAATTTTCCATATTTTCATGTGCCCACTTGGGAAGTAGCGCTCGTAACCTTTCAAAGCGCCCCAAGTGGAGCACATATGTGGATTTGAAGGTCATTCGTGTCAAGTCATTCTGTTTAGAAGGATTGGTCGATTACTCTATCCAAGCCGAAGATATTATAATATATTTGTGCGCCTTTCAAGGCCCTTTTGGGTGTTTTCTTCGCCAATATTGCTGTTTTTTGCCCGTCATGATGTCAAGTGGCGACCGTGTATCTCAACGTTGCGCTCAATTGACAGCATGACCCATGTATGTTATGGGGGTACATACTTCGGTGCCCAACATATCTTGGACCCGGCGAATAACTCCTCTTGGGCTTGGCATACCGTGGCCGCCATGTTGGCGATTTGGGACTATCCCAAATCATGGGCTCACTTGGCGACCCTGCCATTCCCAAAACCGGAGGAGTTGGGCGACGCCCAAAAGATATGTTGGACACATATGACTTGATACCAATCCTATGGCACACTCCGGTCCAAGTCGGGCATGTGCCTCATTTGCCCCAAACCATGAGTGTGCGCATTTTCGGCCATTTTGAGCAGTTTTCCATATTTTCTGCCCGCCGTGCACCATGTTCAGCCTCCTCGTGCACGCCGGACTCATGGACCAATGGACCATATACGACATGGGTGTTATGGACATTGGTCCCCATGGTTCACACACCACGTGGGCGAAGCGGAGCAACCTTCGTTAGGGTGCTAGCCCAAAGTGAGTGTGGACAATTTTGCCATTTTGGCCTTTGTGGACCCAATTGGGATTGTCACCAGGCCGAGTGGCATGGAGATCTTTCAGATCCAAGGGCATGGGAGTCTTCGTTGGACTCCCGGTGAATGGTGTATGGAATGGCAGACTCGATCTCCAAGCCGGCGTGGAGATATACTATTGGGAGCACCCCCAAATTTTGGCTCATTTCGAGCAGCCAAAATGACCCCCTTTTGGGACCCCAATTTCACCCCCCGGTGTGGTCAATTGGCGGCCCCATATCTCTCTGCCCACAAGGAGCCTGGACCCAATTTTAGGTTCTACACTCAGATATGAGTCCCAGGTCCTGCCTCCTATCCTGTGGACTACTGGCCTTGCCCTAGCCGGGCGAGCCACGCGTGGGAATGATGCCAATTTTGGTGATTTTGGCATCATGACCCCACTTGACAAACCCGTGGTGCCATGATGCTGGGACCTCAGAGGAAACCAGGTTGGGTGAGGGCGCCAGGAAGTTCGTACCCGAAGGGCAAAGGGTCAGTTGCCTCTTCCCTACCTCTGGCGGGTCCGGACGAGGGGTCAATTTTGGAGATTCCTGAGCTAATATCAGTTTGGGCTGAAACAGCCCATTTTCAGCTACCAACTCCTAGGGGATAATGGCGGGGCCATATCTCTGTCTCAGAGTGGAGTTGGGACCTGCCGTTGAGGGAGCATAGGGTGGCACTGTCGGTTGGCCTTGGAGCCCCTTGGTTCCTAGGAACTCGCCTGTGGCTGGGCGGGACACCCCCCCCTTTTGGCAGGGTTTCAGGGTCCGGACTGAGCAGGGCATGGATCGTGTTTGAGCCCCCGCCCCCACCAGCCACTGAGATGGTCGGACCTGGGATTCGGATATGAGTTGGGACTGAGTGTCTATTGTTCTGTGATGCCCTTACCCCAGTCCAGTCTTAACCCCATGTGTACATATCCTGATGTGTGGCTGTACATACTTTTGTTCCCTTGTTTCAGAGTGGCAAGGATCCTGAAACGCTTTGTCACATGACATGAGCGTAATTGATGCCCCTGTGAGCGCAGTGCTTTGCCTGCCTGCTTGCTTGTGCGTGTCACTGCAGCGTTCCGTGGCAAGGCCCCGGAGGGGAACGCGTCAGAACGTGCGGGTCCCCAACACCGAAATGCTCCTCACGGAGGCTCACAACGTGATGTTCGCAGTTCGTGCCTTCTGGCGGGAACTGTATGACAAACGCCCGGTGGACCTCCCAGGCTTCCAGGCAGTCCTCAGCCGCCATGTCCCCCGGGTCCCTGACGGGGCCTGGACACAGGTCCAGCAGTACTCCATGCAGGACCTGCAGTCCGCCCTGGACAAGGCCGCTGGCAAGGCCCCAGGTCCCAACCACGTGGAGGCCCGTTTCATCAAGGCCCTCCCGGCACCCGTCCAGTGGCTCCTGGTCCACTCCTACCGGGCCATACTCCGCGGCGCCCCGCCGCCGATGCACTGGAGGGACGCGCACATCTGGCTCAGCCCCAAGGTACCGGGCTCCGCCAGACTGGACGACTACAGGCCCATAGCCCTGGGCCAGCTGGACATGAAGCTGCTCACGGGCCCCCTCACCCAGCGCATCACGGAAGTGCTCACACGGCAGGGAGTGGTCAGCGACTGGCAGCAAGGGGCCCTCCCTGGCTCCAACACAGACCCCCCACTGTTCATGGCGCAGCGGCAGCTCCAGCGGGGAGGGCCCAACTACGTTTTCTCCTTCGACGCCCGCAAGGCCTTTGACACCGCCCCGCACGGCGCCCTCCACCTCATCCTGTGCCACCTCTCCGTGCCGCCGGAGGTCATCGACCTCCTGCTCTTCCTCCACACGTGCGCCAGGCTGCGCATCGTCACCGCACACGGGCTAACGCAGCCCGTCCACATGCTGCGCGGCGTCCGGCAGGGCAGCACGGAGAGCCCCCTGCTGTACGCGCTCCTCCTGGAGCCCCTGCTCCGGGCGCAGGGGCACCGCCTGCGCCCGCCGGGAGGGGCCGAGCAAGGCCTCATCCAGGCCTACATCGACGACCTGCTGGTGGTGGCCCACACGCTGCAGCACCTCGTCGAGGACGTGGAGGCGGTGGTCGCGTACCTGGGGATGATGGGCATGGAGCTCAACCCCCGCAAGTGCGCCATGGCCACCACGGAAGGGGTCCCGGGCCTGCAGCTGCGCCTCTGTCCCCACCTGGAAAACCCATGGCACATGGTACCAACGGCGGACTCCGTCCCCTACCTGGGACTCCAGCTGCAGCCGGACGGGGAGTTCTCCCTGCAGCGCAAGCACCGGCTACGCCTGGCGGCAGTGCACCACTGGTGCCTCAACACCCTCGCGCCACCGAAAGTGGTGCAGGACGTCATCCTGGCGATCCTCGGGGGGGTGACACAGTACGTCGCCCCTTTCATCTCCGACGACTCCGACACTGCACGCCACCTGGACCACATCACGGTCCAGGTCGGAAGGACAGGGCGCGGTACGCCTTCGACGCCTCGCGGGACAGCCTGCAGGATGACCGGACCCTGGGGCTCACACGGGTGCCAACGCGGTGCCAGCAGGCAGCGGTGGCCCTCGTGGGTACACTCGTCCACCACCGCTCAACCTTTGTGCGCGCCGAGGTCACCAAGATGATCTGGGAAATAGCCGGCGCGCACAAAATATGTCCCGAGGTGCACTACCCCGTCCCGGAGTTCGCAACTCTAGCGGGGGGTGACTGGGTCCACCGCATACCCCGGGCCCTGGCCGCCCTGGGAGTGGGGCTGTACAACCCCATCGCGTGCTCCAGGGCGGCCCACGTCCAACTACAGTCCCCGCCGGGCAACATCGTCAGGCTGCGCACCGCCAAGCTGCGACACCGCGACACGTGCCGCCTGACGGTGCCGCACACAACGCCATGGCATGGGCACCACGGGCCACGCCACCCCTTCCCCGACAACGACGACCCGTGGCCGACTACGGTGCGGCAATGCCTCAACCAATGCGCCGATGAACACCTCCACTATTGCCGCCGCGAGCAGGAGCCCACCAACAAACCCGGGTGGCGCGACGCCTTGGTCAACCTCTTCCACACCACCGGCACGCGGGACCCCCGCCTGAGACTCGTCCACCCCACGAGGGCTAAGCAGGATGCCCACACCGGCCCACGGGTGACCCCGGACGGCCTGCACCTCCACGTCGGGGGCTACCGCCGCCAGGGCGGCCTATCCCCCCCCACGCGGGGGGCGGCGTACCACCCGCCGGCAGCCCTCATGTACATCCTCCACGACGTACTCGCGGAAAGCGAGCACCGAGAGCCTAACGCGGATGTGGCATGGCCCGAGCCCCTGCGCCCCCGGCCCCAGGCGCCGACACTGCTGTGGTTGGTGACCACGGACGACCAATGCACCCGAGCGGCGGGGCAAGCGCAGCTCCAGGCCGAGTGGGTAATAGTGCATGTGGGGGCAGGCCAGCCCAAACCCCGTGGACACCCCCGTGGCACCGCCCTGCTGGTAGCTACGGGGGTGCCGCACGACCCACACATGGCAGTGCACGCGCTGGGGGACCAGCCAGAGGACACGGGACACCTGGTGGTGCACCAGCGCGGACGCCCGGCGTGGCTCAAGGAACATGTGACGGCACTCTGGTCCTGGGCAAGCACGGTCGCCGGAGCGGAAATCCGGCTGCACGACCACCCGGCGATCAGCCCCGGCGACACCAGGGCGCTGAGCGTGGACCAACTGACCCCCAGCCAACCCGACGTCCGGTGGCACCCCGCTGACCTCAACGCGGGGTGGCTCAGCCCCACCGGGTACTACTGGATCCCGGAGGCCTGGGGCCACACCTCTTCCGACGCGTCCGGGGGCGGACCCTGCAAACACGCCACCAGCGTCGCTTTCGCCGCCGACCTCACCCGCATGTGGGCGGTGGCCATCTCGGGCACGGTGCCCGACGGGGAGGGGGTGGCCGCCTCCCTCCCCCTACAATACGGTGCCCACCGACCGTGGGTCCACACGGTGGACGCCGAAGTCATCCTCCACTTCCTGCCGCACGCAGATGGCGAGCGGACCACGGGGGTCCCCGCGGGCGCGGCAAAGGTGGTCAACCAGATGCCCCTACGGTGGCTCCGGGACGGCCTGTGCGCGCGAGGGCGACACGCCGGGCACCCATTCTGGTACGTCCGAGCCACCTCGCACCACAGTGACGCCCTACTGCACAAGGCGGACTGGGCGGCGTCCCAGGACACCGTCCAGCAGCACACGCCCCCGGACCCTGGCCACGCCCAACTCATTGTCGCCGGCCGTGACGGCCACCTCGATCTACGGCCCCCCAACGATGCACGCGCTCGGCGAGGTCGCGCAGCGGGCGCAGACGGACCATGCGCTGACGCACCGAGGACACACACCTCTGGGCGCGACCCACGCCACAGCCTATGTCCACGCCCGAGCCCTCACCGCGACGGCCACCAACCGCCGGGCGCTGCGGGCCCGAGACGGCCAGACGCCGGTGCAGCGCAGGCTCTGCGTCCGTAAGGAGCGGCTCTCCGGCGTCGCCGTCCTCCCACAACCGTGCCTCCTATGCGGTGGCCCGGAGGAGACTCCGGTGCACATGCACGTGGGGTGCGCCCACTCACGGCTCCTCTGGCGCCACTACCGCCAGGCGGTTAACGAGGCGGCCCGCCACCTCCCACCTGGGGACAAAGCCCTGTGGGTGGCCTCGTGGCGCTCCGCAGGCGCCACATGGACGGAAGTCTTCTGCTCCGGACTGGTGCCCGAGGACGCAGAGGCGCAGCTCTGCACCATAGCCCGCTACGACCCGCCGAGAGGGACCTCTGTGGACGATTTCCTCCACCACATGCTCCGGCTGGGGAACTTCGCATGGGAGCTTCGCAACCACCGGCTGGAGCAACTCCTCCGCGAGCCCCTAAGCGTGGCGGCCGGGCGCACCGATGGCTCACCGCGGCGGAGGGCGATCACCCCCCCCCTCCCCCGCGCCCTGACATGGACTTCATAGCCTCCCTCCGTGTCGTGAATGGCACTCTGGAGTGCTGCCACAGGGGTCCCCCACCCGTACCAGGACCTGCCGGGGGGGTTCTCGAAGCACCTACAAGACGCCCTCTTCCCACCGTGGATCATCGGGCGCGGCTCCATGACCGCGTGGGAGGCACGCATAGTGGGTGAGGATTGGGCGAGCGAGAGGAGCCGGTGGTGCGCCGCCACGCGCGCCCCGGAGACCCCTGCGCAACGATACGCCGCCATCCCGCTCGAGGGATGGGGGCCGGACACCCGGCCGAGACTCACCGTGATCCGCAAGGCGGGACCTGACCACCCGTGGGACGCGGCGACGGGGGAATGGCTGCAAGCGGCCCCGGGCCCGCAGACAGGATGGACTGGGGACGTGTCCTCACTTGTCAGGACACCCGTCCCCCCCCGCATCGTCCTTCACGCCGCCAGCGTACTCCGGGCTACAGAGATACGCAGATTGGGACACGCCGCGGCCACCGTCTGATGGCACCCCCCAGAGGACGGGGCCGCCCAGCTCGCCGTGGCGCACTTCAAAGCTGGGGGGCCGATATACGACGACGCCCTGTCCCGGCTGGGCGACACCCAGGGGCCCTTGCTCCTCATGCTCCCCACCGACATTGCAGCCGCGCTGCGCCAGGAGCTTGACGGCTGCGAAGGGCTGCGAGTGGAATGGGAGGCAGTCGCGGACGGCACCCTACTGGCCCTCCTCCACCGGGACGCCGCGAACGGGTGCCAATGGGATGCGCTGACGCCCCACCTCACCGGGCGCCACGTGTAAATGGCAACCCCCCCCCAGGGGCACCCCCGCCCGGCGTGGGAAGACCTCATCGCCGCCTGCCACAACCACGGGATTCTCCCCGACGACACGTGGCGGGAGGTCCAGCGGAAGACGCTCGGCAGGGACTACCGGCGCCGCGTCCGCGCCCGCCTGCTGGAGATCCGGGACCCCCTCCGACAGAGGTGGGACGACCTCTGGCTCCGCCATCTCGACCCTTGGTCGCCGCCCTCCCACCTCCCACACACCTGCCGGCTCTGCGGGGAAGGTGACACGGTGTCCTCCGCAGCGCCGACAGGCGCCAACAGGTGCGCGCGGTGCGCCCAGGTGGCCGTGTGCCCCTGGCCCGAACCTCCCGCAGGCCCGCGCAGGCGCACAGAGGAGGAGGCCCTGCACCGGCCCATCGAGGGGGCACACGCCCCCTCACACGAACGCCAGGGCCCCGCGGGCGCTGCCCTTCTGTGGATCCACGTGCACCTGCGGGACCCCACATCTGTTGCGCACCTGTCGCACGTGTTCGCGCCCTGACCCCCACCCGCCGCCGCCCTTTGCAGAGCCCGCAGTACCATGCCACGCCGATGGGGGGATGAGCCGGGACACGCCAGGGCCCGCCGCAAAGCACAGGAGGCGACCGTCCGGGGCCTGGTGGCGGACGCGGTGGCGGAGGCGCACGAGGCGCACGCTGCCGCATTGCGTGACCTGACGGGCAGTGCGAGGGCTTTCCTCAACGAGACCGCCCTCCCGGCCGTCCGCACCCTGAACGGAGCAGGGGCCCCAACGCTGCTCCTGGCGATGCACCGGATCGTGAACGCCATCCAGCCGGGGCTCATCAGCCCGGAGGCGGCCCTCTACGGGCACTGGATGGAGTGGCACGAGTCCAACCGGTCGGGCCGGACCCTGTCAACGGGGGATACCCTGCGGCTGACGGGAGCGGGGTCCGCCATGTCCCTCGGCAGCAGCGCCCCAGCCCTGCTGCACGCCCTCAGGACGCGCCACCCCGGGGACGCGGCCCCGTACCTGAACCAGGCGCGGGCCACATACCCGGAAGGAGTGTCCGAGCTGGATGCGGCGCTCCACCTTCTACACCCACCGGACGAGGACCTGGAGGTGGGCGAAATCACGGTGTTTGTGGAAGGCGCGGACGAGGCGCCCGCCCGCCCCCGGCCGACCAACCCGGTGTACGACGGGACCAGGCCGACCCCGCCGTACGCCATCGTAAGCGAGGCGTTCCCGAGGGAGCCCACCTGGTGCCCCGCCCTCCCGCCGACGACGCACGCGCCCCGCCGCTGGGCCAACCCAGACCTGTCCCCCCCCCTCTCCAGAACCAGGGGTGCCCACCACAGGGGGCAGGCCCTCTGGCAAGAGTGCCCTGGCACCCCCCTGCTCCTCCTCGTCTTCGCGACCCGCGGGGACCCGGAACGTGTCCTGGGGATCAACCCCACCCACCTCTATGGGGCAGCACCCGTACCCCGCCCCCCCCTCCCGGCGCCCGTGGCGCGGGACGGGGTACACACCTTCCTGCGAACACAGGAGGTCACTGCCGTTACGGGGGTCCACCTAGTGCGGCTCCCCCCGGCACAACCCGACGACCCCCGGGGGCCCAGGGCCCTGAGCCCCGCCCCAGACTAGGAGCTGTGGCGCGAAGCTTGGGCCGCGTGGCTCCCCCGCCTCCCCCCCCAATGCCGATGGATGGCCGCTGGCCCCCGCCCGTGCGGGGCTGACGCCACAGCCGGCCCCCCACCCCCTCCCCCCCTCCCCCCCGCAGGGCACCGAACGGCACTGCCCACGGCACGGCACTGATGCACCAGGAGGTAGTGGGAAGGGCGCACCTGCCACCACGCATGCCTATGAGGGTAACAGTGATGGCAGACTCTGATCGCTCCCCCGAGCGGGACGACCGCCACCACCGCCGGTCCCGCTCCCGCTCCCCCGTCTCCCCGGAGTGGACCGGGGAGACCCCCGCGGAGCGCGAGGAGCGGAGGCTGGCGGAGGCGGCGGTGTTGGTCGGGCCGCCGCCGCCGGCCCAGGAGCCTGGGCCAGCCGAGGTGACCGCCCCCGCCGCCCAAGCAACAAGCCCTGCCGCCCCGCCCCGGGAGGGCGCCCCAGACACGCAGGAAGCGGAGACCGCAGCCCCAGTGAGCCACGCCGCGGCCCCGACCGCGGCCCCCGGCACACCGCCGACACGGGGGGTAGCCCCGGCGCAGGAACCGGGCGCATCGCCGAGGGCTGCTGCAGCCGCAGAGGGGAGCGGGGAGGGCGCGCCAGGGGTTGCGACCGCGGCCCCAGCGAGCCGCGCTACCGCCTCGGCCGGCCACGCCGCGGCCCCCAGCACGCCGTGAAAGCGAGGGAACGACCCCGCACGGGCCACGGGCGCCTCGCCAGCGGCCGCCGCAGCAGCAGCAGTGGGCAGGGAGAACGAGAAGTACCCCGCCCACGCCAACCCCACCCACACCCAGACCAGCCCCCCCAAGCCTTTCCCCCCCAAGCCCTTCCTCCCGGGGCGGACGCGGCACGTCCGCCCCCCGGCGCCCGAGCGCTCGCCGCCAAGCGTCACGCTGCCGCAGCTGCAAAGACAGCGGGACGCCTGGCGCGTGATCCAGGAAGGAGGGGACGGCGCGCAGGCAGAGCTGCGTGCCAGCCACGGCGGCGCGGAGCGGGGGACAGGAGGCGACAGGGGAAGTGCCCAGGAGCGCGCGCAAGGAGCGGGCCAGGGCACGCGCGGCAGGGAGCAAGGGCGCAGCAGCGGAGGGGGACAGAGCGCGGGCAGCGGACGGCGCGACTCAGGGCAGGGGGCCAGGAAGGGGCCAGGGCACGGGAAGGGCGCGCAGGGGCGCGGGCAGGGCGCCCAGGTGCAGGGAGCGGGGCAAGGGACGGTGGGCGAGCGGGCAGGCGAGTGTGTGGCTGACAGGGGGCGGGACCCACGGCACGGGCAGGGGGCCGGAAGGGGGCCCAAGGGCAAGGGCAAGGGCGCCACGGGCCCCAAGGGACAGGCGGGACGGGGCATGGCAGACGGGGGGGGAGGGCGGGCAGAAGGGAGGGGGGCGGGGGGCAGGGCGCCCCCGCAGCCGGACGTGCAGCCGATGAGGTGCATCCCCCCCGGCATCCAACAGATGCCGGCGCACCACACCCACCACCACCACCACCACCACCACCACCTCTACAACATCGACCCCGGCGCCGGCGAGCTCATCCCCCCCCAACCCCCGCGACCCCGGCACAAGCCAGCCCCCCCCCGCGCCGAGAGCGGAGCCGGCGCGGATGACCTCGGCGGGGCGGGGGGCGGGACGCGGCATCGGCGCCGCAGGCACAGGGGCAGCAGGGGGAGCCGGCGCGAGGGGCAGAGCGGGCCCGGCCCTGGGACCGGGACTGGGGCACGGTCCCGGACCCTCTGGGGGATGAGGCCCTCCCCCTGGTGGGGGAGGTGTACGGGTGGTTGTGCTGGGCCAACCAGGGGACCACCAGGGGGTTGAGGAACCGGCCCTTCGATGCCGTGCTCCTCCGGAGGGATGGCGGAAACGGAGAGTTACCCCGGGGGGGTTGGGTAGCCCCAGAGGACCACGAGAGGGTCCTCAGGTCAGTGTTCCGGGCGGCGTGGCCCGACAGGGGGCCGACGTGGCCGGCCTTCCTGGAAGGGGGAGCGGTACTCCGCATCACGGATGCCGACGCCAACAACTGGCTCCCCCGGACTTTGCGCAGCGCCCTCGCCCACTGGCGCTACCGCCGGCGCAACCCGCCGCCGCCACAGTCCCAGCCCCCACACAAGCGGCGGCGCAGGTGACGGCCCAGACGGCGGACGCGAGAAAGTGGGGGGGGGGAATGGGCCCCCCGACCCACGCCCCCCCGACGGTACGGCGTGAGGAAGGAGCGCGCGCCACCTCCCGCGGGAGGGAGGGCGGAGACAACGAGCGCGGGGGGGAACCTACTGCCCCGCGGCCCGCCAACCGCTGACCGCTAACCCTCACGGCCGCCCCCGGCCGGCCAGCGCCGCGCGACGACGGCGGGGGGGACGAGGGGCCCGGGCGAGGGCCTGC
The DNA here is from genome assembly GCA_964036045.1 of Eutreptiella sp. 'Long Island Sound 2002'. Taxonomy (NCBI): domain Eukaryota; phylum Euglenozoa; class Euglenophyceae; order Eutreptiales; family Eutreptiaceae; genus Eutreptiella; species Eutreptiella sp. 'Long Island Sound 2002'. Next base: position 9,280,649 of record OZ038393.1, read on the forward strand.
ACGAGGGTCCGACTCTAGGCAGAGGGGGTTGGGGGAAGGGTGCGACCCCCCAGCCGATGGCTGGCCCCCGGGGCCGGAACCGCCATGCCGCCCGCATTCGGCCGTCAGAGGGCGGCGCCAGTGGACCAGAGGCCCCCCCCCACTCCCCCCCCCACCCTCCCCCTCAGGCCCAAGAGCAGACGGAGGCAGACCGAAGAAACGGCGGCCCCGCGCCCCCCCCCCCAGAGGAGGCCGCTGGGACACGGCACGAGTATACCCCGGGGGGGCACGCCGGAGACAGCGGATGGCAGGCCGACGCCCGACAGGGCGGGGGGGCGGGGGGGCGGCCCCCCCACCCCCCCCCCCCCCGCTCCACCCCCCCAGCTTGGGAGCCACAGGAGCGACCCTCCGCCCCCCTGGAGCCGAGGGGGCGCCCCCCCTCCCCCAGAAGGGACTGCGACGCGGGGGGGGGGAAGCGGCTGGACCTGCACAACGCGCGCCCCAGCGCCCCCAGCCGCCTGCTCCCGTGGGGGTCGCGGCCGACGGACAAGCGCACACCAGCCCGCCGGAGCAACGCGCGGACCAAGCTTGGGGGCGGCGCACGGCGGCGCACCAGAACAGTATGGAGGCCGCGCCCCGCATGACCCTCCAATGACCACAGCCCACTCAGGGAGGGCAGAGGGGGGGTTGAGGTCTGCAGGGGCCCCCGGGGGAGCGGTTCGCGGGCCGCCCTTCATCCCCCCCCACCCCGGGGCGGCCCCGCTACCCCGACCGCACGCGCAAGCCGGAGGGGAGTGCGCCGACGACACGAGGGGGGCCAGGATGGGAAACCGCGGGCCGCCACCAAGAGGGGGAGCAGGGAGGCCGCGGCGCGACCCCCACCCCCCCCCCCCAAACTGGCCCGCAAGCCGCGGGGGCCCCGGCCCCCACCCCCCGAGGCAGGGGGGATGGTCCCCCCTCCCCCCGCCCAGGAGAGGAGCCAGAGCGCGGCCCGCCTACCCTCCCCAGCCGCCGGCTCTCACAGGAACCGCGGAGAACAAGGGAGCCCGCGCCAACGCGCCAGGACGCCACACAGATCGCGCCCAGTGAAGGCGGGCGAGCACGAACCGGAGTGGTATGGGGGGCCACGCCCCCCATGGACAGAACGACGCCAGTAACACCCGCTTTGTTGCCTGCCCAGGGAAGGCAGAGGGACGGAACGAGGCAGAGTGACCCCCCGCCCTACAGGCCCCCCCCGGCCGCGCAAAAGGGGGGCATGGCGCACGCCCCCCCCCCCAAGCCCCCCCCCCCCCCCGGCACACAAACGCCACGGACCCGCCCCGCGGCACGCAGCCCCCTCAGGGCGTGCAGGCCCAGGGGGCAGAGTAGGGCCCCCACACCCACACGCCCGCGCCCACAGCACGTGGATGACGGACCCCAACAGCCCGCCGAGTGGGCGGGCAGTCGGGGGAGGAGGAGCGCCTGACCCCAGACGCCCCTCACAACAGTGGAAGGCACCCCCCCCGGGGACGCCCTTCCGCCACCCCCACAACCCCAAGCCAAGTAGGGAGGAACCGGGACCGGAGCGCCCTCCCCCAAGCACGCCAGACGGAGCAAGGGACCGGGGCAGGACACGCGGTGGGGCACGGACCACGTGGAACGGCCCTACCAGCGCCCAGTGCCGGGACCGCGCGAGGTGCGCACGCCACACCATCCAGGGGGGGGGGGAGCGGACGCCGCGGGGGCGCGAGCGCACACACACGCAAAGGGCACGCGGGGACTACCAGAAGGGCAACCGGACGGAGCACGCGGAACGCACAGACCGCGTGGAATGGTGTACCAGCGAGCGAGGGTAAGGGACACCCGGACGAGACGGCCCGCCACACGCAACGCGGGACACGCGGGGCGGGAAGGGGGAAACGAGAGAGACACAACACCAGGTACCGGCCCGAACCCCCGGAACCGGCCGCGAGCGCGGCGCACACACGGACGGGGCACTGCACCCGCCAAGGCAGTAGTGGCGCACTGCGCCACGTCCCAACCCCTAGGCTAGGCAGCCTCCGCGCCAGCCCAAGGGGGTCCCTCTGGCGACAAGCCAGTAGCACGGGCCCGGCGGCGCCGGCGCCTCGGGCGACCACGCATTAGGGGGGCGACGCGGTGGGTAAGCGCCCGCAGCCACGGTTGCGAATTGATGCACTGACCGGGGAGTGGCGAAACGGGGAAGCCGGGGAAGGACGGGGCTCCGAGCCCTGTGAACCCGGGGGACTCCGCCACCAGGCAGGAGGTGCGTCTTGGAGGGCCCCCCAATAGAACCCGGTAGGGGAGGATATCACCTGGCCCGACCAGGTGGCCCCCCGGGGCCGAAAGGTGTCTAGTACCCGCAAAATCAAACCTCAAACCTCAAACCCCATGTTGAACAGGTTTTCACAATCTGCTTCACCTGTTTTTGCAAAAATTCCTTTTTGCATAAGCGTTTCAACAGTGAACATTTAGTGGCGACATCCACATGGGATTGGCCAGTCAGCAAAAGAAAATCAGCAAATTCTTCTGCCCATTCAGGCAGATTTTTCGGGTCGAGCTCCGGCAATTCCAGCTGGATGTTCGCCTGAGCAATAGGTCTACCACTCTTCCCACCCCCTGGGGTTAGGCCTGAAGGGGGGGGAGGTACGCCGGCGAGGGTTGCAAGGGCTGACAGCCCTCTTTTCTCAGTCTCCGTCACAGGCACGTCCTGTAGTTCAGCAATAGGGACTGTCCTAGCGCGAGGATGAAAAGGGCTGGGGCAAGTGACCTTGGGTAGCAACCTGGACACCCTTGATCTTTTGAGATCTTCAGCCAACATGCTCAGGTAGGTAGGTAGGTAGGTATCTTCGGGAACTCGGGATGCCTCCTTTGACAATGCAGGAAGAAGGTCTTACCAAGGGGACATCCTATCCCTCCCACTACCCTAGGTCAGGTGCCTCTTAAGCCGCTCCCGCAGGTGCTTGGGAAGGCAGGGTCGCGGCCACCCGGTCCAGGTGTCCCAGGTGGGAGGGTGTCCCCACATGTGTCCATGGGTCGGGCCACATGCCCCCTCCTTTTGGCGACAGCTCTGGGGGCTGCCCAGCCGTGTGGAGTATCTCTCACCACAAGGGATATTGCTCCCGCTTGTCTACGGTACGACCGCCTAACCCTGGTGGCTTGAGTTGCGGGGCCACTCTGCTTGGCAGGCGACCCCCTCCTGGACTGTGCACAGGCTCGCCTGTCACCGATTGCTTCCATGGCTCCGGGTGACGTTTGCCATGGTCCCCGATGCAGCGTGGCCGGGCTCGGACCAGTGGCCTACGAGTACCGCTCCTGCCACTGGCCCGGTGGGTCGGCTGGGTCGCCCCAGTGTGGCCGACCCATGGGGTGTTGATTCTTTCCTGTCCCTCGGCCGCCCTACTGAAGCTGTACCCAGAACCCCATGGCTAGGGTAGGGCATACAACCGGTCTCCGGTCCACTAACCCCATGTACGGAAGGGAAGACCGGTCTCCGGTCCACTAACCCCATGTACGGAAGGGAAGACACCCGTTGACGCCCGGTGCGAGCCCGGCGGGAGCGTGTTCCGTGCCGTAAAGCCCCGCATCGGCAACCGATGCACCGCGGGCGGAGATTTATATATCAGAATATCAGGAATCAAGAGGGTTTTTTTTTCATATTGTTTCCGTCAATTTTTACGCTTCCGTTCTGATATTCACTGTTTTTACAGCTGGCGGTTAGTTCGCGACTTTAGCGTAACCGCCAGTTTAACTGTTATATACAGATATTTTAGCGCAAGTCGTGACGAAGACTCTAAAGTCTTCAGGAATTGCATTGATGCATCCGCAATTTTCACATCTTACACTCGCAACCTTAATCCGAATTTTTCCGGATGTCGAAATCGGATTTTCGACTTCGACATCCCCGCACTTGATTTGACCTCTTTCCAGTGGATCTACGTGCTTCCCTATGCACGAATCAACTTTCCTTTTGTCTTGCCCTCCATTTGTCTTAGAGATATGGGCAAAACAAAGTTGATTCGTGAGGCCATTTGTGAGGGTCATATCTCGTGCCGCTTGCGAGGAATGACAATAAGGAAGCATGGGATGTATCCACAATACTCCCGACGTAATTTAAGAAGCTTTATACGCCTTGCGTCTCCACACGTGCGCGCTAGCGTAATGGATCATGGTCAAGAGGGTAGAGTTTGCTTTATAACTCTTTGGCCATGATATTGCGTGCGTTAAGATAACTTCTGAGTGTAGCGCGCGAGGATTGGTGTTGCATAGGAACTTTTCCTGAGTTCCTATGAGCGATTGACACAAAGTTATGCCCTTGGAGGGGCATGACATATCGTGGGGGGAGCTACCTTTTTGGGCAATATGTGGTATGTGCCATGTGTTGTATTGCGTGCCCATTTGCGGGTTTGGCTAAGAGCGATATACCCACCAATGGACCTCATTTTGCACGAGGCCCTTCCTTATACTCCCCACGATCAATTGCAAGCCTAACCTTCGTGGAGGGAAGCTTGTGTGGCGATCCCAAAGCGATGCGTTGGGAGCAAGGTGTGTGTGTTGCAATTTTCCATATTTTCATGTGCCCACTTGGGAAGTAGCGCTCGTAACCTTTCAAAGCGCCCCAAGTGGAGCACATATGTGGAATCGAAGGTCATTGGTGTCAAGTCATTGTGTTTAGAAGGATTCGTCGATTACTCAATCCAAGCCGAAGATATTATAATATATTTGTGCGCCTTTCAAGGCACTTTTGGGTTTTTTTTTCGCCAATATTGCTGTTTTTTGCCCGTCGTGATGTCAAGTGGCGACCATGTATCTCAACGTTGCGCTCAATTGACATCATGACCAAAGTATGTTATGGGGGTACATCCTTCGGTGCCCAACATATCTTGGACCCGGCAAATAACTCCTCTTGGGCTTGGCATACCGTTGCCGCCATGTTGGCAATTTGGGACTATCCCAAATCATGGGTTCACTTGGCGACCCTGCCATTCCCAATACCGGAGGAGTTCGGCGACGTCCAAAAGATATGTTGGACACATATGACTTGATACCAATCCTATGGCACACTCCGGTCCAAGTCGGGCATGTGCCTCATTTGCCCTGTAACCGCTGCATAGTGGTTGATCTTTCTTGTGATTGCGAAGCCTGTAGCCTTGATGCCCCAGGGGTCGTAACGCCCGACACTGCCCCTGATATCTCCAAACCCAACTGACCCTCTTCAGACCCATATCCAGCCTCTTGGAGCGACATATGCGAAGCACTTGTAAGTCCTTTGAACTCCATGGTGAGATATGAAGAGTACGAAAACCCGGTCTACAAAAATGGAGCAGACATAGAATCTCAATGCGCATTCATCGCAACTAATGACACGACGTGAAATCATTCGAAATAATTTAAATAAATCCGATTGGGAAATCACGAAAGACAAATGCGACTCGACGCGCGCTCACAGGCGACATCTGGCGGCGAACGGAAAACATGAAACAGAACGGAAAATTTACTGCACTAATGTACATCTGAGAATCATTGAAATTCTGATCACATCAGTGTATAATTGAGTGCTGTCACTGCTGCCGTTACACTCCCCCTCTGAAAACATACGCCAGTATGTCAGGCTGGGTCAAGTGAAGTGAACGAAACAGCGAAAGTGACCAAAAACTGACAAATCTAAGGCAAAATGTGTGAGATTGAGCTGAATTGAGCAAAATTGTGCTGAGATCTGTGCTTTGCGATGGCCATCGACTTGAATGAAACGCATAGGTACCTCAGGGCACACAGAAAAAGCTTCGTTCAAGCTCGAAAATTCGAAAATTGAAAGTCTGAGTGAAGAATGTACATGATGATCCATGATCCATGATTCATGATGAAATCAGGATCTGACATCCCACTGCCAGAAAACAGAAAACGAGCGTCGCCATGCCGTCGAGCGTCAAAAAAATAGGGTATCCCTGCATGGAGTCCAAGATGTGTGAAACTGGCTGGTGTCATTTGCTGTCATGAGACCAGATGCCAGATTATGGTACAAAATGTGCCTGAGTTGAGACCAAAATCAGTGAATCGCACACGGGTTCAGGGTGGCGAAACTTACCGCAAACCAAAATAGGTCCAATTCAATGTCGATAGACACTGTGTGTAGTGTTGAACGGAAATCCAGTTCTCATTCATAGCCAATCCAGGTCAAAGCCTCATGATGATGATGATCCCCATGATGGAAATCCAATCATTTAAAGTAATGATAGCCAAGAAAACGCAGTGAGTAATGAGCACACTGTCAGTATTGTTCCCAGGGCTTCATGTTTAATCCAGTATGAGCCAGAAGGGGTAATTGACTCGTTATAGTCCCAGAATGTATAAGCATCCAATGCTTGGTACTGGGAATTTGCCAAAATTGAGCTGATTCTGATGGGGATTCCAACACAATCCACAGATGAACAGCGAGTCGACACAAGTAAGAACACCATCGTCGTCACTTGGTCTATATAAGCCCTTTGACAGTGGTCGTTTGGAAGAGAAACCAACTGTCTCAATGTAAGAGCTGATGGAGATCACATTCTCAGCAGATCCGTCAAACACATGAAATGGAGCAGACTCAGTCATGTGCCAGAATCTCTGTAATGAGCACGAACTCGAACGAGTCCTTCCCAAGGCGAGTAGAGGGGCCCAGCCGACAGCAAAGGGCGATAGTGTCGTCGTGGTTGAGGATAATGGCCTTTCGGATCTTCGGATTGGAATCATCTGAGATGAAGCACATGATTCACATGATGGCCATGATGGGAATGATGGATGAAATGACCAGGATAACCCCAGAATGTCCCATCATCTGTTTGTCGAACCACATAGACGATGCGTCTGGACTGTTATGTCCCCATGCCAAGGGTATATGTCGACCGTAAACCTCTTCGAAAGTTTCGGCGACTCAAATTCTGATCGGATTTTGTCAGGGATGGATGATGCCATGATGGGAGCTTCTTCTTGTGCTTGTAAGTCTTCCTTGGTGACACAATCCTTGATCAGCGAGAGCTCTTTGTCAATCTCAGGGTGTTTCTTCAGGAACTTGATGAAAGTGTCCGTATACCCATGGATGAAGCTTGAAGCTGGCTCCCATTTGTCTTCTTCTGGACCGAATCCTTTCCATCTGCACAGAAAGTACCACTTGCCTCGAGCATTCTTCTTGTACTCAAGAATCTTCTCCAACTCGAAACTGCTTGTGACCATCTTCCTGTCGCTCAGGTACTTCGAAGTCCAATAGAGAGGCTTGAACCTTCCTTTGGGGCAGGGTACTTCGGCCTTCAAACGATCTCGATGTACTTCTTGATGCCTGCCTGGCTCAATCTCAATGTTGAATGTAGTCTCACTTAGTTGACTTTTGACTTGGAATGGGCCATCCCACAAAGGTAACAATTTGTTGTCGTCCTTCAGGGTCTCGTCTGACTTACGAAGCCAAACTTGCTGGCCTTTCTCGAAGGGTTTTCCTTGCGTTCTTGACTTATTTTTGAAATTCATCCAATCTGCTTGACTTTCCACTTTGGCTTTGATCCACTTGGACTCTAGATCCTTGATCTTCTCAAACCATTGCGAGGCGTCGTAGCACTGCCTTGGATGATACATCACTGGTCCTGGACCCATCTTCTCTCGACCAAAAACCAGCTCATTCGGACTTAATCCAGTGTAATTCTTGGTGCGATGGTATCTTCTTAAGACACAGTAAATTGTCTCCAACCAATTGTAGTCTTTTTCAGTCGCCAGGAATTTTCTCAGAATGGAGATAAGAGTTCTTCCAGCGCGTTCAGCAGGGAGAGCTCGATGGTCGTAGACTCGGGCACGAAGGTGATGAACTCCCAATAGGGCACACATGTTCTCCCACCGAGTCCCAATGAACTCTTTCCCACTGTCCGTCAGAATTTCACTGGGCACATCCCAGTTACTCATCCACTGACTTGCAGTCCACTTGGCAGCCATTTCAGAGGTGAGATGCTTCGTGTTGCAAGGGAGGACTTGGATGTAGCCACTGTGGCGGTCTTGAATTAACAAAACCCCATCGATAGGCTTCCTCGTGTAGAGACATTCCTCTTGGATTTGTCCCAACTCGAAGACATCCGCCGTCACCTTGTCGAACAACCTCTCAGGAATTGGTAATCCCTTCAGTAGTCCTTCTGCCTTTTGATTCTTAGGGATGGTCGCCTGACATTGCTTGCATCCTTTGGCAACTCGTTCACAGGCACCCTTGAGGTCCCTTGTGTACACTCTGTGGCGTAGCTCCTGTTCCAGCACACGAGAATGTGTGTGGGCTGTCTCATTCCGATGCCAATGTTTGACATATTGGTCAATCAGACAATCAGGAACACAAATCCGTCCTTGCCAAAATAACTTGTCGCCTTGGATTTTGAAATCAGACGTCTCTTCAGAGTCGTAAGGCTTGTCCCCTTTTAACTTGTGGTATACAGACCCAAAGAACCTGTCCTCCTTGTACATCTTCGTCCAATCCACATAGAGGAAGGAAGTTTCCTTGTCCTTTTGTTGTGGAGGGAGCGTGGATTTCGACTTGGATCTCGTCAGAGGAAACACATTTAGGAGTGGCAGCGACGACTCAGAGTCAGAGTTAACTCCTGCAGTCTGATCTGCCTTGGTAATCTCCTTGCATCTGACCAAATCCACCTTCATCCGATTTTTAATCGAACATTGGAGACAATGTCTTTTGATCAGTGCTTGTTCCTCCTTGTCGAACTCGATCACTTCAGCTTTATCCGTCGCTGTCCCATGAAACCTCACTTCAGAGTAAGCCTCTGAGGCTGGGTAGGCCCAGCGACTCAGGGCGTCCGCCACTGTATTGTAGCGACCCGGAATGTAAGTCACATGGAGGTCAAATCTGCTGAGAGTTTCATGCCAACGGCCTCTTCTCCCAGCTGGTCCACCAGGGGTATCCACATGTTCTGTCCTCCACCTCTCCAGTGACTTGTGGTCCGTCAGTACCTCAACGCGATGGCCCAAGATCCAACCTTCATAACGCCGTAAGGCACAAAGAATTGCGTAGGCTTCTTGTTCCCTTGGACTCCAATTTCGCTGCCTTGTTGTAAGCTTGCGAGACCAGAAAGCCAGAGGGTGATGGTGACCTTCGTCGTCGACTTGTTCGATCGTAGCACCAATGGCGTAACGACTGGCGTCTGTACGAATATAAAAAGGTCTTCCATCTAACCACGGAGTCTTTAATGTAACCACATTTGCCAGTGCTTCCTTGAGACCAGTAAATGCCTCTTCACATTCTGGCGTCCACTTGAGCTTGACTTGAGATCCCTTCTTTCCTTCTATTTTGCCAACCTTCAGTAACTCTGTCAATGGACCAGAGAACTTGGCGTAGAGAGGAAGGAACTCGTGGTAGTAATTGCAGCAGCCTAAAAAGGCACGAAGCTGCGTGATGGTTTTAGGCCTTTCCCAGAGCTGCAGGGCAGCCATTTTTCCTGGGGCTGGTCTTCTTGTCCCATCTTCCAAAACAGAGCCACAAAATTCCACACTCTGGAGGAACATCTTGCCCTTCTTGGGTCCACACACGAGCTTCTCTTGTCGAAGGACTTCGAGAACTTTTCGAACTTGTTCTTCGTGCAACTTCAGGCACTCATCAAAGTTGTTTCCCAACGGCGTGGCAATCAGAAGGTCGTCAATGTAGATGCTGCAGAATTCTTGTAAATCCAGAGACTTGTGCTTCTGAAATAAAATAGTCTCCATCATCTTCTGGAACATCGACGGCGCATTCTTCAGACCCATCGGCAGTACAGTCCACTGCACAGTGCCACAGGGCGTGCACATTGCCGTCAAATGCCTATCCTCCTTTCGAAGGGGCATCTGATGAAAGCCATGGCGCAAATCCAACACAGTAAGGAGCTTGCCTTTGGCCCTCGCGGCGATCTCCTTCTCGATTAGAGGAAGAGGATGCGCGTCTGGTACTGTGGCGGCATTCAGGGCTCTGTAATCGACCACTAGACGCCAAGCATCTATGCTGGATTGGTCAGCAGGTGGGGGTTTTGGCACAGTAAATGGTGCTGAACACCACTCAGAACTCATGCAGCCCTCCAACCAACCGAATTCGTAGAGATTGCGCTCAATGATCTTTCGCAGGGCATCTGCTTTGGTGCCTTGGAGATAGAATGGACGTTGTTTGTGCACCTTCGAGCCTTCGATTATGTCAATCTTGGCTTCCCCATTTTCACATCGAATTGGGGGGTTTTTCCACAACTTCCCACTCAGCACGTCATCTTGATAATCTCCGAACACTGCGTCCCTTCTTGCAGATATCTTGTCTCCGTCGACCTGATTCCCACATTTAATCACCGACATTATGTCCACCAATTTGCGAATTGTTGGTCGTGGTCTCATGTTCCTGGCCACTTCAATCCAAACTTCTTCGTCGCATTGCTGGCGGATGAAGCTCACCTGAGCTCGCTCCTCCGTGGGATCCCACCAATGAAAGGAGTCCACGAATGTCTTGAAGGGATGGTCGGACGAATTCAGCTTCATTCCTGTCAATTCAGGCGAGATTCTTGGAGATTTGTCATCATTTTTGCTTGAAATCTTGACTTTTTTGGCTTCATTTATGTCTGATGGGGACGAATTGTAATGGATGGAGGCGTTCTCTTGAGGGACGCCGATTGTCCTTCCCTCCTTCCGCGACCATACGTCGGGATTTTGCTCTCGATCGTCTTCATCCACTCCAATTTCGTCGATTCTTGAGGATTGTGAGATGACCTCTTCTGTTCCCATTTCACTGCCATCTTGCCAATAATCTCCCAGATTCCCGTCAACTAAGCACCCCAACGTGCTCCACGAACGCTGTGGTAAAGGCTTGCCATTGTCTTCGCAATACAGCTTCACTCCCTTGTGAGGTAGCTCGACAATGTCGATTGAAATGTCCATAATGTCCTTGAACCACTCTTGTCTTGGCCAATTGGGGACAATTAAAATCGCCTTCGCGCCGGATTGCTTCAGCTTCTGCACTACACGAGGGAAAACGTCGAAGGGCGGATTGATCCAAAGAGGTTCAGACCAGTCCTCACTCCAGGCATCGTCGTAGAACTTCGGAAATCTTTTATTCTTTTTGTTTGCAAAAGCATCAACTTCAGGACGAAAATTGTGGTTCTTTTCGAAATAATCCACCAGAATGTCCCGCCATTTGTCGACCACTCGATAGCAAACTGACTTCCACTTCTTGCTGTTCAACGAATTCACCTTTCCTTCGTCGAAATCTTCTTGATTCCTTGTCCATTCCTGCCCATCTTGCTGAAAATGCAGCTTGTTTCTCTCCTTGAATTGGTGGATACTCTTGGTATATGGGTGCAGATAATACAGTTCGGACGGGTCGTTGGTCGACGGATCTTGGAGGAAGCACGTCCTGTGTCCCATGGGCGACACACGGTGAGCGTGAAGCCATGGTTGACCCAAGAATAAATCGTACTTTATGCTGGCTTCATAGAATTTTCCAGCAAACCACTCCTCAGTGACCGTCTCTTCCACACTCCAGACTGATTGTTTCACCAATCTGACCGCCAATTCTGAGAAAAGTTTATAGTGTTTTCAGCACTGTGTTTTTGCTTCTCCTGCTGCTTGTTGTTGCTGTAGGGTGTCCTGCTGCTGGTTTTGGATGATGAAAAGCTTTTGTTTGTTGAAATACAGTAAAGCCAACTCAATCCAGGATAGCCCAAGCCAATAGTATGCAAGGAGAAGGTAATTCAGGATCAAAGCATGAAGGGCTGCAGTGTAAACAGTGAAAGATGATTAGATATTCACAGAAACTGCAACTCAGGATACAAATGAATGCATATTCACAGAGATAGCTGAAATGTTTTGGGAAAAGAGTAAGAAAACTGCCTCAGGATCACTCTCTCTCCATAGTGCCATCTTAGGAGATGTGCACTCTTTGTTTTGGGTCCCATATGTGCTGAGGTGGCATGGTATGTGGCGATGAGGTCACTGCCATGTCACATGGGATCTTCCTACTTAGATGGGATCTTCCTACTTAGTTAGGCTGACCAGGAATTGAACCCAGGACCTCTCAAAAAGAGGTGCCTAACCCCCTATGGTGCATACCACTAGGGCAGATAAGTATTCATGGAAAAACATAGATAAATTCATAGGCTCTACCTTAGGTATGTCAGTGCTCAGTCAACTCAGGAAAAGATGTTTTACTTCTGATTGAAAGGGGATTAAGGGGTCCACTCAATATCCTGATTGGGTGTTTGGTTCTATAGGTCAAAATGTGTTCTCACCACTTTTGGCTGGACCAATACTAAGATAAAAATGCATGGTTGCTCAGTGCATCTCTAATACAACTAGAGTATGTCCTAAAGCAATGGAAAAGCACTTTTTCTTACTCCCCCCTTGTGCTGTGGTGGCCACCACTGTCGCATTTTAGGAAAAAGGGAATTTTTCTTGGCCTTTCCTTGGTTTCCACATCTACTTTAAAATACCTACAGTCTCCCTCACACTGAAAAATGGGCGCTCACCATGGCTGGCGTCCTTTTGCTGCTCTGATTGTACAGTTTCCTACAGAAGACTCAGCGCTCTTGGCGCTGCCGGGGCTCCTGTGGCTTGGTTGGGTTAGATTGGGAGCATGCCAAACATGTGCATATGCATCCCTTCCTCCAAGACGCAGCGTCGACACAACCCAAACGCAAGACACATTATACACACTCGCACGGGTTCTCGTAAACCTGCTGGCGACCTGTGACCTGTCTTAGGGCGTCGGGAGTCGAAAAGAAATTAATTTGCCCCTTGGTGGGGTCTTGGTTCTGCTCAGTCTCTCCAGGCACCTGCGTTTCGGCCCGAACACGGCCTACTCAGCGAGGCTGCGCGTGGGTATCTGCAGAGGCAGGAATGGGAGAATTATGGACGAATCCACGCAAAAACGAAGCGACGACACCAAAATCCGTCAAATGACGGCGCAGAATTTTTCTGAAACGACACACCTGAGCAGAATCCAATTGTGCATCTTCAGCACATTTTTATAGAAATTATAGTCATCTCTGGATTTTTTTAATCCAGAAATTCATACGTACAAAATGGCGGCGCGCAGGAGCGGCTCCTAGCGAAGCGCCGGAAAATGGAAAAATAATGGAATTATAAACGTATGTATCACGTAGTCTTGAAGATGACGAGACACACATTAATAAACAAACATACAGATTCCACCCACACTAATAGAAGCTTCACAAATTCAAGAATTCGAAAATCAATTGAAAAGACTTCAATGAATCAGGTATAAACTACAGGTATGCTCGTCTTGCATGCCGCATACACATTGCTCGTCTCGTGTCTCCGTGAACGAGTCGTGTAGCAGCGTTAACAACGATAACCACGATAGGACGCGGTAGAGGGATTGATTAGTAAGATTGCAGATGATTAGCGGTCAGATCAGGGTGATTAGTCATACACACAAGTGCATAGCAACGTTCTTCGCGTGCGCCCCTTTCGTTTTCTCTCCTTGCTTCACTTCCCAGCGGTAGGTAAGGTAGGTACGCCCAGGCGGGGCCACCCCCTGGTGGAGTCAAGATTGTTGTGGAGATGGGCAGGTTTGCCCAACGTGATTGTGCATAGTCGTGCATGCACACACGCATTAAAGGGTAGGCCACGCGAAGTGCGCACGGTAAACCTTGTTTAGGCTACCCAGGGGCTCCTCGGTACGTTCCTTAAGAGAACCTGAGGAGTCCCTTAACGCTTGCTTGCTTGATAAGGGTAGCTGCTCCATGCAGCGTGTTTGCGGACAGCGTATTATAGGGCACACTGAGAAGGGTATAATACCTGGAGTGTGCCTTGGTTCCTCCGCCGCAAACGCCCTTTCATTTGCCTTTGTTTTACAGGTGGGCAGGTAGGGTGAGTCGTGCAGCAGCATTTTTTTTTTATGCCCTGCTAAACAGGGGCGCAGATCACACAAACAAGTAACTCCGCTCCGCCTGTGGCAGAGCAGGGAGTCCGACTTCATCGACATCTGCGCCTTGCACACGAGAGCACTCCTTCCCTCCAAGCCCTTGCAGGGGAAACGCGTTGTGGCGTCCCCTGTGAGGCCACAGTTGCTTAGTAGCGCTGTGTTCTCTCGTCATTTCACAGGTGGGTCGCTAGGACCCTCGAGAACTTCCTCTTCGCAACGCCAAGTAGAGTGTGCGTGTAGGAGTGGTAGTCCTGCGTGGGGGCTAGAGCCAGTTGCCCAGCGCTCGCCCACCAGGATGGTGCCACTGTAGGGTGTGTAGGACCTGTAGGGGGCGTGTCACTGTCCCACCCTTTTCCTGCAATTTTAGCTGGGTTGGTGGGCTGTGACAGTGGGTTAGGCTAGTGTTTTTGGCCACATAGCAAACAGGCGTTTTGCATGCCTTCATAGCTTTTGGCCACCCCTCCCTTTAGTAGACAGGTAGGTAGGGAAAACAATACCTGGATTAACACTCTGGGTATTCCCCCAAGGTTTTGCGCCAGCACAGAAATTGGGCGCATAGGGGAGGGGAGACCCGGGGCGTACCCCGTGGCATCAATAAGCCAACCCTCCAGGTTTAGCAAGGGCGCAGACTTGGGTATAATTAGGACACCACTTCTGCGGCTTGCTCTCAGGACCTTAGGACTAGCACACTCACACATACGCTTTGGCAGGTAAGGGTAAGGTTCAGTCCCTAGCTTTAGTCTTGGAGGCAAGCGCCTCAGCGAGCCTCAGTAACTCACCAAGGTTGTTCTGGGACAAGTAGTCAACCAGAACTGAGTTTAGGCGTCCCTCAGGTAGTACAAATGCAGAGAAGGGCTCCCAGGTGGCCTCTTCGACTCCAAACCCTTCCCAGAGGGTGAGGAAGCGCCAACCCTGGCGATAGCGGTGGCGTAGGACAGACTTCACCAGGTAGAAGCCCTCCTTAGCCATTTCCTCGGCGTTCATGTCGGGGAGTTCACCTTCAACTTCCATAGGGCTGGCAGCCCCTTGTAGGTCCAGAGCGGCGATTTCCTCGTCGTCCAGCTCCCACTCCTCCCCACAGAGGTCTTCAGGATCATGGTAGCGCTTCAGGTGTTGAGCGGCGCACACCAGGGTCCCCCCTAGACGGGGAGAACACCGCACGGTGATACGGTGCCCATCCACAGATAGGATCTTGTACGGCCCGAAGTATGGGTCATCGCTGGTAGAGCGTGGCCAGGCGGGTAGTCGACTGTGGTGCACCAGCACCCAGTCCCCTTCTTGGTAGGTGGCCGGTACACGGTGCTTGTTCTTTTTGTTCCACTGACGCTCCCTCACTCTCTGGAGCATAGCCTTGGCCTTGTCCACCTTCGCTTGTTGCTCTTGGACCCATTCACCCACAGAAGAATGGGTGTCCTCTGGATAGGGGGCATGTAGGAACCATGCCGGGCGCCCCATGAATAGCTCATGTGACGAGTAGCCAGTAGCTGAACTCTCTTGGGAGTTCATCATCAAGGATATGACGGGGAGTAGTCTCACCCAGTCTCTGGTGCGTTCAGTTTTGCACCATATCCTGACGTTCTCCTTCAGGACACGAATCTGTCGCTCACATAGGGGGTTGCTCGTGTGAGAGTAGGGAATCCCCGTAGACACCTGGACATTGAGGGACCTCAGGACCCTCTTGTACCAGCCAGTATCTGAGCGTACTCGTACGTCCTCATCGGAGTTGATCTCCTTGGGCGCCCCATAGACACAAAACCACTCCTCCAGGAGTATCTTGATAGTCTCCTCTCCGGTAATGTGCTTGGTACATGGGAACACCCTGGTAAACCTGGTCAACCCACAGGTTACCACGAGGGCGAAGTCATAGCCCCCGAACTTCGGCATCTCCGTGTAGTCCACGTATAGAACACTGTTAGCACAGTGAGGGATGGGCAGGGTCGAGTAGAGACCTCTGTCCCTGATATCCCCTGGTTTACAGGACCTGCACGGGCACTTGTCCACGATAGGCAGGAGCGTCTTCCGCAGCTGGTCGTCAGTCCACGTAGTGTGGAACCACTGCTTGAACAGCCTCAGGGTACGGTCAGCACCCACATGACCACTGGACTCATGGGTCCACTTCAGCAGCGCTGGGACTCGGTCACTAGGCACCACGATGCGGTCCTCGTGCCAGAGGTAGCTCTTGTCCCGCTTCCACTGGTCTTGGTTGACCAGGAGGGGTTCAAGGCGTTTCTCCAGGCGCCGGTAGATATCCCCAAACTCCTGTAGGTACTCCGATTGTTGGAGTCCATCCAGGGGGCGTATCATGGTCATGTTCAGGTCCAGGTGTACGTCCATACGGCTGAACGCTTCCTTAGCCAGCGCTTCAGACCGGGCACCAATCAGGGCGTCGAAGTTGTTGCGGCTGATGTAGTCGGCACACTCGTTCTTCACTCCCTGGATATGGTGTACCGTCAGCCGTAGTTGACTGAGGTAGGTCCACCAGCGACGTAGCTTGGCCTTCTCAGGTGGGGGGCCCTTCTGGAAACTGCGTACCGGTTCTTGGTCGCATAGCCAGACCACAGGGTTACTCCCCAACAGTCGTGCTTGTGAGGATAGCACCAGCATACCCGCGAGCAGTTCCTGCTCATAGGTGGAGTAGTTCCCCCTGGCCTGGTTCCACTTCCAGTTCCAGTGGCCCAGAGGTACTAGGACCCACTTGTCGTCAGGGTAGCTGTGCTTGAGGGTTCCATCTCGGTTGAGACCTTCCGTCCCCCATTGGGAAATGGCCGAGTCGAACTCCTCCTTCTCTAGTGCCACCGCCCACATTGCTGGCGTCGGTCACCAGGATAATCTCCCCTTGTGCCCTAGGCACGCCCAAGCACTTAGCGTTGGCTACCTTGTCTTTGAGCTCGTCAAACGCTTGTTGCTCTTGTGGGCCCCAGCGCCAAGTAGTACTCTTCTTGATCAAGTCAGTCAGTACCGCGCGGGTGTAGGTGAAGTTTTTGATGTGGCGGCGATAGAAGTTGCACGCCCCAATGAAACTGCGTACATCATGAAGTCCTTTCTTGGGGTCTTCGTGTCGTACCTTGGCATCCCTCAGGGGTTTGGCCTTAGAGGCCGCTGGGGTCCACCACCCATAGCCAACGTCAAACCCCAGGTACTGCATGGTCTCCTGCATGAACTCACACTTCTCCAGCTTGAGTCGTGTGTGGTTCTCCTGGCAGACCGCAAAGAACTCACCCAAGAGGATTAGGTGATCCTCCTGGGTATTGGTCCCGAGGCATACATCGTCGATGTGAGCCTCCATCTGGGCCCCACGGGATATGAGCTCCTGCACCTTAGGTCTCCTTCGTAGGATGGACAAGATCTTGTTCATCAGCTCTTGGAACAGAGCAGGGGCGTTAGCCACGCCGAATGGCATGACTTTCCACTTGAATACCCTCCCCTGAGGGGTAATGAAGGCCAGTAGTTCCTGCGCGTTGGGCGTCAGGTCCACTTGCCAGAATCCACTTCGCTTGTCCATCTTGGTCTTGTAGCGACAGGAGGCTATCTTCTCCAGGGTAGACTCCATATTGGGAATGGACCCTGAGTGGTTCAGCGTCTTCTTGTTCAGCTCTCCATAGTCCACTACCAGCCGTTTGGCTGTAGACCCAGGTTTAGCCACCAGGAAACAGGGGCTGCAGTGTAGGGGGTAGTCCCCATCCTTGTACTCCAGGACTAGGCCAGCGTCGATACATTCTTGTATCTGTCGCTCAATCTCGTCGGCCTGCTCTCTAGGAGCTGGATAGGGTCTCCTCCGGATCTTGTGACCCACGAACTCGGGTTTCAGCTTGAGGTCCATCTGTACCAGCTTGTCGCATGAGGCTGGAGGGGGTAGTTCTCCGAACACCTCCAGATAGGTCCTTATCAGCTTTTGTACCCGCGGGTCCAGTACCTTGATCTTGTCCTCCATATCCTCGTCGGAGTGTAAGTTGCTTGCCCCTTGAATAGAAGTCGGGAGGTGGTCCTCCACCGACTCTTCGCCCGCGGTAGCATCCTTCAGCCCTTGGTAGGCATACAGAAGGTCTTGCTCAACCATCTCCGGTGGACGATGGCAACATAGGCACGCTTTAGGGGGTTCACATACACATTCCTCCGAGAGGTCGTCCTCATCTGGGGTCCTCACATGGGCACCCCATACGCTCTTCATGAGCTTGAGATCTACCTCGCTTTGCCAGGTGGTGATCTTCTGCTCGAGGTCCTCCTTCAGTTGGGATAGGTCTCCCATACCTCCTTGCTTCAGTGGCCACGAGCTGCGGGTAGGCTTCGCGTAGCATAGCTTTTTCGCCACCAACTTCCTCTTGGAATCCACATACTCCCTGAGCCTGGATCGAGGGTCCAGCTCTTCATCCACGGGGTCTTCCACCCTCATGGAGAGTAGGGGTTTTAGTGGGGTGACGTACTCGGCGTTCTCCACTTCTTCCACCGCAGTCTGCACGAAGAAGGCGTCGTGCTCAGTTTCGTCGTCTGAGTGGATAGAGCTAGGTAGCTCAGATAGTCCACACTCAGAGACTCCATCAGGAACAGGTACATGACAGGGAGAGTTGGGGGCTTTGGTGTCAGTCACGACGTACTCATCTCCTCCGGGTGTAGTTTCAACAGCATCTTGAGGTCGTAGACGATCCTTCAAGTCACCCAAGGCGAGTCCATCGCTTTCTCGTTGTATAGCCTGGACCAGAGTAGGGTCCAGGTCTTCCCAGGGGATGGTGGTAAGACTTCCGTCCACCACGCTGAGCATACTCCCCCATCCGGGCTTCCCAATGGGCGTCTTGTGTCCCGGAGGCACGTAGATGGCCTCATCAGGTAACCGCACAGAGCTGATAGTCAGCTTGTCAAGGAGGGTTCGCCAGTACTCGTTGCCCCCATGGGCTCCCCAATCGGGGGAACACAGGACCATACGGGAACGTTCCAAGGCCACCTTGGTCAGCACCTTCCCCAGTTCACTGAATCTGGGGTTCCCGTAGGCCATCCCGAAAGAGGGCCAGTAAAATTTGTAGCTGCAGTTCTTCCCCTTGCTGCAGTATAGGTCCAGTACATGCTGCTTGTCGCTGGCGAACAGTTCCACACTTAGGTCTTCTCGAGAGTAACCCAACTCCTTCAGACCTTCGTCTAGGACTTCCCCCAATAGTTGATAGTCCTCAATTTTGGAGGCCGCCATCATGTTCGAGGGCTCCTCCTTCGATAGTCTCAGGTAACTCGAGGTATGTTCCGACTGCTCCAGTGGCACAGACTCTCTGCCACTGCCGTGGTCTACGTACAGGAGGTAGGGCGCTTGCAGCGTCAGGGATTGTATCTGGGAGTGCTGCACGAAGAAGTCAGTACCCAGTACAAAGTCGAAGGCATCAGTGTCCATCACATAGAACCGATGGGCGATAGTCCTGGAGCCCATAGGTACCTCCACTTCGCAGTCCCCGCAGCTGTGCACCACATGTCCATCCCCCATCCGTATAGCGGCGGTGGTCATGGTGTTCTTCAGGCTCCCACAAGGTAAAATTTTCTTGGCCACTATTGATATTGTGGCTCCAGCATCTAGTACCCCCAGGTATTCACGTCCCCCTAGTCGGATACGTACCCAAAACACCAGGTCTTGGGTGCCACCAGAGCGTCCCCGTCAGAACTCCGCGGGACAGGTCACCTCGAACCCCTTGTTCCGCAATTTGCGGGCCATCCTCATGAAACGGCTCCTCTTCTTGGCGTTGCCGTCGTCACCACCTTCATGCTCACGCTTGGCTCCTTGTTCTTGCTGGGCCTGCGTCTGTGAGCGTGTGGTAGGTCCAGACTGCCCTCCAGAGGGCTCGGAGTTCCCCCCTGGATTAGGGTTGGGGTTACCTCCGTTCTTGTCCTTGTTCTTGTTGTCGTTCTGGCGATTAGCGCCTCCTCCTCGTCCGCCTTGACCCTTGTCTTGACCACCTTGACCACGTCCTTTCGACTTGCCCTTGCCGGAGTCGTTGCCTTTGGCCTTGCCTCCACCTTTGCCTGAGCTTCTGCCAGGATCTTCCCCCTTAAGCTTCGCCGATAGGCGTTGCTTATGGTAGCACTCGTCCTCATAGTGCTTCCGCTTACCGCAGAATGCACACGTGATGGTGCAGCGGTAATGATCCGGCATCTTCACCTTGGCGCCGGTGATCTTATCCTGCTGCTTCCCCTGGACAACAAAGCAGTCTCGCTGCTCGCAGTCGGAGGCATGCTGCAGGTGGCCCTGTTCATCTCTGGCATCACACCAGAATAGCTCCTTCACGTTCTCCATTAGGCGGGCGTGGGCGTGTTTGGGGGTAGTCCCCTGCCCAGGTCGGGACCCTTGGTACCCTTTGCCTCCAGAACCTCCACCACCAGGACGGTAGTGGTTCAGGTGTTGGTCGCTCTCCCTCTCCAGCGCCATCTCCAGGAGCAGCACGCATAGATCCTCGTAGCGGAGGGATCTAGCCTTGCGCTCAGCCGTCAGACGGCACTCGTCCCATAGCTCACGGGGGAGCTTGGAGCACAACCAAAACAGCAGGTCGTCGCTGCTGTAGGAACCGGGCGTCAGTCGTCCAGCCCAGTGGTCCAGGTCCGCCAACAGCTCGGAGACCCTGCCAGGTTTGGGGTTGTTGGGCAGGACGGGCAGGTTCTGGATCTCGGCCCTGATGGAGAGGTCGGTCTCGTAGGTTGGGTACTGCCTCTCCAGGGCAACCAACACGTCGGCAAAGGTGGCGGAGTTGGTGACGATCTGCCTGACCTGCTTCTCCAGGTACTTCGTCTTGCAGCACTGCAGGAGCAGGTCGCACTTCACTCGCCCACTCGCGTGGGTTTGGCCGGTCAGTCGTAGGAACCGGCCAAAGTTCTCAGCGAACTCGCTGAGGTCCTTGCCTGTGAATTCAGGCAGGTTCACCACTATCTTGGAGGTGGCAATAGCCTTCGCCTCCTGAGCTCGGCGTCCTTCAGGGTGTCGGGTCTTCTTCTTCTTCTTCTTCTTCTTCTTACCCTTGGAGTCCTCGGGGTCCTCAGGGTCTTCGTCATCCGATGGCGAAGAAGAAGTCATCGAAGGCGGCCCATCATCGGAGGGGTCTCCGCCTAGATCACTGGAGCCATAAGGCTCCACGTCCACCATAGCCCTTAGGGCTGTCAGCCCCAGCTGGTCCAGCTCGGCCCTCGTCGAGTTCGTCACGTGACTGTAGGGCGGCTGGGCTGTCCTTGGGACGAATGGGCTTCTTGGTACTGCTGCAGGAGTCGGCATCGGTCGGCTCCTCAGGCTCCCCAGGGTATTCGTCAACCCTGCCGCCAGGTGATTAGCCTGTACTCGGCGGGGTGACATCCCCACTGTCGTAGGTGACGCATGGGACGGGATCATCAGGGGCTGCAGTTTCTCCCTGATCTCTTGCGTGAGATCGCTCACGATTTTCGAAGTGGCTCCTTGGAGCACCTCGTTGATCTCCGACCGCGTCAGGGACCTGTTGGAGGATCTTCCCGATCCTCTACTCCTGCCTCCCAGAGACTCTGGTCCTCTCCTCAACCCACTCAGGGGTGCATACCCAGGTGTACACCCAGGAGCATACCCAGGAACTTCCATGTAGGTTCCCGTGGCGTGGAGTGGATGGGGATGGTCAGCCGCATACCAACGCGGCGCAGAGCTGGAAGCCACCGGCTCACTGGCAGTAGTTGCCTCAAGGAGCGCAGTGGTAGGTGGGCCCATGCCATAGGCGGGGTAGTGAGGCATGCCAGTAAAGCCTGTGCCCTCTGCCATAGGCTGGTTGGTTGTGGAAGTGGATGTAGCGGCGGCTGGGAGTGTGGTGGTTATGGGAGAGGGTGATGCATGGAGGCCAGAAGCGCTTGGTGCGCCTTCGAAGGTAGGGACATCGGTCGGGTCTTGCCCTTGCTCCTCTCCTTCGTCTGCTCCTTCTCCAGCATCCTTCTCGCTCTCGTTTCCTCTCTTCCTCTTCACAGGCTGAGGCTGAGAGACCATTTCCTTCACCGTCAGGGCCCCAAAGGCTGTCTGGAGGCCATCCAAGGAGTCCTCCGCCGTATCCATTGGCCCATGTAAGGGCTCCACCGAAGGTACAGCGTCAGGCGCCGGCCTTGCCGGTGTCTCTGGCGCTGTCGCTGTGTTCACCTCGGCGTCCACTCTTCCTGGATCCATCTTAATCCACCCTTCTGCTTATGTTTGCCTGCTCGGAGCACTGGTTGTACGGCGCGGGGTCGCTGCCGGTGCACAGAGACAGGCTGCCTCTGCTACCAGAAAAGTTTATAGTGTTTTCAGCACTGTGTTTTTGCTTCTCCTGCTGCTTGTTGTTGCTGTAGGGTGTCCTGCTGCTGGTTTTGGATGATGAAAAGCTTTTGTTTGTTGAAATACAGTAAAGCCAACTCAATCCAGGATAGCCCAAGCCAATAGTATGCAAGGAGAAGGTAATTCAGGATCAAAGCATGAAGGGCTGCAGTGTAAACAGTGAAAGATGATTAGATATTCACAGAAACTGCAACTCAGGATACAAATGAATGCATATTCACAGAGATAGCTGAAATGTTTTGAGAAAAGAGTAAGAAAACTGCCTCAGGATCACTCTCTCTCCATAGTGCCATCTTAGGAGATGTGCACTCTTTGTTTTGGGTCCCATATGTGCTGAGGTGGCATGGTATGTGGCGATGAGGTCACTGCCATGTCACATGGGATCTTCCTACTTAGATGGGATCTTCCTACTTAGTTAGGCTGACCAGGAATTGAACCCAGGACCTCTCAAAAAGAGGTGCCTAACCCCCTATGGTGCATACCACTAGGGCAGATAAGTATTCATGGAAAAACATAGATAAATTCATAGGCTCTACCTTAGGTATGTCAGTGCTCAGTCAACTCAGGAAAAGATGTTTTACTTCTGATTGAAAGGGGATTAAGGGGTCCACTCAATATCCTGATTGGGTGTTTGGTTCTATAGGTCAAAATGTGTTCTCACCACTTTTGGCTGGACCAATACTAAGATAAAAATGCATGGTTGCTCAGTGCATCTCTAATACAACTAGAGTATGTCCTAAAGCAAAGGAAAAGCACTTTTTCTTACTTTCTGCTTCTCTGTCGCCACCGTCAAGGCGATGTCCGCTGACTCCCTCCAGCTGTACAGGGGTGGAGGACATCTTCGTCTCATCCTCCTGCAGAAAGCCTTTCCTCACCAGATTGACCTCTGAACCATTGTCAATCAGACATCTGGCAAGTTTAACCTTACCATCCGTCGATCTGACCTGGATCCAGCAGACAAACTGGCGCTGCTTGCCTCGCCGGACAACGCTGAGGACCCAGGCAGGGTACAGGAGGCCGGAGGACCGCGCCAGTCGATCCCAGCAGCGTCCATCCACCGCCCCAACTACCCTGATGGGTTTTTCCTCCTGCCACTCAACCCCAGTGTTGGGATTTGGGTCGAGTTGGCTTCCCTATTGCCATTCTTCTTCTTCGTTTGGCTGTACGTCCTGTACTTGTCCTTCGTCAACCCATTCTTCTCCTGCTTCGACAGCATTCACTCCTTTTCCACGTCCACGACCTCCAAATGATTTCCCCGCACCACCTTTCTTACCTCCTTGACCTTTGTTGTTGGAGGTGGTGGAATTGGGGTTGGATTCGTTGGATCTGCCCTTGCCTCGACCTCCAGTATCCTTGTTGTTGCCGAAGGTCTTGTTCGCTGGCGTCTCCGCGTACAGGGGGTTGCCATTCACCTTGGAATCATCTTGATTCCCGGACTTTCCCTTGCCATTTCCACCTTTTTGGCCATTTTTTCCACCATTTTTTCCACCAGCATCGGTCCATCTTGAGTCGCTTAGATCTCCGCCTTGCTGCGAGTAATCTTTTGGTGTCCAGTCTCTGTTCTTTCCTTTGGACTGCCCTTTACCCTTTCCCCGTCCATGCTGGTCAGCATCTCGTGCTCCATCCTGCTGGGGATTTTTGGGAGAATTTCCCTTTCCATCCATTTTGGACTGAATTGTTTTGAGATCTGAGGGCGTCCATATGTGATCTGCGGTCGTGTGAGTCGCCGCTCGACCTTCTTTTCCAAGGGCAATGCACACAGAGCATCCCTTCTCACCAACGGCGTTGACCTTGCCTCCGAAGCCATGTGCATCCTGGGACTTCTGGCGTTCTAAGTTTGCATACTTTTCAAGTTGGTCCCAGATCTGCTCGACTCCATAACTGAAGATCCACGGTCGTACCTTCAAAACTGTTCCCTTATACTTCACTTTTCCATCCACCATGCTGCAGAAAAACTCCGACTGTTCAGAATCGTGGAAACCAACTCTCCATCTGCCCTCACGAATAGTGATATCCTTCAATCCAGTAGCACTGATAGAGTGTAGGAACTCACGAACAGCCATTTTTCCCATAGTTTCTGGTAATCCTCGGACTTCAACCCAGTTGCCCAGAACTTTTTGGTCCGCCTGAGAGTCCCTGATCTTCTGCTTGGTCTCCGGCGTGAGCTTGCTCAGGAGGATCTTCTTCATTTCGCCTTCAGAAAGTCCTTCTCCAGAGTTCTCCGCCTCTTGCACCAAAAACTCCCAATCTTGCCTTGCAATTTGGATCTCTTCCAGAAAAAATTTCTTGATCGCCCTGAAGTTTTCCAGACGGTTCCTGTAATGATCTTCAGGTAGTCGAGACCCTTTCTTCTTGAGGCTTCGGTACAGCTCCTCATAAGTCAGGGGATTCCCCTGATTTTGCCTCTCCACATACAGATTGTATGTGCTTTCTCGGAGCTTGCCCGTCAAGCAGTCCATCAGCCCAAAGATCCAGAGCTCCTTGTCCAGCTTCTCCGTCTGCAGCCACACCATGAACTGCCGTTCGAAGGACGCCCAGTAATTTGGGTGCCCAGAGAACTTCGGCTGCTTCATTACTGAACCACGAAGCCTCATGTGCAATGGGTTCAGCAAGTGGTTCAGGTTGAAATTTGTGGCTGTTCCAACCGGATTGACGAAGACTGGGTTCACTGCGGCGCCTCCCATGGCCTGTGCCTGCGCAATTGCGGCCGCCAGCAACGCCTGGTCCACAGTAGGCTGCACGAACGGCGTTGGTTGAGCTTGATGCATCCTCATCTCCTGCAATTTCTTCTGCTTTTCTTTGATTTTTGCCTCGTTTTCTTTCTGCTGCCGGTCCTTCTTCTTCAAGGCCATGGATCGCTCCTTCACAGTGGTCCTTGCTTCTCCATCAATATCTCAGACAGTACCCACGGACAGTACAGACTTCCCTGACGAAGATTCTCCTCCTTCGGTACCCAGATTGAACCCAATAGGACTTGTAATTCCAGTAGGGGGGATACCAGAAATTCCAGTAAAAGCTGGATGGTGGCCAGTAAAAGCTGGGGGTGCTGGAGAATGTGGAGCGCCGTAAGGCGTGGATGTGGGTGCAGCTGAGGAGGTAGGTGCTGGGTGGCTTGCCATCGTAGGCGCTCGTCCAGAGAGCCCAGTAGTGCTCAGATTTTGTACCAGATTTGTAAGCTTCTCCAGCTTCTGCTCCATCTCCTTCCACTTGCTGTCATCATCCCTCTTTCTCTCCTTGGCGTCCTTCTTCAGCTCCTTCACCTTGTTTTCCAGCGACGAAATCTGGCGTCGACAGGAGCAGTCCTTGGCGCATTCACCACAGGACGGGCATCTTGTCCCTTTTCCCTTGCTTCTTACCTCGTCCACCCAAGTGTCAACACTGGAGGCAGAGCTGGGGAGTTTGGACAGTTGCTCCCTGGAGGGGTGCGAATGTGTCGAATCACACCTCATTTCGTCGACTCCGTCGTCGTTCCGACTCCAGGCGCCCGACGGACCAGCGTGCGGATGCACATTCTGGCGTCGTTCCTCGGCTATGATGGCCATCTGCACCATCACGGCTACCTGGTGGTCGAACTGGTCCATCAGCTCCTCCCAGTCCTCTTGCTCCTACAGCTGGGCGTCGAATCTTGACCGGCCGCTGTCCCTGAGGAACTGGCACGACGCCCTGAACCAGTCCCTCAGGCGGCCACGATAGCCCGCCTCCGCCAGCAGCCAATTCTGCCTGTGCAGGAATTCCTCATTCCAAATCTGCTCGAAGTGGTTTTCCCAGTAATCACCACTAATTCCAGTACCAGACTGCTCTCCTTCGCTGCTGCTGTCTTCCAGATCAGGCAAAGCGTGAGAGGAGGAACCAGATTCACTCGAGGAGGGAGATTCTCGACCGGGTTTAAGGTTGGGTGGGGCGTTCATGCAGCACTCAGCACAAGTATGAACACCAGGCCAATGTTTATGGCCACAGTAAGGGCACTCTGACGGATGATCCTCGGTTTGTTGGGGAGATGCTACGAAGGTAACCTCGGGGGGAACACGCAGCGACCCAGAAGGAGTGATAGCCCCGCTAAAGTCCGATGATCTAAGAGTGTCCGTGGAGATTCCAGAAGCAGAGTCATGATTTCCTCTGATACCATGTAACCGCTGCATAGTGGTTGATCTTTCTTGTGATTGCGAAGCCTGTAGCCTTGATGCCCCAGGGGTCGTAACGCCCGACACTGCCCCTGATATCTCCGAACCCAACTGACCCTCTTCAGACCCATATCCAGCCTCTTGGAGCGACATATGCGAAGCACTTGTAAGTCCTTTGAACTCCATGGTGAGATATGAAGAGTACGAAAACCCGGTCTACAAAAATGGAGCAGACATAGAATCTCAATGCGCATTCATCGCAACTAATGACACGACGTGAAATCATTCGAAATAATTTAAATAAATCCGATTGGGAAATCACGAAAGACAAATGCGACTCGACGCGCGCTCACAGGCGACATCTGGCGGCGAACGGAAAACATGAAACAGAACGGAAAATTTACTGCACTAATGTACATCTGAGAATCATTGAAATTCTGATCACATCAGTGTAGAATTGAGTGCTGTCACTGCTGCCGTTACATGCCCCAACCATGAGTGTGCGCATTTTCGGCCATTTTGAGCAATTTTCCACAATTCCTGCCCGCCGTGCACTATGTTCAGCCCATCCGTGCACGCCGGACGCATGGACCAATGGACCATATATGAAATGGGTATTATGCATATTGGTCCCCATGGTTCACACACCACGTGGGCGAAGCAGAGCAACCTTCGTTAAGGTGCTAGCCCAAAGTGAGTATGGGCAATTTTGCCATTTTGGCATTTGTGGACCCAATTGGGATTGTCACCACGCCGAGGGGCATGTTGATCATTGAGAGCCAAATGCATGGGAGTCTTAGTCGGACTCCCGGTGGATTGCGTATGGAATGGCAGACTCCATCTCCAAGCCGGCGTGGAGATATTGTATTGTGAGCACCCCCAAATTTTGTCTCATTTCGAGCAGCCAAAATGACCCCCTTTTGGGACCCCAATTTCACCCCCCCGTGTGGTCAATTGGCGGCCCCGTATCTCTTTGCCCATGAGTAGCCCGGACCTAATTTCAAATTGTTCACTCAGATAAAAGTCCTAGGTCCTGCCTCCTATCCTGTGTGCCATTGGCCTTGCCCTGGCTGGGCGAGCCACGCGTGAGAACGATGCCAATTTTGGTGATTTTGGCATCATGACCCCACTTGACGAGCCCGTGGTGCCCCGATGCCGGTACCTCAGAGGGAACCAGGTTGAGTGAGGGCTCCAGGGAGTTCATACTCGAAGGGCATAGGGGCAGTTGCCTCGTCCCTACCTCTGGCGGGTCCAGATGAGGGGTCAATTTTGGAGATTTTTGAGCTAATATCAGTTTGGGCTGAAACAGCCCATTTTCAGCTACCAACTCCTAGGGGATAATGGCGGGGCCATATCTCTGGCTCAGAGTGGAGTTGGAACCTGTCGTTAAGGGAGCATAGGGAGCCACTGTCGGTTGGCCTTGGGGCACCTTGGTTTCTAGGAACTCGCCTGTGGCTGGGCAGGACACCCCCCCCTATTGGCAGGGTTTCAGGGTCCGGACTGAGCAGGGCATGGGATGTGTTTGAGCCCCCGCCCCCACCAGCCACTGAGAGGGTCGGACCTGGGATTGGGATATGAGTTGGTACTGAGTGTCTATTGTCTTGTGATGCCCTTACCCCAGTCCAGTCTTAACCCGATGTGTACATATCCTGATGTGTTGCTGTACATACTTTTGTTCCCTTGTTTCAGAGTGGCAAGGATCCTGAAACGCTTTGTCACATGACATGAGTGCATTGATGCCCCTGTGAGCGTAGTGCTTTGCCTGCCTGCTCACTTGTGCGTGTAGACCGCAGCGTCCTGTGGCCAGGCCCCCCAAGGGAACGCGTCAAAAGCGTTTCACCGCCGCGGGGTTACCCATCCCTCGCGTGCCACTCGGGGCCACCAACCCCGAGCAGCGCGGCGCAGCAGCTCGCAGCTCGCAGCTCGCAGCGCAGCGCAGCGGCTCGCAGCGCCACCCAGCGACAGCGCCGAGTCCGTGAAGGAAGTGCAGGGAGCAGAACTCCGTCATCAACGAGTTCCCTCGGCCGACCAGCAAGGCCGCACTCCCAGCTACAGCAACCACTTCCACAACCACCGGCCGACCAGCACCGGCCGCACTCCCAGTCCAGTGCTGCACCACCCACCTCAACAACCACCCCAGGACCACTCCATCGAGAGGAACGATGGTGAATTGGGATGAGGCGGGCAAGACGTTGCCGCAGCCCCACCCCCATGCGGCGCGCCTACTGCGTGGGTTGCTGTGGGGGCAGCAGTACTGCCACAGCAATCCCCAGTGCGAAGGCGGCATGCCTGGGAGCTTCGAGCTCCGCGAGGACATGGGCGAGGACGGCCTGCGGGCAGTGGAGGAGTGGCTGCGGGCGGAAGGGTATGAGTACCGCTTCCGCCGCAAGCGCTGGAGGACCTGGACCCGCCCGGACAGGCCCGGCGAAGGGCTGCGCCCTGACGGGATTGAGGAGGACGAGAAGCCCAACGAGTACCCGTCAGGCGCCTCGATCAATGTCTCCATGTCGGACATGATCGAGAAGGAGTTCCCGGCGCTGGGGAACGAGCGCAGGCTGCAGGGCAGCAGCAGCAGCGCGTCTCCTGGGAAGGAGAAGCGTTCCGCCGGGGACAGGAGGCGGGACAGGAAGTGGCGGGAGTACCAGGAGTCTCTGGCCGCCGAAGCCGCCCAAGGCGCCAGGGGCGGAACCCCAGCCCAGAGCCCCCAACGGGCCAATGGCGGTCACCATCCCGGCCACACCACCCTTGGTGACTTCCTGGAAGTCGCCAAGCAGACCAAGGCCAAGCCCCGCACGCTGCTCCTGAGGAAGTCAGGCCCCAGCAGCGACGTGGAGTCGGCCCACTGTGGGAGGATGCCGGCCGACCAGGCCAGCTCCAGCGGCAGCGTCGCTCCCCACCAAAGGGATGTGGCGCGCGCCTGCGAGCGCACCTGTGGGGTGCCCTGCAACCTTCGGGTTGCCTGGCAATGGGCCACGCAGCAGAACGCTGCCGTGGAGGGCGCCGTCGGCATCGCCCATGACAAGGCCACCGAGTGGGGCAGAGGCATGGACTACCACGCCTCGAACGTGGCAGCCATCGCAGCCGGTCTCACGGCTGCGGCCGCCCATGAGGCAGGGGCTGCCCGGATCAGGGGTGAGGTGGCAGTGAAAGTGCTGCCCTGGGTCGTGGAAGGTGCCGGAGGGCTCGGGGCCGGCAAGACCAGTGGGGCAGGCACGCGAGGAGTCGACCTGAACGCTGCTGTTGGGGGTAGAACCGGATACACGGACACCAACGGAGGCGAGAGCAGCATCAACGGAAGCAAGATCCATGCTGATTGTTATCCGGCAGAAAATCCCAGTCTATGAAGAAAATTGATGCGGATTATCCTAAGTACATCTGAGTGTCCATATCTGTCTGAAAAGATTTATATAAATCCGATTGTGAAAAAATATTTAGCTGATTTGGCTTCGGGCGCGCATCAGCGGCAATTGGCGATTCCAGGTAAATGATCGGAACGCGGCGGATTTACGGAGAATGGACCGCGGAATCAGATCCGGCATATCAGAAATATATAGGTCTGATCCTGAGACTGAGCTGCGAGGCGGCGATTCCGCCGAAGCAGAGAAAATGGTCAAAATGTAGCCAATCTGGGGCAGATCTGTGAAAATCTGAGCAGATGGGGGTTAGCCGCACTTACACTCCCCCTCCAAAAACACACTGGGGTGTGTCGCTACGTCAACGAAGAACGTAGTGCGGGTAAGTCCCAGAAAAAAATAGGAATGTAGCCTCCATGGGGCGAAATCTGCTTGATCTGACCTGATTTGGGCTGAATTGGCACTGAATCAGGATGGATGAACCTGAAATGAGACAGAATGAGGAGTGACGAACAGTCCTCCGTGCAGAAAACATTAGGTTAAGGGCTAACAAGCATGTAAACGTATCGAGAATCGATACCAAACCATGCACTGGTTGAGAATGAGGTAGATTATTGGTGGATTAAGTGGGGGAATCAAGAAATGGAGTGACATCTCGGCGCTCTGGCACAGTTTAGCTGTCGCGGGCACGCTACGGTGTCCTCCACGTACTCTACATCGTGTTACTCCCGCTTTTCTCGTTCTGAAAAGTGCAGCATGTGCTTCAGATTTGGCGCATCTGGTGGATGATCACAAGATTCAGCAAGATTGAGAATCAATTTGAGCAGAAATGAAGGAGATGAAACAATCACAGAGAGGGAAAACAAATACAAATGTAGTCTACAGGCCTTAAGTGAATAGAAAAACATCAGCGTCAACAAATTTAGGCAAGGCCGTAAACAGATCTTCGAGGAATGAGAGGAGAAGACAAGGAAATCAACCTAAACTGTCCTAAAATGAGGAGATTCCCTAAGATGAAGGTGGAATGAAGCGGAATGTCTAGAACTGAAACTACTAACACTTTCGTTTAGACTAGAGTTAATATATATTGTCGTTTATTCAGCTCAATTGTGCTTTCCGGCACGTTGGTTCGCGAGCATCCAACAGATTCCATCAAAATGTGGATCATGTGATGATGCATCATGATGGGACATGATGACCCTGGATCCTTGGCATGTAACGCGCCGAAGGTTCGCTGAAGGCGCTTTACTGACAGTATATAACTGAGAGACACCGAATGGTCCTTTATTTACAGTGGCGGCGGTGTCAATCGACTTGGACAAGGCCAATCTTTCGATGGAGTCCCACAAGACACTTGGATTCACCATTTTCGACAGTTTCAGGTCGGATTGAGCTCACATTGGCGTGTGCCAAAAATACAACGAAACTTACGGACTTCAGAGGTTGCTGTTAGAAGTCCCTAGAGCTCCTATGTGAAGGTTGTCTGAACAATTGACGTCGAGGTTTTGCTGCAACAGTGCAAGATTGATGGACAAACCTGAGGAATTCAAGGTAAATTCAAGGAATCTGGATCTGAATCTGGACTTTGGCTTCAGCATCACGGCAAATGAAGGTAAGATCTGAGTTCCTGGCGTCGCATCTAGTGCCGCCAGTGCTACAGGGGGTGCCTGTAGGGGTGCATGTCGTTGGCCAACGTTTTTACTATGTACATTTGCTTCCATCTGCACGAGTAGCCAAATTCCAAAGATGCACAGACCAACAGAGACAAGATTACCCCGAATCTGCCTGAATTAAGCCTGAGTTTGGTTTTCTCTAGACACGGCAGCACACTCCGTGGCTTTCGGCAGCGTATCTACGCCTTGTCTGCCGAACGGAGACCAAAAAAAAAGTTGACTGACGTCAAATTATCAAACATTCGCAATTCTCCACATCATGTCGTAATCAGGAAAAATGAACAGTGGATTGAGCAGAATGTGGTTTTTTCAAGTCGTCAGAACACTCACATTGGAATAAGTGGTCGACGGGGCGAGGCTGGAGCTTTTGTAGGAGTTGGACATGCAAGGGTTTCGAACCTACACCCTTGAGCCCTAGCGACGAGTGCCATGACGCCCTGGACTAGACGACTGTTACCCAGATTATGGCGTCGGCGACTCAAGTCGCGACGGGTCTCCCTGAATTCAGCCAAGCACGAATACATGTGACCACCAACCTGTCTGGTGGGGCCCTCGTACGGCTTGGGCGCTGCAAATCAGCGGCCGAACTCGAAGCTTGGTCTTCATTTGGCTCCTGGGCTGGCCTGACCGCAGGAGGGGGGATCGACGGATCAGCCCTGGAATGTGGCTGCTGAGGGCCGTAAAAGGCTGGATCTCGATTCACCACAGGTCTTTTTCCGTCGCTCTCCACCTGTCTGTCTGGTTTCGACAGACAGTCTGTCAGGAGTACGCCAATTTCGGGGTGCTTCTTGAGGAAGTCGATGAACCCCTTGGTGTACCCATGGACAAAAGAATGGGCTGGTTCCCAGTTGTTGTGACTGGAATCAAAGCCCCTCCACTCACATAGAAATTCCCATTCGCCCTTTTCGTCACGTCTTGCTTCTAAAATCCTCTTGAGTTCGTACTTCCCCCCTTCGATGACCCGATCGGACAAAAATTTCAAAGTCCAAAAAAGGGGTTTAACCCGATCCTTGGGGGAGGGGATCTCTCTCTTGAGGCGATCGCCCGAAACGTCAATTTCCCTGCTGACATCCACACGAATCCTCCACCTGTTCATACCTAGACGCGCTGTAACAGCGAATGGCGCCTCCCACAAGGGAAGAAGCTTATCATCTCCGTCCAGGGTAGTTTCGGATTTTCGAAGCCAAACTCGATCATCGACTTCAAAATTGTGGGGGTTTTTTCGGCCTTGATTCTGGACCCAAAGCCAGTCAGCTTGATGCTTATCGATTAATTTCGAGACAGTTTTTTCTGCTCGTTGGACTTCGTCCAAAAACAGCGAAGCATCTTTACAAGGGCGAGGATTATTCAACGGCATGTTCCACCAACACTTCTTTCGTCCAAAGACAATTTCATTTGGAGAAAGGCCATGATACAAAGGCGTGTTGTGGTAACGGCGAAGCATGGCGAAAAGAATCTCAAGCCAATGGAGGTCCTTCTCACTGGCGAGTTCCTTACGGAGCATATTTATATGTGAGCGGCCGGCTCTTTCGCCAGGCAGCGCTCGATGTGAGTGGATTTCACATCTGAGGTGGTGGATTCCAAGGCGAGCACATAATTCTCTCCACCATTCGGAGGTGTACTCTTTGCCTGAGTCCGTTACCACCTCGGATGGGACGTCCCAACCTCCCATCCAGGTCTGCGCGCACCATTTGGCGGCAGCCTTGCCAGTCATCGACTCGATGTTACAAGGCAACCCCTGAATGTAGCCGGAATGACGGCACTGAATAAGGAGCACACCATTGACTTTTTTATTCGTCCAATGGCACTCTTCGTCATCGAGCTCACCAAGATAGAAAAAATCACTGGTGACTCTGTTAAAGAGGCGCTCCGGAATAGGATGTGGCCTCAGATGGCCGTGCTTCTTCGCGCTGGGTGGCGTCGCGACAGCACATTGGGCACATCCGGCGGCTACTTTCATACAATGAGTATATAGCCTTGAGCCGAACAACCTATGTTTGATCATCGACCATAATCTACGGCCATGTGCGTGGGGGGACTCCCATTTGTGCCACCAGTTTAACACTCGGGGGGCCAGGGCGCCTGGTACGCACAATTTACCCTCCATCCACAGCTTCCCCCCATCCAACGAATATTCAGAATAAATTCCATCTTTATGAGCATCTTTGGATTTGAGATTTCCAAAGACCTCTTTAAACATGGAATCATGCAGATAATCATTCGTCCAGTCACGGATGATAAGGGAATCCTTAGGCAGGGGTGGAGTTTTGGCCGGATCTCGACGCTTAATGCCCTGAATCAACCGAAATCCACTTACACGTCGGGTGTAGTCAAACCGTTTCACACTCCCTGAGGAGGGATCGGTGACTTTCTCCACGACTTTCAGTGATTTGGTTATGATTTCATGAGCATGCGCCGGATCTGAAAAGGCCGTGATGTCATGGCACGGTAATGCATGCTGTTTAACAGCGCATTGCATGCATTCACGTCGAATGAGCTTTTTTTCTTCCTGATCCCACTCGATTACGACGTGGCGGTCCTGCTCCGTACCATGGATGTTGGTACTTTGCAGCCCCTCTGAAGCGGGGTAAGCCCATCGGCTCAGAGCATCCGCTACCGTGTTGTGTTTTCCAGGCAAATACGACACATGGAGGTCAAACAGACTGAGAAATTCGTGCCATCTGGCCCGTCGACCAGCTGGGCTCGCGACAGTATCAATGTGTTCGGTGGCCCAATACTCCAGAGATCGATGATCCGTTAGGACCTCGACTCGATTGGTGCCAACCCACGATTGGTACTTTTTCAAAGCACAGATTATGGCGTAGGTTTCTTGCTCACGCGGCGACCATTGCATTTGGCGTGGGGCTAGCTTCCGAGACCAAAATGCAAGAGGGTAATGATCACCTGTGGCTTCATCAACCTGTTCAAGGACAGCTCCGATCGCGTACCTAGAAGCGTCGGTTCTTATGTAGAAGGGTCGGTCAAATTTCGGCACATGCAACGTGGCGACTTCGCAGAGGGCCGCCTTCAAGTGATGGAAGGCCTCCTCGCACTCGTCAGTCCACTTGACACGAACCTTTGAACCTGCCTTGCCCGCATCTCTCCCTACCTTCAATAATTCAGTGAGGGGGGCAGCAAACTTGGCATAATTCGGCACAAAAGTGTGGTAAAAATTGCAACAACCCAGGAATCCTCTCAATTCCGTGATCGTCTCAGGGCGCTTCCACTTCTGAATAGCGACGAGCTTCCCTGGACTGGGTCGTCGGGTGCCATTCTCAAGGAGAGAACCACAAAATTCGACTGATTTTAAAAATAGCATTCCCTTCTTTGGCCCACAAATCAGCTGATTGGCATCAAGAATGTCCAAAACCTGGTTCAGCTGCTTTTCATGTAGGGCCACCAGCTCGGCTTCGGTCAGTCCCTCCCCCTCCGTCGCGATGATTATGTCATCTATGTACACACTCACGAAGGCACGAAGCTCAGGATGAGCCGTAAAAAGCACATCCTCCATCATTCTTTGAAAAAACGAAGGGGCGTTCTTCAGGCCCATGGGCATGACCGTCCACTGGACTGGGCCACATGGCGTGCACATACAGGTGAGAGGTCGGCTGTCCTTCCTCAACGGCATTTGGTGAAAGCCGTGACGGAGATCCAGCACAGAAAACAAACAACCTCTTGCCCTCTTGGCGATTTCCTCCTCAATGAGGGGCAGGGGGTGCGAATCCGCCTTGGTTTCGGCGTTGAGGTTGCGAAAATCAACAACCATTCGCCAACCATCAATAGTGTTCTGGTCTGCAGGCGGCGGCTTCGGGACTGTGAAGGGTGCACAGCACCATTCGCTGGTCATACAACCCTCAAGCCAACCAAATTCCCTGAGATTTCTCTCGATTATTTTTCTGAGGATCTCATGTTTATGTCCATGGTTCTCATAAGGACGCTGTTTCTTCGCCTTGTACCCTTCACGAAGCTCCATGAAGGCTTCACCGAACTGCCCACGGACAGGGGGGTCTTTGATCAACTTCCCCGAAAGGGTTGTGTCCTTCCGTTCCTCAAAAATCTTGTCTCTTTTCTTGGAACACAATTCAGTGTCCACCTGATCGCCAGGAATTACTGTCGAAAAAACTTTGGCGACTTCTTCGGCCTTGGCAGGAAGAATCTTCTTACGGATGTCCCTAAAAAGGTCCGTATCAACTGCCTCTTGAAGATAGGTGGGTCGAGTGTCGACATTCCAGAGATTCTCTTCGTGATCCAGCTCCTCGAAAGGATCTATGAAAGCTTCCACACGGGGTTTTTCATAAAAAACTCTGAATTTGCGGCGCGATTTAAAATTTTTCTTCGCCCGTGCACTGAAGATTCTTTTGGATGTAGATCGTATCGGGGAAGAGGGAGACCAGGCGGATCCATTTGACGTTGGATCACCTTGGGCATCTGACGGACAAAAATCAGAAAAAATAGATTCATCATCAGTACCACGCTCAACCTCAGATTCAGACCCAACACAGGAATCAGTACCAGAATCAGCAGAATCAGAGTCAGAAAGCTTTCCATCCACCAGGAATGCAAGCGAACTCCAGGGCCGCTGTGGCAGGGGACCTGTGTCGTCCCTGGCATACAGCTTAATCTTCCTGGGAAGTTCGATGTAATCTACACAAATGTCTTGCAATTCCTGAAACCAAGGCTTGTCGTCCCACAAGGGCACAACTAAAATCGCCTGGGTTTTATCTTGCTTGATTTTGTGGATGACCTGCTGGATTAAGTGAAACGGAGGATTAATCCATAACTTCTTGTCCCATTTATGGGTCCAAGCGTCGCGAAAGTGCTTGTCAAAGCGCTTGTTCTCGCGGTTAGCAAAGGCATCATACTGTGGCCAAAAGGAATGGTGTTCATAAAAATATTCACAAATTGTATCGCGCCATTTGTCGACAACTCTGTAGGATGAAGAGTGCCAGCGCGAAGGGCGTCGTGGCTGGGAGTCCCTACGAAGACATTCTAACTCTCGGGAGTAATCGGCACTCCCATTCACCTCTGCAATGGTGACATCTTCGCCAAATTTTGGTGTTACCTTTTGCTTCAAAAATTCTTCTGCACTTTTAAACCCTGCGTGCAAAAAACGAAATTCAGGACGCTCCAAGGGACCTGACTCCAGCAAAAAACAACGCCGATGACCTACGGGCGCTACCCTGTTCTTGCGAAGCCAAGGATGGCCCAAGTAAAGGTCATACTTTATGTCGGCACGATAGAAGTAGTCATCCTTAAGGACAGCTTCCTCCACATTACCTTCTTCCCAAAGGTCTTGAGCGACCAAATGAGTTGATATATAACAACCGCGTTGCCCACCTGCGAGAGAATGTCCAGAAACTCCCTCGAGGGTAACAGGAAGAGGCGAATCAAACACACAGTCATCAGGCAAAAAGGAATTGGATTGGAGATTTACCTCCGATCCATTGTCACACAAACAAGTGGCGAGGTGGAAATTGCCCTTGCGATCAGAGACCCACATCTTTGTGACAAACTGACGGGCCCTGTGCTTGGACTGTACACCAACCTCGTCCACTACAACAGAAGGATCCGCTGCCGGATCCAGGGGGGAGGAGACAAGCGACCCTACATCAAGTAGTGGTCGAGATGGAATCTGGGGATCATGCCTGAAATCGCCTGGGGAGGGGCGATTTTCGTGGCTCCCCTAGGCGTTCTGACCTCCAGTAGCTGCGTTAACATTGTGGACACACCCTGATTCGTCGACTCACTCATCTTGGAACGGATCATCTGCTGGATTCAAGGCATTTTCAACGTAATCTCGATCCGCATCGGACACCTGATCTGCACCTGAGACCTGATCCACACGATGGTTGCCCTTTCCACGTCCACCGCCACGGCCGCTGGATGATGGACCTCCACCGTCGCCACGCCCTGTGCCCTTACCAGAGAAAGGGGTTCCCGAAGGATTTCCATTACCTTTACCCTGGAATCCTGGAGCATCTCCCTTGTTTGCACCGGATTGAGGGGTTTGGCCTGGATTTCGATTTCCGGCTCCGGCGTTGCTATTGGGATTTTTCTGGCCGTTCGGCTGCCCACCAGAGCCGGATGGAGTCCGATTTCCTGTGCCTTGGGACCCGCCAGGGCCTCCAGGAGTTTTGTTTCCACCGGAGGGGGTCGGATTCCCTTTTCCAGCCTTCCCACCATGCACCTGTCTGTCATTCCTGTCTGAATTCTGCGAAGTACTGATATTTTCACCAATCACCTTGTGATCGTAAGGAGACCATCGGTGATTATCAGTAGAATGCGTCTTAGCTCGGTTCGTAGAACCTAAAAGAAGGCAGATGCTACAGTGCTGCTGAACATTCTGGGTGTCATCCACCTTTTTGTTGCCCTTTTGGGCCCCATTTTGGGTGTTTTGCTGGGTATTCTTGTTTCCCCCAAGACCCTCATGGAAATTCTGATTGGCGGCGTCGGCGAGCCGCTCAACCTCCTCCCAGAGTTCCTTCGGGGTGAACGAAAACACCCAGTTCTTGGCCTTCAGGCGATGGCCATGGAAGCTTACTCCCCTGTTGAGGACTTGGACAAACAAGTCCCGATCCTCGTGTTCATTAAACTTGATTTTCCACGTCTCCTCGGTGAATTTCACCTTGGAGAAGGACGTGGGGGAGCACTTTTGAAGTGCCTCCCTGACGGAGAACCTGTTGGCAGAGGCATCGAAGCCTTCCACCTCCGCCCACCAGGTCTTGACCTTTTCTTCGGACTGTTTGTTCCGAAGGGTGGCGGCAGTTTCTGAGGGGATCTTGTCAAAAATCAGATTTTTCAGCTCGGCACTAGAAAATTTTTCGCCTGAATGTTCAGATTCTTCCACTAAATTCCAGAAGCGCTGTTTTTTGTCTTGCACTTCGTGCAAGATTAATCGCGAGAATGAAGGAAAATTCTTCAACATTTGGTGGTAATGGTCCTCTGGCAGCCGGGATCCACGTACCTCCAACTGTACCCACACCTCATCAAAGGTAAGGGGGGAACTTGTATCCTCACGATCACTCCAAGTCCTGAGCCAAGTGTTGGCCGGCGCTCCCTCAAGGCAATCAAAGAGGGCCATCAGGAACTGATCATCTTGGAGTTTTTGAGTCTTAACCCACAGTTTAAATTCCCGCTGGAACTGAGGCCAACGTCAGGGGTTCCCATTATACTTCGGTTGCTTGGCAACCTGACGAAGTCGCAATGAAGTAGGATTAAGAAGCGAATCCAGCCCAACACCGGCCGTAATGGCAGACACCTTGGCAGCATCATTCGCCACACCAGCTCCGGCGAGGGTCTGGGCGAGCAACAGCTGGGCTAAGGTATTGGAATCAGCAGCAGGAGGGGCAATACGGGAGGCAGTTCGCTTGGCATTCTGAGCCTCAGTCCTAGCCTTCGCCGTCCTACTCTCAGAACGAGAGATTTTAACCCTTTCCTTTAACTTGGTCCTGCTGATCCTTGCATCGGTGGTCCTGGAGTCCACCGAAGGAGCAATTGAAAAAATTTCTGTCGCCTCCTCCGACGGCTCTGTTGCTTGTTCCACCGATGAGGCGCCCTCAGACCGCATGTGCGTCTTGAAAAGATTTTTAATTCCGAGCGTTTGAATGATGAGGTGCATTTGATCTTTGAGCAATTGGAGCTCAGAATCTCGCTGGAATCTGCAGGAGCAGTCGGCAGGACAGTACATACCGTGTCCTGAAGGGCCTGAGCAGGCTGTCGGACCGCTGATCTCGGTGGTCCGCAGCCAGGAGTCCACTTGGGGAGCTCCTTCAGCCCTGATTTCCAGGCTTGCCTGCCTGGCCGCCTCTAAAATTCCCTCCTCAACTGCAGCGGCTAGATCGTCGCGGATGGAAACAGGGGGATGAGGGGCGGAGGGCCCGGGAACAGGTGCCGTGCCCTTCTCCTTCGGGAAGGGGCTTGCCTCCCAGATCTGCAAAAAAATGGCAAAAGTGTCATCTTCTTGAGAACGCCACCACATCCTGGTATTAATTTCGTCCTGAAGGAGGAAAAAATATTCCGTTAAAAAATCAGAGGCGATTCTTTCTTGTTCGATCAGCTTAGACGAGGCTAAGAGAAAAAGGGCCTCAAGGGCCTCAAGGTTACGGGTCACTTCTAGGGACAAATGGTCGTCCCATTGTGCCCAGGAGGCTGGTCGATTATAGCTAGGTACCTCAGTTGGACCGCCCATCTGAATGTCGTCAAGATCGGCGTCCGTGGTCTCAAATGTTGGACATTGGTAAGGAATGTTGGTACCTGCCAGCTCCGTAAGGTCTACCGGAGCGTTGCCATCGTCGTAGGCCGGCGGATTCCAGCTGCTCGATGGCCAATTTCGACTGGGATTAGGGTAATTTGGGTCTCCACAGCTGCTGATTTGCGCCCTTCTTGGGCAGCTTGGGCTCGCGCAAGGCATTCCTCTCAAGGCCTCGTTCGCGCAGCACCATGGCAGCGTAATCGTTACTTCTCCAGAAGCGGCGGAGTCTACGGGGCCGTACTGGGGAGCGGGCTGTGGACTGAAGGGCTGTGAAGCAACATTCAGGTAGCCTCTGCTACCATGAAAGTGCTGCCCTGGGTCGTGGAAGGTGCCGGAGGGCTCGGGGCCGGCAAGACCAGTGGGGCAGGCACGCGAGGAGTCGACCTGAACGCTGCTGTTGGGGGTAGAACCGGATACACGGACACCAACGGAGGCGAGAGCAGCAACAACGGAAGCAAGATCCATGCTGATTGTTATCCGGCAGAAAATCCAAGTCTATGAAGAAAATTGATGCGGATTATCCGAAGTACATCTTAGTGTCCACATCTGTCTGAAAAGATTTTGATAAATCCGATTGTGAAAAAATATTTAGCTGATTTGGCTTCGGGCGCGCATCAGCGGCAATTGGCGATTCCAGGTAAATGATCGGAACGCGACGGATTTACGATGAATGGACCGCAGAATCAGATCCGGCATATCAGAAATATATAGGTCTGATCCTGAGACTGAGCTGCGAGGCGGCGATTCCGCCGAAGCAGAGAAAATGGTCAAAATGTAGCCAATCTGGGGCAGATCTGTGAAAATCTGAGCAGATGGGGGTTAGCCGCACTTACAGGTGGCGGCAACCACCGAGGAAGCCCGCCTGACGCAGGAGGCCATTG
Source organism: Eutreptiella sp. 'Long Island Sound 2002' (assembly GCA_964036045.1). Taxonomy (NCBI): domain Eukaryota; phylum Euglenozoa; class Euglenophyceae; order Eutreptiales; family Eutreptiaceae; genus Eutreptiella; species Eutreptiella sp. 'Long Island Sound 2002'. The sequence goes on from OZ038393.1 coordinate 9,321,091, forward strand.
CCTGCAAGGAGGCCGAGGTGAAGGCGCTGGAAGAGGCGCTCGCCCAAGAGAGGGCAAAGAAGGAGGCGGAGGAAAGGGCCCACGCCGAAACAACGGCTAAGGCCCAGGCGGACGCCGCCAAGAAGGACGCCATGGAGGCCGCGCGACGGAAGGTCGCTGAGGAGAGGGCCAAGACGGAGGCGGAGTTGGCGGCGTTGGAAGCGGAGAAGGCGCGGCTGCAGCAGACCCGGGAAGCCGAGGCGGCTCGTGCCCGGGAGGAGGCCGAAAGGCGAGCTGCCGCAGCCACCGCCGCCGCAATGGAGGAGGCAGAGGCCAAACTCCGCCGCGAGACTCCCCCGGGAGGATCACGAGTGGAGACCCTTCGAAAGCTTTTCGAAGGGGACACCTCCTCCAAGATGACGCTGGATGAGGTGGTCACGGGCAGCAGTGGGAGCAGTGGCCCCACTGCCCATCGACGGAAGAAGGGCAAGTGGGAAGACCCCCGAGAGGCCGCGGAGGCCAGCGGGTGGACACCCCCACGACAGTGACCCCTTCTTCACCGCCAGCGACGGGGATGAACGAGGCCGCCAACATCACCAAGGAGTGGCTGGCAGAGGAGGCGGGGACGTCCCCATGGAGCCGGAGGGTGAGGATGAGGATCCCCCTCCTCCCTACCGGAGCTCGGAGTCTTCCGAGACCGAGACGCCCAGGTGGGGCGACATGGACGAGGATGACGACATGGTCCGCCTCCTGGACATGAACTTCGACATCACGAAGAAGCGCCCATCCTCGGACCCACCGAGGCGACCTGGCTGAGACCCACCGGGACCCCCTGGCGAAACCCCATCAGGACCCCCTGGAGGACGCCCACCGAGTGGACCCCCTGGAGGCGGACCACCGGGCGGGGGAGGACCCCCTGGACCGGGCGGACCCGGCAGAGGCCCTCCTGGAGGACCCCCTGGGGACCCCGACGACCCACCAGGGGACGGCGACCCGGATGCCACCCGGCGGTGGATTGTCTACCTCCGCAGGAGGGTCCAGTTCCTCAAGCGCGAGGTAGACACGGGCAAGGGCGAGATGACTCGCATCGCCAGGGTCGCCGCGCGCGCACAGAGAGAGCTAGACATCGCCAAGATCGAGATGGTCAAGAGCGCCGGCGTCGCCACCGCCACCCAGAAGCTGCTGGACATCGCCAGGGGCGAGACCAGGTCGCTGAACAAGGTCATCAGCGGCCTGCAGCAGGGGCTGGACGCGCTGGAAGCCCGTGGGAGCGTCGGCAGCGACCACCCACCCCTGGAGTCTGGCTCGTCGGACGACGGCTGGGGACCCGGACCAGGTCCAGGCAGACCCCACGCCCCCGGCGAAGCCCCCAGGAGTCGCCCCAGCGCCAGTGCCCCCTCTCTCAGCGCCCCCTCTCACCACAGCGCGGGCCGCCGCAACGAGCGCGTGCCGCCCGGCAGTGGCAGTGAAGATTGGCGTGATGAGTGGCTCAGCGTGGAGTACCCCAACCGCCGTGCTCCACCGCGGACACCGGTACGCCCCCGACGCCCCGCAGCTGCCCCGGAGCCAATCCCAACGGCTGGTGGACGTTATGGTGGACTCAGGGATGAGGTCCCCAGAGGAGACGTGGAGTGGGATGTCGGCAGAGGTGAGGACCTGGATCTGGACCTGGAGGAGTTCGACATCAGCCCGCCGCGTGGTGTACGACGGGAGGCCGCTGAACGCAGCCGCCGGCGCCGTGATGAGGAGGCATACATGGAAGGAGTACGGCGTGAACATCTAGGTTCAGCGTACATGGAGGAAGCGCAGCGTAGCCACAGGGATTCCATGGAGGAGATGGACGTGGCGGCTGTGGGAGTCCGTGGGAGAGGCCGATGGGAACCTCGGTCGACCTCGCGGCCGGCGTTCATGGTCTCTAAGGCCGCGGATGCCGCCGTGTGGGAAGACTTGAAGGACATCAAGCCCCCCATGTACGATGGCAACCCCCTCAACCTCGACCGCTTCTTGGAGAAGCTGGACGATTGGGGGGGGACCGTCACCGAAGACATGCATCCCGCGGATGCGGAGAAGTATGTCTTCAGACGGTTCAGGTACCGCCTGCCGGAAGTGCTCCAAGAGCTATACTTCGTGGCGACCAAGGAGGGGAAAATCAAGACCCTCAAGGAAGCCAAGAAGTGGCTCAACGAGCAGGAGCGGGTGGACGCTCCGCAGGTGGCTGCCAAGCGGTGGAAGTCCATCAAGTCTCAGCATGATGGACGGGAGATCCGCCTACGGGACTGGCGAGACTTCCGAGGGCAATACACCCTCTTCCGCCGCAACGTGGAGGATTGGAACGAGGGTGACGAGCAGGCTCGCCTGCTCTCCATGCTGCCGGAAGCATGGATCAAGAGGGTCACCAAGGAGGAAGCCAAGCGGGCCAAGTTCAAACACACGGTCAAGATGATGCTCCCCAAAGAGTATCATACCAACGTGGTGGCTTGGATGAGGAAGAACGTGGCCCGGGATGTCAAACGGCACTCCTTGCGGAACGCTCTCCTCATCACCGTCTCGGGCGATCGCGAGAAGACCGCGATGTGACGCCTTGACGAGTGTGACGTGAGCGGCCAGACCATCCGTCTGCGGGCCATCCTGGCGCGGATGAGCTGCGACGAGATCCTGGAGTGGGTTGGCGAGGAAGTACTCAAGGAGTACTGAAACCTCCACCACACCCGCGGGTTGAGGCCCGGCGACCGCGACGTCAACTACGTCGGCGAGGGGCCTGGCGGGGAAGCTGCCATGGACCCAGCAGGAGTGGCGATGAAGCTCTCGTCGACGATGATGACAATGAGCCCGCCGAGGTGGCCGTTTGTGCCTTCGTGGCCCACAACGGCGCAGGGAACAACCGGGGAAGCTGGAAGCCCCTGCAGCCGGGTTGGAAGAAGAAGGAGAAGAAGGACCCTCGTCGCATTGGCAGCCCTCCGCTGTCCTTTGGGGAGTTCATACGAGCTCACCCTCAGGGCTCTTTCGTGTGTTATGGGAGGAAGCAAGGCTTCAACCATGACCACCGAACATGCCCCATCCACCAGGCTGACACTGAGGCCTACAAGAAGGCGCACGGGTCGAAGAAGCGTGCACCTGCGGGTATCCGGGAAGCCAAAGTGGAGGTGGACAAGGACGAGCTCTCCAAGCTGATGTCGCAGGGGACCGAGTTGGCCAAGGAGATCCAGGAGATCAAGAGGAACTGGGTCCCCAGGTCGGACAACAAGGACAAGGGAAAAACCAGAACGATGAGACCAAGGACAAGGACAAGAAGACTAGAAGGGGGAGGAAGAAGGGCGTCAACGAGGTTGATGCCGAGGAGAACACCCCTACTTCCACAACCGACGCCCCCTAGCGGAGCCCCTGCAGCCAAGAGCCCCAGCTAGGGCGGTCGCAGGATGGTGACGTGGGAAGCGCCGAACCATCCCAGTCGGGAGTCGATAAGCACAAATAGACTGCCGCGGGCGGAAGGCCCGGTCCGGCACCCAGTCGTGGAGGCGGGGTGAGGGCAAGTGAAGGCACGAACCCTTGCACCCGTCCGTCCTTCGCGACCAAGAATGTGTTTGATGTACTTCAAGATCTATCCGAGAGTATCGGAGGATCAACCGGACCGCAGCTGGATGCTGCAGATGGGCAGCCTGAGCCCATTGTCCACGACCTGCACCAGTCGCTTGTTGAGCTTCTGGAATGGCCGGAGATCCTGAGTTTGCACGCCGTGCGCCGTGTCGGTCGCGAGCGGCAGTTGCATCTTAAGGTCCGTGCTCTATGCGGGGAAGTGGAAAGGGTTTTCGACGTGTTGGTTGACACGGGCGCTCAGGTCAGCTTGGTCAAGGCTGGCCTACTTCCGCCAGAGTGTCTGACCGACAGTCGGAAACCTGTCAGGCTGAAGGTGGCCAACGGCCAGTACATGGTGGGAGGCACGAAGGAAGCGGCCGTCGGGCTGCAGTTCGTGAACCATCGTGAGCTGAGCCGCCCAGACCTCGGCAAGGAAATCCTCCTGCACGGTCGCTTCTACGGGGGCGAGATGGACTGTGACATGATCGTTGGGTACGACTTCATGATGGAGACGGACTCCGGCGTTCTCCCGGCCCAGGCCTCCATGACCCTGTACCAGGACGACCAGCTCTCGTGGCTTTCGTCACCTGAGCACCATGTGGAATGCCAATGGATCCACCCCGAACGCAATCAGCTCGAAGTAGCCGCGCTGGACACTGAGCCAACTGGGCCAGCGAACCAGGAGTACGGCGTAATGCCGGAAGTGGCGAGCCGAGTGGTCGCGGACCTGGGAGCTTCGGATCTGGCCCTGGATGCGTTCTCTTCAGGAACCTCCGCCCATCTTCGGGTGTGTGAGAAGTACTGGAGCGCCCAGGACTCCGCTTGGAAGAAGCACTGGGGTCCGCATCAGGGCTTGATGTGGATCCATTGCCCTGGATGGGACATTCCAAGAGCGATAGCGAAGATTCGCAAGGACCGCTCCAAGGCAGTGCTGGTTGTCCCTATGGGATGCACCGAGGAGGAAAGTACCCGACATTGGGTAGTTTCATTGAGCAACATGACCTTAAACAAGGTCGTCCTACCGGCTGGAGAGAGTGTCTATCAGGACGCTAAGGGACAGCCCATGCCACCCAAGAGATGGCCAACAGAATTCCACTATGTGGATGGAGGCCTTGATCAGGCCGACACCACGGACTTCGTGTGTGTCAACCGCATCATAGCAGAGCCCTGGCGGCAATGCTTTGCGGTTCCCCCTGTTTACATCGGAGAATCGGAGGACCCTCTCACAGAAGAGGAGCTGGATCTGGTTCAGGGGTATATGGATCAGCCCTTTCATGACTGGGGTAGCCAGCGTGAGGGCAAGGGCCAGGACAGAGCCCGGTGGGAAGTGGACTCGATCGTCTCTGGTTCCTATGATGGGAACACCTTCGTGCAGAGGGTGCTGGACCACCTATCCAGCCAGGACGAGCCAATCGGGGGTAACCCACCCACCTACGGCGACCTATTCCGAGGCAAGACCAGAGATGGCCCATTGGGCCACCTGGGAAGACCACCTGAGCCGAAGCCGAGCGGGGTCGCTACCCCTCAAGTAAGCTCAGTGGTCCAGGTGCCCGGAAAAGCCAAGGCGGAGTCCGATGACTGCCCCAAGATCCAGGCATTGAGGGCCAGGCTGAAGCAGAAGTATGGTGATACCTTCTTCAGCGGAAACCCTGTGTTTCCCCCACCGGTGCGTGGACCGTATGGTGAGGCCAGGATACGACTGAAGCAGGACCCCCGTGTGTACCGGCACCGGGAGTTTGCCCTGAGGGGCGAGAGGAAGGAGGCCATGGAGAAGATCCTCCGTGACTTCATCGAGAGAGGCTGGCTCGAGCCGTGCCACTCGGAATGGGCCTCTCCGTGCTTCGTCGTCCCCAAGAAGGTGGCCGGTGAGTGGCGGCTCGTGGTCGACTACCGCGGCCTAAACGCCCAAACGCAGCACGACAGCTATACGCTGCCCCTCATTGAGGACATGCTGCAAAAACAACACCGGCGGAGGATCTTCATGGTGATTGACCTGAAACATGGTTATCATCAGATGCCCCTCGCCGAGGAGTCCCGTGCCTGCACAGCCATGAGCACCCCACTTGGACCTCTCCAGTGGAAGGTGATGCCCATGGGCGTTACCAACGGCAATGCGGCTTTTCAGCGGATGCTGGAGAACCTGCTTGAGCCGGTGCGTGACTGTGCGGACCCCTTCGTGGACAACGTGATCATCGCGTCCGGGGACCCCAGTATGAGCTACGAGGAGCTCCTGGAGGCACATGAGAGGGACGTCACTCGAGTGCTGGACCTTCTGGTTCGGCACAAGCTCACGGGCAGCAGTGACAAGGCCACCATTGCGGTAAGCGAGGTGGTGTTCGCTGGCCACGTAGTCGGGAACGGGCAGCGAAAGCCGCTACCTGGCAAGGTGGCTGCGATTGAGCACTGGGAAAAGCCCAAAACACTCTCTGAGCTACGGGCGTATCTGGGGTTCTGCAACTACTAATCCGGGTATATCAAGATGTATGCCGAGTATGCAGCCCCCATGACGACCATGCTCAAGGGCAACCGAGAGGAGACCAAGAAGGGGTCCAAAAAGGCTCTGGTCTGGACTGCTGAGTCCGACCGTGCCTTTGAGGGATTGAAGCAGGCGCTGCTATCCGCAGCGGGTCTGCACCTCGTGGATCCCGACCGAGGGTTCGTCCTTGCCACCGACGCTTCCGACTACGCCGTTGGCGCTGTGTTGGAGCAAGTGCTTGACGATGGGAGGCACGTGCCCGTGGCCTTCTGGAGCCGAGTCCTGGCGGAAGGCCAGAGACGGACGTGGACGCCCCGTGGAAAGGAGGCGTATGCCATCGTCATGGCTCTCAGGAAATGGGCTGGGTACATAGCCCTCCATCCCGTCACCGTCTGCACCGACCATCAGAGTCTGCAGTCGTGGCACAAGGAGCACGTGGACACCCCCTCTGGTCCCGCCTCCCGACGGGCAAGATGGCATGAGACCTTGGCCAAGTTCGACCTCACGGTTGTGTATATTCCTGGAAAGGATAACACCTTGGCGGACTGTCTCGGTAGGTGGGCCTATCCCGCCAGCAAGGGCATGACGGATATCTCTGCCCATGGCGATGAGGCTGAGACCGCTGAAGCCAAGAAGATCATTGAAATGGAGCGCCTGATGCAGGAGGAGGGTGTTAAATGCTTCGTCGTCATGGCTGCGGATGCCCCCCTCGGAACGAGGATGGGCAGAGCGGTCAGAGTACTCGCCCCTGATGGAGCTGAGTCCGACAAGCATCTCTTCCCTGAATCTTGCCTCCAGGACGACTGGACTGACGACTACGCCAAGTCTGAGGCCTTTCAGGCCGAGTATAGGGCTGTGACCGACCCTGATGACGGCCAGAAGTGGCCAAAGGGGCTGACTGAGGAAGATGGCAAGCTCTACCGGAATGGTAAGCTGCTAGTACTGGAGTCCCGAGTGCTTGAGCTGTGTGAAGCTTGGCACCACCACATGCTGCACCCAGGGGTCAAGCAGCAAGCCCTGGACATGCAACGCCGGTTCGAGATCGACCATATCGGTCTCTACACCGCCATCAAGAAGGTCAGGAAGGGTTGCTCGATCTGTCAGGCCTGCAATCCCGATAACCGGAACGTCGAGGGGGAAGCCCAATGGACCCCGGTTCCTGACCAGCGCATGCAGAGCGTGGCCATGGACGTCTTCTCCATGCCCGAAGTGCACATTGGCAAGGAGACCTTTGACTGTGTGGTTCTTTGTGTGGATCGCCACAGTGGCTACGTAGTAGCCGTTCCGGCACGCAAAAAGGGGTTGCTTGCCAAGGAAGTGGCAGTCATGATGATTCGTCATTGGCTGACCGTCTTTGACATCCCCCGCACCATTTGCAGTGACCGAGGGCCCCAGTTTACTGGTGGCTGGTTCAAGGCTATGTGTTCCCTCATGGGAATACGTCATGCCAAGAGCGTCGCCTATCTCAGCCGGTGTAACGGTCGTGCTGAAGTGGCTGGACGGCAGCTGTTCGAGAAGCTGCGCAAGATTCAAATCACCAATCCACGTCGGAACTGGTTTGAGGAGATGTGGCCTGCTCTGAAGGCCCATCATGACACCCCCACCCCGGGTGGTTTGTCACCTCACCAGATTCTGTTCGGCAGGGACCCCCTCGGTCGGGGACTTCCCTTGTCTGGTGATGGCATGGCCATGGATGCCAAGGAATTCTTCGCGCGGCAAGAGCAAACGGCGCCGGACATCCGCCAGCAGCTCGAGAAGGAGCATGCTGAGCGTCAGAAGTCCGCCCCGAGCTCGTGAGCGCAGAAATTCAGGGTGGGAGACCCGGTGTGGGTGATCAGACCCCGCCCTATGGGCACCCACCGCACCAAGACCTGGTTCACACCCGGAGAGGTGGTCCGCAGGATTGGTGAGGACACCTACCGCATCAAGGTGGGTCACGGACAGTTCCGGGAGCGCCACGAGAGTCAACTTCGTGTGCGGGAACCCGACCTCCGTGGCCAGCATCTGTCCCTGAGCTATGCCGCACATGAGGCTGATTCCGACGACGACTATGCTGAACAGGACGACTATACTGTCGAGAAGATCCTGGTTCAGCGTCCGAAAGCCTCGGCACACGGAGGCATGGAGTTCAAGGTTCGTTGGTGATGCTATGGGCCGTCCCACGACACCTGGGAACCCGTCTTCTCGTTCGTGCCGCGGGTCAATACTCCCTTCATGGAGTACATCCGCAAGCACAGGACCAAGATCCATGTCTTGGACTTGGCAGCACTCACCCGGGCGATTGCACCCAGGGGTGCCTGATCAGCGCCCTGAGCTCTCCCCTGATGCATTTTGAGGGCTTGTGAGGTCGACAGATCTGAAAGTGCTGCCCTGGGTCGTTGATGGTGCCGGAGGGCTCGGGGCCGGCAAGACCAGTGGGGCAGGCACGCGAGGAGTCGACCTGAACGTTGCTATTGGGGGTAGAACCGGAGACTCGAACACCAACGGAGGCGAGAGCAGCAACAACTGAAGCAAGATCCATGTTGAGTGTTATCCGGCAGAAAATCCCAGTCTATGAAGAAAATTGATGCCGATTTTACTATGCACATCTGAGTGTCCATATCTGTCTGAAAAGATCTAATTAAATCCGATTCTGAAAAATATTTGGCCGATCTGGCCCGCGAGCGCGCGTCAGGGGCAAATGGCGATTCCAGGCAAATGATCGGAACGCGGCGGATTTACGGAGAATGGACCGCGGAATCAGATCCGGCATTTCAGAAATATATAGGTCTGATCCTGAGACTGAGCTGCGAGGCGGCGATTCCGCCGAAGCAGAGAAAATGACCAAAATGTAGTCAATCTGGGTTAGATCAGTGAAAATCTGAGCAGATGGGGGTTAGCCGCACTTACACTCCCCCTCCAAAAACACACTGGGGTGTGTCGCTACGTCAACAAAGAACGTAGTGCGGGTAAGACCCAGAAAAAAAATAGAAATGTAGCCTCGATGGGGCGAAATCTGCTTGATCTGACCTGATTTGGGCTGAATTGGCACTGAATCAGGATGGATGCACCTGAAATGAGACAGAATGAGGAGTGACGAACAGTCCTCCGTGCAGTAAAACATTAGGTTAAGGGCTAAAAAGCATGTAAACGTATCGAGAATCGATACCAAACCATACTTTGGTTGAGAATGAGGTAGATTATTGATGGATTGAGTGGGGGAATCAAGAAATGGAGTGACATCTCAGCGCTCTGGCACAGTTTCGCTGTCACGGGCACGCTACGGTGTCCTCGCCGAACTCTACATCGTGTTACTCCCGCTTTTCTCGTTCTGAAAAGTGCAGCATGTGCTTCAGATTTGGCGCATCTGGTGGATGATCACAAGATTCAGCAAGATTGGGAATCAAATTGAGCACAGATGAAGGAGATTAAACAATCACAGAGAGGGAAAACAAATACAAATGTAGTCTACAGACCCTAAGTGCACAGAAAATCAAAAGCGTCAACGAAGTTAGGCAAAGCCGTCGACAGATCTTCGAGGAATGAGAGGAGATGACAAGGAAATCAACCTAACATGTCCTAAAATCAGCAAATTCCCTAAGATGAAGGTGAAATGAAGCGGAATGTCTAGAACTGAAACTACTAACACTTTCGTTTAGACTAGAGTTAATATATATTGTCGTTTATTCAGCTCAATTGTGCTTTCCGGCACGTTGGTTCGCGAGCATCCAACAGATTCCATGAGAATGTGGATCATGTGATGATGCATCATGATGGGACATGCTGGCCCTGGATCCTTGGCATGTAACGCGCCGAAGGTTCGCTGAAGGCGCTTTACTGACAGTATATAACTGAGAGACACCGAATAGTTCTTTATTTACAGTGGCGACGGTGTCAATCGACTTGGACAAGGCCCATCTTTCGATTGAGTCCCACAAGACACTTGGATTCACCATTTTCGACAGTTTCTGGTCGGATTGAGCTCACATTGGCGTGTGCCAAAAATACAACCAAGCTTACGGACTTCAGAGGTTGCTGTTAGAAGTCCCTAGAGCTCCTATCTGAAGGTTGTCTGAACAATTGACGTCTTGGTTTTGCTGCAACAGTGGCAGAATGATGGACAAACCTGAGAAATTCAAGGCAAATTTGAGGATCCTGGATCTGAATCTGGACTTTGGCTTCCGCATCACGGCAAATGAAGGTAAGATCTGAGTTCCTGGCGTCGCATCTGGTGCAGCCAGTACTACAGGGGGTACCTGTAGGGGTGAATGTCGCTGGCCAGCGTTTTTACTATGTACATTTGCTTCCATCTGCACGAGTAGCCAAATTCCAAAGATGCACAGACCAACAGAGACAAGATTACCCCGAATCTGCCTGAATTAAGCCTGAGTTTGGTTTTTTCTGAACACGGCAGCACACTCCGTGGCTTTCGGCTTTCGATACGCTACCGAACGGAGACCAAAGAAAAATTGTTTGACGTCAAATTATCAAACATTTGCAGTTCTCCACATCATGATGTAATCAGGGAGAATGAACAGTGGATTGAGCAGAATGTGGTTCTTTCAAGTTGAATTCGGCCAAGCACGAATACATGTGACCACCAACCTGTCTGGTCGGGCCCTCGTACGGCTTGGGCGCTGCAAATCAGCGGCCGAACTCGAAGCTTGGTCCTCATTTGGCTCCTGGGCTGGCCTGACCGCAGGAGGGGGGATCGACGGATCAGCCCTGGAATGTGGCTGCTGAGGGCCGTAAAAGGCTGGATCTCGATTCACCACAGGTCTTTTTCCGTCGCTCTCCACTTGTCTGTCTGGTTTCGACAAACAGTCTGTCAGGAGTACGCCAATTTCGGGGTGCTTCTTGAGGAAGTCGATGAACCCCTTGGTGTATCCATGGACAAAAGAATGGGCTGGTTCCCAGTTGTTGTGACTGGAATCAAAGCCCCTCCACTCACACAGAAATTCCCATTCGCCCTTGGCGTCACGTCTTGCTTCAACAATTCTCTTGAGTTCGTACTTCCCCCCTTCGATGACCCGATCGGACAAAATTTTGGAAGTCCAAAAAAGGGGTTTAACTCGATCCTTGGGGGAGGGGATATCTCTCTTGAGGCGATCGCCCGAAACGTCAATTTCCCTGCTGACATCCACACGAATCCTCCACCTGTTCTCACCTAGGCGCGCTGTAACAGCGAATGGCCCCTCCCACAAGGGAAGAAGCTTATCATCTCCGTCCAGGGTGGTTTCGGATTTTCGAAGCCAAACTCGATCATCGACTTCAAAATTGTGGGGGTTTTTTCGACCTTGATTCTGAACCCAAAGCCAGTCAGCTTGATGCTTATCAATTAATTTGGAGACAGTTTTATCTGCTCGTTGGACATCGTCCAAAAACAACGAAGCATCTTTACAGGGGCGAGAATTATTTAACGGCATGTTCCACCAACACTTCTTTCGTCCAAAGACAATTTCATCTGGAGAAAGGCCATGATACAAAGGCGTGTTGTGGTAACGGCGAAGCAATGCGAACAGAACTTCAAGCCAGTGGAAATCTTTCTCACTCGCGAGCTCCTTACGAAGCATATTTATAATTGAGCGGCCGGCTCTTTCGCCAGGCAGCGCTCGATGCGAGTGGATTTCACACCTGAGGTGGTGGATTCCAAGGCGAGCACATAATTCTCTCCACCATTCGGAGGTGTACTCTTTGCCTGAGTCCGTAACCACCTCGGATGGGACGTCCCAACCTCCCATCCAGGTCTGCGCGCACCATTTGGCGGCAGCCTTGCCAGTCATCGACTCGATGTTGCAAGGCAACACCTGCATGTAGCCGGAATGACGGCACTGAATAAGGAGCACACCATTGACTTTTTTATTCGTCCAATGGCACTCTTCGTCATCGAGTTCACCGAGATAGAAGAAATCACTGGTGACTCTGTTAAAGAGGCGCTCCGGAATAGGATGTGGCCTCAGATGGCCGTGCTTCTTCGCGCTGGGGGGCGTCGAGACAGCACATTGGGCACATCCGGCGGCTACTTTCATGCAGTGAGTATATAGCCGTGAGCCAAACAACCTATGTTTAATCATCGACCACAGTGGACGGCCATGTGCGTGGGGGGACTCCCATTTATGCCACCAGTTTAACACTCGGGGGGCCAGGGCGTCTGGTACGCACAATTTACCCTCCATCCACAGCTTCCCCCCATCCAACGAATACTCAGAAAAAATCCCATCCTGGTGAGCATCTTTGGATTTGAGATTTCCAAAGACCTCTTTAAACATGGGATCCTGCAGATAATCATTCGTCCAGTCACGGATGATCAGGGAATCTTTAGGCAGGGGTGGAGTTTTGGCCGGATCTCGACGCTTAATGCCCTGGATCAACCGAAATCGACTTACTCGTCGGGTATAGTCAAACCGTTTCACACTCCCTGAGGAGGGATCGGTGACTTTCTCCACGACTTTCAGTGTTTTGGTGCAGATCTCATTAGCATGCGCCGGATCTGAGATGGCCGTGATGTCATGGCACGGTAATGCGTGCTGTTTAACAGCGCATTGCATGCATGCACGTCGAATGAGTTTCTTTTCTTCTTGATCCCATTCGATTATTACATGGCGGTCCTGCTCCGTACCATGGATGTTGGTACTTTGCAGCCCCTCTGAAGCGGGGTAAGCCCATCGGCTCAGAGCATCCGCTACCGTGTTGTGTTTTCCAGGCAAATACGACACATGGAGGTCAAACAGAGAGAGAAATTCGTGCCATCTGGCCCGTCGACCAGCTGGGCTCGCGACAGTATCAATGTGTTCGGTGGCCCAATACTCCAGAGATCGATGATCCGTCAGGACCTCGACTCGATTGGTGCCAACCCACGATTGGTACTTTTTTAGAGCGCAAATTATGGCATATGTTTCTTGCTCACGCGGCGACCATTGCATTTGGCGTGGGGCTAGCTTCCGAGACCAAAATGCAAGAGGGTACTGATCGCCGGTGGCTTCATCAACCTGTTCAAGGACAGCTCCGATCGCGTACCTAGAAGCGTCGGTTCTAATGTAGAAGGGTCGGTCGAATTGGGGCAGATGCAACGTAGCGACTTCACAGAGGGCCGCCTTCAAGTGATGGAAGGCCTCCTCGCACTCGTCAGTCCACTTGACACGAACCTTTGAACCTGCCTTGCCCGCATCTCTCCCTACCTTCAAAAATTCAGTGAGGGGGGCAGCAAATTTGGCATAATTCGGCACAAAAGTGTGGTAAAAATTGCAACAACCCAGGAATCCTCTCAACTCCGTGATCGTCTCAGGGCGCTTCCACTTCTGAATAGCGACGAGCTACCCTGGACTGGGTCGTCGGGTGCCATTCTCAAGGAGAGAACCACAAAATTCGACTGATTTTAAAAATAATTTTCCTTTCTTTGGCCCACAAATCAGCTGATTAGCATCAAGAATGTCCAAAACTTGGTTCAGCTGCTTTTCATGTAGGGCCACCAGCTCGGCTTCGGTCAGTCCCTCCCCTTCCGTCGCGATGATTATGTCATCTATGTACACACTCACGAAGGCACGAAGCTCAGGATGGGCTGTAAAAAGCACATCCTCCATCATTCTTTGAAAAAACGAAGGGGCGTTCTTCAGGCCCATGGGCATGACCGTCCACTGGACTGGGCCACATGGCGTGCACATACAGGTGAGAGGTCGGCTGTCCTTCCTCAACGGCATTTGGTGAAAGCCGTGACGGAGATCCAGCACAGAAAACAAACGACCTCTTGCCCTCTTGGCGATTTCCTCCTCAATGAGGGGCAGGGGGTGCGAATCCGCCTTGGTTTCGGCGTTGAGATTGCGAAAATCAACAACCATTCGCCAACCATCAGTAGTGTTCTGGTCTGCAGGCGGCGGCTTCGGGACTGTGAAGGGTGCACAGCACCATTCGCTGGTCATACATTCCTCAAGCCAACCAAATTCCCTGAGATTTCTCTCGGTTATTTTTCTGAGGATCTCATGTTTATGTCCATGGTTCTCATAAGGACGCTGTTTCTTCGCCTTGTACCCTTCACGAAGCTCCATGAAGGCTTCACCGAACTGCCCACGGACAGGGGGGTCTTTGATCAACTTCCCCGAAAGGGTTTTGTCCTTCCGTTCCTCAAAAATCTTTTCTCTCGACTTGGAACACAATTCAGTGTCCACCTGATCGCCAGGAATTACTGTCGAAAAAACGTTGGCGACTTCTTCGGCCTTGGCAGGAAGAATCTTCTTACGGATGTCCCTAAACAGGTCCGTATCAGCTGCCTCTTGAAGATAGGTGGGTCGAGTGTCGACATCCCAGAGATTCTCTTCGTGATCCAGCTCCTCGAAAGGATCTATGAAAGCTTCCACAGGGGGTTTTTCATAAAAAACTCTGAATTTGCGGCGCGATTTAATATTTTTCTTCGCCCGTGCACTGAAGATTCTTTTGGATGTAGATCGTATTGGGGAAGAGGGAGACCAGGCGGATCCATTGGACGTTGGATCACCTTGGGTATCTGACGGACAAAAATCAGAAAAAATAGATTCATCATCAGTACCACGATCAACCTCAGATTCAGACCCAACACAAGAATCAGCACCAGAATCAGCAGAATTAGAGTCAGAAAGCTTTCCATCCACCAGGAATGCAAGCGAACTCCAGGACCGCTGTGGCAGGGGACCTGTGTCGTCCCTGGCATACAGCTTAATCTTCCTGGGAAGTTCGATGTAATCTACAAAAATATCCTGTAATTCCTGAAACCAAGGCTTGTCGTCCCACAAGGGCACAACTAAAATCGCCTGGGTTTTATCTTGCTTGATTTTGTGGATGACCTGCTGGATTAAGTGAAACGGAGGATTAATCCATAACTTCTTGTCCCATTTATGGGTCCAAGCGTCGCGAAAATGCTTGTCAAAGCGCTTGTTCTCGCGGTTAGCAAAGGCATCATACTGTGGCCAAAAGGAATGGTGTTCATAAAAATATTCACAAATTGTATCGCGCCATTTGTCGACAACTCTGTAAGATGAAGAGTGCCAGTGCGAAGGACGTCGTGGCTGGGAGTCCCTACGAAGACATTCTAACTCTCGGGAGTAATCGGCACTCCCATTCACCTCTGCAATGGTGACATCTTCGCCAAATTTTGGTGTAACTTTTTGCTTCAAAAATTCTTCTGCACTTTTAAACCCTGCGTGCAAAAAACGAAATTCAGGACGCTCCAAGGGACAGGACTCCAGCAAAAAACAACGCCGATGACCTACGGGCGCCACCCTGTTCTTGCGAAGCCAAGGATGGCCCAAGTAAAGGTCATACTTTATGTCGGCACGATAGAAGTAGTCATCCTTAAGGACAACTTCCGCCACATTACCTTCTTCCCAAAGGTCTTGAGCGACCAAATGAGTGGATATATAACAACCGCGTTGCCCACCTGCGAGAGAATGTCCGGAAACTCCCTCGAGGGTAACAGGATGAGGCGACTTAAACACGCAGTCGTCGGGTAAGAAAGAATTGGATTGGAGATTTACCTCTGATCCATTGTCACACAAACAAGTGGCGAGGTGGAAATTGCCCTTGCAATCAGAGACCCACAGCTTTGTGACAAACTGACGGGCCCTGTGCTTGGACTGTACACCAACCTCGTCCACTACAACAGAAGGATCCGCTGCCGGATCCAGGGGAGAGGAGACAAGCGACCCTACATCAAGTAATGGTCGAGCAGGAATCTGGGGATCATGCCTGAAATCGCCTGGGGAGGGGCGATTTTCGTGGCTCCCCTAGGCGTTCTGACCTCCAGTGGCTGCGTTAACATTGTGGACACAGCCTGATTCGTCGACCCACTCATCTTGGAACGGATCATCTGCTGGATTCAAGGCATTTTCCACATAATCTCGATCCGCATCGGACACCTGATCTGCACCTGAGACCTGATCCACACGATGGTTGCCCTTTCCACGTCCACGGCCACGGCCGCCGGATGATGGACCTCCACTGTCGCCACGCCCTCTGCCCTTACCAGAGAAAGGGGTTCCCGAAGGATTTCCCTTGCCTTTACCCTGGGATCCTGGAGCATTTCCCTTGTTTGTACCGGATTGAGGGGTTTGGCCTGGATTTCGATTTCCGCCTCCGGCGTTGCCATTGGGATTTTTCTGGCCGTTTGGCTGCCCACCGGAGCCGGATGGAGTCCGATTTCCTGTGCCTTGGGAGCCGCCAGGGCCTCCAGGAGTTTTGTTTCCACCGGAGGGGGGCGAATTCCCTTTTCCCCCCTTTCCACCATGCACCTGTCTGTCATTCCTGTCTGAATTCTGCGGATTACTGATATTTTCACCAATCACCTTGTGATCGTAAGAAGACCATCGGTGATTACCAGTAGAATGCGTCTTAGCTCGGTTCGTAGAACCTAAAAGAAGACAGATGCTACAATGATCCTGAACATTCCGGGTGTCATTCACCTTTTTGTTGCCCTTTTGGGCCCCATTTTGGGTGTTTTGCTGGGTATTCTTGTTTCCCCCAAGACCCTCATGGAAATTTTGATTGACGGCGTCAGCGAGCCGCTCGACCTCTTCCCACAATTCCTTCGGGGTGAACAAAAACACCCAGTTCCTGGCCTTCAGGCGATGGCCATGGAAGCTTACTCCCTTGTTGAGGACTTGGACAAACAAGTCCCGATCCTCGTGTTCATTAAATTTGATTTTCCACGTGTTTTCAGTGAATTTCACCTTGGAAAACGACGTGGGGGAGCACTTTTGAAGTGCCTCCCTGACCGTAAACCTGTTGGCCGAGGCATCAAAGCCTTCGGCCTCCGCCCACCACGTCTTGACCTTTTCTTCGGACTGTTTGTTCCGAAGGGTGGCGGCAGTTTCGGAGGGGATCTTGTCAAAAATCAGATTTTTCAGCTCGGCACTAGAAAATTTTTCGCCTGAATGTTCAGACTCTTCCACTAAATTCCAGAAGCGCTGTCTTTTGTCTTGCACTTCGTGCAAGATTAATCGCGAGAATGAAGGAAAATTCTTCAACATCTGGTGGTAATGGTCCTCTGGCAGCCTGGATCCACGTACCTCCAACTGTTCCCACACCTCATCAAAGGTAAGGGGGGAACTTGTATCCTCACGATCACTCCAGGTCCTGAGCCAAGTGTTGGCCGGCGCTCCCTCAAGGCAGTCCAAGAGGGCCATCAGGAACTGATCATCTTGGAGTTTTTGAGTCTTAACCCACAGTTTGAATTCCCGTTGGAACTGAGGCCAACGTCTGGGGTTCCCATTATACTTCGGTTGCTTGGCAACCTGACGAAGTCGCAATGAAGTAGGATTAAGAAGCGAATCCAGCCCAACACCGGCCGTAATGGCAGACACCTTGGCGGCATCATTCGCCACACCAGCTCCGGCGAGGGTCTGGGCGAGCAACAGTTGGGCTAAAGCATTGGAATCAGCAGCAGGAGGGGCAGTACGCGAGGCAGTTCGCTTGGCATTCTGAGCCTCAGTCCTAGCCTTCGCCGTCCTACTCTGAGATCGAGAGATTGTAACCCTTTCCTTTAGCTTGGTCCTGCTGATCCTTGCATCGGTGGTCTTGGAGTCCACCTAAGGAGCAATTGAAAAAATTTCTGTCGACTCCTCCGACGGTTCTGTTGCTTGTTCCACCGATGATGCGCCCTCAGATCGCATGTGCGTCTTGAAAAGATCTTTAATTCCCAGCGTTTGAATGATGAGTTGCATTTGATCTTTCAGCAATTGAAGCTCAGTATCTCGCTGGGATCTGCAAGAGCAGTCGGCAGGACAGTACATACCGTGTCCTGAAGGGCCTGAGCAGGCTGTCGGACCGCTGATCTCGGTGGTCCGCAGCCAGGAGTCCACTCTGGGAGCTCCTTCAGCCCTAATTTCCAGGCTTGCCTGCCTGGCCGCCTCTAAAATTCCTTCCTCAACCGCGGCGGCTAGATCGTCGCGGATGGAAACAGGGGGATGAGGGGCGGAGGGCCCGGCAACAGGTGCCTTGGTCTTCTCCTTCGGGAAGGGACTTGCCTCCCAGATCTGCAAAAAAAAGGGCAAAAGAGTCATCTTCTTGAGAACGCCACCACATCCTGGTATTAATTTCTTCTTGAAGGAGGAAAAAATATTCCATTAAAAAAACAGAGGCGATTCTTTCTTGTCCTATCAGCTTAGGCGTGGCTAATAGACAAAGGGCTTCAAGCGCCTCAAGGTTACGGGTCACTTCTGAAGACAAATGGTTGTCCCATTGTGCCCAATTGGCTGGTCGATTATAGCTAGGTACCTCACCTGGACCACCCATCTCAATGTCGTCAATGTCGGCTTCAATGGTCTCGAATGTTGGACATTGGTAAGGAATGTGAGTACCTGCCAGCTCCGTAAGGTCCATCGGAGCGTTGCCATCACCGTAGGCTGGCGGATTCCAGCTGCTCGATGGCCAATTTCGACTGGGATTGTGGTAATCTGGGTCCCCACAGCTGCTGATTTGTGCCCTTCTTGGGCAGCTTGGACTCGCGCAAGGCAATCCTTTCAAGGCCTCGTTCGCACAGCACCAGGGCAACGTAATCGTTACTTCTCCGGAAGCGGCGGGGTCTACGGGGCCGTACTGGGGAGCTAGCTGTGGTTGGGACACCAAAGGAACAACATTCAGGTAGCCTCTGCTACCATGAAAGTGCTGCCCTGGGTCGTTGATGGTGCCGGAGGGCTCGGGGCCGGCAAGACCAGTGGGGCAGGCACGCGAGGAGTCGACCTGAACGTTGCTATTGGGGGTAGAACCGGAGACTCGAACACCAACGGAGGCGAGAGCAGCAACAACTGAAGCAAGATCCATGTTGAGTGTTATCCGGCAGAAAATCCAAGTCTATGAAGAAAATTGATGCGGATTTTACTATGCACATCTGAGTGTCCATATCTGTCTGAAAAGATCTAATTGAATCCGATTGTGAAAAATATTTGGCCGATCTGGCCCGCGAGCGCGCGTCAGCGGCAAATGGCGATTCCAGGCAAATGATCGGAACGCGGCGGATTTACGGAGAATGGACCGCGGAATCAGATCCAGCATTTCAGAAATATATAGGTCTGATCCTGAGACTGAGCTGCGAGGCGGCGATTCCGCCGAAGCAGAGAAAATGACCAAAATGTAGTCAATCTGGGTTAGATCAGTGAAAATCTGAGCAGATGGGGGTTAGCCGCACTTACAGGATCGTCCCTTACTTGCTTGCTCTCTTACAACTTCCGGTGACCTGCCATCAGAGTGGCCATATACCCCCCCCTGCTGAGTCCAGAGGAGGATGGCCCCTCTCTTCAACTTCTATTCGTCACTCCCCCCCTGCTGAATCCTTGGGAAACCAGGTAGGGCGACTGACCTCCTTTTCCTGAGCTCTTGGGGCCTTGAAGCCCATACGACGTTGCGCAACGGATGCCGCTGTCATCGGCATTGCGATTTTTGAGTGTGTGGTCTGGTCCCATGGCACTTGTGGGATCCACACCAGTCTACGTGTGTCAGCTGACTATATATGGCCTGAACTCAGGCGTTTTCCTGTCCACCCTCCTGCACATGCCTTATCCTAACCAGGGCGTGGCTTGGCGCTCTGTCCAGAGTGTGTTTACACGCCTATTAACCCTCTTTCTGCTTGTCTTTCTGTTCCCCAGGATATGTGCATCTGTATGTCAGCCCATCACTGAAGTGTGGACTGCTTTTCCCCCCCGACGGGATGCGAATCGACTACGAAGGCGCCCTCAGTCGCCGTTTACATGTTCTTACATAGGGTCCAGCTTGGACCAGTACCTAAGTAAAGATTCTTCTGTTTGAGTGCCCCTGATACCGTGTGCCCTATTCGCTGTGATGTGGAGATCCTGATAGCGCCAGGCGGGAAGCCCAGTTGCCTGACTACACTCCCAGCGGTCCGCCACTGTCAGTCCCAGTGTGAGCCTGCCGACTCGCAGACGCACTTGCAGTCGGATGGGGAAGGTTTGCCTGGGAAACTGGTGGTTTGAGGAGTCGACGCCTCTGCCCACACTGCATGAGGACTCCCTCATGCATGGCCTTCGTGGTAATAGGGCGAGGGAAAAGACGGCCTGGATGCCCGATCCCTTAAGGAGGAGCTCGTTCGGCTGTACCACTCTGGACTCGCGTCGTGGATATGGACATGGTGCGCCCGAGGAAGGACCCGTGGGGATTTCCCGCAGCCGGCGGGCCTTGGGAAGCTTGGGGTAGCCTGATGGATCTTTGTGGTCGCTTTCGACCTGTGGGACCACCTCAGTCGTCGTGTGACGCCTATTTTGGCCGTGTATGCCACTGCCACTGTGGTGGTGACCGTCGCAGCCGGCACCCGGTGCGCCTGGTATGGGTTAACAGGTCCTTTGGATGCCAAACAATCGCCGCCAGGACCCGGGACTTGATACTTGATACTATACTTGCAGTTACTAACAGCTACAGCACCGTACCTGTCTTACTGTGGGATTTTGGCAGCCTAACCTGCAAATCAGCCTGAAGTGAGGATGTGACACCCCCCCCCTTCAGGAAATGGTCCTGGGTACGCGCTGCCATGCGTGGGTGTTATCGAGCCCCCCCAGGGTTTGCTCTAAGGAGGGGGGTGAAGCGGTACCCAGAACCCCATGGCTAGGGTAGGGCATACAACCGGTCTCCGGTCCACTAACCCCATGTACCGAAGGGAAGACCGGTCTCCGGTCCACTAACCCCATGTACGGAAGGGAAGACGCCCGTTGACGCCCGATGCGAGCCCGGCGGGAGCGTGTTCCGTGCCGTAAAGCCCCGCATCGGCAACTGATGCACCGCCAGCGGAGATTTATATATCAGAATATCAGGAATCAACAGGGTTTTATTTTCATATTGTTTCCGTCAATTTTTACGCTTCCGTTCTGATATTCACTGTTTTGACAGCTGGCGGTTAGTTCGCGACTTTAGCGTAACCGCTAGTTTAACTGTTATATACAGATATTTTAGCGCAAATCGTGACGAAGACTCTAAAGTCTTCAGGAATTGCATTGATGCATCCGCAATTTTCACATCTTACACTCGCAACCTTAATCCGAATTTTTCAGGATGTTGAAATCGGATTTTCGACTTCGACATCCCCGCACTCGATTTGACCTCTTTCGAGTGGACCTACATGCTTCCCTATGCACGAATCAACTTTCCTTTTGTCTTGCCCTCCATTTGTCTTAGAGATATGGGCAAAACAAAGTTGATTCGTGAGGCCACTTGTGAGGGTCATATCTCGTGCCGCTTGCGAGGAATGACAAAAAGAAAACGTGGGATGTATTCACAATACTCCCGACGTAATTTAGGAAGCATTATACGCCTTGTGTCTCCACACGTGCGCGCTAGAGTAATGGATCATCGTCAAGAGGGTAGAGTTTGCGTTATAACTCTTTGGCCACGATATCGCGTGCGTTAAGATAACTTTCGAGTGTAGCACGCGAGTGTTGGTGTTGCATAGGAACTCTCCTTGAGTTTCTATGAGCGATTGACACAAAGTTATGCCCTTGGAGGGGCATGACATATCGTGGGGGGAGCTACCTTTTTGGGCAATATGTGGTATGTGCCATGTGTTGTATTGCGTACCCATTTGGCGGGTTTGGCTAAGAGCGATATACCCACCAATGGACCTCATATTGCACGAGGCCCTTCTTTCTACTCCCCACGATCAATTGCAAGCCTAACCTTCGTGGAGGAAAGCTTGTGTGGCGATCCCAAAGCGATGCGTTGGGAGCAAGGTGTGTGTTTTGCAATTTTCCATATTTTCATGTGCCCACTTGGGAAGTAGCGCTCGTAACCTTTCAAAGCGCCCCAAGTGGAGCACATATGTGGAATCGGAGGTCATTGGTGTCAAGTCATTGTGTTTAGAAGGATTGGTCGATTACTCTATCCAAGCCGAAGATATTATAATATATTTGTGCGCCTTTCAAGGCACTTTTGGGTGTTTTTTCGCCAATATTGCTGTTTTTTGCCCGTCATGATGTCAAGTGGCGACCGTGTATCTCAACGTTGCGCTCAATTGACATCATGACTCAAGTATGGTATGAGGGTACATACTTCGGTGCCCAACATATCTTGGACCCGGCGAATAACTCCTCTTGGGCTTAGCATACTGTTGCCGCCATGTTGGCGATTTGGGACTATCCCAAATCATGGGTTCACTTGGCGACCCTGCCATTCCCAATACCGGAGGAGTTGGGCGACGCCCAAAAGATATGTTGGACACATATGACTTGATACCAATCCTATGGCACACCCCGGTCCAAGTCGGGCATGTGCCTCATTTGCCCCAACCATGAGTGTGCGCATTTTCGGCCATTTTGAGCAATTTTCCACATTTTCTGCCCGCCCTGCACTATGTTCAGCCCACCCGTGCACGCCGGACGCATGGACCAATGGACCATATATGACATGGGTATTATGCATATTGGTCCCCATGGTTCACACACCACGTGGGCGAAGCGGAGCAACCTTCCTTAAGGTGCTAGCCCAAAGTGAGTATGGGCAATTTTGCCATTTTGGCATTTGTGGACCCAATTGAGATTGTCACCACGCCGAGTAGCATGAAGATCATTGGGAGTCTTCGTTGGACTCCCGTTGGATTGCGTATGGAATGGCAGACTCGATCTCCAAGCCGGCGTGGAGATATTCTATTGAGAGCACCCCCGAATTTTGGCTCATTTCGAGCAGCCAAAATGACCCCCTTTTGGGACCCCAATTTCACCCCCCCGTGTGGTCAATTGGCGGCCCCATATCTCTATGCCCATGAGTAGCCCGGACCTAGTTCCAAGTTGTACACTCAGATATGAGTCCTAGGTCCTGCCTCCTATCCTGTGAGCCATTGGCCTCGCCCTGGCCGGGCGAGCCACGCGTGGGAACGATGCCAATTTCGGTGATTTTGGCATCATGAACCCACTTGACGAACCCGTGGTGCCCCGATGCCGGTACCTCAGAGGAAACCAGGTTGGGTGAGGGCTCCAGGGAGTTCATACTCGAAGGGCATAGGGGCAGTTGCCTCGTCCCTACCTCTGGCGGGTCCAGACGAGGGGTCAATTTTGGAGATTTTTGAGCTAATATCAGTTTGGGCTGAAACAGCCCATTTTCAGCTACCAACTCCTAGGGGATAATGGCGGGGCCATATCTCTCGCTCAGAGTAGAGTTGGAACCTGTCGTTCAGGGAGCATAGGGAGCCACTGTCATTCCGCCTTGAGGCACCTTGGTTACCAGGAACTCGCCTGTGGCTGGGCAGGACACCCCCCCCTTTTGGCAGGGTTTCAGGGTCCGGACTGAGCAGGGCATGGGATGTGTTTGAGCCCCCGCCCCCACCAGCCACTGAGAGGGTCGGACCTGGGATTGGGATATGAGTTGGGACTGAGTGTCTATTGTCCTGTGATGCCCTTACCCGAGTCCAGTCTTAACCCGATGTGTACATATCCTGATGTGTTGCTGTACATACTTTTGTTCCCTTGTTTCAGAGTGGCAAGGATCCTGAAACGCTTTGTCACATGACATGAGTGCATTGATGCCCCTGTGAGCGTAGTGCTTTGCCTGCCTGCTCACTTGTGCGTGTCCACCGCAGCGTCCCGTGGCCAGGCCCCCCAGGGGAACGCGTCACTACGTGTGTGCAGTGTCCTGGGCCACTTGGCTCCTGTTCACCGGTGCGCCCGCTCGGTGCGTTGCGGTGCGTCTACGGTGTCCTGGGCCACTTGGCTCCTGTTCACCGGTGTGCCCGCCTGGTTTGTTGTGTTGCGTCTGCGGTGTCCTGGGTCACTTGGCTCCTGTTCACCGGTGCGCCCGCTCGATGTGTTGTGTTGCGTGTGGGGTGTCCTGGGCCACTTGGCTCCCGTTCACCGATGTGCCCGCTGGGTGTGTTGTGTTGCGTGTGCGGTGTCCTGGGCCACTTGGCTCCCGTTCACCGATGTGCCCGCTGGGTGTGTTGTGTTGTGTGTGCGGTGTCCTGGGCCACGTGGCTCCTGTTCTCTGGTGTGCTCGCTCAGTGTGTTGCTTTGCGTGTGCGGTGTCCTGGGCCACTTGGCTCCTGTTCACCTGTGTGCCCGCTCGGTGTGTTGTGTTGCGTGTGTGGTGTCCTGGGTCACTTGCCTCCTGTTCACCGGTGTGCCCGCGTGGTTTGTTATGTTGCGTCTGCGGTGTCCGGGGCCACTTGGCTCTTGTTCACCCGTGCGCCTGCTCGGTGTGTTGTGTTGCGTGTGCGGTGTCCCGGGCCACTTGGCTCCTGTTCACCGGTGCGCCCGCTCCCTCCGTCGCTTTGCTCGTGCGGTGTCCTGGGCCACTTGGCTCCTGTTCACCGGTGTGCCCGCTCCGTCTTTTGTCTTGCTTGTGCGGTGTCCTGGGCCACTTGGCTCCTGTTCACCGGTGTGCCCGTTCGGTGTGCTGCTTTGTGTGTGCGGTGTCCTGGGCCACTTGGCTCCTCTTCACCGGTGTGCCAGGCCGTGTTGTCCCGTCCCTTTGTTGCCCTCGGTGCATGTGCGTGTGCGGTGTCCTGGCCCGCGTGGCGCCTGTTCACTGGTGTGCGCGCTGTGTGTGGTGCGCATGTGCCGTTGGTGGTTGTGTCCCTCTTCCTCCCCCCCTAATTTTCTTTTCTGCTTTTGTTTTTTTTTCTTTCTGGGTCCTGGCTTCTCTTTTTTCTCTTTTGGAAAAGAGGGGACCCGCATACACTGCAGGCACAGGCATGGGCAACTGGTGCAGCGGTGCAATAGTGTTGTGTTCTCTGGCGTGTGTCGTCGGTGCTTTGGTGGCGGCCGCTCCCCAGGGGTGCGGCTTGCACGTCCTGATGTACACGGGTACGGGTTAGTTGCCTCGTTGCTTTTGGTGGTGGCTGGTTAGGCGGCTGTGTGTGCTGTGGGTGTGGGCTATGGCTACGTTGCTCCCGCGGCGGGCCTGGTTAAGAGTCAAGGGTTAGCGGTTATGGGGTGCGGCTCGCGTTTGATTTGTGTTGGGGCTTTGGCTGAAATAGGCGCTTTGGACAGCTGCAGGCTTGGGTTCGGTGCCGTTGGGCGTTGCGGTGCCCATTGGCGTGCGCGTTGGCCTCCTTCGGCTTCCGCTTTGCTTGGTGTCTCCTGAGCAGGGCCTGGCGTGGCGCCCCGCGGCGGTGGCTAGCTTGGTAACGTGGTTAGGTGGCGGCGCCGCTGGCTGTGTGGCGCACAGGGCTCCTGGGGTGCTGTGGGTGCCACCGGTGTTGGTGCGCCGACGCTTGTCGGGTGGCGAGGGTGTGTGTGTGTGCGGGGTTGGGCTTTGGGTGATGTCCCACAGGCGTATGCCGTCTCGTTGCGTCTCCTGGAGGGTCTCCCGCAGGCGCCTGAGGACATACAGGTGTTCCTAGGGCGCGGGGAGGTTGCAGGGTTGGACTCCCAGGGGGTGGAGCGCATCGGCCAGCATGGCTTCCCATGCGGCCTGCGGCATCCACCCCCCCGCCGGCTGGAGGCGGCGGTTCTCCGCCGACTCCTTGCGGGGCCGGTAGACCAGGCCCTCGAGGGATGGCTCTGCCCTACCCTCGAGCCATGGCGGGTCCTCAGTCACACTGAAGCCGCCCATGAAGCGGGCGAAGCTGTTGTTCACAACACGCATTAGACTAGCCTGTAGCCGCGCAGCATTGCAGTACGAATCATGGAAACGGTTGTGTTGAATCACCGCGCCCATGCAACTACGCGCCGAATGCTGCACCAGTGTTCCCGGCTGGAGCTTCACAAAGTCCCTGTGCAGTGCACCAAGGTTTACTTGCCATACTGCCAGGGCCCGTGCCGCCACCCCCAACACACCGGCTTTGTGCGGGGGGGCCGTCGATGAGCGTAAGTAGGTGCCGCGCCCGCTCAAAAGTGCCGTTGCCCCTCACCGCACGCGGGGGAGCCGCAACCTGCGCCATCCCTTGCGGAGCGTGCGAGTCTAGCGCAAAAAGGGCGAGGGTGTCCCCATAGGCAACGGAGGGGACCCCACTTAAAAACGTGGTACCACCGGCGGCCCACACATCCCCGACATCAACCAACAATAGCCCATGTGCGCGGACGGTTTCAAGCACTAGCCATATGCGGTTGTGCAAGGTGACGAAGTCGTCGCCCATGAAGGCAAGGGTACTATGATGCACTAGCGGACCCCTATGGACACTAAATGAGTGGAACCCATCCAAATTGGTGCTCAGTAGTCGGAAGGGATATGGCGGGGCCGGGTGCCGCCCAACAACCACATTGTCGTAGACATGCCCCCCCTCCCCGCCCCACTCCAATATGGCGAAGGTGCCCCCACCGTAAACAGCGACTCCTTGAGTAAGCACATCAGAAGAATTGTAAATACTGTACATGCCAGCATAATACGTTGGCAACGCAGCGTGGCTATCGTTACGTACCCGCGGAGATATGGTCACTGCTGCACCCACCTTAGGTACGTAAGTAAGCTCCTTGAGCCTCAAGCGGTATTGCCAATGACCGAGTTTCGTGCATCCTTTGTAGCCGGGGAAGCTTTGGCCAGGTTCCATGAGCGTCGTATCACGATTCCAATAGATGACTTTTGTTTCTGGATCGCCTGCAATACAAGAGCTAAGGTCCGGATCGTGCATTGGGAAGCCGTCGTACACCACAACATCCACACTCTTTTCACGGAAATGAACAGCTTGGACGGTACCTTGACTAAGCGGAGCAGGGCGGTTATCCAAAACCAACCCACGAATTGTTATGTTGTGGCAATCTATAACAACGACTCCGGCCCATGGTTCAAACCAAAAAATTGAGTCTGAGTCGGCCTCCATGAGCATTTGTTGAGCACCCTCATTGATGAATGATGTGGCACCAAAATCGTAGACCCCCTTCACGAATCGGAAGAGTTGCAGCTTGTGGGCTATGCTGTGGTTTAGCTGCTGTTGCAACATCTTAGCCGAGGGCATGGAAACCGAAGCTCCCCGAGCAACCCGAGCAAAGGGTGAAGTGACAAGCAAAGGAATGGCAATGCGCAAAGCCATAATGACCACAGCGCTCATCGGGTAATACACGAGGTCTGGAGGGCGAGAAAGCGATAGAAAGCGACACAAACAGATTTCTTTGGAGGTTCTTGCGAAGTATAACATTCAATAGAACATTCGCTAGCGCAAGCGTTGTGTGTTGTTGGTTACATTGAAGCACATCGTTGAGCCTCGAATGGCTAAATTGCAATAATTGTTGTTCACTAGTTGCCCATGTTGAGGGAGTTGCATCCCCACACCTTGACAAGCCCCTGACAAACATGAATGCTACGGTGTTGAGTTGTTACAGCATGCATTGTTTGTCAAAAGCTCAAAGCGTTTGTGAACAAGACCACTTGCTTGTGTCGTGCTCCCAGTTAGGCAACATACCAAAGAGACACTCCTCAAAGGACAAAGTATTTGGGGGAGCAGCGGCGCTTGGCCGTATACTAGGGGTGTTTGCATCGTGTAATTTGTCTCACATACATAGCATCCACCATATTCCTTGCCATCGCAGAAAGTTGCCGCTTGCTGTTGGCAGTCGTGAAATCCGACTAGAGATGCGATCTCTCACAGCAACAAGATGCCACGCGACTGAGACAAGTGCACGCCCACAACTAGTCCTCAATGTCTATTGAAATACCTAGTGTTCGGCAATTGCACGGCAAGCACAAGTCAGGAACACAAAGACATAACCTGAAGACATGTGAGCGGCAAACTGTGCCCGCTCCTTGCGGACACGTCCTCCCATTCCCCTGATTGATATTCCGAATACCTACGCACGGTGGCCCCTTCGGCTAGACCGTAGTTTCGCTTTCAGCGAGCCCAACCTTGTGTTGATATGTGGATCAAGTAGGTGGCTCAAGGCTTGTAGTCTAGTGTCTCAAATACTGGTGTCTAAAATAGAAGACTGTTTGCTAACCGGTGACCGGGAACGGTTTTGGAGGCCTTGCTTGGTCCCTTTTGCAACCGCGTCTCAAGAAGGGGGGCTACCCATGGGCATTCGTAAAAGCTTATGGGAGGCACAAAACAGAAAGATGCACCTGTACAAGAAGAGGCAAGGGTGTTCGTTCGAACTAATCTAGCCTTGGGCAGAGTTCCCATCTGTGTGCGAGTTTCTGTCGGATGCGCGCGAATCCGAACTTATGTTCGACCAGGGTGATTTGCCAAAGTTCAGGCAGTTTTGGCCCGTTCTTCGTCGCAAGGATTTCTCATAGACTGTGTAGTCCTTTTTGGATGTTTTTCGATGGATCTATAGATTGGGACGGTGCTGAAGTACGTGTGCGACAGGACCTGGTAGGGCTGTAACGGCAGCAGTGACAGCACTCAATTATACACTGATGTGATCAGAATTTCAATGATTCTCAGATGTACATTAGTGCAGTAAATTTTCCGCTTCATTTCATGTTTTCCGTTCGCCGCCAGATGTCGCCTGTGAGCGCGCATCGAGTCGCATTTGTCTTTCGTGATTTCCCAATCGGATTTATTTAAATTATTTCGAATGATTTCACGTCGTGTCATTAGTTGCGATGAATGCGCATTGAGATTCTATGTCTGCTCCATTTTTGTAGACCGGGTTTTCGTACTCTTCATATCTCACCATGGAGTTCAAAGGACTTACAAGTGCTTCGCATATGTCGCTCCAAGAGGCTGGATATGGGTCTGAAGAGGGTCAGTTGGGTTCGGAGATATCAGAGGCAGTGTCGGGCGTTACGACCCCTGGGGCATCAAGGCTACAGGCTTCGCAATCACAAGAAAGATCAACCACTATGCAGCGGTTACATGGTAGCAGAGGAAATCATGACTCTGCTTCTGGAATCTCCACTGATACTCTGAGATCGTCGGACTTTAGCGGGGCTATTACTCCTTCTGGGTCGCTGCGTGTTCCCCCTGAGGTTACCTTCTTAGCATCTCCCCAACAAACCGAGGATCATCCGTCAGAGTGCCCTTACTGTGGCCATAGGCATTGGCCTGGCGTTCACACTAGTGCTGAGTGTTGCATGAACGCCCCACCCAACCTTAAACCCGGTCGAGAATCTCCCTCCTCGAGTGAATCTGGTTCCTCCTCTCAAGCTTTGCCTGATCTAGAAGACAGCAGCAGCGAAGGACACACATCCAATACTGGAATGGATGAGATTTCTGGTGATTACTGGGAACACCAATTCCAGGATATCTGGAACCAAGAATTCCTGCAACGCCAGAATTGGCTGCTGGCAGAGGCGAGCTACCGAGGCCGCCTGAGGGACTGGTTCAGGGCGTCGTTCCAGTTCATCAGGGACTCAGGCCGGTTGCGATTCGACGCCCAATTGCAGGAACAAGAGGACTGGGAAGAGCTGCTGGACCAGTTGGACCACCAGGCCTCCGTGATGGTGCAGATGGCCATCATCGCCGAGGAGAGACGCCAGAATGTGCGTCAGCACGCTGGTCCGTCGGGCGCCTGGGGTCGACACGACGAAGAGGTCGACGAAATAAGGTGTGATTCGACACATTCTCACCTCTCCAGGGAGCAACTGTCCAAGCTTCCTGACTCCAACTCCAGTGTTGACAGCTGGGTTGATGAAGTCAGAAGCAAGGGAAAAGGGACGAGATGCCCTTTCTGTGGCGAGTGCGCCAAGGACTGCTCCTGTTCAAGGCAGATTTCGTCGCTGGAAAGCAGGGTGAAGGAGCTGAAGAAGGCCGCCAAGGAGAAAAAGAGGGATGATGATAGCAAGTGGAAGGAGTGAAGCGGTACCCAGAACCCCATGGCCAGGTTACGGCATACAACCGGTCTCCGGTCCACTAACCCCATGTACGGAAGTGTTCCGTGCCGTGAAGCCCCGCATCGGCAACCGATGCACCGCCAGCGAAGATTTGTGTATCAGAATATCAGGAATCAACAGGGTTTTATTTTCATATTGTTTCCGTCAATTTTTACGCTTCCGTTCTGATACTCAATGTTTTGACTGCTGGCGGTTGGATCGCGACTTTACCGTAACCGCCAGTTTAACTGTAATTAATGGAAATTTTAACGCTATCCGTCACGAAGGCTCGAAAGTCGTCAGGAACTGCATGGATGCTTCCGCAATTTTCACATCTTACACTCGCAACCTTAATCCGAATTTTTCAGGATGTCGAAATCGGATTTTCGACTTCGACATCCCCGCACTTGATTTGACCTCTTTCGAGTGGACCTACGTGCTTCCCTATGCACGAATCAACTTTCCCTTTATCCTGCCCTCCATTTGTCTTAAAGCTATGTGCAAAACAAAGTTGATTCGTGAGGCCACTTGTGAGGGTCATATCTCGTGCCGCTTGCGAGTATTGACGATAAGGAAACGTGGGATGTATTCACAATACTCCCGACGTAATTTAGGAAGCATTATATGCCCTGCGTTTCCACACGTGCGCGCTAGTGTAATGGATCATGGTCAAGAGGGTAGAGTTTGCGTTGTAACTCTATGGCCATGATGTTGCGTGCGTTAAGATAACTTTCGAGTGTAGGGCGCAAGTGTTGGTGTTGCATAGGAACTCTCCTTGAGTTCCTATGAGCGATTGACACAAAGTTATGCCCTTGGAGGGGCATGACATATCGTGGTGGGAGCTACCTTTTTGGGCAATATGTGGTATGTGCCATGTGTTGTGTTGCGTGCCCATTTGGCGGGTCCATAGCTCCAAGCCGAACCTGCCAATGGACCTCATATTGTGCAAGCCCCTTCTCCATACTCCCCACAATCAATTGCAAGCCTAACCTTTGTGAAGGGAAGCTTGTGTGGTGGTCCCGAAGCGATGCGTTGCGAGCAAGGTGTGTATTTTGCAATTTTCCATAATTTCATGTGCCCACTTGGGAAGTAGCGCTTGTAACCTTTTAAGGCGCCCCAAGTGGAGCACATATGTGGGATCGAAGGTCATTGGTGTCAAGTCATTGTGTGTAGAAGGATTAAGTGATTGCACGATCCAAGCCGAAGATATTATAATATAATTATGCACCTTTCAAGGCACTTTTGTGTGTGCTTGTGCCAATTTTGCCATTTTTGGCCCGTCATGATGTCAAGTGGCGACCGTGTATCTCAACGTGGCGCTCAATTGACATCATGACCCAAGTATGTTATGAGGGTACATACTTCGGTCCCAAACATATCTTGGACCCGGCGAGTAACTCCTCTTAGGCTTGGCATACCGTGGCCGCCATGTTGGCGATTTGGGACTATCCCAAATCATGGGCTCACTTGGCGACCCTGCCATTCCGAAAACCGGAGGAGTTGGGCGACGCCCAAAAGATATGTTGGACACATAGGACTTGATACCAATCCTATGGCACACCCCGGTCCGAGTCGGGCATGTGCCTCATTTGCCCCAACCATGAGTGTGCGCATTTTTGGCCATTTTGAGCAATTTTCTACTTTCGCTGCCCGCCGTGCACTCTGTTCTAACCCTCGTGCACGCCGGACGCATGGACCAATGGACCATATATGACATGGGTGTTATGGGTAATGGTCCCCATGGTCGACACACCACGTGGGCGAAGCGGAGCCACCTTCGTTAAGGCGCTAGCCCAAAGTGAGTGTGGGCAATTTTGCCATTTTGGCATTTGTGGACCCAATTGGTATCGTCACCACGCCAAGTAGCATGGAGATCTTTGAGAGCCAAGGGCATGGGAGTTCTTGTTCGACTCCCGGTGGATCGCGTATGGAATGGCGGATCCGATCTCCAAGCCGGCGTGGAGATATACTATTGGGAGCACACCGAATTTTGGCTCATTTCAGGCAGCCAAAATGACCCCATTTTGGGACCCCAATTTCCCCCTTCCGTGTGGTGGATTGGCGGCCTCATTTCTCTAAGCCCATAGGGAGCCCGGACCTAAGTTCAAGTTGTACACTCAGATAGAAGTCCTAGGTCCTGCCTCCTACCCTGTGAGCCATGGGCCTTACCATGGCCGGGCGAGCCACGCGTGGGAATGACGCCAATTTGGGTGGTTTTGGCATCATGACCCCACTTGACTCATCCGTGGTGCCCTGATGCCGGGACCTCAGAGGGAACCAGGTTGGGTCAGGGTTCCAGGGAGTTTATACTCGAAGGGCATAGGGGCAGTTGCCTCGTCCCTACCTCTGGCGGGTCCGGACGAGAGGTCAATTTTGGAGTTTTTCAAGCTAATATCAGTTTGGACTGAAACAGCCCATTTTCAGCTACCAACTCCTGAGGGATAATGGCGGGGCCATTTCTCTCGCTCAGAGTGGAGTTGGGACCTGCCGTTAAGGGAGCATAGGGAGCCACTGTCGGTTGGCCTTGGAGCCCCTTGGTTCCCAGGAACTCGCCTGTGGCTGGGCAGGACATCTCCCCCATTGGCAGGGTTTCAGGGTCCGGACTGAGCAGGGCATGGGTTGTGTTTGAGCCCCCGCCCCCACCAGCCACTGAGAGGGTCGGACCTGGGATTGGGATACAAGTTAGGATAGAGTGTCTATTGTCCTGTGATGCCCTTACCCCAGTCCAGTCTTAACCCCATGTGTACATATCCTGATGTGTTGTTGTACATACTTTTGTTCCCTCTTTGCAGAGTGGCAAGGATTCTGAAACGCTTTGTCACATGACATGAGCGCATTGATGCCCCTGTGAGCGTAGTGCTTTGCCTGCCTGCTCACTTGCGCGTGTCCCGCAGCGTCCCGTGGCCGGCCCCCCACGGGAACGCGTCAAAAGCGTTTCACCGCCGCGGGGTTACCCAGCCCTCGCGTGCCACTCGGGGCCACCAACCCCGAGCAGCGCGTCGCAGCAGCGCGGCGCAGCTCGCAGCTCGCAGCGCAGCGCAGCGTCTCGCAGCGCAGCGCAGCGGCTCGCAGCGCCACTCAGCGACAGCGCCGAGTTCGTCACGGAGCCCGCAGCGCCGTCCAGAGCATCGCCCTGACCGCGCAGCAACCGTGAAAGAGGTGCACAGACCAGGACTCCTGCATCAGCCCCGTCGGCCGACCCGGAGTCCCATCGGCCGACCAGCAAGGCCGCGTCAACCACCTCCACAACCACCGGCTGACCAGCACCAGCCGCACTTCCAATCCAGTGCTGCAGCACCCACCTCAACAACCACAACCAGTTCGTTGAGTTGAACGAGTGCACATCAAGGACCACAAGACCAACTACGCCCCCGCTGCCATGGTGAATTGGCAAGAAGCGGGTAGGAGGTGGCCGCAGCCCCACCCCCATGTGGCGCGCCTGCTGCGCGGATTGCTGTGGGACCAGCAGTACCGCTACAGCAATCCCCAGTGCGAAGGCGGCATGCCCGGGAGCTTCGAGCTCCGCGAGGACATGGGGAAGGACCGCCTGCGGGCAGTGGAGGAGTGGCTGCGGGCGGAAGGGTACGAGTACCGCTTCCGCCGCAAGCGCTGGAGGACGTGGACCCGGCCGGACAGGCCCGGCGAAGGGCTGCGCCCCGACAGGATTGAGGAGGACGAGGACCCCAACGCCTACCCGTCGGGCGCCTCGATCAACGTCTCCCTGTGGGACGTGATCGAGAAGAACTTCCCGGAACCGGGGAGCGAGCGCAGGCTGCAGGGCAGCAGCAGCGCGTCTCCGGGGACGGAGAAGCGGTCCGCCGGGGACAGGAAGCGGGACCGGAGGTGGCGGGAGTACCAGGAGTCCCTGGCCGCCGAAGCCGCCCAAGGCGGCAAAGGCGGAACCCCATCCCCCAGTCC
Source organism: Eutreptiella sp. 'Long Island Sound 2002' (assembly GCA_964036045.1). Lineage (NCBI taxonomy): Eukaryota > Euglenozoa > Euglenophyceae > Eutreptiales > Eutreptiaceae > Eutreptiella > Eutreptiella sp. 'Long Island Sound 2002'. The sequence goes on from OZ038393.1 coordinate 9,354,656, forward strand.
CCAACGGGGCCATGGTGGTCATCACCCCGGCTCCACCACCCTTGGCGACTACATCCAAGTCGCCAAGCAGACCCAGGCCAAGCCCCGTCCGCTGCTTCTGAGGGCCCGGCAGGCCCCAGCAGGCCCCAGCAGCGACGTGGAGTCGGCCCACCGCGGGAGGATGCCGGCCGACCAGGCCAGCTCCAGCAGCAGCGTCGCTCCCGAAAGGGACGTGGCACGCGCCTGTGAGCGCGCCTGTGGGGTGCCCTGCAACCGTTGGGTTGCCCGGCAACGGGCCAGGCAGTACAGCGCTGCCGTGGAGGGCGCCGTCGGCATCGCCCAGGAGGAGGCTGCGGAGTGGGCGCATGGCATGGCCATCCACGCCCAGGCCGTGGCGGCCATTGCGGCCGGACTCACGGCCGTAGCCGCCCATGGGGCAGCGACTGCCCAGGTCAACGGTGAGTTGGCGGCAGCCGACGAGGAAGCCCGCCTGACGCAGGAGGCCATTGCCTGCAAGGAGGCCGAGGTGAAGGCGCTGGAAGAGGCGCTTGCCCAAGAGAGGGCAAAGAAGGAGGCGGAGGAAAGGGCCCACGCCGAAGCGACGGCTAAGGCCCAGGAGGACGCCGCCAAGAAGGAAGCCATCGAGGCCGCGCGACGGAAGGTCGCTGAGGAGAAGGCCAAGACGGAGGCGGAGCTGGCAGCGTTGGAAGCGCAGAAGGCGCGGCTGCAGCAGGCCCGGAAAGCCGAGGCGGCTTGTGCTCGAAAGGAAACCGAAGCGCGAGCTGCCGCAGCCACCGCCGCCGCAATGGAGGAGGCAGAGGCCAAACTCCGCCGCGAGACTCCCCCGGGAGCATCACGAGTGGAGACCCTTCGAAAGCTTTTCGAAGGGGACGCCTCCTCCAGGATGGCGCTGGATGAGGCCGACACGGGCAGCAGTGGGAGCGGTGGCACCACCGCCCGTCGACGGAGGAAGGGCAAGGGGAAGACCCCCGAGAGGCCGCGGAGGCCAGCGGGTGGGCACCCCCACGACAGTGACCCCTTCTTCACCGCCAGTGACGGGGATGAACGAGGCCGTCGACATCGCCAAGTGGTGGCTTGGACGGGCGGAGGCGGCGGAGACGTCCCCATGGAACCGGAAGGTGAGGATGAGGATCTCCCTCCTCCCTACCGGAGCTCGGAGTCCTCCGAGACCGAGACGCCCAGGTGGGGCGACATGGGCGAGGATGACGACATGGACTTCGGCATCACGAGGAAGCGCCCATCCTCGGACCCACCGAGGCGACCCGGCGGAGACCCACCGGGACCCCCCGGCGGAGGACCATCAGGACCCCCTGGAGGACGCCCACCGAGTGGACCCCCTGGAGGCGGACCACCGGGCGGGGGAGGACCCCCTGCACCGGGCGGACCCGGCGGAGGCCCTCCTGGAGGACCCCCTGGGGACCCCGACGACCCACCAGGGAACGGCGACCCGGATACCACCTGGCGGTGGATTGTCTACCTCCGCAGGAGGGTCTTTTCCCTCGAGTGCGAGGTAGATACGGGCAAGGTCGAGATGGCTCGCATCCCCGGGGTCGCCGCGCGCGCGCAGAAGGAGCTGGACATCGCCAGGGCCGAGACCAAGTCGCTGACCAACGTCGTCAGCGGCCTGCAGGGGAGGCTGGATGCGCTGGAAGCCCGTGGGAGCGTCGGCAGCGACCACCCACCCCTGGAGTCTGGCTCGTCGGACGACGGCTGGGGACCCGGACCAGGTCCAGGCAGACCCCACGCCCCCGGCGGAGCCCCCAGGAGTCGCCCCAGCGCCAGTGCCCCCTCTCTCACCGCCCCCTCTCACCACAGCGCGGGCCGCCGCAACGAGCGCGTGCCACCCGGCAGTGGCAGTGAGGAATGGCGCGATGAGTGGCTCAGCGCGGACTACCACAACCGCCGTGCCCCACCGCGGACGCCTGTACGCCCCCGACGCCCGGCACCAGCCCCGGCGCCAATCCCCAGGGCTGGAGGACGTTATGGTGGACTCAGGGATGAGGTCCCCAGAGGAGACGTGGAGTGGGATGTCGGCGAAGGTGAGGACCTGGACCTGGACCTGGAGGAGTTCGACATCAGCCCGCCGCGTGGTGTACGACAGGAGGCCGCTGAACGCAGCCGCCGGCGCCGTGATGAGGATGCGTACATGGATGCAGTACGGCGTGAACATTTCGGTTCAGCGTACGTGGAGGAACCGCGGCGTAGCCACAGGGATTCCATGGAGGAGATGGACGTGGCGGCCGTGGGAGTCCGTGGGAGAGGCCGATGGGAACCTCGGTCGACCTCGCGGCCGGCGTTCATGGTCTCTAAGGCCGCGGATGCCGCCGTGTGGGAAGACTTGAAGGACATCAAGCCCCCCATGTACGACGGCAACCCCCTCAACCTCGACCGCTTCTTGGAGAAGCTGGACGATTGGGGGCTGACCGTCACTGAGGACCTGCCTCCCGCTGATGCGGAGAAGTATGTCTTCAAACGGTTCAGGTACCGCCTGCCGGAAGTGCTCGGAGAGCTATACTTCATGGCGACCAAGGAGGGGAAAATCAAGACCCTCAAGGAAGCCAAGAAGTGGCTCAACGAGCAGGAGCGGGTGGACGCTCCGCAGGTGGCTGCCAAGCGCTGGAAATCCATCAAGCTTGAGCATGATGGACGGGAGATCCGCCTACGGGAATGGCGTGACTTCCGAGGGAAATACACCCTCTTCCGCCGCAACGTGGAGGATTGGAACGAGGGTGACGAGCAGGCTCGCCTGCTCTCCATGCTACCGGAAGCATGGATCAAGAGGGTCACCAAGGAGGAATCCAAGAGGGCCAAGTCCAACCACACGGTCAAGATGATGCTCCCCAAGGAGTATCATACGAACGTGGTGGCTTGGGCGAAGAAGAACGTGGCCCGGGATGTCAAACGGCACTCCCTGCGGAACGCTCCTCTCATCACCGTCTCAGGCGATCGCGAGAAGACCGCGATGTGGCGCCTTGACGATTGTGAGTTGAGCGGCCAGACCATCCGTCTGCAGCCCATCCCGGCGCGGATGAGCTGCGACGAGATCCTGGAGTGGGTTGGCGAGGAAGTACTCAAGGAGTACCGAAACCTCCACCACACCCGCGGGTTGAGGCCCGGCGACCGCGACGTCAACTACGTTGGCGAGGGACCTGGCGGGGAAGCTGCCATGGACCCAGCGGGAGCCGGCGGCGATGAGACTCTCGTCGACGATGACGACGACGATGAGCCCGCCGAAGTGGCCGTTTGCGCCTTCGTGGCCAAGAACCTGAACGCGGGGAGCAAACCGGGAAACTGGAAGCCCCTGCAGCAGGGTTGGAGGAAGCAGGAGGAGAGGGACCCTCGCCGTATTGGCGACCCTCCGCTGTCCTTTGGGGAGTTCATACGAGCTCACCCTCAGGGCTGCTTCGTGTGTTATGGGAGGAAGCGAGGCTTCAACCATGACCACCGAACATGCCCCATCCACAAGGCCGACACGGACGCTTACAAGAAGGCGCACGGGTCGAAGAAGCGTGCGCCCGCGGGTATCCGGGAAGCCAAGATGGAGGTGGACAAGGACGAGCTGGCCAAGCTGATGTCGTCGGTGGGGACCGAATTGGCCAAGGAGATCCAGGAGATCAAGCGGAACTGGGTCCCCAGATCGGACAACAAGAACAAGGAGAACAACCAGAATGACCAGAACAAGGACAAGGACAAGAACAAGGGTAAGAAAGGGGGAAGGAAGAAGGGCATCAACGACGTTGAGGCCGAGGAGAACACCTCCTCTTCCACAACCGACGCCCCCTAGCGGAGCCCCTGCAGCCAAGGGCCCCAGCTAGGGCAGTCGCAGGATGGTGACGTGGGAAGCGCCGAACCATCCCAGTCGGGAGTCGATGAGCACAAGGGGACTGCCGCGGGCGGAAGGCCCGGTCCGGCGCCCAGTCGCGGAGGCGGGGTGAGGGCAAGTGAAGGCACGAACCCTTGCACCCGTCCGTCCTTCGCGACCAAGAATGTGTTTGATGTACTACAGCATCTATCCGAGAGTATCGGAGGATCACCCGGACCGCAGCTGGATGCTGCAGATGGGCAGCCTGAGCCCATTGTCCACGACCTGCACCAGTCGCTTTCGGAGCTTCTGGAACGGCCGGAGATCCTGAGTTTGCACGCCGTGCGCCGTGTCGGTCGCGAGCGGCAGTTGCATCTTAAGGTCCGTGCCTTATGCGGGGAAGTGGAAAAGGTTTTCGACGTGTTGGTCGACACGGGAGCTCAGGTCAGCTTGGTCAAGGCTGGCCTACTTCCACCAGAGTGTCTGACCGACAGTCGGAAACCTGTCAGGCTGAAGGTGGCGAACGGCCAGTACATGGTGGGAGGCACGAAGGAAGCGGCCATTGGGCTGCAGTTCGTGAACCATCGTGAGCTGAGCCGCCCAGACCTCGGCAAGGAAATCCTCCTGCACGGTAGCTTCTACGAGGCCGAGATGGACTGGGACATGATCGTCGGGTACAACTTCATGATGGAGACGGACTCCGGCGTCCTCCCGGCCCAGACTTCCATGACCCTGTACCAGGACGACCAACTCTCGTGGCTTTCGTCACCTGAGCACCATGTGGAATGCCAATGGATCCACCCCGAACGCAATCAGCTCGAAGTGGCCGCGCTGGACACTGAGCCAACTGGTCCTGCAAACCAGGAGTACGACGTAAGGCCGGAAGTGGCGAGCCGAGTTGTCGCGGACTTGGGAGCTTCGGATCTGGCCCTGGATGCGTTCTCTTCAGGAACCTCCGCCCATCTGCGGGTGTGTGAGAAGTACTGGAGCGCACAGGACTCCGCGTGGAAGAAGCACTGGGGTCCGCATCAGGGATTGATGTGGATCCATTGCCCCCGTTGGGACATTCCAAGAGCGATAGCGAAGATTCGCAAAGACCGCTCCAAGGCAGTGCTGGTTGTTCCTATGGGATGCACCGAGGAGGAAAGTACCCGACATTGGGTAGCCTCATTGACCAACATGACCTTAAACAAGGTCGTCCTACCGGCTGGAGAGAGTGTCTATCAGGACGCTAAGGGACAGCCCATGCCACCCCAGAGATGGCCAACGGAATTCCACTATGTGGATGGGGGCCTTGATCAGGCCGACACCACGGACTTCGTGTGTGTCAACCGCATCATAGCGGAGCCTTGGAGGCAATGCTTTGCGGTTCCCCCTGTTGACATCGAGGAATCAGAATCGGAAGAGCCCCTCACTGAAGAGGAGTGGGATCTGGTTCAGGGGTATATGGATCAGCCCTTTCACGACTGGGGAAACCAGCGTGAGGGCAAAGGCCAGGACAAAGCCTGGTGGGAAGTGGACTCGATCGTCTCTGGTTCCTATGACGGGAACACCTTCGTGCAGAGGGTGCTGGACCACCTATCCAGCCAGGACGAGCCAATCGGGGGTAACCCATCCACCTACGGCGATCTATTCCGAGGCAAGACCAGAGATGGCCCCTTGGGCCACCTGGGAAGACCACCTGAGCCGAAAGCGAGCGAAGTAGCTACCCCTCAAGTAAGCTCCGTGGTTCAAGTGCCCGGAAAAGCCAAGGCGGAGTCCGACGATTGCCCCAAGATCCAGGCATTGAGGGCCAGGCTGAAGCAGAAGTATGGTGAGACCTTCTTCAGCTGAAAACCTGTGTTCCCCCCACCGGTGCGTGGACCGTATGGCGAGGCCAAGATACGACTGAAGCAGGACCCCCGTGTGTATCGGCACCGGGAGTTTGCCCTGAGGGGCGAGAGGAAAGAGGCCATGGAGAAGATCCTCCGTGACTTCATCCAGAGAGGCTGGCTTGAGCCGTGCCACTCCGAGTGGGCCTCTCCCTGGTTCGTCGTCCCCAAGAAGGTTGCCGGTGAGTGGCGGCTCGTGGTCGACTACCGCGGCCTGAACGCCCAAACGCAGCACGACAGCTATACGCTGCCCCTCATTGAGGACATGCTGCAAAAGCAACAGCGGCGGAGGATCTTCACGGTGATTGACCTGAAACATGGTTATCATCAGATGCCTCTCGCCGAAGAGTCCCGTGCCTGCACAGCCATGAGCACCCCACTTGGACCTCTCCAGTGGAAGGTGATGCCCATGGGCGTTACCAACGGCAATGCGGCTTTTCAGCGGATGCTGGAGAACCTGCTTGAGCCGGTGCGCGACTGTGCGGACCCCTTCGTGGACGACGTGATCATCGCGTCCGGGGACCCCAGCATGAGCTACGAGGAGCTCCTGGAGGCACACGAGAGGGACGTCACTCGAGTGCTGGACCTTCTGGTTCGGCACAAGCTCACGGGCAGCAGTGACAAGGCCACCATTGCGGTAAGCGAGGTGGTCTTCGCTGGCCACGTAGTTGGGAACGGGCAGCGAAAGCCCATACCTGGCAAGGTGGCTGCGATTGAGCACTGGGAAAAGCCCAAGACGGTCTCTGAGCTACGGGCGTATCTGGGGTTCTGCAACTACTACTCGGGGTATATCAAGATGTATGCCGAGTATGCAGCCCCCATGACGACCATGCTCAAGGGCAACCGAGAGGAGACCAAGAAGGGGTCCAAGAAGGCTCTGGTCTGGACTGAAGAGTCCGACCGTGCCTTTGAGGGGATGAAGCAGGCGCTGCTATCCGCAGTGGGTCTGCACCTCGTGGATCCCGACCGAGGGTTCGTCCTGCGCACCGACGCTTCCGACTACGCCGTTGGCGCTGTGTTGGAGCAAGTGCTTGACGACGGGAGGCACGTGCCCGTGGCCTTCTGGAGCCGAGTCCTGGCGGAAGGCCAGAGACGGACGTGGACGCCTCGTGAAAAGGAGGCGTATGCCATCGTCATGGCTCTCAGGAAATGGGCTGGGTACATAGCCCTACATCCCGTCACCGTCTGCACCGACCATCAGAGTCTGCAGTCGTGGCACAAGGAGCACGTGGACACCCCCTCAGGTCCCGCCTCCCGACGGGCAAGATGGCATGAGACCTTGGCCAAGTTCGACCTAACGGTTGTGTATATTCCTGGAAAGGATAACACCGTGGCGGACTGTCTCAGTAGGTGGGCCTATCCCGCCAGCAAGGGCATGACGGACATCTCTGCCCATGGCGATGAGGCTGAGACCGCTGAAGCCAAGAGGATCATCGAAATGGAGCGCCTGATGGAGGAGGAGGGTGCCAAATGCTTCGTCGTCATGGCCGCAGATGCCCCCCTCGCGTCGAGGGTGAGCAGAGCGGTCAGTGTACTCGCCCCTGAGGGAGCTGAGTCCGACAAGCACCTCTTCCCGAAGTCTTGCCTCCAGGACGACTGGACCGACAACTACACCAGGTCTGAGGCCTTTGCGGCCGAGTATAGGGCTGTGACCGACCCTGACGACGGGCAGAAGTGGCCAAAGGGGCTGACTGAGGAAGATGGCAAGCTCTACCGGAATGGTAAGCTGCTAGTACCAGAGTCCCGGGTGCTCGAGCTGTGTGAAGCTTGGCACCACCACATGCTGCACCCAGGGGTCAAGAAGCAAGCTCTTGACATGCAGCGTCGGTTCGAGATCGACCATATCGTTCTCTACACCGCCATCAAGAAGGTCAGGAAGGGTTGCTCGGTCTGCCAGGCCTGCAATCCCGATAACCGGAACTTCCGGGGGGAACCCCAATGGACCCCGGTTCCTGACCAGCCCATGGAGAGCGTGGCCATGGACGTCTTCTCCATGCCCGAGGTGCACATTGGCAAGGAGACCTTTGACTGTGTGGTTCTCTGTGTGGACCGCCACAGCGGCTACGTTGTAGCCGTTCCGGCACGCAAAAAGGGGTTGCTTGCCAAGGAAGTGGCAGTCATGATGATTCGTCATTGGCTGACCGTCTTTGACATCCCCCGCACCATTTGCAGTGACCGAGGGCCCCAGTTTACTGGTGGCTGGTTCAAGGCTATGTGTTCCCTCATGGGAATACGACATGCCAAGAGCGTCGCCTATCTCAGCCGGTCTAACGGCCGTGCTGAAGTGGCTGGACAGCAGCTGTTCGAGAAGCTGCGCAAGATCCACATCACCAATCCACGTCGGAACTGGTTTGAGGAGATGTGGCCTGCTCTGAAGGCCCATCATGACACCCCCACTCCGGGCGGTTTGTCCCCTCACCAGATTCTGTTCGGCAGGGACCCCCTGGGCAGGGGACTTCCCTTGTCCGGTAATGGCATGGCTATGGATGCCAAGGAATTCTTTGCGCGGCAAGAGCAAACGGCGCGGGACATCCGCCAGCAGCTCGAGAAGGAGCATGCTGAGCGTCAGAAGTCCGCCCCGAGCTCGACAGCGCAGAGGTTCAGGGTGGGAGACCCGGTGTGGGTGATCAGACCCCGCCCCATGGGCACCCACCGCACCAAGACCTGGTTCACACCTGGAGAGGTGGTCCGCAGGATTGGTGAGGACACCTACCGCATCAAGGTGGGTCACGGACAGTTCCGGGAGCGCCACGAGAGTCAACTCCGTGAGCGGGAACCCGACCTCCGTGGCCGACATGTGTCCCTGGACTACGCCAAACATGAGGCCGACTCGGACGACGACTATGCCGAGCAGGACGACTATACAGTCGAGAAGATCCTGGCTCAGCGTCCGAAAGCCTCGGCACCTGGAGGTCTGGAGTTCAAGGTTCGTTGGCGAGGCTATGGGCCGTCCCACGACACCTGGGAACCCGTCTCCTCATTCGTGCCGCGGGTCAATACTCCCTTCATGGAGTACATCCGCAAGCACAAGACCAAGATCCACGTTTCGGACTTGGCAGCACTCACCCGGGCGATTGCAGCCAGGGGTGCCTGATCAGCGCCCTGAGCTCTCCCCTGATGCGTTTTGAGCGCTTGTGAGGCCGACGAATCGTCCCTTACTTGCTTGCTCTCTCCCATCTTTCGGTGACAGAGTGGCCATATACCCCCCCTGCTGAATCCAGAGGAGGATGGCCCCTCTCTTCAATTCTATTCGTCACTCCCCCCCCTGCTGAATCCTTGGGAAACCAGGTAGGGCGACTGACCTTCATATTTTTGAGCTCTTGGGGCCTTGAAGCCCATACGTCGTTGCGCAACGGATGCCGCTGTCATCGGCATTGCGAATTTTTGGTGTGTGGTCTGGTTCCATGGCACTTACGGAATCCAGACCAGTCGACGTGTGTCAGCTGACTATATATGACCTGAACTCAGGCGTTTTCCCGTCCACCCTCCTGCATTGCCTTATCCTGACCGTGGCGTGGTTTGGCGCTCTGTCCAGAGCGTGTTTACACGCCTATTTACCCAGATTGTTGCTTGTTTTTCTGCCCTCCAGGATATGTGCATCTGTATGTTAAGTGTCATCAGCCCATCGCTGAGGGATGGACTGTTTTTCACCACGAATCGGGATACAGAGGCACCTTGAGTCGCCGTGTACATGTTCTTACAGCCTGGTCCGGCCTGGACCAGTACCTGATTACATATTCTACTGTTTGAGTGCCCGTGATACCGTGTTGCCCTATTCGCTGTGATGTGTGGAGATCCTGATGGCGCCAGGCGGGAAGCCCAGTTGCCTGACTACACTCCCAGCGGTCCGCCACTGTCAGTCCCAGTGTGAGCCTACCGATTCGCAGACGCACTTGCATTCGGATGGCGGCCTCCGGTGCTCCTGACCTCGGTCAGTCTGCCTGGGAAACTGGTGGTTTGAGGAGTCGACGCCTCCGCCCACACTGCATGAGGACTGCCTCATGTATGGCCTTCGTGGCAGTAGGGCGAGGGAAAAGACGGCCTTGATGCCCGATCCCTTAAGGAGGAGTTCCCTTAAGATCTGGGGTTCTTAAGGAGTTCGACTATGGCACTCTGGACTCGCGTCGTATGGATATGGACATGGTGCGCCCGAGGAAGGACCCGTGGGGACTCTCCCCAGTCGGCGGGCCTTGGGAAGCTTGGGGTAGCCTGATGGATCTTTGTGGTCGCTCTCGACTTGTGGGACCACCTCGGTCGTCGTGTGTCGCCTATGTTGGCCGTGTATGCCACTGCCACTGTGGTGGTGACCGTAGCAGCCGGCACCCGGTGCGCCTGGTATGGGTTAACGGGTCCTTTGGATGCCGAACAATCGCCGCCAGGACCCGGGACTTGATACTTGATACTTGATACTATACATGTGCTACGAGCTTATACAACATCATACCTATTCTACTGTGACTTACTGAAGTGAGGATGTGACACCCCCCCCCCTTCAGAAGAGGGTCCTGGGTACCCGCTGCCATGCGTGTTGTTATCGAGCCCCCCCCAGGGTTTGCTCTAAGGAGGGGGGTGAAGCGGTACCCAGAACCCCATGGCCAGGTTACGGCATACAACCGGTCTCCGGTCCACTAACCCCATGTACGGAAGTGTTCCGTGCCGTGAAGCCCCGCATCGGCAACCGATGCACCGCCAGCGGAGATTTGTGTATCAGAATATCAGGAATCAACAGGGTTTTATTTTCATATTGTTTCCGTCAATTTTTACGCTTCCGTTCTGATACTCACTGTTTTGACTGCTGGCGGTTGGATCGCGACTTTACCGTAACCGCCAGTTTAACTGTAATTAATGAAAATTTTAACGCTATCCGTCACGAAGGCTCCAAAGTCGTCAGGAACTGCATGGATGCTTCCGCAATTTTCACATCTTACACTCGCAACCTTAATCCGAATTTTTCAGGATATCGAAATCGGATTTTCGACTTCGACATCCCCGCACTTGATTTGACCTCTTTCGAGTGGACCTACGTGCTTCCTTATGCAGGAATCAACTTTCCCTTTATCCTGCCCTCCATTTGTCTTAAAGCTGTGGGCAAAACAAAGTTGATTCGTGAGGCCACTTGTGAGGGTCATATCTCGTGCCGCTTGCGAGTATTGACGATAAGGAAACGTGGGATGTATTCACAATACTCCCGACGTAATTCAGGAAGCATTATATGCCCTGCGTTTCCACACGTGCGCGCTAGTGTAATGGATCATGGTCAAGAGGGTAGAGTTTGCGTTGTAACTCTATGGCCATGATGTTGCGTGCGTTAAGATAACTTTCGAGTGTAGCGCGCAAGTTTTGGTGTTGCATAGGAACTCTCCTTGAGTTCCTATGAGCGATTGACACAAAGTTATGCCCTTGGAGGGGCATGACATATCGTGGTGGGAGCTACCTTTTTGGGCAATATGTGGTATGTGCCATGTGTTGTGTTGCGTGCCCATTTGGCGGGTCCATAGCTCCAAGCCGAACCCGCCAATGGACCTCATATTGTGCAAGCCCCTTCTCCATACTCCCCACGATCAATTGCAAGCCTAACCTTTGTGAAGAGAAGCTTGTGTGGTGGTCCCGAAGCGATGCGTTGGGAGCAAGGTGTGTATTTTGCAATTTTCCATAATTTCATGTGCCCACTTGGGAGGTAGCGCTCGTAACCTTTCAAGGCGCCCCAAGTGGAGCACATATGTGGGATCGGAGGTCATTGGTGTCAAGTCATTGTGTGTAGAAGGATTAAGTGATTGCACGATCCAAGCCGAAGATATTATAATATAATTATGCACCTTTCAAGGCACTTTTGTGTGTGCTTGTGCCAATTTTGCCATTTTTGGCCCGTCATGATGTCAAGTGGCGACCGTGTATCTCAACGTGGCGCTCAATTGACATCATGACCCAAGTATGTTATGAGGGTACATACTTCGGTCCCCAACATATCTTGAACCCGGCGAGTAACTCCTCTTAGGCTTGGCATACCGTGGCCGCCATGTTGGCGATTTGGGACTATCCCAAATCATGGGCTCACTTGGCGACCCTGCCATTCCCAAAACCGGAGGAGTTGGGCGACGCCCAAAAGATATGTTGGACACATAGGACTTGATACCAATCCTATGGCACACCCTGGTCCGAGTCGGGCATGTGCCTCATTTGCCCCAACCATGAGTGTGCGCATTTTTGGCCATTTTGAGCAATTTTCTACTTTCGCTGCCCGCCGTGCACTATGTTCTAACCCTCGTGCACGCCGGACGCATGGACCAATGGACCATATATGACATGGGTGTTATGGGTAATGGTCCCCATGGTCCACACACCACGTGGGCGAAGCGGAGCCACCTTCGTTGAGGCGCTAGCCCAAAGTGAGTGTGGGCAATTTTGCCATTTTGGCATTTGTGGACCTGATTGGGATCGTCACCACGCCGAGTAGCATAGAGATCTTTGAGAGCCAAGTGCATGGGAGTCTCTGTTGGACTCCCGGTGGATCGCGTATGGAATGGCGGATCCGATCTCCAAGCCGGCGTGGAGATATACTATTGGGAGCACACCGAATTTTGGCTCATTTCAGGCAGCCAAAATGACCCCATTTTGGGACCCCAATTTCCCCCTTCCGTGTGGTCAATTGGCGGCCCCATTTCTCTAAGCCCATAGGGGGCCCGGACCTAAATTCAAGTTGTACACTCAAATATAAGTCCTAGGTCCTGCCTCCTACCCTGTGAGCCATGGGCCTTACCTTGGCCGGGCGAGCCACGCGTGGGAATGACGCCAATTTTGGTGGTTTTGGCATCATGACCCCACTTGACTCATCCGTGGTGCCCTGATGCCGGGATCTCAGAGGGAACCAGGTTGGGTGAGGATTCCAGGGAGTTCATACTCGAAGGGCATAGGGTCAGTTGCCTCATCCCTACCTCTGGAGGGTCCGGACGAGAGGTCAATTTTGGAGTTTTTCAAGCTAATATCAGTTTGGGCTGAAACAGCCCATTTTCAGCTACCAACTCCTGAGGGATAATGGCGGGGCCATATCTCTGGCTCAGAGTGGAGTTGGGACCTGCCGTTAAGGGAGCATAGGGAGCCACTGTCGGTTAGCCTTGGAGCTCCTTGGTTTCCAGGAACTCGCCTGTGGCTAGGCGGGACACCTCCCCCATTGGCAGGGTTTCAGGGTCCGGACTGAGCAGGGCATGGGTTGTGTTTGAGCCCCCGCCCTTACCAGCCACTGAGAGGGTCGGACCTGGGATTGGGATACAAGTTAGGATAGAGTGTCTATTGTCCTGTGATGCCCTTACCCCAGTCCAGTCTTAACCCCATGTGTACATATCCTGATGTGTTGTTGTACATACTTTTGTTCCCTCTTTGCAGAGTGGCAAGGATTCTGAAACGCTTTGTCACATGACATGAGCGCATTGATGCCCCTGTGAGCGTAGTGCTTTGCCTGCCTGCTCACTTGCGCGTGTCCCGCAGCGTCCCGTGGCCGGCCCCCCACGGGAACGCGTCAGGAGATGGAACAGAAGTTGGAGAAGCTTACAAATCTGGTACAAAATCTGAGCACTACTGGGCTCACTGGACCAGCGCCTACGATGGCAAGCCACCCAGCACCTACCTCCTCAGCTGCACCCACATCCACGCCTTACGGCGTTCCACATTCTCCAGCACCCCCAGCTTTTACTGGTTCACATCCAACTTTTACTGGAATTTCTGGTATCCCCCCTACTGGATTTACAAGTCCTATTGGGTTCAATCTGGGTACTGAAGGAGGAGAACCTTCGTCGGAGAGGTCTGTACTGTCAGTGGGTACTGTCGCTGATATTGATGGAGAAGCAAGGACCACCGTGAAGGAGCGATCAATGGCCTTGAAGAAGAAGGACCGGCAGCAAAAAGAAAATGAGGCCAAGATCAAAGAAAAGCAGAAGAAATTGAAGGAGATGAGACTGCATCAAGCCCAACCGACGCCGTTCGTGCAGCCTACTGTGGACCAGGCGTTGTTGGCGGCCGCAATTGCGCAAGCACAGGCACTGGGAGGCGCTGCAGTCAACCCAGTGTTCGTCAATCCGGTCGGCACAGCCCAAAATTTCAACCTGAACCACTTGCTGAACCCTTTGCACATGAGGCTGAGAGGGTCAGTAATGAAGCAGCCGAAGTTCTCAGGGCACCCAAATTACTGGGCGTCCTTCGAGAGGCAGTTCATGGTGTGGCTGCAGACCGAGAAGCTGGACAAGGAACTCTGGATCCTTGGGTTGATGGATTGTCTGACTGGCAAGCTCAGAGAAAGCACATACAATCTGTATGTGGAGAGGCAAAATGAAGGGAATCCCCTGACGTATGAGGAGCTGTACCGCAGTCTGAAGAAGAAAGGCTCTCGACTTCCTGAAGATCATTATAGAAACCGTCTGGAGAACTTCAGGGCGATCAAGAAATTATTTCTGGAAGAGATCCAAATTGCAAGGCAAGATTGGGAGTTTTTGGTGCAAGACGCGGAGAACTCTGGAGAAGGACTTTCTGAAGGCGAAATGAAGAAGATCCTCCTGAGCAAGCTCACGCCGGAGACCAAGCAGAAGATCAGGGACTCTCGGGCGGACCAAAAAGTTCTGGGCAACTGGGTTGAAGTCCGAGGATTGCCAGAAACTATGGGAAAAATGGCAGTTCATGAGTTACTACACTCTATCAGTGCTACTGGATTGAAAGACATCACTATTCGTGAGGGCAGATGGAGAGTTGGTTTCCACGATTCTGAACAGTCGGAGTTTTTCTGCAGCATGGTGGATGGAAAAGTGAAGTATAAGGGAACAGTTTTGAAAGTACGACCGTGGATCTTCTCGTATGGAGTCGAGCAGATCTGGGACCAACTTGAAAAGTATGCAAACTTAGAGCGCCAGAAGTCCCAGGATGCACATGGCTTCGGAGGCAAGGGCAACGCTGTTGGTGAGAAGGGATGCTCTGTGTGCATCGCCCTTGGAAAAGAAGGTCGAGCGGCGACTCACACGACCGCAGATCACAGATGGACGCCCTCAGATCTCAAGACAATTCAGTCCAAAATGGATGGAAAGGGAAATTCTCCCAAAAATCCCCAGCAGGATGGAGCACGAGATGCTGACCAGCATGGACGGGGAAAGGGTAAAGGGCAGTCCAAAGGAAAGAACAGAGACTGGACACCAAAAGATTACTCGCAGCAAGGCGGAGATCTAAGCGACTCAAGATGGACCGATGCTGGTGGAAAAAATGGTGGAAAAAATGGCCAAAAAGGTGGAAATGGCAAGGGAAAGTCCGGGAATCAAGATGATTCCAAGGTGAATGGCAACCCCCTGTACGCGGAGACGCCAGCGAACAAGACCTTCGGCAACAACAAGGATACTGGAGGTCGAGGCAAGGGCAGATCCAACGAATCCAACCCCAATTCCAACACCTCCAACAACAAAGGTCAAGGAGGTAAGAAAGGTGGTGCGGGGAAATCATTTGGAGGTCGTGGACGTGGAAAAGGAGTGAATGCTGTCGAAGCAGGAGAAGAATGGGTTGACGAAGGACAAGTACAGGACGTACAGCCGAACGAAGAAGAAGAATGGCAATAGGGAAGCCAACTTGACCCAAATCCCAACACTGGGGTTGAGTGGCAGGAGGAAAAACCCATCAGGGTAGTTGGGGCGGTGGATGGACGCTGCTGGGATCGACTGGCGCGGTCCTCCGGCCTCCTGTACCCTGCCTGGGTCCTCAGCGCTGTCCGGCGAGGCAAGCAGCGCCAGTTTGTCTGCTGGATCCAAGTCAGATCGACGGATGGTAAGGTTAAACTTGCCAGATGTCTGATTGACAATGGTTCAGAGGTCAATCTGGTGAGGAAAGGCTTTCTGCAGGAGGATGAGACGAAGATGTCCTCCACCCCTGTCCAGCTGGAGGGAGTCAGCGGACATCGCCTTGACGGTGGCGACAGAGAAGCAGAATTGGCGGTCGGGAGGTGAAACAATCAGTCTGGAGTGTGGAAGAGACGGTCACTAAGGAGTGGTTTGCTGGAAAATTCTATGAAGCCAGCATAAAGTATGATTTATTCCTGGGTCAACCCTGGCTTCACGCCCACCGTGTGTCGCCCATGGGACACAGGACATGCTTCCTCCAAGATCCGTCGACCAGCGACCCGTCCGACCTGTATTATCTGCACCCATATACCAAGAGTATCCACCAATTCAAGGAGAGAAATAAGCTGCATTTTCAGCAAGATGGGCAGGAATGGACAAGGAATCAAGAAGATTTCGACGAAGGAAAGGTGGATTCGTTGAACAGCAAGAAGTGGAAGTCAGTTTGCTATCGTGTAGTCGACAAATGGCGGGACATTCTGGTGGATTATTTCGAAAAGAACCACAATTTTCGTCCTGAAGTTGATGCTTTTGCAAACAAAAAGAATAAAAGATTTCCAAAGTTCTACGACGATGCCTGGAGTGAGGACTGGTCTGAACCTCTTTGGATCAATCCGCCCTTCGACGTTTTTCCTCGTGTGGTGCAGAAGCTGAAGCAATCCGGCGCAAAGGCGATTTTAATTGTCCCCAATTGGCCAAGACAAGAGTGGTTCAAGGACATTATGGACATTTCAATCGACATCGTCGAGCTACCGCACAAAGGCGTGAAGCTGTATTGCGAAGACAATGGCAAGCCTTTGCCACAGCGTTCGTGGAGCACGTTGGCGTGCTTAGTTGACGGGAATCTGGGAGATTATTGGCAAGATGGCAGTTAAATGGGAACAGAAGAGGTTATCTCAAATTCCTCAAGAATCGACGAAATTGAGGTGGATGAAGACGATCGAGAGCGGAATCCCGACGTATCGTCGCGGAAGGAGGGAAGGACAATCGGCGTCCCTCAAGAGAACGCCTCCATCCATTACAATTCGTCCCCATCAGACAAGAATCAAGCCAAAAAAGTCAAGCAGATTGGTTGAATTTCAAAAATAAGTCAAGAACGCAAGGAAAACCCTTCGAGAAAGGCCAGCAAGTTTGGCTTCGTAAGTCGGACGAGACCCTGAAGGACGACAACAAATTGTTACCTTTGTGGGATGGCCCATTCCAAGTCAAAAGTCAGCTAAGTGAGACTACATTCAACATTGAGATTGAGCCAGGCAGGCATCAAGAAGTACATCGAGATCGTTTGAAGGCCGAAGTACCCTGCCCCAAAGGAAGGTTCAAGCCTCTCTTTTGGACTTCGAAGTACCTGAGCGACAGGAAGATGGTCACAAGCAGTTTCGAGTTGGAGAAGATTCTTGAGTACAAGAAGAATGCTAGAGGCAAGTGGTACTTTCTGTGCAGATGGAAAGGATTCGGTCCAGAAGAGGACAAATGGGAGCCAGCTTCAAGCTTCATCCATGGGTATACGGACACTTTCATCAAGTTCCTGAAGAAACACCCTGAGATTGACAAACAGCTCTCGCTGATCAAGGATTGTGTCACCAAGGAAGACTTACAAGCACAAGAAGAAGCTCCAATCGTGGCATCATCCATCCCTGACAAGATCTGATCAGGATTTGGGTCGCCGAAACTTTCGAAGAGGTTTACGGTCGACATATACCCTTGGCATGGGGACAATACAGTCCTGACGCCTCGTCTATGTGGTTCGACGAACAGATGATGGGACATTCTGGGGTCATCCTGGTCATTCCATCCATCATTCCCATCATGGTCATCATGTGAATCATGTGCTTCATCTCAGATGATTCCAATCCGAAGATCCGAAAGGCCATTATCTTCAACCACGACGACACTCTAGTGTTTAGCTGTCGGCTGGACCCCTCTACTCGCCTTGGGAAGGACTCGTTCGAGTTCGTGCTCATTACAGAGATTCTGGCACATGACTGAGTCTGATCCATTTCATGTGTTTGACGGATATGCTGAGAATGTGATCTCCATCAGCTCTTACATTGAGACAGTTGGTTTCTCTTCCAAACGACCACTGTCAAAGGGCTTATATAGACCAAGTGACGACGATGGTGTTCTTACTTGTGTCGACTCGCTGTTCATCTGTGGATTGTGTTGGAATCCCCCTCAGAAATCAGCTCAATTTTGGCAAATTCCCAGTACCAAGCATTGGATGCTTATACATTCTGGGACTATAACGAGTCAATTACCCCTTCTGGCTCATACTGGATTAAACATGAAGCCCTGGGAACAATACTGACAGTGTGATGTACAGCACTGGGTTTTCTTGGCTATCATTACTTTAAATGATTGGATTTCCATCATGGGATTCATCATCATCATGAGGATTTGACCTGGATTGGCTATGAATGAGAACTGGATTTCCGTTTAACACTACACACAGTGTCTATCGACATTGAATTGGACCTATTTTGGCTTGCGGTGAGTCTCGCCACCCTGAATCCGTGTGCGATTCACTGATTTTGGTCGCAATTCAGGCACATTTTGTACCATAATCTGGCATCTGGTCTCATGACTGCAAATGACACCAGCCAGTTTCACACATATTGGACTCCATGAAGGGATACCCTATTTTTCTGACGCTCGACGACATGGCGACGCTCGTTTTCTGTTTTCTGGCAGTGGGATGTCAAAGCCTGGTTTCATCATGAATCATGGATCATGGATCATCATGTACATTCTTCACTCAGACTTTCAATTTTCGAATTTTCGAGCTTGAACGAAGCTTTTTCTGTGTGCCCTAAGGTACCTATGCGTTTCATTCAAGTCGATGGCCATCGCAAAGCACAGATCAGCACAATTTTGCTCAATTCAGCTCATTTTCACACATTTTGCCTTAGATTGGTCAGTTTTTGGTCACTTTCGCCGTTTCGTTCACTTCACTTGACCCAGCCTGACATACTGGCGTATGTTTCCAGAGGGGGAGTGTAACGGCAGCAGTGACAGCACTCAATTATACACTGATGTGATCAGAATTTCAATGATTCTCAGATGTACATTAGTGCAGTAAATTTTCCGCTTCATTTCATGTTTTCCGTTCGCCGCCAGATGTCGCCTGTGAGCGCGCGTCGAGTCGCATTTGTCTTTCGTGATTTCCCAATCGGATTTATTTAAATTATTTCGAATGATTTCACGTCGTGTCATTAGTTGCGATGAATGCGCATTGAGATTCTATGTCTGCTCCATTTTTGTAGACCGGGTTTTCGTACTCTTCATATCTCACCATGGAGTTCAAAGGACTTACAAGTGCTTCGCATATGTCGCTCCAAGAGGCTGGATATGGGTCTGAAGAGGGTCAGTTGGGCTCGGAGATATCAGGGGCCCCTGGGGCATCAAGGCTACAGGCTTCGCAATCACAAGAAAAAGTAACCACTATGCAGCGGTTACAAGGGCTACCCTACCGGGACTTTTCGTAATCACCTTCCTGCGGCGCTGCGGTTGTCACCAGATTCCAGGTCAGCCTGTCCAATCACGTGCGACTAATGAAAGAGTGCAGGCGACTCGGATTTTTTCCCATGGGGCACTACAGCACCAGCTGCACATAAAGTCGATTCGGGTTCCTGCACAATCTGTGCATATACTTATATAGAGAATTTTGATGCAGATCGATTCATGCCAAATTTCTAGCACTTTCGTGGCCGCTTTGATGGATTTCGTAATTCACAGGGTTGTCGAATCTCGAATATTTTCCGTCGATTGTTTCAATTGGATGACTGTTAGTTGTTTGTGAGCATTTCTGGCACCATTTGTGTGTTTTGCAATGAATGACTGTATCGCAGAGCTTGTTTTCATGTTTAGCCTTTGGTTCTGCTTGGCACTTGGTTTCGTAGCTTTTCTGGCTGTGGCTCACTTCACCAATATGTCAGAAGGTATGGATTGTGCTTACCATATGTTTGAATCCAGCAAGGTTAAGTTGCGATTTCAAGGGTAATTTGTGATTGTGGCATGAATGATGACATTATGGTCCTGGTTTGTGAGGGTTGTCTTTATTGTTCAATTTGAATCACGATTGTCCAAGGCATTGGGAAGCGGGGGACACATTTGGGCCACTTGAAGGCTTCAACTTGATTACGGGGTCTAAACCCCCCCTGTAGGGACGACCCTCCCTCCCTCCAACCGTCAGCTCCCTCCCACAAGCCCCCGGCTCCCTTCCAGGTCAGCGTGTGCAATCACGCGCGACTAATGCGACTCGGATGTTTTCCCGTGCAGGGACACATTTGAGCCACTTGAAGGCTTCAACTTGATTACAGGGTCTAAACCCCCCCCCCCCCCCCTAGGGACCCCCCTCCCTCCCTCCCTCTGTCACCTCCCTCTTACAAGCCGCTCCCTCCCTAATAAAAGAGTCCAGGCGACTCGGATTTTTTCCCATTGCAAAAATGAACGTCGAAATTGTGCGTATTTGGATGAGTAATTTTAATAGTACACTGCTGAAATATCAAACTGACCAGATCAATGATCATAAGTCCGGCATCTATCTGTTTGATGCATGTGACACGCGTTTCGGAGGGTGCTCTGTGCCACCCCCGCATGGGAGCATCCCCGGCTCCTGCTGCCATGGAGCTCGTCCCTGATGGCTCCTTAAGGGCTTGTCCCCGATGCTCCTGCGGAGCTGGTCCCCGCGTGTTGGGACACAACTTGCGGGGACGGAAACCAAACCTTTGACTTTTGCAGCACTAGGCCACTACTTGGACTGCAATAGCCAGTGTGCCTTTGAAGGTCCAGTTTATCAATCGAATCTTACGTATCTCGTGGCAGAAATTTGCGAACAATAACCATTCAGAAATCAAACAAGGCAAGTGTTCTAGACTGTTCCTCCTCTTTCTCATAAAGGAAAAGAATGTTTTTCTGAGCGCTTGAACATCTTGCGGCCTCGCGCGTGTGCTTCAAAAGCGTTTGGCACTATTCTTACGTACAGTTTTGCATTCGTCTTTTTGAGTCGGGTTTTAACTTTTTCAACTATCTGCTTCGCAGAATACACTAGCAGCCCAGCAGAAATCGATTTTACTAAAGCTGAGGCAGATGTATGTCAGCAAAGGCGTTTCGTTGGAAGATGCTACCCTGGTGAGAGAAACCCTCAGGAAGGTATTTTTTTGAACGCTTGCACTTGTGTGCTGCGACATATTTTGCACTGTAGAGGCAGGCATGTTTGTGTCCGACTATTTGTAGACATGTTGGTCTTTTTGTTTGGCATCTCTCTGTCAAGGCTTTCCATATGTATGGATGTTTAATGAAATTTATTGTAAGATGGTATTGGTGTATTGAAGAAGGGAATTCATGACAATCAACAATTAGGTATCCTCTTACAGGACGGGTTAGCCAAGTGTCAAATGTACCTGCACTTACCACATTCCATGTTGCCACCACATATTTTTGTTTTAGATATTGCATGGGTCAAACAATCGAAACTGCCAATTTCGGGCAAAAGAAGACATGAGCCGAAACAGCATGATAGATTTATTGCATTCGCTGATGCAAGTCGTCTCTATCTTCATTCTCCCATGTGGTCAAGTATTCATTTTCTAGTTTGGCGCATTGGGTTGAGTAAGTAAGTAACTAAGGGCGGCCGCGTACGCAGCCTCATCTGACATCTCCTTGCTTGTTTTACATGGTGGCCGCCTCTGGCGGGAAGGAGAGCTCTCCGGCATCAGTTCCCCTGGCGACCCCTTTCTCACCTCACGGCCGAGAACTTCAACCAGGTTCCCTTGGGGCATGACCCGCGGTAGGTGTCCTTCAGTCGCTGCCCTCACGGTCTCAGCTCCTTCCGGTCGGCCATCGAAGGATCCTTCGGCCTTCCGCCCCTGGCAGAGCCTTTCGGGCGCCTGCAGGCGGGTTTCCTGTGGATAGCCCTCGCCGACAGCGGAGCATTTCTCTCTGTCAACCACATTCCACCACTCCCCATCCCTCACGAGTTGGAGTACCCACTCGGCTCCGGGATGCACTTGGGTGTCGTCCATCCGCGGCTGGAGTCCAGGGGGCGACCCTTTCCACGTTCCCCCAGGTCCCGCTCACGCGTGAACCTACGTGTACTTAGGCCATTGACCCGGGCACCTCAGGGTCAACCCTCACCCCTGCGGACACCTCACGGCCGTCCCGGAGTTCAGGGCATTTTTCGGACTTCCTGTGGCCAGGCTCCCCATGGTTGGCCCATGCTTCACCACTCCATGGCGACTGGTTTCCCAATCCCACGCGGCTGTTGCTTGGCGCTGTCGGCCTCCCTTCCCATCCCATGTCCCGTTCTGCTTCGCTAGTTCCCGTCACCAGCCCAATACCCGCGTCTCGTGGTTTTCCGATCCCATGGGGCCGCTGTGTGGCCCGTGCCACACCGCTTTCCTAGCCCCGTGCCCCCTCCCCATCCCTCATCCCGTGTTTATACCCCACCGGGCCGCCAGCAACCCCGTGGCGCGGGCCCACAGGATCCTCATCCATCCGGGGACCGTTTCGTGCTCCTTGCACGGGTCACTCCTATCAATTCCCCTTTTTCCGCGCACTCAGCGCATTCTCCTCCGCACGTTCCTGTCCGGGTCGTCTGGCCACGTTTCCCATGTCACGGCACCTTTGGCCCACCTATGATCAGGCACGAGAACACAGCGTGTCAAGGCCGCTGTGGCCTAGCAGGGACGCCAATACACGTACCCCCACTAGGGCTTGGAGGGGAGTTGTTTTCTGTGTTCGGTATGCTTGCACCGCCTGCTGTCTTGCGGTCCTTGACGTCGTCTTGCATACCTCCTATGGCACATTGCCCTTCTGACATTTGTTCCTCGCCAGTCATGGCCGAGGGTCCTTCTTTCTGCTGTTCCCCCCATACCTGGCTCGGGCGTGCTGCTGTGTGTGTGATCTGCGCCCTGGGTCATGCTGGGTGGGCAGCCCATGAGTTCCACTTGTGTTTGGGCACAAGAACACTGCGCGTGTTTTTTTTTGTTGTTTGCGGCTGTGGCCTAGCAGGGACGCCACCACACGTACCCCTGCTAGCGCTTGGATGGATGGAGTGCTCCGCTGTCGTGCCCCGCCTGCGTCGTGGTGTCCATAATGATGCCACCTTTGTTGTGTGTGTGCCTCCGCCCTTGGTTTCGCTGGGTGGGCGGCCTCGGCTGCACCTCTTCACCCTTCTTGTCCCACCTGCAGTACGAGAGTCTCATGCATCGTGGGGGTGCGGAGAGGCGTAGCTACCAGCACTCACGTCTGGCCTGCTATACCCGGTGAAGGGCCCGCCTCAGCGCGGCTTGTCAAGCCCAGCTCTTGTGCGGACAGGCTGCCAGCCCCGGATTATCCAGTCCGGGGCGCCAGGCCGCCACTTGTCCCTGGATGATCCACCCTGGGGGACGGCGCCTACTGCTGCTTGTTCCGCTCCGGATGATCCAGTCCGGGGCGTCTGGTCTTATTGTACCGGTTAATGCTCGCGTCATGCTTCCGCCATTCCTTCTTGTTTTGCCCCGGATGATCCAGTCCTTGGCAGTTCTTGGCCTCGTCTCCGCTTCGCTGCATTACCACGGCCTCGCCGGGGTCTTCGCATCACTGCATCAGCACGGGCTCCTCCTCTTGGCTGCCGCACTGCCTCTTCATGGCCTTGTCCTCATGGCTGCTGCTCCCCTTCACCTCGGCCTCAGCCTCTTGTTTACCTCACTGCATCACCAGGGCCTTATCCTCCCCATGGTTGCACCACCTCTCCGCGACCTCATCCTGATCTCCGCTTCTTTGCTGTACCCCGGCCTTATCCTCACGGCTGCTTCTCTGCATCACCCCGGCCTCATCTATTGGCCTGTTTCGCTGCCGTACCATGGCCTCGTCCTCATCTTTGCTGCCCTGCGTCTCCTCGGCCTCATCCACTTCGCTGCCTCCCTGCATTTCCTCGGCCTTGTCCTTTGCGTTTTTTCCGGTCTTGTCTCCTTCGCTGCACCACCTTGGTCTTGGCCTCCTGTTTCCTTCGCCTCTGGCCGCCACTTTCCCCTGGACGCTCCAGCCCGGGGTTGGGGACCCCTTCGGGTTGATCCGCCCCGGGCATTCCTGCCCGGAGCGGCATACCATCTTTCCCCGGCCCCGGTGGTTGTGGCCGCTCCTTCTTGTTCTGCCCCAGATGCTCCAGTCCGTGGCATCTGCCCGCCACGTGTCCCTTGACTTTCGTGTCGCGGGTGCGGTGGCTCCTGCTGCCTGTTCCACCCCGGATGTTCCAGTCCGGGGCGTCTGGCCGCCCTTTGTCCCTGGATGATCCAGTCCGGGGTGCGGCGGCTCATCCTGCTTGATCCAACCCGGATGATCCAGTCCGTGGCGTTCGACCGCCGCTTGTCCCCGGATGGTCCAGTCCGGTGGGAGCCCATGCTCCTTGCTCCGTCCCGAATGCGCCCGTCGGGGGCGTCTGGCAGCCACTTGTCCCCGGATGCCCCAGTCCGGGGGGCGGCGGCCCCTGCCGCTTGTTCCGCCCGGATGTTCCAGTCCGGGGCGTCGGGACTCCTTCCTCCGCATTTTGTTGTCGCTTTGTTTCGGCCGCTCCTTCTTGTTTTGCCCCGTATGATCCAGTCTTGGGTACTCCATGTCTTCGTCTGCTCTTGGCTGCTAGTCCTCGGCCGCGTCCTGGTCTCTTCCTCACTGCATCTCCTCGGGCTCCGCCTCTTTGCTGCTCCTCTGCTTCTCCTCGGCCTCGTCCCCTTGGCTGCTCCACCTCATCCCCGCGTCCTCGTCCACTTGTGTGCATCGCTGCATCTCCTGGACCTTGTCCTCATGTTGGTTTCTCTGCTTCTCCTCGGCCTCGTCCTCCACTCCGCTTCGCTGCATCTCCACTGCCTCGCCCGCGTGGTCGCTTCTCTTGCTCTCCGTGGCCGGCGTTCCCGTCCCTGGCAATCGGCCGCCGCTTGTCCTCGGATGTTCCAGTCCGGGGGGCGGCTGCCCCTGCACCTTGTTCCGTCCCGTATGCGCCCGTCCGGGGCGTCTGGCCGCCACTTGTCCTCAGATGTTCCAGTCCGGGGGATGGCGGCCCCTGCTGCTTGTTCTGCCCCGGATGTTCCAGTCCGGGGCGTCGTGACTCCTTCCTCCGCTTTTTGAGGTCGTTGCACTTCGGCCGCTCCTTCTTGTTTTGCCCCGGATGATCCAGTCCTGGGCACTACTTGTCTTCGTCTGCTCTTGGCTGCTTGTGCACCGCCTCGTCGTGGTCACCCCTACTATGCATCTCCTCGGTCTCCTCCTCGTCGCTCCTCCGCTGCTTCTCCTCGGCCTCGTCCCCTTGGCTGCTCCACCTCATCCCCCCATCCTCGTCCACTTGTGTGCATCGCTGCGTGACCTTGGCCTTCTCCTCATCTTGTTTTCTCCGCTTCTCCCCAGCCTAGTCCTCCAGTCCGCTTAGCTGCATCTCCTCGGCCTCGTCCCCTTGGCGCCTGCTGCTCGTTCCGCTCCGGTTGTTCCAGTCCGGGGGGCGTCCACCGCCACTGCCCCCTGGATGCTCCAGTCCGGGGGGCGGCGGTTCCTGCTGCTTGGCCCGCCCCGAACGATCCAGTCCGGGTCGTCCGGTCTCTCTGGCGCGGCTTGGCCCTGTCTCCCCTGCGGTGTCGCTCCTCAGCCGTGGCTGTGTGGTCGTGGCGCGCACTGTCCGGTTATGCGGCACCCGGCGGCCGTTGTTGCCTGGCTCTTGTCCGTGTGCCGTGGTTGTTGCCGGCGGCGTGCCTCTCTGGCGTGCCTCGTGGCCCCGCGTGGTGCGCCGCGCCTCATCCGGTTCGGTCGCTCTCGGTGCTCCGGTCGGCTTTCCCGACGCCAGGGTGCCTTTCCCCATCCCGGGAGCTTTCGCCTCCGGATTTACTGGGCGGCGGCGCGGGGCACGCGGAGGCCGGCCGAGAACCGGCTTCATTGTGCCTGCCGCTGGCCCCCGCCCAGGCAGGGGCGCTGGGCTCGCTCCGCGTCGTACCCATTCGGGGCCCCACGATGGGGTTGTCCCTGGCGGGTCCCTCCGGCGTCTTTCTCGGGCTGCGAGCGCTGCGGTGGTTGGCGTGTGTGGACCCCGTCACTGACGCGTCCGGTTTCCCATACCGTCCGTCTTTCAACGGGGGACTCGGCCGGTGCACCGGGGCTGTTTCGTGTGGACGCCGAAACCTCCCCTTGCGGGTCGGCGGACGCCACGCCCGGGTCCCGTGCGTGTGTGCGTGTGCTCGTCCTTCCTGGCCGGGTCGGGCGGGCCGGCCTCCCGGGCGCTTTTTGGTGCGCCTCCCCTTTTCCTCTGGCCGCTCTGTCTTTCTGCTTTGCTCGGCCCCCTCCGGGCTTGGGTTGCCCCTTTCTTGGTCCTTTGTTTGCCCTCCCCTTGTTTCACCTCCCCCCCCTTTTCTTCTTTTGTTTCTTTTTTTCGCCGCGCGCCCCCTTTGTCTCTTGCTTTCTTTGGTCTTCGGCCCCGGGTGCCTTGGGCCTTGTCGCTTTGTTTTTCTGTCCTCCCCCCCCCCGGCCTGTGGTTTTTTTTCTTTTTATGCGCCCCCTTTGTCTCTGGCTTCCTCTGGTTTCCGGCCCCGGGTGCCCTGGGCCTTGGCGCTGTGTGCTGCTTGTTTTGTTGGCCTCCTGCTTCTTGGCTCTCCGTGCTCTCTCGCCTCGTTTGTGTTTCCCACCCGGCCGTTGGCTGCTCCCTGGTGGTTGCTGCCCCCCCCCCCCCCTTTCGTGTCTCGTGGTTTTCGTCACTGCCTTTCGAGGCTCGGTTTTTTTTTTCGTTGTGTGCCTCCGTTGTCTCTGGCTTTCGCTGGTTTCCCGCCCCGGGTGCCCTGGGCCTTGGCGCTGTGGGTTGTTTTTTTTTGTTGGCCTCCCGCTTCTCTGCTCTCCGTGCGCTCTCGCCTCGTTTGTGTGTCCCGCCTCGCCGTTGGCTGCTCTCTGGTGGTTGCTGCCCCCCCCACCCCCTTTCAGTCGCGCTGTTTTCGTCGCTCGGTGCTCCGTTTTTTGTTTTTTCATTCGCTCTTTCGTTCCGCGCCCCCGTTGTCCTCGCCCCCGCTGTCTCTGGCTTTCTCTGGTTTCCGGCCCCGGATGCCCTGGGCCTTGGCGCTGTGTGCTGTTTGTTTTGGTGGCCTCCCGCTTCTCGGCTCGCTGTGCGCTCTCGCCTCTTTTGTATTTCCCGCCTGGCCGATGGCTGCTCCCTGGTGGTTGCTGCCCCCCCCCCCCTTTGTGTCTCGCGGTTTTCGTTGCTGCCTCTCGGTGCTCGGTTTTTTTTGTGCGCCCCCGTTGTCTCTGGCTTTCGCTCGTTTCCGGCCCTGGCTGCACTGGGCCTTGGCGCTGTGTGTTGTTTGTTTTGTTGGCCTCCCGCTTCTCGGCTCGCTGTGCGCTGTCGCCTCTTTTGTGTTTCCCGCCTGGCCGTGGGCTGTTACCTGGTGTTTGCTGTCCCCCCCCCCCCTTTTGTGTCTCGCGGTTTTCGTCGCTGCCTCTTGGTGCTCGGTTTTTTTTTCGTTGTGCGCCCCCTTTGTCTCAGGCTTTTTCTGGTTTCCGGCCCCGGGTGCCCTGGGCCTTGGCGCTGTGTGTTGTTTGTTCCCCGCGCGGCTGGTTGTGGTGTCCCGTGTTTTGCTTCGTCCGGCGTCGTGTCGTGTGGTGCTGCGGTCTGTGGTGTGTTTTGTGCTGTACCTGGTGTTGTGTGGCGAGCTTGTGTGTGGTTGGGTTCTTGCGCCGTGTTGTGGTGCGTCTTGTTGTGCTGTTTTTGTTGTGCTTTGCTGTCGTGCGTTGCTGCATTGTCTGCTGGTTTTTTTTTCGTGGTCCCTTGCCTTTCCGTGGTGCTCCGTGCTGTTTCGGTTTCTGTGCTCTGCTTGTGCGGTGCGGTGCCGGTGTGCCTGCGGCGTTGCTCTCTGTGCGTTGCTCTCTTGCCCCTGCGGGGCTGGCTGGTGTTTTGTGTTGTTGTCTGTTGTGTTTGCGTGTTTGCTGTTGGGCCTGGCTGTCCTCTGTTGTCTCCTGTTGGGTCCTGGTGTCGTGTTTCGATGGTGTGCTGTGGTGTGTCCCTCAGTGCTGTGCTGCGCCGCGTTGCTGCGTGTCGTGCCGCCTGGTGTTGCGTTGTTGTGCGCTGTGTTGTTTCATTTTGCTCTGCTTGGTGCTGTCGCCCGCTGTGTCGTGTCTTGGGGCGCTGTCCATCGTCCTGTGGTCCTGTGTCTTCGGCGCTGTGTTTTGTCTTGTCTCGCCGCGCTGTGTGTGTTTTGCTGTGGTGTGTTGCTGCCTGGTGTTGTGCTTTGTGCCGTGTGCGTCCTGGGGTGTCCTGTTGTGCGTTCCCTGTCCTCTCCGCCCTGTGCGGTGTTGCTGTGCTTCCCTGCTCTCCCTTGGTGCCCTGCTCCCCTGTGCTGTGCCCTGTGGTGCTGTGCTGCTGTGTGGTGTTGTGGTGTCCTGTCCTGCTGCCTTGTTTGTTTGGTTTCTCCTACTTGTAAGACCTCTGCAAAATTGGTTTTTAATTAAAAAACAAAATTTTTTAAAATAAAATAAAATTATACACTACCCAACGCACGCACACTCGCACACTTGCAGGCAGCAAGACCATGTCTGCTTCACTGCCTTACCTGTCGACCCGCATTGGTGGCGGTGTCCGGGATGGTTTCACCTTGGTGGCTTCGGTGTCCTTGTCCTTGACGCCACGTACGGACCACCTGCAGCGAAAAGTAGGCAAAAGCGTCGAGGGTGGGGCACGGGCGGGAGGGGAAGGTACATGGTGAATGAAACAGGGCGTGTGGGAGCGAGGGCAGGGGCGTGGCGTGTTACGAAAATTTTTTCGAGTTTTACGCATTGCTCGCGACGCTGTTTTCTTTGCGTAGACGGTGATTTAGGCGACGACGGGCACACGGTTATGCTCCTATTAACGTTACGGCGCTTATGGTGCTATTTTTTTGTCTATTTAAGTTCAAAATTTTCGTCGTCGTGTTTTAAAGCGTTTCGCCGCGCACCTTTTGTCCTAGCCGGTTTGTAGGCTAATTAGCTTAATTTTCAGCTATTTAGAAAATTTTTTCGTCGTGTTTTTATTATCTTTTTATTTTGTTCTGGCGCTGAGGATCAGCGCGCGCGACGCATTGGGTTGAGCGTTAGCGACAACCATTCAGCCGTCGTGTCACAAGTGTTGCAAATCAAGACTGATTTAAAAAACAAATTTCATGTCAATGAAGGCACAGGAATATAGTTTGTTTAAAAAACAAAATATATAATAATGTGTTTGCATTTGGGAGATTAGGCCGATGGAAAAGTTGGCATTCATCTTTTTGTCTATTGTTAGTCGTCATTAGCTGCTAGGAGTCATGGTTTACACCGTTTTAACCTATTAGAAAATCCCGGAACATGGACAAGTGTTTCTAAACTTTAACGATCAAGGTGAAAAATGTTTGCGAGAAATATACCCAAATTTTGATATTGCACTGCAACTAACGTGTCCGTCACCTTTCCCCATTGTGCTCCTCGGAACCAATACAATTTGCGAACAATCATACGATGAAGCAGCGTGCATGGCAAGCAATCACAGAAATTGAAATATTTGTTTTGGAGCCATCTATATTTTGTCCGATTCTTTTGTTCGAACGAGTTTCCGAAAAAACCAACTATGATGACAATTTTCAACACCACTGCCGATCATTGCCAAAAATTATTTTTATGTATTAATTTATAAAAATAATTCCACCGTCTCTTTGGCACCGAGGTCCATAACTACACCAAATATGTGATGCATTTCTAGTTTTTTCCCAAAGTTGTTCCGAAAATGTGATTGCGGTTTGGCATGGGGCCGGCGAAATTACAAACTTTGCGACATGTGGTGTGCCGCAAAAGCGAGCACTCACATAACAAAGCCTGCCGCCGAGGACATGTGGAATCTACTTGCGAGGTGAAACACCACATTTTGTCTTCATTGTAGTGCCACCATCGTAGGGATTGATACATGCACTATACACCAACGGTTTGGAATTGCGACTGCTGTGTGCTCGCCAAATGGTAAACATAAAGCCCAATGCAGAGTAGGAAAACGTTGAGACGTACCAAATTCTGAAAAAAACTGATGTGCTCCTATGGAGCCGATCGGCTCCTAAGGAGCTGCTGGCTCCTATGGAGCCAGGGGACAAGCTCCTTGGGAGCACCGCCCGCGGGGACGAGCTCCGTGGGAACAGGAGCCGGGGATGCTCCTGTGCGGGGGCGGCACAGAGCACCACCCCCAGTTTCTAACTGCCAGGACTTGTCCAACTCAAATAAAGTAGGTAGGCATATGTTAGGATGCTCTAGGTGCTCTGCGGTGCATTTGTCTTATGGGTTTGACGTTTGTGTCGACATTGCGGTAGCGATTCCCTCACCTTGAGGCATTCCCCCCTCACCGGCTCATCTTGTCTGATGTACAGCTTGTTTTGCAACTCATGCAACTCAAGCAACAAGGGTACTTCCCCTCGTTAAAGCATGGGAAACTGTATCAGTATGAGTGTTTGTTGACAGTGATTTTTGAATGTTTGGAAAAAGGCATGATTTTAAAAGGATTTTTAGGACAGAAAAGATGTTTTTCAAGGTTTTTCATGATGAACGGATGGACATGCTGAATGCTACTTAGCCAACTGCATGAAACTAAAAGTTTCAGAAAAAGCGGTAAATCCCAATTCTTGGAGTCACAGACATGCCAGACCTTTATTGTGTAAATAAGCTTTGAGCTTTGTATCATTCTATACCATGTTTGTTGTATAGATTGGTGCTTTTCTTTGGAGAACCGAGACTGCTCATTGGAATGCTCAGTGGTGTGGAAGTCTTTTATTGATTTGCCTGCTGATCCTGCTCTATTGATTATCCAAAAGGTTTGAATAATACTTTGGAGGTTTTAACACCCCTGTCACTCAGTGGCCCATCAAGAGAAGGAACAACCTGGCGTGGATGTAGTTGCCTCTAGTTGCTTAATTTTTGCCAAGGGGGTAGGAACACACTGCACCAATTCAGGACAATTCATGTAACTCAGACTGGGTGTTCCAGACACCAAACGGTGCCACATGGGGCGGCACTGCCCATAGTGTCGCACTCACCATGGCCCAAAGGCGATAGTTGCACACATCTCCCCCCTACGGCAGGGAGGTCCTTCACTACTAGTTTTAGTTCAGTCGCTGATGCCGATGTTATGTTGGGTGCGCAAGCACATGACTTACAAGCCACCCTACTTGATTGGGTAGGAAGATCAGCGAATCCCCCCTCACTGTTTATTGGATCAGACCTGTGGAATCCCTCTGAGCTGGACCTCCAGGTCCTTGATGAATTTCTTTTTTCTGAGGCTCCACTACGCCTAGTGCTAGCACTCAAAAGAACAGTGTCCCCCAGATGGAGTCGATGAATTGCCAAGTGGGGTCAATTCGCCCGCGCGGAATGTTTTTGCTCTATGCCCCGGTTAAAGATGCGCCGCTTTGGACGCACGAAAGAGGCGTGGGTATGGGATGACGGCGTGTGGGAATTCTTTCTACTCGAGTCTGGTAGTAAGCCTGTTGGCTTGGGGATGGACTGGGACCAGATAGTATCAGCCCTTTGTTCCCTGACACATAGAGCTAGAGGCTCCTGGGTGTCCCCCTCCCAGCCAGGCCCACAGGGCGAGCAACAGGATCCGACGGTGAACCGGAGTGAAGAATACACAACGTTCTGGGAAAAGTGGGATCGGCCCAACATCGAGCTTAGCTGCTTAACCGTCACCATGTGCCATGGGCAGAGGTTGCGCAGTCGTTAAGAGAAGCAAACATTCTACTCTCCAGCTCACCTGATCGTAAGTTGCGCACAATTGCACGTTTGGCCTCGTTGCCGTCTGACCACGATCTGACGGTTGCTGACTGTCTCATCTATGCAGTCTGTGGCCCCCATCTGACCTACATTGGTCAAGTGGGCGCAAATAATGGCATCAGGCCCCCCATTGAATGTTTTAAAGAGCACATACAGAAAGAAAAGTTGATTCGTAACCACTATGTACATAAATCAGATAGAAACACCCCTGCCAGAGTGGGACTCAGGGCAAGACCAACGATTGGGCGCATCTTTGCCAGGGTAGGCCCGCACACCTCAACTATGCGACCCCTTGAGAGGGTGATCCCGGAACGCGCTGGTGAACGCAGAGGTTCTGGGCACGTGTGCATGCCCCGACTGTGAATGGGATTACCCCTTTTGGTCCTATTGACCGAATTCTCTGGGAAGAGATTGTATCTAAGTCGTGTGAAACATCAGAGGGTAGGTCATTGAAGGCGAAGGCCCTGTGGTTGTTAGACCATCCGAGTGCATTGCACTGTGCCTCGCTGCTGCTGTTTTTGGTCAATGTAGACAAACATGTTGAGTCCTCTATTTTTGAACGTTTGTTCCGGCTTGGCTAAAAGCTGCGCTAAGAAAGAGTGGAACATATCGTTGAAGAGACGGTTCGTAATCCGTGTCCCTTCATATGATGAGTCTGTCCTGCGCTTGGTGAAGGACTTTTGCGAAAAGCATTTCCGGAAGTTTGCTGTGCCTGAGCCTCTGATTGGCTGGATTGTGCATGCACTCTCTGTCATTCCGTTTTCCACGCCGTCAGTGGCATCTGCTATCCATGGCTCTGGGTCTACTTCGGTCCCTTTCCTTACCTGACAAGCGCTAGGGGCTTTCAATGACAGCCAGCAGTGCGCCTTGTGGTCTCCCATTGATTCGTCCTTTGGGGCGTGGGTTTTGGACAGAGATTTTGACCCAGACACTTTGGTCTCTGTGCAGCAAACTGTTGCTGCCTGGGTCGAGAAGCAGGCCTGCAAATGTAAACGCCTACGAGCTGAGTTTCTTGCGCTGCGTAACGCCACAGGCCATCTGGTCCTGAGACGTGACGAGCAGTGGGCGTGTCTTTTTGAACCTTTGTCTGCAGAATTTATGAGTTCCAACGCACGTAACCGCACCTTTCCTGATGCTGCTTTCGTCCACAGCAGATTTGAGGATTTCGCTAAATGCGTGAGTGATCTGCAAGTGTCTGTGTTACAGTCTGCAACCGGCTCTTTTACTTCCCAGTCGGTCCTGGTTGAAAAGCAGATCTCAGTTTTTAAATCTGAAGTCTCTGAACTGACTTGGAATGCGATTGCGAGTGGAGTGAATGGGAAGGGTGCCGCTACCGTGACATACCGCAAAATACCGCGGCGCCGGGGAATCCCGCAGTATTATACCACAGTAAATACCGCGGCGCCGCGGTATTCCAGTATTTGGTCGCCTGTGTATCAGTATTTGACTTGAGTATCACAGGTATGTAAATCTGTGAAAATCGTAGCATTTGACTGTTGACGTTACGTTACATCAGTCGAAATAAATAGTTCTACACATCATGCATCATTTTTCAGGCATGATGAAAATGCAACTATTGGTGCTATTCTACTTATGGCTATGGATGTCACCAGAAGTACGGGGAGCCAAAGGTGGATCCAAAAAGGATCCACCCTACTTCACCAGTTACGAAATGGGTGTGATCAAGAACACCCAAAGTTTGTGGGGAAGAATGGTAACAACATGTGCCAATGGGAGTCCCGCCTTTTTTGTGTGGGACCCATTGACACAATACAGTCGGTTGTCTAACTCAAAATGTTGATCAAACGGACCCTTTGAGCCATAGTTTTTTGAAAAGTATAGTGTTTTCCGCAAATTTTGACCTAGGTACCTCCGCCGTTACGTCTTTATTGGAAAGATTCTTTCCAAAAATGTCACGCACCTTAATAGGAGGGAGAGGGTCTTCTTCCTTGGAGTCTTCTTCTTCCCCCTCACTATCCCCAAGGTCACCAATGTCATCACTAAAGGAGACGTTGGAGGCCTCCTCCTCCTCCTCAACTTCATCGGACTCTGCATCCGAGAATCCCATGACATCTTCTTCTACTTGTGCTTCTACTTACATCTCTTCAATGTCATCTAGTTCTTCTTCTTTGATTCTTGGGGATTTAGGTGAGTGGCATTTTGGGGATGATACATCACTCAGCAAATCAACATCAATAATTTTGGGCCTTTTGCCCCTCATGGTGCTATGGGCTTGCATTTTGCAACAATAGGCTAAGGAGACAAATTTTGACAAATCGAAAATCTGAAATTTAACGGCTAAGGAGACAAATTTTGACAAATCGAAAATCTGAAATTTAAAGGCTAAGGAGACAAATTTTGACAAATTTAACATCTGAAATTTAACAGATGTACCATAGAATAATAACAGTAATAATAATACAAATGTAGAAAAATACAAAATATACTGTACTGTCCTATATTGGGCTGAAATTGACCAAAATCTGGCTGCGGCGCCGATTTTCTCCGGATAAGCCCTTATCCGGAGAAAACGCGTTTCTCCGGATAACACTTGCGTCCTAGTTGGCGGTGCGCAATGCGCTACGCCAGAGCCCCGGGTACGATTCCCGCCACTAGCGCTGTTCTGCAGCGCGTGCCGGCGCAGGCTGAGTTGTACCGTCTGCGAAGCAGTAAGCTTACTTCGCCGGCGATTTGTGTCATCAGGACTTTCCTGGAATTTTGTGTCACCAGGAATTTTTTCCACGACGATTTGTGTCAACAGAGTGACAGCCTAACCGAGTGAATCCAGGGGTGCCACTTAGCTCACAGCTGATGCTATAGCTGCTGCACGCGATACCATATGGGATCTGCGGTTGCGAACCGGGCAATGGGACAAACAGCTGCATCGAAACTTTGGTATATGCCGTCATCTTGATGAGGCTAAATGGCTAAAGAATATCATGTTCGGTTCATGTTTCTCTCTCTGGGGCTGG
Organism: Eutreptiella sp. 'Long Island Sound 2002'; assembly: GCA_964036045.1. NCBI lineage: Eukaryota > Euglenozoa > Euglenophyceae > Eutreptiales > Eutreptiaceae > Eutreptiella > Eutreptiella sp. 'Long Island Sound 2002'. The sequence continues at coordinate 9,388,914 of OZ038393.1, forward strand.
GCACATTCTGTGACTGAAGCTAAAATTGTTGCTATGCAGCATATCCTCCATAAGGCCCTTGACAAGGGGATTATTGATGATGCCAAAGGCCTTAAGAAAATCCCTAAGCATCTGCACACGGTATCAGACATGCAGCAGTGGTTCTTGCAATTACTGGGGAGTGAAGATCTTCCAGATATTCCTGAGATAGCTGTGGTGGAAGACACTGGGGTTGCTGCTGGTGATACGTGCGCGTCCAACCTGTACCCGGATATGACACAGCCACAAACCCCCAGTGTACCCCCGCTCTTCACGGCGTCTATTTTCTCGATTTTGAAATGGAAAACAGATGAGCTGACCACAGCGGCGCTCCGTTTTCGAAACATAGTGTCCTTCAAAGGGCACCCCCTGCAGAGCTACAGCCGTGTGATGTCACGTTGCCTGCAGCCAGTGAAGTGGACCCACAATCCTAAGCACCACAAGTTAAAAAGGTTTTGACAGATCGACACATTGATGTCATTTTACTGGCATGCATGTCATTTGCTGATGCATGATGAACATGATTTGGATGGGCATTTATGCATGATGATCATGATTCGGATGGTCATTTATACTGATTTTGTATCATTGCAACTCTGTGTCTCTAAGGCTATTGTAGTCGCTTTTACTACTATTTAACACAGTTTCATGCTATGCGCCCCTCTTTGAGTGGGAGCCTTTGTGGGCTATTGGCGCTATTCATTCTTTTGCTCTTGGTAGGAAATACCCATGGTGGTCACATGTGCACAACACAAATAACAAGCAAAGGGCAATAGAGAAAGCAAAGCGTGTAAAGTAAACGAAGTGAATGGAAAACAGCGAGTGTAAATAAGTCAGTGGTTTGTCACATACTCTGTGTTTGTACAGCCTCAGTGTGATACAATGAATGAGTCCAAGGTGCAGTGCTTTCTAAGGGGTGCTGGTTAGAGCCTAAATCTTAGTGGTAGCAGAGCGAACGATTCTGAAGGTGTCAACTATACAAAGGCGCCTGATCTGTCTGTGTCTGTCTGTTCTGTCAGTTCTGTGAACAGTTCTGCCTGTTTGAATCTGAACTGTGATAAGACGAGTGACATGGATTCCCCAACCACAACTGAGGCGAAAGAAAAAGACACCCCTACAACAACCTCCACAGATGAGTCCCATGAGACCACCTCAGAGTCTGTGAAAGAATACAGACGAGAGTTAAAGGAAGTCCTTGAATCTAAACCCTCATCCTCAGAAAACCCTGCGTCTAAAAGTCTCAACCCTGATCCAGAGGTAAAGGTGCGAGATGTGTCGGGTCCCAGCGCAGAGACAGAAGTGCGCGAGGACGCTCGTGAACACGAACCCAAGCGCGAAGACGCTCGAGGTGAAAGGCACGAAAGCGTCGACAGGGACGACGCCAAGCACGAAGACGGCAGCGTAGGTGAACCGGAGAAATGGAAGCAAGCAGTTGACTTTGCGAAGGAACTAGCGAGCGAGGGTAAGCTAGAGTGGTTTAGGACCATGATGGCCAGGATTGAGTCAGGGAGAGTGGACGAGAGGAAGGATGAGGATAGGGAGTCGAGAACAACAGTGTCCGAGAGGTCAAAAGGGAAGAAGCATGACATAGGTGAGTTCAAGTTTGGAAAACCAGGACCACCTTCCTCACCTCCCACTTCCTCGACAAGTTCTCACACTTCTCGTTCGACAAAGACGAAAAGGTCGACAACCAGCAAAGGTGCGTCGGTGGCGTCCACGACGTCGAAGCTGAGCCGTGCGACGGAAATCCAAGACTCGCTGTCGAAGATGTTGGAGGAGCAGAAGAAGATCTCCCGACGGTTAGACGAGTTGGAGGAGTCCGGGAAAAGTCGCATCGAAAGTGACCTGAACACTTCTGCGCTCTCCAAGGTAACCGGACTCCACCTGTTGGACGAACACCAGAAAGGCATTTATCCCTTCCTCCCGAGGATCAAGGAGTCGTACCTGCCGGATGAGTTTGCTGTGAGGATCAAGGTGGGTAGCTTGCAGGAGGCGCGCGACAAGCATGGGTTAACGGCGCTGGCACTGCTCGCCGTTTCACCTTCCAAGGTGGATGACAGCGATCTCGACGACAGCAAAGATTCAGGGAGTGGTACGAAGGGCACCGCGAAAGGAAAGCTGGAGATACCTCTACCTGTGTTCACTGGGAAGCGCCTCGACCTGTACGCGCGTGAATTCGTGAGGTACCTGCGAATGACAGGGCAGAAAGCTGCAGATGAGATGACTCGCGCCGACCTGATCGTGACAGGCTGCAAGAACGAATGGCTTCGAGGAGTGGTAGACGACATCTTAACCACGTCGGAATCATGGGTACACTTTCTGAAACAAGTGGAGTCTGCCTTCCCTCACTTCGAGACGGATGCATCCATTCGCGGAGCCTTGGAGAAAGTACAGAAACTTAAAGAACTCCCAACTCCTGCCGATGTTCGTCAACTGCTACAGAAGCTCAAGAGCCTTATGACCCAGTTGAAGATTCCTATGTCCGAGACCGAGAAACTCCTTTTGCTGACCCGAAAGATTCAGAAGAAGACTTGGACCGAATGTCGGTCGACCGTGGAAAGGAAGGCGAAGACGCACACCTATCAAGACTTGGCTGACTTGCTGGAGGAACTCGCCCTCGAACGGATATCAGACCAACATGTCGAAGGTGAACGCGAAGCTCAACTCAATTTCCTGAAAGGAGGGAACAAGAACAAAAACCAAAACCAAGAACCACCTCCCGAAGCTGGTCAAGACGAAGAAATCCAAGACTTATACTGGTCAGAAGGACAAAAAGGCAACGGAGGCAAAGGCAAAGGAAAAGGACGTGGGAAAGGCAGCGGTCGTGGAGGCGGTCGCGGAGAGTGGGTATTGCAACCGCCTCAATTTCATTCCATCGTGTGGTGCGAGTACTGTGGGAAAAAGAACCATGCTCATGACCAATGCTGGACGAATGAAAGAGACGAGAGGAAAGCCCGCGCTGCAGCCAAGAAACAAGGAGAAGACCCTGGCAAAGGGAAAGGCAAAAGCGACGGAAAAGGCAAAGGTGACGGAAAGGGCAAAGGCAACGGAGAGAAAGGTGGCAAAGGAGAATCCGGTAAAGGACAACCAAGCCAAACCACACCGCCACCCAACGCGATCCCCTTGCCTGAAACCGCTGAAGGAGAAGAAGGACCAAGCAATCGAAAGAGAAGGAGGTTCCTCAAGCTTCAAGAGAACCTTACCAACATGGCCAAATCCTGTGGACTTGCGTTGACGATGGACGCAAAGCCACTCCCTCCGCAAGACAAGTAGGGAGGCGGCTCTTTGGGGAAGGGCTACCTGTTGCCAGTCGAAGTAACCGAAGCATCCGCGATTGAAAGTTTTATTGATACGGGGGCTACGAGCAGTATAATGGCGGCGAAACACGTACCTGAGGGAGAAATTGAGTACGCGCCGAGCGTAGGTATTCGTATTGGCGACGGGAGAATATGCCTGACCGAAGGGAAGTACAGAGGGACGGTGATTCTGGGCAGAAGGAGATTACCGAAAAGTTTCTTAGTCCTCGAGACGGACGCGTTCGACGCTGTGCTCGGTGAGCACTTCTTCGAGGAGAACCCGGAGATTCGTTACCTGGGCCTTCAGTCACCGAGACACCTCCTAGTACGGACAGACGACGGAGAGTGGGAGAAGGTGCACCTCGAAGAGACCGCGGAGATTGTCGAAGGAGTAAAGGTCTTGAGGGACATCAGCTTTGACCTGGACACGGAAGTTAAGGTCGAAGGGCTGCTGCGTTTGGAGAAAGAAATGCTACTAACCCTGGAGACCTACACCTTAGCGACAGAGATGAAGCTACACGCGTACGAGGAGTTGAACATCGAAGGTGATCCCTGCGGTGACGATTTTATCGAACTCTTCGCTAACCACGTTAACGCAGACAGCGAACTCTACTGTTGGAGACAAGGCAACAGCGCCTGGTGGTACGATTGGCGAGACCTGGGGAGATGGAAGTACCTGTACGCCAACCCACCGTTCTCCCAAATGGAGAAAGTCTTGACGAAAGTCGCGTTGGAAGGCGCACGAGTAATCCTTGTCGTACCTGAAGAAGGGAAATGGATGAAGAAAGCGTGGAGAGAATTACTGACCAAGCTGACAATAACCCAAGTACGACTACCCGATGTTCCTATGTACAAAGTTGACTACGGGGTGGAGCTACTGCCCGCTCCCAAGTGGCGAACGAATTTATGTCTTGTTGACGGATCGCTCAACCCGGTGGCGCGAGAGGACTTGAACCCCGAAGTTGTCGAGAAGATCACGAAGAACAACCGAGGATGGGGAAGAAAGCACATGCTACAACACTTTCCTGACCTGAAGGAATCGCAACAAGACCGAAAACGCGAAGACATGAAGGTGACCATCCAAGAACTACCCAAAGGAAACCGAGAACTCCCAGCGGAAGAGAAAGGAGAACTCTCGGAAGAAGCGCACGACAGCGATGGCCTGTCGGAAGCTCCTAGTATAAGCACCATCGCACCTGCGACTGAAGGGAGCTACCCAACTTCGATGGAGTACGAGGACATGTTCAACGACGTTCTTTTGGCTTGTGAAAACGAAGAATTGTTGCTCCGACGAACCATCGAGGAGAACCTACAGCCGAAGAGCGAATGGCATGGATTTCAGTACGGGTTCGAAACAAAGAAGCGAAAGACGAATCTAGCTAAGCCGACAGAGTCGTGGCCCATGTCAAAGCAGGATCGAGAAGAAGTGAAGGCCCTACTCTGGACGCGCATTAATCAGATTCAGAAAGAGGAGTTGAAAGACCTCTGGAAGTCTAAGGTTTACTTGCCCGATCACGATGATGGAGCGACAGACGAGTACTCGGAGGTCTTGAACTACACCGATCTGTGTGACCTGTTAGAAGAGTACAGGGAGACTACGGACTACTATGCCGATGAGGAACTCAACACAGGTGGCGCGAAGAGATGCAAGAAGAACAAACGCCAGAGGAAGAAAGAACGTACCAAAAGATGTGAACGTGCTTTTGGGTTGACTGAAGTCGGGATACCCGAAGAAGTGAAACCGGACGGTCTCCACAACCAAAAGAAGGATGAATTCGGGCGAAGCAACCTGCAAGCGAGCGAGGACTTCATGAGCAAAGTTAAAGAACACGACGAGCGCGTGTGGAACATCTTACACAAGTACCAAGAGGTGTTCGGACCATTGCCATCACCTGGAACCTGTAAAAAGCTGGTACAGCTTGACTTGGAGCTGAAAGAGGAGCACGCCAAAGATCGAATAAGGTCGAAGCCTTATCCTTGTTCCAAAGCTGACATGGACGAGATCATGCGGCAAGTTTTGGAGTGCGTGGAGGCGGGGCTGATCGAGGAATACAAGGAGGGGGACTACCCCAAGCATTGTTCCCCTTGTTTCCTAGTGGCGAAGCCAGGGTCTACGGCGAAGAGGTTAGTCGTGGACTACCAAAAGCTCAACCGCAAGATCAAGCAGCACAGTGGGTCCCTGCCGTTTATGGAGAACACGGTGGAAAACGCAGCGGACTGCAAGTTCAAGACGAAGATGGACAAGAGGTCAGGCTTTTGGCAAGTGGACCTGACGGAGCGCGCAAAGGACATGATGGCTTTCATCACTCCACAAGGCCGTATTTTCAAGTGGCGAGTGATGCCCTTTGGCATTAGCAACGCCCCAGCCTTGTTCCAGGAGATGATGTCTCAAGTCCTGTGCCTCGTCAAGAAGAGACCAGCCGTTCAAGAGCTACTCAAAAGAGGTGCCGTGTTGGAGGCGCACATTGACGACGTGCTGCTAGGGACCAACTCGGCCGAAGACCATTTGGTACTCTTGAGCGAGTTTTTCGAAGTCTGTCAAGAGCAACACTTGAGGATAAAGCTGGAGAAGTGCGAGTTCCTCCGGAGTGAAATGGAGTATCTGGGGTTTACGATTGGACCGGGGTGGTGGAAGCCAACGGATGCAAAGTTGCGACCATTGCTCGACTTTGACCTGTCTGAAGTCAATGGAAAGGCCGAAGGTGTCAAGAAAATACGCCAGTTCGTGGGGTCGTGTAACTTTTACCGAAGACACCTGAAGAACTTCACCTTCAGTAGTGCACCCTTGACCGACCTCATCAAGAACGAGACCAAGTGGCAATGGACAGAGAAAGAGCAAGCAGCACTGGAGGAAATGAAAGGAAAGCTCAAGAACTGCCTGATCTTAGGCGTACCTCGGCCAGTTGGTGAGATGTTGCTGGTTACGGACGCGTCGGATGTTGGAGGCGGAGGTACACTCTTCCAATGGCAACGCCTGAACAGGGAAATGTGCCAAGAAGTGAACCAAAAGCTCAGAACGCTGGGCGTAAACAGAGACGGAACGCTACGACACGAGTACAATGAAGACGAGTGGCGTTTGGTCCCGTTAGGTCACTGGAACTGGAAGTGGAATGACGCCCGGAAGAACTACCCAACCTACGAGCAGGAGATCATGAGCGGAGTCCTGTTGCTGGCAAGCCAGACTCGCATCGTGGGGTCAAACCCTGTTACGTGGTTGTGTGATCAGGAACCGGCACAAGCATTCCTACATAAGCCTCCACCCGAACAAAAGAGGATCAGGAGAGGGTGGACCTTTTTATCACAACTTCGATTGGCGACCTTCCACATTCCTGGCGTGAAGAACGAGTTATGCGACTACCTTTCACGAGGTTCGTTCAACGACTTGCTGGGACGAGACACGGAAGAACTCGCGAAGGAGGCTTTCGCTAAGATGGACGTGCAGTTGGACCTCTTCGCAAAGGCTACAGCCTCGAAATCTACAGAATGGAAGGTCACAGACCTGTTACCCGAGTATCCCATCCTGAAAACGTTGAAGGAGGGACGAAGCTTCGTAGATGACGGAGGAGTCCAATGGGCACGTACGGCGAGTCACCTGTACAGAGAAGAAGTGATATGTGTACCGTCAACACACGTGAAGTCGATGGGGCGATGGGCACACAAGACGAACGGACATCCTGGAGTGGAACGAACACGTTGGTTTTTCGAGAAGCATTTCTACACAACCCTGAGCCAAGAGCGATTGAACGAAGTCCTAAGGGAAGTTTGCATGGAATGCTCATGCTCGAAGGCCAAGCAAAGCATCAGTGCTGATCAAGGTTTAACAGCTCACTTACCAATACCGAGAATGGTGAACAGTGTTCTGTACCTGGACTTCACGGAGATGCCCAAGTATTCAGGGCACGACTTCGCCTTGCTCGTGACCTGTGGATTGAGCAGGTACACACGTGTGTTTCCGCTCACGAAGAGATGCGATGGAGAAACTGTCTTGAAAGAGCTGTTCGAAGGTTGGATACAAGCCTACGGGATGCCTAAACGGATACACAGCGACAGAGACATCAGATTTACCTCAAACACTGGCTGGTACACCGGAGTCCTCAAGAACATGGGCGTCGAGGTCGACTTCGGAACGCCGAACTATAAGAGGAAGAACACGCAGTGCGAGAGGCAGATCAAAGCGTTCAAAGCGATTACAAGAATACTACTTGCCGAAGAAAGTAGCCGCAACTGGATTAAGCTGGTGCCTGTAGCCGTTTACATGATGAACAATCAAATCTCAAGTCGGACCGGATACGCTCCCACCGAATTGTTTTTGGGACGTCCGGGTTTCTTTTACGAGTTCCCTACCGCGGACGATTGCAACATGAAGGTGAAAGGATGGCTTGAAGAACAAAGAACCATGGCTGAGAAGGCACAAGAGCTGCTGACCAGAGTGCGTAATCGAGAACACCGTCGACAAAACAGAGGGAAATCACACGCCGAGTACAGAGAGGGAGACCTGGTACTCGTTCATCATACTCGTTTTCCTCGATGGCCACGAAACGACCTGGATCTGCCGTACTTCGGACCGTACCTGGTGACAGAAGTTGGGCCCAGTACTGTCAAAGTTAAGGCGAGCCCAAGCATGGGAGGGTTCCTCGATGTGGGTTACAACCAACTAAAAAGGTACACCGCAGTGGAAGATGACGACCTGGAAGCATGGGAAGAACTGGCGATCGAGGCGGAGAGGTCGAAGATGGCGGCTGACGAGGACGAGAACGAAGGCGGCGTGGACGGGGTACAGCAGCTTCCTGAAATGGACGACGAAGAAATGAAAGAGAAGGACTGCTACACTGTGGACTCGATCCTGCAGCACAAGTACAAGCACGGGTGGCGATTTCTCACACGATGGGCTGAATACGAAGTTAGCGACAGCACGTGGGAACCTATCAGCGCATTCGTGTTAGACAACGGTAATCTGACATACCAGTTTGTCTCGTACTGTCGGCTGCACGATCTCAGTGGGATCCTGGAAACGGCAAGGAAGATGGCTCAAAGAAAGTCGGAACGAACGCTACGTCGCGAAGAGAAAAGGGAAGAGGCACGGAAACGAGTAGACGATGAGCAAGAGCCAGAGGCAATGCCAAGAAGGAGCAAAAGATTGCGAGCAAACTGACCTCCGAGTAGGGGATGACCGTAGAGGTACATCCAGGTTAAGTAGGTGTTGGAGATGAAGTTGTGGTTAGCGGCGATGTAGATGGAGATCAGCGCGGCGACGGCGGCGGCGTCGGCTGCGCGCTGCTGCTGCTCAGGGCTGATGCCCTCCACTTCCACGATCACGTCCACGTCCTCAACCTCCAAGAGGGATTCCTCCTGAGGGAGAGCGGGAGGACCATGGCGAGGAGGGATTACCCACTCCTCGGGCACAGGAACACTGGGGCCCGGAGGGTCCCAGGTCCACTCCCAGTGGACCCCAGCAGGGGTGAGCCGGGGGGCGCGCCGCATGGAGCGGCGGGGCACGCCTGGAAGCGCGGCGCCTCCTGATCCGAACCACTGGGCAGGACTTGCAGTTGGAGTCTGCAAGATCCAAGCCCCATGGAGCGGAACCCACGTCGGCGCGGTCAACCCAGCAGGCCGTCCGTGCTCATACGCCGTGTTGACGTACGACGGCAGCAACGGAGGCGGGTTGCTGGGGAGACGTGGGGTTTGAGGGGCGACTGGCACAGGCACTGCAAGAGCAGCAGCTGGCGCAGTCGCCGAAGAAGCGCCCCAGCGGCGGGGGACACTCTTCTTTTTAACCATACTGTTGACAAGAAAAAGAAAGGAAAAGGGGCGAAAAGACTGACTTATGCAAGCTGAAAGGAGTAGTCTGCAAAATTGGAACAAGTCTGAAGCGCGATATCTGAAGCGCGCACGTGCGCTTTGTCTGGGACCAGGGGGGAAAGCAAGACGACCCAAGAAGAGTGCCTGACTTGAAACTCTGCTGTTTGTTGACTGTATAACCACAGACTGTTTGTTTGCAATAGTCCAGAGAGAGTTAGGAATAGGCGGAGTGTGACTGACTGAACACTGCTGACTGAAAACACTGTTGCGCCTGAGTGTAGTAGATACTGGAAGGGTAGTTGGTTTTGAGACCCTAAGGTTAGGTTTGTATGGCACTGCCCCGCGAAGGAGTCGGTACCCCAGCAAATCTGTGCGTTCGTCAACCTGCACAATCACTATATCAGACGGATGCAAAAATCGTCGACGCGCTGGGCCAAAATGAAGTAAATCGAACTTGGAGTCGACTGAACGAATGGCCGAAGCATCAGAGAAGGCCTATGAAGACTGAAGTCAGTGGAGGACTATGACGACTGCGCAGCCTCCAGGAGAATGAGTACTGAGGACTGAGGCCCTTCGAAAAGATGCGAACTGCGTGAAGAACGACAACCGTCCTGCGTCGTCCCCAACGCGCGAATTGGAGGATGAGCAAGGAATACAACAAGACCCAGCCGAAGTGCAGAAGAGAGTGAGGACAGCGACAACGCGTCTGAAAGGAAATCGAGTACAACGCGTAGCTGTGGACCTCAAGCAGGGCAGCGTCGAGGCCTTGAAGAGCGACAGCGACCTGGTGGGAGTCTGAAGGATCGTAGGAGTGAGGAGTCGTCAACAGCGACAAGATCGGCGCCAATCACAACACCGCAGCGTCGAAAGGACACGGAGACGCGACGAAGTACGCCCACGTGGTCTTCGACGAGGGGGGAGTGAAGTGGACCCACAATCCTAAGCACCACAAGTTAAAAAGGTTTTGACAGATCGACACATTGATGTCATTTTACTGGCATGCATGTCATTTGCTGATGCATGATGAACATGATTTGGATGGGCATTTATGCATGATGATCATGATTCGGATGGTCATTTATACTGATTTTGTATCATTGCAACCCTGTGTCTCTAAGGCTATTGGAGTCGCTTTTACTACTATTTAACACAGTTTCATGCTATGCGCCCCTCTTTGAATGGGAGCCTTTGTGGGCTATTGGCGCTATTCATTCTTTTGCTCTTGGTAGGAAATACCCATGGTGGTCACATGTGCACAACACAAATAACAAGCAAAGGGCAATAGAGAAAGCAAAGCGTGTAAAGTAAACGAAGTGAATGGAAAACAGCGAGTGTAAATAAGTCGGTGGTTTGTCACATACTCTGTGTTTGTACAGCCTCAGTGTGATACAATGAATGAGTCCAAGGTGCAGTGGTTTCTAAGGGGTGCTGGTTAGAGCCTAAATCTTAGTCAGCTCCTAGTGAATGCCTTGATTGAGCAGTCTGAGGGTTTTGGTTTTGCATGCATGCCTGTGTCCTCCGCCTCCGACTCCACAACCTCCACCACCACGACCACCTCATCCACCACCACCACCACGTCCTCATCCAGCACTCCACCCTCCAGGCCGCGGGGAACACCTCCCAAACGGGCCTCCAAACCCGCCCCCACCGCGAGCAGCCCCGCCGCCGCCAAGGCCCACGCCCCGACGAAGCCCGCGCCCACGACCCAGCCGAAGCCCAAGACTGCCGCCAAACGGCAACCCGCAGCCAAGCCCAAACCCAAGCCCAAGCCCGGCGCCACGATGGCAGCGCGAGCCCGGCCCCCCGAGGATGTCCTCTACGACATCCGGCCCCAGCCGTCCCAGGCCCGAAGGCAGCAGCGCCCAGCGCGGCGCCCCTCCACCGTCACCGACGCCACCGCCACCACCTTCATGGCGGAGCGCGCCGCGGCCGAAGCGCGACGCGCCTCGTCCCGCCACCTCCCAAAGCCCGCACCCCAGGCCCACGGGCCGCTCCCGACCAAGCCAGAACAACGCCAGGGTCCACCAGCAGCGTCCCCGCCCCCCTACCGGCCCCCGATGACAGCCCACATGCAACGCATGCCCCACTACCGCCGCCGCCGCGAATCCCCGCCCAACCCCGAGGCGGAGACCGTACGCGCACACCCGCGGGTCCACATCCGCGTACACCCCCACTCCCCACGCACCCCCACGGAACAGGACTACGAGGAATCCCCCAGGCCCGCCACCGCCGCCGGTCCCCACGACCCCGTCACACCCACCCACGCCCACTCCTCCACCCAAGACCGCGGGCCCGCCCAGGAACAGTGGTGGCAGCGCTGGACCCACACGCAGGTCTGGGAGCTGCGGAAGTGGGCCCGGGGAGAGCCCTCTCTCGAGGGCCTGGTCCATCGGCCCCGCAAGGGGTCGGTGGAGAACTGCCGCCTCCGGCCGGCGGGGGGGTGGATGCCGCAGGCCGCATGGGAAGCCATGCTGGCCGATGCGCTCCACCCCCTGGGAGTCCACCCCCGCAACCTCCCCGCGCCCCAGGACCACCCGTATGTCCTCAGGCGCCTGCGGGAGACCCTCCAGGAAACGCGGCGAGACGGCATCCGCCTGTGGGACATCACCCAAAGCCCAGCCCCGCACGCACACACCCCCTCACCACCCCACAAGCGTCGGCGCACCGACACCGGCGACACCCACAGCACCCCAGGAGCCCTGCGCGCCACACAACACGACGCGCCTGACCCCCCGGCCAGCGCCGCCATCTAACCCCGTTACCCAGCACACCAACACCACGGGGCGCCACGCCAGGCCCCGCCCAGAAGTCACCAAACGAACCGGACGCCGAAGGAAGCCAACGCACACGACAACGAGCACCACTACGCCCAAAGGCGCCGAACCCAGGCCCGATACCGTGAGCTCCTCTCCACCCTCAGCACGACACACACGTCACTGACGTCACCCCTCCGCCGTGCCCCCTCCCACGCCACCGCCCCGCCCCCCCCCCTCCCGCCACACGTCCCCATGCCGCCCAGCACCCAGCCCCACACACTGCGCCATAGCATCGCCCTAGTCCGGCTCCTCCACCATCGCGCCACTTGGCACCTCATAGTAGACGGCCGTCCTGTGGTCCCGCTCCCCCCAGCACCGCTCCCGGGGCCGCACCCGGCCCACGTCATGTTCGCCCCCACGTCGCGGGCCGCGGACATCCTCCCGCTCCTCGCCGCCACCCCTCCCGGGCATCGCATACTGCTTGCCGCCAACCCCTCGGTCCTCAATGAGGTCCTCATCGGGCACGCCGACGCCTTGCACGTGCGCCCGTTGCTGCCCAACCTGCACGCTGCGTACGCCCCCGGCACGCCCGTCGACCCCTCCGTGTGGGACTCCGAGTGAGGCCACCGGCCACCGGCCGGCCCGCACGCACCACCCCGCACTCGCCTCGGGCGCGTGACCCCGTGGACGCCGCCACCCACACGCCCGGCCCCGCGCAACCACCTAACCGAGCCAGAACCCAAGCACAAATCAAACCCGAGCCGCACCCCAAAACCGCTAACCCTTGACTCCTAACCAAGCCCGCCGAGGGAACACCGAAACCACAGCCCACACAGCCGCCTAACCAGCCAGCTCCAGAAGCAAAGAGACACCTCACCAAACCCAGCCTGACCAAAGCCCAACCGAGCCGAAGCCCCAACACAAATCAAACCCGAGCCACACCCCGAAACCGTCAACCCTTGACTCCTAACCAGGCCCGCTAAGGGAAATACGTAAACACAGCCCACAGCCACAGCCCACACAGCCGCCTAACCAGCCAGCACCAGAAGCAAAGAGACACCTAACCAAACCCACCCTGACCCATACCCGTGTACATCAGGACGCGCGAGCCGCACCCCTGGGGCGCGACCGCCGCCACAACACCGACGACACACGCCAGAGGACACAACGCTATTGCACCGCCGCACCAGCTGCCCGTGCCTGTGCCTGCAGTGTACGCGCGCCCCTGTTTTTCTCTTTTTTGTTTTTTCTTATTTTTTCCGAAAAAAAAAAAAAAAAACAAGTAAAAAAAAAAAAACAAAAAAAAAAAAATTAGGGGGGGAGGAAGAGGGACACAACCACCCATGGCACACGCGCACCGCACACAGCACGCACACCGGTGAACAGGAGCCCAGTGGCCCAGAACACCGCACATGCAACACAACACACCGAGCGAGCACACCGGTGAACAGGAGCCAGCTGGCCCAGGACACCGCAGACGCACCACAGCAAACCGCGCGGGCACACCGGTGAAAACGAGCCCAGCGGCCCAGGACACTGCACACACGTAGGGCGGCCCAGGGACAGGAAAGAACCAATACTCCATGGGTCGGACGCACTGGGGCGACCCAGCCGACCCACCGGGCCAGTGGCAGGAGCGGTACTCCAAGGCCACTGGTCCGAGCCCGGCCAGGCTGCATCGGGGACCATGGCAAACGTCACCCGGAGCCATGGAAGCAACCGGTGACAGGCGAGCCGGTACACAGTCCAGGAGGGGGTCACCTGCCAAGCAGAGTGGCCCCGCAACTCAAGCCACAAGGGTGAGGCGGTCGTACCGTAGACAAGCGGGAGCAATACCCCTTGTGGTGAGAGATACTCCACACGGCTGGGCAGCCCCCTAGAGCTGCCGCCCAAAGGAGGGGGCATGTGGCCCTACCCATGGACACATGTGGGGACACCCTCCCACCTGGGACACATGGACCGAGTGGCCGCGACAATGCCTTCCCAAGCACATGCGGGAGCGGCTCAAGAGGCACCTGACATAGGGCAGTGGGAGGGATAGGACGTCCCCTTGGTAAGACCTTCTTCCTGCAATGTCAAAGGAGGCATCCCGAGCTCCCGAAGATACCTACCTACCTACCTTAACAGATGTACCATAGAACAATAACAGTAATAATAATACAAATGTAGAAAAATACAAAATATACTGTACTGTCCTATAATGGGCTGAAATTGACCAAAATCTGGCTGCGGCGCCGATTTTCTCCGGATAAGCCCTTATCCGGAGAAAACGCGTTTCTCCGGATAACACTTGCGTCCTAGTTGGCGGTGCGCAATGCGCTAGGTACGCCAGAGCCCCGGGTACGATTCCCGCCACTAGCGCTGTTCTGCAGCGCGTGCCGGCGCAGGCTGAGTTGTACCGTCTGCAGAGCAGTAAGCTTACTTCGCCGGCGATTTGTGTCATCAGGACTTTCCTGGAATTTTGTGTCACCAGGAATTTTTTCCACGACGATTTGTGTCAACAGAGTGGCAGCCTAACCGAGTGAATCCAGGGGTGCCACTTAGCTCACAGCTGATGCTATAGCTGCTGCACGCGATACCATATGGGATCTGCGGTTGCGAACCGGGCAATGGGACAAACAGCTGCATCGAAAAAAAAAAAAGGTCTCGCGCGCACAACAATGGTCACAACAAATTCAAGACAAGGACAACAATTCCTCGCAAACTCTGAAGATGAATGTATCTAAGAGCAGAAGAATCGCAATCAGCGAATTAAAATGGAGCAGAACGATAAATCGGCAGCAGAAATCGCATTTTCGGCTGTCATTCGCTTGCTTCCGCACGCATCGCAATTGTCAGTTTTACTGCACTTAACAAAAACGGTCACACGCATCTTAGCCAAAGATACAACATGCCACCACCACCCGAATTGCCGTTTCGGCGATGACTGCTGGTTTCTCCACCCTCAACTCAACAGAGCACCCATCGCTCACAACCCTTACGAACTGGCACCCTCTTATTCACAGAGACAGCGTCGCACTAACGCAAGCGCTACAAGCCACGAGCCAAGGAGACACAAGCAAGGTCTCCTGAACGACGCACGAAACACACCGCACCGGACGCACACTAGACAGCTACTAAGCCTCTTCAACAAGGCATCCAAAGGACCCGCACGTATGACTCGCTAAACACGCCATGCTACCTTGGTGGGTGTTGGGCCACACCACCCCGATGCCTCCAAGCAGTGCGGCACGTGTTTGAGTCAATGTAAGAGAAGGCATTGTACCATGGCCTATGTGCACGCATACTAATATAGCTTGAACTTCGTTCCGCAGTTGGTGACCATGGAAGGACTAACTAGAGAGCAAGTCGAGATATGTGCCCGTGGGGTAAGGCAAATTAGCCTTGCATGCAACCCCCAAAGTCATGAAGTTAGCGGTTGGGGCTTCGTCACGGTGACTTCATGAACGGGCTCCCCAACTCTCACACCCGGTCCGTGTCGTTCATTTGAGTAAACCTCTACTAACGTCTTTGTTCCCGAGCCGCAAAAGGAACATCGTAAAATTGAACCACATCGTACAATTGAAGCGCCACGCATACAAGGCCGTGTAGACTGCCGCCATGAGCACTCACACATGGGCTACAACTTGGGGGTGAGGGAATACTATTCCCAATGGAACACATAGCTCAGAACACATGACCTATGGATAGTACAACCCGAGATGGACCCAGCCACACAGCCATTTCGCAAGCGCTACAAGCCACGAGCCAAGGAGACACAAGCAAGGTCTCCTGAACGACGCACGAAACACACCGCACCGGACGCACACTAGACAGCTACTAAGCCTCTTCAACAAGGCATCCAAAGGACCCGCACGTATGACTCGCTAAACACGCCATGCTACCTTGGTGGGTGTTGGGCCACACCACCCCGATGCCTCCAAGCAGTGCGGCACGTGTTTGAGTCAATGTAAGAGAAGGCATTGTACCATGGCCTATGTGCACGCATACTAATATAGCTTGAACTTCGTTCCGCAGTTGGTGACCATGGAAGGACTAACTAGAGAGCAAGTCGAGATATGTGCCCGTGGGGTAAGGCAAATTAGCCTTGCATGCAACCCCCAAAGTCATGAAGTTAGCGGTTGGGGCTTCGTCACGGTGACTTCATGAACGGGCTCCCCAACTCTCACACCCGGTCCGTGTCGTTCATTTGAGTAAACCTCTAACGATAGAGTGGTGACCTCGTCCTTTGACCACAAGGCAACAGAGACTACTCAATGCCAACCTTGTCCAGAGCGACCTAAGTCGCCAAAATGCCAACCAGCAGGTCTGCCTTCCTCTCCTGTAGAAAAGCCAACTGGACCACTCGTTGCTAATTACAATCAATTTGCTATACTTAATCCCGACGAATCCATTTACAAATCAAATGGAAGTGGAGGAAACGAGACACCGAGTGCGAATAGTGAAGGAGGCAGCCAAGAAGACGACAACAGCAGCAGATCATGGACCTCGGTCAGGCGTAAAAAGCGTCGCTTCCAACCCAAGATCAACGACGAGACCCAAGATTACGCTCAGATATGTCGTGACTGTTCATCTAAATTCGTCCTCTCAGAAGACACAAAGACCTGGTTCATCGAGCGACAACTCCATTTACCAGTACGCTGTTCCTCATGTCGCCATGAAAGAAAAGCCAAAGCTCAACAAGATGAACGACATCCGTCACCTCCGAAAGTGGTCGTGTATCCTCAAAATATCCGCTCTTCTCAAACAGCATGGTCCAATCCTGCCGCTCAACGCTCAACCGCAAGGAGCTCTATTCATCCCTCAAATAACATATGTTCAAATGACAAGCTCGAGTCCAAGTCGACAACGGCGTCACGCAAAGAAATCGATGAAGCAGCACAGAGAGCCGAAGCAGCTCTTATTCGCGACTTACTCACGAATAACACCAACGATGATTCAAGACCAGAATCAAGAGAAGGCAGCCCTGGACGCCGCAAATCCAGCCAACCTGACAACTCTGGTCGCTCAGCGTCAAATGAGAGCCCATGTGAAGTACATGAAGCACCTGATTCAAACCATTCTCTTGCCAACCCACAGACAAGCGAAAGCAGTGATCAGCGAATGCCCACGAACAACGCCAACAATGATTCAAGTCCAGGATCAAGAGAAGGCAGCCCTGAACGCCGCAATTCAAGGCAACCTGACTACTCTGGTAGCTCAGCGTCAAGTGAGAACTCACGTGAAGTACATGAAGCACCTGATTCAAACCACTCTTCTGCCAGCAGTGATCAGCGAATGCCAAGCCTTCAATCAGGCAGTGAATCCTCTGCAAGCTCAAACGCTTCCTCATTTCCTGATATACCCAGCGCTGCTGAATGGATTGGCCTAAGAGACAAACGCCTTGCTGCTAAACTTGAGAGATGCTTGAGGACTTCTGATACGTATCTCCTGCAGCAGTCATGGAGCAGGACTTTATCTCACTTTGCTGACCGCCCTTTCTCTGCTGACAGTGCTGAATACTTCCTAAGGGTACTCAAAACAATGCAATGAGTGGTCCAGTTTGTGCCTTTCTCAGGGAGGACTAGGAGGTTCCTTTTCTTGTTCTCTCTTTTCACTACAACATTTATCAATATATGCAAAAGAGAAAACTCTTTTTCCATTTTTCACAATTCAGTGCCATCAAACCATCTGACACAATCAATCCCCCCCCCCAAAAAAAAAAAGTTTTCACACAACATTTCACTGAAACAACTTCAGTGAACTTACTTGAACTCCACACACCCTGCAGTGACCACAGCGTGTACCAGCCACTTTTTAAGTTTCCTTTTGTGTACGCTCGTGTACAATAAAAACCTGAGCCTTTGGTTTCTTTCAGTTAGTGCTCAGCACCTCAGGGTTTTATATCAAACATTAGGAAATGTACATAGCGGCCGTCCTTCGAGGAACCTCGCAGTGTGAGCAGTGATTGTGTTTTTTCGGCGGGGGACCGCCATGCCTAAAAAAAAAAATAAAAAAAAAAACAGCTGCATCGAAACTTTGGTATATGCCGTCATCTTGATGAGGCTAAATGGCTAAAGAATATCATGTTCGGTTCATGTTTCTCTCTCTGGGGCTGGGCACATTCTGTGACTGAAGCTAAAATTGTTGCTATGCAGCATATCCTCCATAAGGCCCTTGACAAGGGGATTATTGATGATGCCAAAGGCC
Source organism: Eutreptiella sp. 'Long Island Sound 2002' (assembly GCA_964036045.1). NCBI lineage: Eukaryota > Euglenozoa > Euglenophyceae > Eutreptiales > Eutreptiaceae > Eutreptiella > Eutreptiella sp. 'Long Island Sound 2002'. The sequence continues at coordinate 9,406,972 of OZ038393.1, forward strand.
TTAAGAAAATCCCTAAGCATCTGCACACGGTATCAGACATGCAGCAGTGGTTCTTGCAATTACTGGGGAGTGAAGATCTTCCAGATATTCCTGAGATAGCTGTGGTGGAAGACACTGGGCTTGCTGCTGGTGATACGTGCGCGTCCAACCTGTACCCGGATATGACACAGCCACAAACCCCCAGTGTACCCCCGCTCTTCACGGCGTCTATTTTCTCGATTTTGAAATGGAAAACAGATGAGCTGACCACAGCGGCGCTCCGTTTTCGAGACATAGTGTCCTTCAAAGGGCACCCCCTGCAGAGCTACAGCCGTGTGATGTCACGTTGCCTGCAGCTCCTAGTGAATGCCTTGATTGAGCAGTCTGAGGGTTTTGGTTTTGCATGCATGCCTGGTGTGAGAGATCAGCTGGTTGCAGCCTGTCGGTTGGGTGCGGTCCCGGAACACACCCATTTGGTAAAAAAGGATATGGCAGACATGTTCTGGGAGATTCCCCTGGAGCAAGTTGTGCTATCGTTAGAATGGGCACTTGCTAGTCTAGCTAAGAAACGTCGTTCCACTTCACTGACCTTTGCGGTATCGAAGGCCGATAAGCACCTAGACCACATTGGTTCAGCTGTTTCCAATGCTTTCCTGAATGTCACCCGGGATCTGGTAACACGGTTTGTCAGGTTTGATACCTATGATAACGTGTTATTTGTTGCGGGCCCTGTCATCCTGCGGCAAGGCCTTCGCGGTGTCCCTATTGGAGGCTTTATCTCAGCACAGTTAGCTGAGATTTGGGCTATTTGGAGAGAAGTGACAGTATTGCACGGTGAACAGGTGCCACGGACGATACAGGACATTCACTCGGCTATTCGTCAGCCACCCCGAGATTTTGTTGACTCCCCAAAACCGGTTGACCTGCCTCTTGAGGTCTGGTGTACTTTTTCTATTACAAAAAATGTGTTCATGCACGGGTTTTCTCTGGGAAAACCCGTGCACCTCTGCGGCCAAAAAACCGTGCACGTACACGGTTTTCCCAGAGAAAACCCGTGCATGAACACATTTTTTCTAAAACCGGGTAGTTGGAGGGAAATTTTTATAGAAAAAAACCGTGTACAGGGAACACGGCCCCCTTGCCCTTTCCTACTCTTGGGGTGGGCCTTTGGACAATGTGTTTGTCTTCCTCTCTCACTTTCTCTTTCTGTCTCCGTGTGTGTTTGTCTCTCTCTTTTTCTCTCTCGGTTTGTCTCTCTCTTTTCTCTCTCCTCATTTCTCTCTCCTCTCTCTCCTCTCTCTCCTCTCTCTCTCTCTCTCTCTCTCTCTCTCTCTCTCTCTCTCTCTCTCTCTCTCTCTCTCTCTCTCTCTCCCCTCCCGCCCGCCCCGCTATCTCTCTCTTTGTTTCTTTCCCTGTCTCTCTCTCTCTCTCTCTCTCTCTCTCTCTCTTTGTTTCTCTCTCTCTCTCTCTCTCTCTCTCTCTCTCTCTCTCTCTCTCTCTCTCTCTCTCTCTCTCACACACACTCTCTTTCTTTGTTTGTGTGTTTGTGTGTCTGGTTGTCTCTCCCTTTCTCTCTCTCTCTCTCTCTCTCTCTCTCTCTCTCTCTCTCTCTCTCTCGATCACCACAAAACACTCACACGCCGCACCCCAAAAACAAGGACTCTGGGCAAACGGTGTAACGCACCGACAACGCGCAGCACATCCATCCATCCATCCATCCATCCATTCTCTTTCTCGCTCTCTCTCGCTCTCTCTCTCTCTCTCTCTCTCTCTCTCTCTCTCTCTCTCTCTCTTTGTTTGTCTATCTCTCTCTCTCTCTCTCTCTCTCTCTCTCTCTCTCTCTCTCTCTCTCTCTCTCTCCCTCTCTCTCTCTCTCTCTCTCTCTCTTTGTTTGTCTATTTCTCTCTGGGCGGGTTCCGGTCAGTGGGGGGGAGGGGGCGGGGGGGGGGGGGGGGGGCTCCAGCCGCCCAGCCGCCCAGCCACCCAGCCGCCCAGCCACCCAGCCACCCAGCCACCTTGTCACCTAGCCACCCAACCGTCTAGCCATATTGCGTTGGGCCTTGCACTTTTGCATTTTGCCTCTTTGCCTTTGCTCTCAAGATTACATGATGATGATGTGTCTCTGCAGCACGTATTGGTACAATTTCCATGCACCTACGTTTGTCATGTTTGTGTAATTAGGTAATTAGGTAATTAGGTAATTAGGTAATTAGTTGCATTATGCATCGGGATGTGGTTATGGGATGTTTGGTCCAGTTGCACAATCACCAACACAACTGCCGTTGCAGTGTGTTGTAGCGTCCCCGTGTCCAACTAAGGTCGGCGAGCATGCATGGAGCTGCCCCAGTGCATGTGTTTTTTAGATAGGAAAGAATGTGTGAACTTGTTGGCATCTTTGCACAACAAATTCACATGCGTCGACAGGACCGGGGATGTAGAATGGCCGAGCCCCATGGCGCGTTGGGGTTTAAAGACGGGACGCGCCACCATTCGCAAACCAGCCTTACTGGCACTGTATGTATGGTATGGTATAGAGAGGCCAAAACATTTTTCCACGGTTGGTGCATAATTAGGCGTCTGTTTCAATTAGGCGTTTGGTTTAATGAGTAGTGCATGCTGCATGCTAACAAGGTCTATTCCGTGCAATGTCAATTTTTGTGCCGTGTTATCCACCTTTTTCTTAATTTTTTCCACGTCATTTTCATTGGTCCCATTTTAGGTTTAGGAACACCCCCCCCCCTCTCTCTCTCTCTCTCTCTCTCTCTCTCTCTCTCTCTCTCTCTCTCTATTTCTCTCTTTGTTTGTATCTCTCGCTCTCTCTTTGTTTGTCTCTCTCTCTCTCTCTCTCTCTCTCTGTTCGTATGCCTCTCTATCACGCTCTCTCTCCCTTTCTCTCTCCCTCCCTCCCTCCCTCCCTCCCTCTCTCTCTCTCTCTCTCTCTCTCTCTCTCTCTCTCTCTCTCTCTCTCTCTCTCTCTTTCTCTCTCTCTCTCTCCACGGATGTGCACAATACTTAAGGAATATACCTCCCAAGTTCTGCCCCAAAAAAATTCCCTTATGTCGAAAACCGTGTACGTACACGGTTTTCTCAGAAAAAACCCGTGTACGTACACGGTTTTTTGGGTCCAGAAAACCGGTGCACGTACACGGTTTTTTTCTATAAAAATTTCCCTCCCTACACGGTTTTAGACTATTCGGATTTTACCATGGCCCCCCGCAATGCAACCTGCATGATACCGTCTGGTAAGATCATGACAGCGCCCTCCTGCCCTGCGATGACTATTGACAGCTTGCGAGAGGTGGGTTGCTATCAATGGTGGGCCCCACTTGACAGCATGTTTGGATCTGTCCAGGTGGGTAGTGAAACTGTGTGGTTGATCAAAGCGACCCCATGGGATGGGGCAGCCAATGGCAGGATTTCCACTGTGTTGCAACACGTCCAGAAAAAACAGCGCGGGAGAGTTGCAAATTTTCTGAAGGCTTTTCATCCTTTACTGGCTGTTCGGGGCGAAATTCTGAACCCCATGTGTTGGCCAGACTCCCAGCAGCTGAGTGCAGCCTCCTTCCCCTTCGTGCTGTTTAGCCGGTATAGGGATAACATTTATCTGATCTGTGCAAATATGGGTGCGAGACTGTTGGAGCATATTAAATTTGTTGTTTCTGTGATCCTTCGAATTGTCTATGGAATCCCCTTGAAATGGGAAGCGCATGGGAGCGACGTCGTCTGGGGTGAAGCTGTCATCACGCATGGGTCCCACCCCTCCGTCCTGCGTTTGAGTCGTAAAGGGGTCTTCCTCGATCTGCGTGACACAGTGAATGCTGAATACCATAAATGGGTCCACCCTAGGGCGCCCAATGCACGTGTGGTATGGAGGTCACTCGTGAGTGCCCTGATTTGCAAATCGATGTGGTATGCATGGTCACGAGAGGACCTTGTCTGCAACGTGCGCTCCATCATCTGGGGCCTGACTATCCGAGGTTACCCCTCTCGATGGTGGAAAGGTCGGGTCTTCAGAGCGTGTCAGCGGTTTGCCCTGGATGCCTTCTTTACCAAAACCTACGTTCTGGTTTGGATTGAAGAAGCTAAGCACTTCGTGTGCGATTCTGAAAGCTCTGGGCCGAGTTCTGGATCTGTCTTGTGATCTTGTTGTTGTTTGCTACTATTATAGTGCAGGAGCTAGCGCACAAAAAGCGGGGCTGAGCTGGCAGTTGCACTCGGATTGCGGGTCAGGGAGGGATGTCGTGTTTTTTTGATTCGGCAAGTGTTTTGACTGTGCTCTCTCATGATAGTGCTGGTTTTTTTGTGGGCTGGCTGCAGTGAGACGCGAGCCTGATGCTTTGGTTTGTCTGCCACTTGGGGCTGCCTTTTTTATGCCCGTGGTTCAGAGCAGTGTTAACAGCATCTTTGATTGCAGTGTGCCTCATGGCCTTCATGTTTGTATGGCATAAGCTTGTGTACATTGAACTGCCTGATATCCCGTCCACCATATTGCCCTGCTTTTCGACTGTCATCTGCACTTAGCTTCCCATGTTCAATTAATATTTGGCTGAGGAGTTGTGCTGGTGTTGAGAGTGCTCTTGTGAGTTGAACACTAGACATGTAGACAAATCCCAACCCCCCCGTGGGTGGGCGGGTGGGCAGACAAACACAGCCAGTGACTATGACAACCCCAGCTCAGGTCGTGGCTGGGGGTGGTTGGGGGCGGGTTCAACATGCACGATCTCTGGAACCCCTGGGACCCACCCAACCCAGCTCGATGGAGCAACACAACCTGCTGGTGTGTGAATAACCGGCACCTATGGGAGGGGATGAGCTGACCCAGACGGCCCATACATTCGATAGCCGCATGGCATGTGACTGAAGAGTTGGTGCTTTGCTGTGCCCTGTGACTTAGTTTTCAGTGCCCTGTGCAGTGACCTCAAGGCAACACTCGGAGCTGTATTCCATTGTATGGAAAAGACATACCAAAAGTTGCGGCATGAGGTGGACCTATCGTATCAAATCCTAGGACTAGGGCACGCACTTCCCCAAAAATGCCCGCAACGGCGGAAGCACCACACAGGAGAGCCTGCTCCCCGCCACCAGCCAAAGGATATGCCACTAGGAAATAACAGGGCGAACAAGGGCATCATCGGACTCACGCATGCACATGCCCGGGGCAAAGACAACATGTCATAGGGGAGAGGATGAGGACCAAACAGAGTCGTGGCGACTGCAGGTCGCTCTGCAAGTGTACTCAAGGGAGGAATATAAGTAGCTCCTGTGTCAACCTCGACCCCTGTCCTGGACAGGGGAAGAAGCTATGGTATGTTCTGAGACTGTACTTTTTTTTAGACACATTTTGAGTCCGGTGAAGACTGTTCAAACGAATATACACTGCAAAACTACTTAACAGCAGAATCCAGAAGGCAGAGTCACCCGATGAATGCCCCTTGTGCCTGTGGGTCAGTGTATCTTCGTGTGCCCGGCGGCTCAAATTCCTGTAGGGCGCCGCTGGCACGTGATGTTATATGCAGTGAGGCCGACAAGTCACTGAAGACATGGGCGGGTCAAGGACGAAGGAGGTGGTAGCAACACAGGATGTCCTTGCGGCGCAGACTCGCAGAGTGGTCAAGCTAGTTATAGCATACGATAGAGCGGATACGGGCGCGGGGAGAGACATGCTGATGGTTAAGGCGGCTGGCGGGGGAGGAAAAAGTTGTCAATTCGAGGCTGCTTGGGATCAGGCCGGTGTGAGGCAGGGGAGGGGGGGGGGGAGGCTCATTTCGTTTCCGTCCCGCGTGCGGCTCCTGGGGTCTGTCGCTGCGGGGTGGTGCAGGAGGGGGAGGGGGGGGGCGGGGGCCCACAGGCTGCAGGTATGTGTCCAGAGCGCGTTGCAGAGCGCTGGGATTGGCCGATTTGGAGGGCGCGGGTGGTGGGGGGCGTTTCTTGCGCTGCGGTTGGTCCGAGGCCTTGCGTTTCGGGGGTGGTAACGGGGTGGCAACACCGCTGTGGGCAGAGTTGAAGGAGGGCAGTATTTCGGTGGGTCTCGGGGGGTGTGGCCTCTGGAGGTGCTGAACTCGCCCAAGGAGTCAAAATAATGGTTCCTGGGTAGCGGTGGACCAATTGCCTCAGGCGGGTTGTCATGTAGAAACTGGTTGCCTTCCTCGATGAGCTGTGTGTGCACCTTGTTGCGCTTAATTAAAGCGTTGGCAAAGTCTTTGGCATGCATGGCAGGATCCTTGCTTGACATTGGCGTGGCGAGGGTCGTGTGGAGTGTTTTTGGAATGAGTGATCTGGTGGCCAGTCACCGGTCCCCACGGTAGCTGGCAATCCACCATTAGTTCTCCATTCAAGTGCTAGTTTATCAAAGGGAGGAGGCCAGGCCCCGGACAGACACTGCCCAAACCACTGCATCGTGGGACAGAGGGCACAGAATGAAATGGGGTCCATTGGGTGCACTCCTAGGCACTGAGGGCATGCTCGGTCGCTGGTGTAACAGTGGGGTCGGTAGTGCTGGCACTCATACGTGCCTGACACCCATTTGAAGGCAATTGCTGAAAAAAAAACTACTTTGCTGGAGGAAACTTGCGCTGGTGCTGAAATGCAGGCGAGTGTGCGGGTGAGTCGGGAAGAGAGAGCGGGTGTGGTGTTTCGGTATTTTTGAAATGATGACCAAGCCTCCACTGGTGACCACCCCCACGGGGGGGGGGGGCAGGAGGGATGGGCGCCACGTTAATGCTTGTGCAGCCCACTTCGAAAAATAGTCCGCCAGTTCGTTCCCCATGAAATGTGCGTGGCCCTTGATCCAAGCCACATGGATTTGGTGGGGGAGGGGGGCCAGGAGGGATGTGTAGGCGGTGTCTCGTGTACCCTGTGTGTAGGTGGAAGGCCGTGCCGGGGGGAAGTTGGAGAGGGCTTCGGTTAACCGCTTGGACCACGTCAAGGTTGTCACGCAGGATTACTACGGGAGTATGGGGAATACGGGATCCTCGGGGGGTGGGCAAGCGCGATTGCCATGGCCCACTACTCAGAGCCCCCGGACGTGGGTGAGGGAGACGAGCGGCAGAGGATATAACACTGTTGTTGCCAAAAAATGGCGAAGGCACACCCATGTCCCCCGTCCCCCGAGCTCCCATCAGTATAGATCCAGGCCGTGTCATCAAAGGGGAGTTTGGCGGCGAGGTTGGCCGCCCAAATGCACCCCCATCCCAGCAGGTCCTCGTGGTTCAGGACATGGCGAAGGTTGGGCAGGTGGAACCGGTGGCCCCCACAGGTATTGTCCATCAGGTCCGCTTGTAGAGGAACCGGGATGTCAGGGTTGCGGGTTTGTGGGGAAGAGAAGGGGGGGAAGAGGTGGTGATGTGTCAACTCACACGGGGGGAGCGGAGGGGTGTTGGGGGGGGGGGGTGAACGTGAAATTACTGCGCTCCGTGATGGTAGCGGATTCCCCGTTATCAAACTGGATGGTGGCCGTTTTTTTGTAAGTTTTGGTAACCGTGGCCAAACAAGGCGAGGCATTGCGGGGTGCAGCATACAGGCGCTCATGCTCGCGTAGCTCGCGGGGGAGGCAGGGGTTCCAAGGCCCAGCGGTGTGGAATCGGAGATTCAGGCGGTTAGCCGCATCCAGGAAGCCATCTTGGAGGGTGTTCTGTTGTGTCGATAGGAGGGCGTTCCTGACTGCCACACAGCTGACCGGGGGTCCGTCCTGGTTCAGGTACCTCAGCCCCGCCTCGACAAAGGATTTGTGAACTGCTATTCCCAGGTGGCCCAGGCCCAGGCCTAGCTTAGTACGCGGTTGGTATATGTCCTTGGTGGATACCTTGGGCGATATTCTGCCATGCGTAGCAAGCTCTTTCCAGACCGCTTCCCTGAGTTCGTCTAGTTCGCTGGGAAGGAAGGGGTGGGCTATGAGGCGATAGGTGAGGATCGGTATTAGCTGAACATTGACCAGTTTAACCAACTCGGGGAGGGTGAGGCGGAGGGGGGAAAGGTGCACAAAGTAGCTGTTCAGTTCCGAGTATATTTCATGCCCGAGTTGCGGGGGGTGCTTGTCGTTGTAGATGTAAACCCCTACGTATTTATAGCCCTTTCGCGGTTGTTTTGTGGCCGGGTCAATGGTAGAGAGTGTAAAGCCGCTAGGGCATTGGAAGTCTTGCTGGGGGACGCCACCCAAGGCATGCACCTCAGACGGGTCGCAAATCATTTGGAGTCCCCATGTTCTGGCGTCTGTGTCGTAAAAATTGATTAATTTTTGGATGTAGGTTTGGGAGGGTGACCGGTACAATTTATCATCAATAAAAGCATGTGCTGTGGTCTCGGCTGGTCTCTCCGACGGAGAGGGATTTGGGGCTGCATGAATCAGCACGTTGGAGTAGAGGATAAACAGGACAGGGGACATGGGGCAGCCCTGGCGGAGGCCCCTTATTTGAAGGTAGCGGTGCGGCGTGGTGTTGTTGACAAGGGGGGCGTCCTCGGGGTGAGCATAGAGTCCACTGATCAGGTCGACTAACCCCATTGGCATTCGATAGTGGTGCAAAACCCGGCGGAGGGTGGAGTGAGGGACGCTATTGAATGCCTTGTTGAAATCGATATAAAAATGGTAGGCCTGGGGTCAGCGGGCAATCTCTGCAGTGACGTGGAAAAGGTGGTCCATGGTGCGAAAATTTGGCATGCCCCCGTGCTGGCTGTGGTGTATAAGGGTGTGATCTTTGATGAGGGCTTGGAGGGCGGAGGTGGCATGACGGGCCACTAGCTTGTACACCGTGTTTAACAGGGCTATTGGGCGGTAGTTGGCGGGGTCGTGGGGGCATGGTGTGTGACTAACCGGCACCAATGAAAGGGGATGAGCTGACCCAGACGGCCCATACATTCGATAGCCGCCCTGTGCGGTGACCTCAAGGCAACACTCGGAGCTGTATTCCATTGTATGGAAAAGACATACCAAAAGTTGCGGCATGAGGTGGACCTATCGTATCAAATCCCAGGACTAGGGCACGCACTTCCCCAAAAGGGCCCACAACGGCGGAAGCACCACACAGGAGAGCCTGCTCCCCGCCACCAGCCAAAGGACATGTGCCACCAGGAAATAACAGGGCGAACAAGGGCATCATCGGACTCACGCATGCAAATACCCGGGGCAAAGACAACATGTCATAGGGGAGAGGATGAGGACCAAACAGAGTCGTGGCGCTCTGCAAGTGTACTGAAGGGAGGAATATAAGTAGCTCCTGTGTCAACCTCGACCCCTGTCCTGGACAGGGGAAGAAGCTATGTTATGTTCTGAGAGTGTACTTAGATCCCGAGATTGACTCGTAGTGTTGCAGAACTATTGCAGCTTCGTCCAAAAAACAAGGAATGATCGGATGGGACGATTTGACACGATGATGCAAAGAGAAACAGTGTGGTGTGCCCTAGGCTGGAGTAGTTGGACATTTGTTGGGCTTCCGTTGTTATTAGTATGGTACCCCTAGTCGGGCGTCATGTGCTATGACAGCTCACGCTCACCCGAGTGACCTCGGAATGAGTCCTCCCTTGCAGAGTGGCGCCAGTAACACACAACAATGGTTTGTGTGGCTGATATGTCTTGCCGCTGCCTGGTGCCTTTTTCCTAATGGTCGCTGTGCTCTTCACCTTGTGAGTGATCTTCTATGTGTCAGGCAATGCTCCTACTATGTCTGCTGATTTCAACGGTGCTCTGCCAATCCACTGTGAACTCGGGCAATACCGCGGGCCTAACGCTGCTGACAACATTCCAGTGGTTTGGTGGGCGCACATGGGGTTGCCTCGAGCACTGCAAGTTCTCTTCAACCCTGTTTAGCCGGCAACTTGAGCTTACACATGTCCTCAGCCGCAATGCTTTGCATCCGTCGGTGGCAGCAATCCACATCTTGGTTGGTGAGTTGGGTCCTGTGTGGGACTTCCTGCAGAGCCTCGCGTGGTTCAAGCAAGTGGGGTCGAAAGTGTGCCTCTATGAGATTGGCAAACGGCCAACCTTCGCTGACTTCTTTGATTATGCCAGCAACCACCTCCAAGGCCGCACCGTGGTGCTCCTGAACCAAGACATATTCCTGAGGACCTCCACCCCTTCCTTCGAAGTGGCCGCTGGGGAAGGGTACTTCATGGCCCGATATGCTGCCACAAAAAGTGAGGGTTTTTATAACGTCATGGAAAGCAGAAAGGCTCTGCAGGCCAGGGTAGGCAACATGTCATCCATCCGCAGCACTTATCATTTCCCATGCATCTCTGAATCTCCGCACAGCACTTGTTCCGGAGATTATTGGGGCTCACTAGACATATATGCATTTGCTCTCTCCAGACCTTTGCCGTCTAGCCTGCTGAAGTTGCTGGACTTTCCGATGAATGCTGTTGGTGGTGAGAACACGTTGGTCCTCGTCTGTCGACATGTTTTCAACTGGACACTGTTGAATCCATGCCCCCATTTTGCATTTGTGCACCTCCATTGCCACAGAACTGATAAAGCAAGCACTCCACGAGACGAAACCGCTCGTGCTCTCTGGCGTGACGTCCTGCAGCCTCAAGCCTCAAAAATATTGGGGTACGAGGTGCCAGGGGCAGGTTTCAATAGTGGTCACGGAACAGTCTGGCCCGCACCGCTTAGGGCAACCTAGAAGCTGCGACCCGCCATGCCAATGCCCCCCCCCCCGTCTCGAAAGAAGAAACAAGGCCCCCCTGGCTACCCCCTCTCGAAGGAAGAAACATCCCCCCCCCCCGAGATTGTTTCACCAAATCGCACAAAATTGCCCTTTTTTGCCTAGTTTCCTGAGTGTGCAATGGCATGTGATGGGCACCATCCTTGGTGTCATGTGTTTGGTTTTCAATGTAGATTTTCATTTCTCAAAATGTTCCAAGTCCCCTATGGAGCAGACTGAGATTGTCTGGTAGGTCATGCCTGCATTTTGTAAAGCCGAGTACTTGGCCATGTTGGCCAGAGCCCATGTGCACAATTGCATGTTTCCGGGGAACCAAGGTCTCGGGTTTGAGGAAGGGACTACATCCAGCCAGGTTGTTTCTGCTCATTTCTTCTGGAGTGCATTGTGCCACCCAGCTGCCAGTCCACAAAGGGAAGGGGCTGCAGGTGCCTTCGGGTCCTCTAGTTGTATCTGGTACAGCCACGTCTTTGGCCACAGAGTCAGTGGAATCAGGGGTTGTGGAGCCTTCAGCGTCTGTTGCAGAGTCTTCTACTGCTGCCACAGGGTCTGGCACAGGGTCCCATCAGATGGACTACTGCCAGACAGCTTTGGTTGCAGATCACAGCCACAGGGTCTGCTGCATACCCACCCAGCACACAGTCAGATGGGAATGGGAAGCCTGTGTGCATTCATCTTCTTCCGACAAGCTTTGTTTGTGCAGTGAAAAACATTTTTCTCCTCAAGACAGGTGACAAAAAGTGCAAAAAAAATTGGTCTTGGAATGGAACCGATTTGTGGGGTTTCTGTGATTTGGCCGTTTCATTCTGCAGACTTGTTGGGGCCTCTGGGATTCTAGCAAACATAGCACAATTCAGGAAGGTTGGTAGTATCTTGCACAGAGATATGGTCCATATAGCCCTAGCAAATACTGATATGCACATCCGCCGGTCGAGTCTAATTCAGCGGTCGTGCGGCCGGTGCGCAGATCACCGGCGTGGGTTCGAATCCCACTGTGACAGGTAGGGTGGACCTACCAGATTTAGCAGCAGCAGCAGCAGCAAGCAGCAGCAAGCAGCAAGCAGCAAGCAAACAGCACGCGTGAAATGGGGGAAAATCAGAACTCCGTCGTGGTGCTTCGGATTCGGCTGAAATTTTGGTGGATGATACCTATGGGTGTGAGGGACAACCACACAAAGTATGTCCTATGTGGGATCCTCTGAGGAGCGACCCTGCCCAGAGCTTGGGCTGTGCGCTCCCCCATCCGCGCCTGCAGATGCAGGTGTGGCTGTGGGGGGCTGGGCGCCCCCCCCCTCCCGATGACTGCACTTGCCGAGTGAAGCCCAGGCTCAAGAGCCCCCCCACCCGCGGGGCGGCAGAGGTGCTGCCGCATCCCTGCGCTGCGAGGGGCGCCCCTGACGGTCTGCCCCACGCGCTGCCCTGCCCCCCCGTGTCGCACTGCCGCGCTCCGTTGCCCGCCCTGCCCGCCGAGGGAGGGAGGGGGGGGGGGGGCTGCGCCGCGCCGGCGGGGGGGGGGAGCGGAACCACCTCATCCCTGTCCCTGGCCCTGTCCCTGACACCCCTAACCCAGGGCAGCAGCCTCTGGCCGCCCCTGTGCCTGCACCACAGAAAGAGCTGCAGCAACCGGCTGCCCCAGACCCTGCCCTGCAGCACCCTGCTGCCCCTGATCGATGAGGGGTGGGGAGGCACCTCTACCCTGCCCATCCGGAGGCCACCCTGCAGCCCCCTGACACCCCTGACCCAGGGCAGCAGCCTCTGGCTGCCCCTGTGCCTGCACCACAGAAAGAGCTGCAGCACCCTGCTGCCCCAGACCCTGCCCTGCAGCACCCTGCTGCCCCTGATCGCTGAGGGGTGGGGAGGCATCCCGACCCTGCCCATCCCAAAGCCACCCTGCAGCCCCATGCTGCTCGCCGGGTGGAGATGGGTCACCCTGTGCCCCATCTGCCCGTGCCGCATCAATGAGCGCGGCCGAGATGGAGCCAAAAACGTCCGCGAGGCTCGCGCGCCCCCGAAGAGAGGAGGGCACTTGCCTTTTCAAGTCCTGGACGCTAGTGCGAGTCCTGGATGCTAGTGCATGGAGGCTTCTGATTGTTTGCAGGCGATTCCTGGAGGTGTCTCGTTGGTTGATACTGATTCCTGGAAAAAGAACAACGTATGCAAACAACAGGGTATGCATCAACACAATGGGGTGCCTCAGCTCATCAGGAAGGTTTTACCGTGATGCACAGTTTTTCTCCGGAATTGTTCACCATTCTATTGTTCCTCTTCTTCACAGCTGGAATTCAGGTCACTGCTGGAACCAGAACTAGAATCAGAGCTGTTCCTGGGTTGTGAGGACTGGCTGGCATCGACTCGCTTGCATCAGTTCCGCTACTGTTCACATCACTTGTGTCCTGCCCGCTGGACACAAGCAGCATTACAATGGGAAGGGGGGGGGGGGTCCTGGGGTGAGGGGTCCAAAAGGGGGGGCGGGGGTCTTTGTGTGGTTGTCAGCCGGTCTAATACATCTCTGATCCCTGTCTCCCGACAAAAAGCCAACGAAGCAACCAGCCATAGGGATGGCCATCCAGCAATGGTTGACAGTGGGGATCAGGGGGTGGGCATTTGACACCGCATGCGGGTGGCGCGACAACTTGGGCTATTCCGGACAACCCGGCACGTATGGAAAGAGGCACAGCGAAAGGTGGGAAAGGGTGGGAAGGATGTGTAGGAAGTAATCAGGTTGTCCAGGGAGGGCAACTCCCCATTCATCCATGACACCATTGCGTCTGAGGTCGCATGCCCCCACCGCAGCTTTTTTTTTGGCCCAGGTCCTTCCGTCGCGCCCCGATACGCCTGGGGGGGGCGGGGGGGTAAGGCCCTTATATATCTGTATACAGCTGTATATAGGTGAGCTCTCACCCGCTAACCCCCTGATCCCCTCAATCGCACTAGCGACCAGGACGTGAAAAGGCGAATGCCTCCTCTCTTCCCATACATCCCTGTCAGGGATGGTCATTAGTTTTGTCGATGGTGAGAGTTTTCAGGTGGCAGAACAGAAAAGTGCGCAGAGTCCCTTGAATTGAAGGGGGATTCATGTAGGCATGTTTTGGGATACATGGGTGCCACAGACCTGATCAGGTTTTCTAGCGACTCAGCTGCGATCACAAGCGTCCATTCCTGCCTGCTTTGTGGTACTGTGTCGGGTTGCTGTTTCTTTACAGGGCCCTGGACAGTCACCCGTTCTTTCCTTTTTTAAACCATGTCAACATCTTCAGGGTTCTTGTGGGTCTGTTCTATGCTACAATCTGAAGGTTTTGGGGTGTCAATGGCGTAATGCGACTACGCATGGCCTCAACTACCCGCATATGGGTTTTTAGGCCCACCTGTGGGTTGCTGTGGCTATGCGTGGCTGATCATTGAGTTCTTGTCCTCCCGGGTATTCAGTATGTACATAGACTATATACCACCTGAGCCTGGGTCTGAAGTCTGTACAGTGACAACAGACTAATGTCCGTTGGTCTCTGTCACTCCCCTTGGCCTTGTAGGGTTGAGGGTGCTGGCAAGTGTGACTGAATACCTTATGCTAATTTATCTAGAGAACAAACTTTTTTTTTGCACTGTGTGTCCCCGCGTTACCCCCGGGGCACGGGGGGGCCCCGTGTGTGGTAGCTTACAGAAGTAAATTGAGAGAAGTGCAAACAATCTATGTAAACTGAGAAGTACAGCTGATGGTGTTGCGTGGTGGGAACCGGGATCCGGTGTCAACCTGATCGGGCCGAATTGCCTGCTGCACGCACTTGTGCGTATCACCAAGGGAGCCTGAGGGGATCCTGGGGGATGTCCTTCCTCTTGGCTGCTTGCTGTGCTTTTTCAGTGGCAAAAACTGCGGGAGCCATCAGGCTGCTTGCCGCATGCTTTTGGTACTGAGAAAGCGCTGTCAGCTTTGCCTTGGGGGAACGCTAAGCACACCTGAGAAAATCCGTTTCTTGGGAATGCAAGAGCAAACAGAGGTGAACAAACACAATTAGTACAGAAGCTTCTAAACACACAGGGGGACTCATTTTTGTTACTGATTCGCGGTGTGTCCCGTGTCATTTTTGAAACCTGCTGGTTGGTGTTTATACACAGATGAACAGAGAAGGCATCTGCTGGGAAATAGGCATTCACTTTGGAAATACCAACTGCCTGTCTGCGCTGGCAAAGGACAGAGTGGCTGAAGTGAATGCAACGCACTCAAAACCGCAACTTTCCAGAAAGCAGAGCACAATCGCAGATGGTTGAGACTCCCTCCAGTGACCAATTCGCTGATACATTGTTACACTGTTGCACTTTCACAGTGGACGGCTTCATTGTGGCACCAAGAAGGAAACCGATGAGTCGTCGCGTAGACTGCTGTCTGCTTGATGAAAAAAGGGGGGGAAATTTTTTTCCGCGGTTTTTGAAGAGATGAGCAGCGGTACACCATCTGCTCGGAATTAGGAATTGGCCCTGGAGAAACAAACTGCAAAGCATTTCACAGAGCATAATCGCCCTGGGTGGAGGCTGCCTCCAGTAGCCAATTCGCTGTTATAATGTTATATTGTCGCACAAACACGGTAGACGGCGTCATTGTGGCACAGAGAAGGAAACTGATGAGTCGTCGCCGAAACCTGCTGTCTGGTTTTTATGGATGAACAGAGAGCGCCTCTTCAAAGGCGTCTCTTAAGAATAGATGCAGCCTGTGTTGTCAGAGCAGCATCACGCTGTAGGCAGTGCTGAAACGCACTGTGCTGTGACTCCCTTAGTGTTCTGATTCGATGTCTTTTTGATAATTGACGCTGGAGCGCAGTATCTGTAGAGGCAGGCACGTGGGCAGGACTGGACTGTGGCGGCAGTGGGTTCCGGGGGGGGGGGGAAGTCTGGTAACCGTGTAATGCTGACACACAGGAGTGGCCAATGCAGTCGGCGAATCAGTTAAATCTGCCATCTGTCGAGGCAAGCGCGATGGCAGGACTGGACTATGGCGACAGTGGGTTCGGGGGGGGGTGGGGGGGATCTGGTGACTGTTCAAAGCAGACAAACAAGAGTGACCTCTGCAGTCATTGAGCCAGTTGAAATCTGGTATCTGGGACTCGAGGCGGAGTGTGCGACACCCAAGTACCGGCAACATGCATGCATGCCTTGCAAACGGGATACGCCAGGAAGTCCGGTAAACCACTAGGGTTCTGCCCAAACGAGGGGATGTTGTATTGTGCTTGTACTTAGGGTGCACATAAAACCCTTTTGTCCTTGTCTTGCACTTCGAAATCAAATTGTTTTAAATGAATTTCTCCATTCCAATCGACTCCCTTGGCAAGCACAAAGTAGGCAACGGCAAGAAGACGAAGTCGTGAACGAACATTGAGCTTGACCAACTGGCTGGTCCAGTAATGCGGGTTCTCATGCCTAAATAACAAGAAAATTGATGTAACAATAAATTCTCATTAAAAAGGCAATAAACCCTTATTTTAGCAACTTTCTGAGTAGTCTATCTTGTGGCAGGCACTGTCAACATTACGTAAATCACTGTCGGCGACAAAAGACGGCGACAGTCGCGACAGGCCATCTGAAGCTTCGAAATATCTTCAAAATAGCTTCCAATACATTAGAACCTTCTAAAATAGCATAAAACATGATTAAATCACATTATAAACATGTGGAATGTGATTCTTCATGTATGGCTACTAATGTATCCTAGATGTCTGCTCTCTGCAGTGTACCTAAGAGCAGTATACTCTAGCAGTAAGCTTTACGCTTGAAATATAAGCCAAATAAGAGTAAATATCCTAGTGTTCTAGGATGTTGAAGCTCTGAGAGGTCTAGTAGAGATCTTCTAGAAAGCTTTTGAGAGGCCCCAATGCCCCAACTTATTACAGATGTGCGCAAGCACGGGGGCACACCCTCCCGGCGTGACAAGTTTGTCACGCTGGCAGCGATCAGCCCTCCCGCTGTTGCCGGGGGCCACTTTGTTGGGGGCCACCAGTCAGGTCTAGCGGGATGTAAGCCGCCTGCCCCCTTCATGCGCGGAGCCTCTTCCTGTTCGTCACAGGGGCGACGCCAGGGGGAACCATGGGGCGCCTCACCAAGACCGAGTGCACCTACCTACCTACCTCTGCTCAGGGCTACACATCAACACACCTGCTTCAAGAAAAGGTGAAAATGAAACTCCAAACGCGTTCGTGTTCGTTCGGGTTTTGCGTTCGTCGCATTCGTGTTCGTTGGTGCGTCATTTTTTCCGAAATCATAAAAATTTCATCACCAAAATCCTAGGTGAAAATACTCTCCTGTCTTCTCAAAGAGATCTAATTAGATGTGGAGAGATCTCTTGTGATTGTGACATCCCCTCCTCTACTGTGGCAACATAATCCAAAGAAAATGACACCCTTTCTACCTTTGTCCATCCCACATTGGCGTACTAATTTTCCATAAAGCAATTTAGCAAACACGTTTGAAACAGTTTGTTTCTCCGAAGCGCACCGAAACCCTTGCATGTGAACCTACTGCAACGTTGCTGCAATGCCCGGGACATATCACACCAGTACTCCAAGTCTATTTGGTACCCTATGCCCAATTTCCCTTCTATCTTCCCACAAGGGTCACTTGTTTCCTTCCATACCAGTAATGCCATGTCAATTGACAACGTACACTTGCCATTACCTCATTGTCTTTCATTATTCATCATGTCTTGCACCTCTTCATTTCAAACCATTTCTCTCAAGAAGACTTTGCATCTTAGCCCGCAATCAAATGCGACTTTGTTCAAGGCAATCAAATGCTGCTCTACCCAAAATCACTAACATTCTCTCCAAAACTAAGAATTTTGCTGAAAAAAATTGCCTGTTGTGCCTGCCTGCCAAATTCACGGAACACCTTTATGCTAAAAGCGATATTTTTTATTTTTTAAAAAAGCGATCCTTTTTTTTATTTCATGTCAAAATATGGTTAAAAACCTGCATTTTGGTGCTGCTGAATGACTCTTTTCAGGCCAGACAAGCAAAAACCGACAGAAACTGTTTTTAAGTGACAGAAGCTGTTTTTAACAGTCAGAAACTCCTGTGACAGTGCAGGTGACCTGGCATCACAACACAGCACAATGGCTTCAAATCACTGTGAAAAATTCAAGATTCAATAGCTGATTCTCTTTTTCAGTTTCGAAATTACCATGCAAAGGTTGTACTTTCGTGATTGTTGGTCAAACTCTAGATTTTCAAATTTGCCTGGGATGCATATTGGAAAACCAACGTTGGTATTTTTACAATACTGCCCACCACATGAACGAATGATGAATATCTGTGTTCTAATGCAATCAGTCGACACGACGCCTTTGAGCACCAATTCATGCCGATCGCTGACACGGCTTTGCCGCTGGTCCCAAACAGCTTTGCCATGCATTTCTGGCTGCTGGTCTGTGCCTACATGGCCCTCATATTGTTGGCGTCTGCGGTCAGTACTGTTGATGCAGTCCCGTGACTCTGAGATGAGTACATAGTGCAAACCAAAGCGTGGTATCAAGGATGCTGCATTTCAAGGAAGTGGCGTACTGCCGCTTACCTCCAACTGAGTATGGTATAAATACTCGCTGTCTGTATGGGGATTGCGAACGAAGACCCGACTGCCTCGTATGCAGCCGGTGGGACCCGAGGCATCGAAGTACAGATACAAGGATTTCAGATACTTTGTATGGAGACGTTTCAGTACGAGAACCCTCTGATTAATGCGGCTATGGTATGGCTCAGCCTAGCGACAATGCTTACTATTGGAAAGTTTTGGTGCCATGTGATGACGGTCATCAGAAACTCCCTACAGCTACGGTGCCGAGCAGAATATTCGGCGGTGATCCACACTGGGACAATGTGCGATGGCGGACGTGAATAACACATCGTATGTGTCAGTTACGTATGCCTACGGCTTTTAGCATTTTTGCTGTGTGGAACCAGTTTGGTATGGCCCGCTACTTCCTTTAAGCGGAGCCCACATATGCTACCTTGTCCCATTTTGTGGTGGGCTTTTTGAGCGGGGACTTTTTTGTTTGGTGTGGTTGGAGGTGTCCCGGTCAGCGATGCTTTGTCATCGTGGGTGCCAACAGGCACTGTCGAAATTACACTCCTTGACTGTATATAATGACTGGGGTTTCACAACACCTGTTACTGAGTTGCATTTGTCTTTTTTATCTATTCTTTTCTGTTTTGTGATGTACATCTGTTGGCACGCAATCGCGGGGCCTGTCACACGCTCCCCTAGTCTCGGAACACTGCATGAAGTATTACGACGGAAACACATCGCGACTGCATTGCATTCACATTTGTGCGATTGTTTGTTTATATTTTCTGTTTTTTCTTGCCTCTCCCATGTCTCTGCGCTGTGCAGTATTCTCCAGCATGGTTTAACAAGCAATACGACAAGAATAACGCCGTACAGACGTATTGTGGTGTACGGGGCCTGAACTGAAGTTGGAGACTACACGATTTTGATACTGTGAGTGTGGATTTGGGTTTTTGCTCATCGCTACAATGAATATTCATCGCTCCACTACGGCCTTCTTGTACTGTCGTGATTGTTGGTCAAACTCTGGATTTTCAAATTTGCCTGGGATGCATATTGCAACGTTGGTACTTTGACAAAACTGCCCACCACATGAACGGATGATGAATATCTGTGTTCTAATTCAACGTAATATCAATATCAACCCAACTGAATCAGAATGAAACCTCCAAGGCAACAAAATAACAGCACAAATGAACACATGGCAGCGCAGCAGGAATGAACACATTGCAGCCATCAATTATGTAACCACTGTGCAGCTCGTTCCTCTGGCCTTCGTTCTTATGTAGCCACTCTGCGGCTCGTTCCTCTGCTTGATTCTTCAGGTTCCTCTTTGTTGACTCGCCGCCTGCAGTGATGGACAAGCATGTGCAAGTGGTGTGCAAACAACCCAACATTGGTGTCCAACTCCAAGTACCAGGAACCTTCTGGCAAGGCGGAACCAAAGAGGAACGTGGCAAGCAGCACAGGAGCAAAATCACGGAATGGAGCCCCAACTACGAATGGACAGGCAAGAGCAGCCCTGGAGCGTTCCTGTTCACCGTGGAGGGAGAGAAAATGACCTACGCAATGTCGGAGTTTCAGTACAAGGAGTACGCAGGTGAAAAAGCAGTTTTCAATCCTATTGATCAACACAGACAAGAACAAGCCCCTCAGAACGACACAGAGACCCACCTGCCTGCTGTTCAGCAAATTGCCGGAGATGACAAGAAGAAGGAACCGACCAGATCCAAATCAAACGTGTATGAGTATCTATGACCCACAGGAGAACTGTCAACATACCGGTGCAAGCTCTGCCAGGCCAAGGTGAAGCAAACAGGGAATCACAAGAGACATCACTACAACGCGTATGTTGAGCTCGCAAAACAGTCCCGCCACTTTGGAGTGATTGGAGGCAACGGAGAAGGCCACGTCTTGACCCGCATGCTGTTCAGGGCCGCTTTCTCCCACCACTACCGAGCTACAAAGTATCTGACGAGGTCCCTGAGGCCTCATGCTGAGGGCCTCATGTTGAGGGCCTGGATCTTGTAATGAATCCACAAATGTAGAAGATACTCTTATCTATTTCGTTTCCAAATTTATTGTAGATTATGCATTTTTATTATAATGTGGGCTGCTGAATGGCCCGCGAAATTCGCGGACGGAAAATGCCAGATGGCAGCCGCGCATCGCGATTATTGTCGTAGATTTAAATTCTTGACATGAAGAAAACTTAAGTAAAATCTACAGATTTTATAATTTTTCAAGGTTTTATAGTATTCTGAGTGTTGTAGATATTTTTCGGCATGTTTAGGACAGTTTTCTGTGTTTTGCACAGGCATGTTTGTAGATCACTTCCAGTGATCTAAAATGCTTTTGAGTATTTGGATCAGTGCCTGCGCTTCAGTGTCCCTGGGAACAAGGGTCAAGGAATAGACCTCAGCCAAGACCAAGTTGGGTTGTATCACAATCTACAAACCTGCGTCGCAACGACCTGCCCAAGGACAGTGATGGCACTGACGTGCATCTCGGCATAGCCGAACCGTAACGGGCTACGTGGACTTACGTGGCTACAGGGCTGCGTGGACTGAGCCCTATCTGAAAGCCGGCGCAGAGCAGTCCTAGTGTCAGCGAGCGGGACACTCCGCCTGAGCATGAAGGAGGACACGTTCCTTTGCGCGTTGCGCGGTGGTGACCTTACATCCGCGGTGTGCTCTCTACAGGAAGGAGGGGAAAACCAACCCTCATCGGAGGTTCCGTGGCTGCAGGCAAAGCTGCTGCAGTTGGGCCTGGCGGATCGCGCTCGTGGAGTGGGCTGGATGCCGGAGTTCAAGGACTTGTTGAGTTCACTGAAGGTCTGTCCCAGTGTGTGTCTGAGCGCGTTGCCGCGCGCCTACAATGTCTGCTATGGCTGTTGGGTGTATGAAGAGAGTGGTTGCACGACGCTTGCGACGACCAAAGCTGTTGAATGTGAACACCGGAAGGGTCTCTATGTGCTTGAACATCGCTTGTTCGAAGGTTTGCTTACAGAGATGTTCGTCTGCTTGAAGCGTCGATACGAGAAGTTGGGTTTTCGCTGTGATATTGAATTTCTGACATGGGAAGCGCTGCGGGCTTTGGGTTATTCTACTGGTTATCCTCAGCCGGAGATGGACTTGGTGGATTCTTTTGTGGCGCTGAAGAATGAAGCACGGGTGCAGGTGCTTGCTGGCAAAGATCGACTTGGTTCGAGCCGCTCGCTGGCGTTCAGTGACCAACATGTGGACGCGGCGATCGCACGTGAAGACTGGACATGGCTGTCAGCGCGAGGAATTCTGTATGGGCGTTTGAGTGAGTTTGTGGATGTGGCCGAAGAAGACGCGCGAGTTGTTCTGTTGTGTAAGGAGGACGAGGCCTTCGGGGCCTTGAAGGTGGCCGCCGGTGCTGGAGTGGTAAAGCGCACGAAAGGCAAACGTGGTAAGCGGTCTGCTGCTGCGGTTGCGCGCACGCAGGCCAAGGGGCACGTGGAACGTGGATTTGGCGACTGTGCGCTTGACTGAGGGCAAACGATTCTGTGTGGGTTTGGCGGTGCGGCATTATGGGACATGTTCGCTTTCTTGGCGGTGCGGCGTTTGTTTGCCTGTTGGTAAGGCGGGCGTTCTTGTGGTTGGCCTGCTAACTTCATGGTTTGTTTGCTGGATTTTGGTGGCTGTTGTGATATTTTTGCAGATATGGCTGAATGTGGACTAAATGAGTAGAATGTGAAATTTGGGTATGACAACGCGCGTCGTAGGATAATAAAAAAGTATGCGAAGTTGTTTGTGGTAGTGTATGGAGGTTCAGGTTTGTTTTTGTTTTGTCTGTGGGCTTGGATATGCCCTGGTTTTGCTTTGCGGGCCCTTCGTTGTGGGCTGTGGGCCTGTTGGCCTTGTTTGGGCCCTGTATGGGCACCTGTATTTATTCTGTTTGTGGCACGGCTTTGCACGTGCCTCTTTGTCACTCACAGGTCTTTCCAGGTAATTTTTCTCCAGATTTTTTCTGCCTTTTTGCTGAAAGGGGCTGCACGAGATGGGTTGGGGGATGGAGATGGGTTGAGGGGAGGCCAATTCGCCTTTGAGGTACCCCCCCCTTCAGTGCAGCAGCCCCCTTGGGAGATCCAGAGCCAAAAAACCTTTTCTTGAAAAACTTCTACAACCCCTGGGGATATTATTTATACTCTTTACCTGCTGCAGATTTTTGGGTGCTCCGAGGACATGTAGTGGGGGGCATGGCAAGCCTTCATTATACTTTTATAAGTGGGGTTGGGGTATGGGACGCCAACTACGCCCCCTCCCCCCTCCAGGTCAGCGGGTACGCCAGTGCGTGAGACGTCAGGCCCAGTGGTAGGGCAGAGAGCAGGTGGGTCAGTGGGAACCTCTGCTCTGCTGGCAGAGTTGTACTTTACATTATTTTTTTTGGGAAAGGGTTTGGCATTTGAATTTGCAGGGTGTTCCTCAGTTCTGGTGTCTGGGTGTGAGCACTTTGCTTGGTGAGTGCGACGTATGTGTAAGCGTGCATGGTATGGTGAAGAGATGACGTTGCAACGAGGTTGATACTGGATGACATGTGGAGGAGTCGTGAAGAATTGAATATTTTTTGCTCTGACGTGTTCTTTTTTCTTTTTTGTTCGTTTGTTCAATGCTGCACAAGTACTGTGCACTGCACGTTGTGCACTGCACCTGCACTCTGTAAAGTACTGTGCACGGCACCAGGATGGTGCGAACCAGTGGGCACAACAGAATCTGTTTGTACGATATTTTTGTGCCCATGCTCTGTGCCTTGCGCCTGTGTGTCTCTGTCCTTTTGGGGTCTCCCCTAGGCAGTGTACCCTGGGCCAGGCTCCCTGGGCAGAAATTGCAGTTGGGTTTTGAAAATCATTTCGAAACTCTGGCTGGGTTTTTGCACTGACTAGGGCTGTTGGAGCTGGTTTTTATATAATGCGAAATGGCTGCAAGTTACAGGTAAGCTCAGAAAGATGTGCAGGATTTTTTTTTCATTATATACAGGTTTTGGTGGGAGTGTGTTACCACACCTCCCAGAAAGGGAATGGGGTTTTTATAGCCTTTTGCTGCAGGCTTTTCCCCAACCCCTGAGCAGGGATTTTTTTTGTACATTAAAACAAAAAGCCCCTGACACCTGGTGGGTTTCCATTACAGGGCACTGGGGTGTGGCAGAAGTTTTTGTTTTGTACATAAGAGTTGTAGTAAATACCATGTCACAAGGACAGTATAGGTTTATGCTGAAAACGCTCAGATTGGCTTTGGGTGTATCTTACCCATTTGTGTAAGGTTTTCGTGCAACCTATATTCTCGCTTTTTTCAGTGCAAAATCCTGATATATGTACACCCACAGAAAACCACGATCCCAGCACTGTTTTGGACAGTGTTGGTATCAGTGGATCAGGAATTTCTGTAGTTTTACATTCATGGTGTTTTCACCATTTTCTGTACAATAAAACTGAGTTTGGGTCGGCGGCGGCCAGTCCTGAGATCGCGCGCGCCGATCCAGAAATTGTCGATTTCTGACGATTTTTAAGATATTTCAATCAGTTTTATTGATAAGATTAATTCTATATCAGTTTTAGACATAAGCGAATGTTACAGCACTATCGCGGCTCCGTTCCGTGCTAGTTTTTTCGGCGCAAGTATGCCATGTTCATGAATTTTTGTAAAATTGTAGGTGTCTTGAATCCTGAAGTTAAGTACACCAAATCACAGCCCATTAGTAGGGCTTTGCATGCATATGCTGATTTGGTTTCCAAACGCGTCGGTGCACCGGCACCACGCGTTGGGGGGAGACCCATGATCATGTTGTAAATATGCATTGTTTTGGTCATATTTCATTGTTATATGTCCCCCTTTGTTCATATCTTCTTAGGACATGAAAGGGACCGTTTCGAAATCACTCCCGTGATTTTGTCGAATGTTGAGTATGTTGCCGTCGCCTTGTGTGGTCGCCTTTGGGGTACATTTTTGGGTTATTTGAAGGAAAACTTGGATAAGTTTCAAGGAAAACAAGTTCTAAGTCATTCATTTCCAAAAATGAAAAGAATTTCGAAACGCCCTCAACGACGACGACGACGACGACGACGACTTTGAAGACGACGACCACGACGACGCAAACATCGTCGACGAGATCTATGGAGCAATTGGTAAACCCCAAAATCATGTTCAAGAAGGTCCTTGGTGCCTACACCATTTGAGGACCATTTGACTACTTTGAGCCCTATTACAAGGACATTGACGACCAAGGAGACCTTCAGCATCGCGCTGGGAGTGCGTAGCGCTGAAGAACAAGGTGCAGCGCGATTATCCCAATGGTGTTTGCGACTTGATATTTTTTATTTGACTACTCCAGTTGGGTGCCATGGACAAAGTGCCATGGACCTTTGGATGGTTCTCAAGATTGTTTACTCCAGTTGGGTGCTATGGACAAAGTGCCATGGACCTTTGGATGGTTCTCAAGATTATATCATGATCATTGGTGAGTTCTCAACCTCCAGCAAGGACGACAGCGCTGCCCACATCCTGCAGATTACGAAGTGGTCAAGTTGGAAGTCAAAAATATGAAGATTTCAGAAAAAAAATTCATGGTATGGGCCAAGAAGATTGGTGACCTTAATTGTAATCATAATAACTATGGGCCATGAGAAATGGTCTTATTGGTTATTTCTGTATTATCTTATGTGATCAGTGGATGATTTTACAAACTGTGAATTTTTCTGATTTGCTTTGTGTTGTCTTTGGTTTTAGGGTCAGGACATCTCAGAAGTGCATTTTTTTATTTTTTGTTTGTTCACTATTTTTTTTCACTTTTTTTCATTTTAAATTCTGTGCAGAGGTCATTTTTTTATGATTAATTTCTGTCCAGGATTGCAGAAATTTTACTGTGATTGAGCCTGGGGTTCAGAGGACCCTATGTGTGAGGCACTTGTGAGTGCCATGAGTGGTGTGTGTGTAGACATGTACATTACATGCGGGTACCGGAACCCAGCGGTGCCTCCTAAAATCCCAGGTCCGGGATCAAAGTAAAAATCTGTGTTTTTTTATTGCTCCTCGGCTTATCTTCATAGATTCAGCCATAGAAGCACCCATTTTCTGTGGGTGTTTCTGAGCTTGGGAGGGGGGTGTTAACCCGTGGAGCAATTCAGTTGCGTGGTTAACACCCGACCCAAATGCTTTGCATTTTTCCCACCCAATTTTGTTGTTGCACCGCACCTTCTTTGTGCTTTTCAGCCTGAGATGTGTCTCAGGACTTGGGAGGGGAGTGTAAGGTTTTCGTGCAACCTATATTCTCGCTTTTTTCAGTGCAAAATCCTGATATATGTACACCCACAGAAAACCACGATCCCAGCACTGTTTTGGACAGTGTTGGTATCAGTGGATCAGGAATTTCTGTAGTTTTACATTCATGGTGTTTTCACCATTTTCTGTACAATAAAACTGAGTTTGGGTCGGCGGCGGCCAGTCCTGAGATCGCGCGCGCCGATCCAGAAATTGTCGATTTCTGACGATTTTTAAGATATTTCAATCAGTTTTATTGATAAGATTAATTCTATATCAGTTTTAGACATAAGCGAATGTTACGGCACTATCGCGGCTCCGTTCCGTGCTAGTTTTTTCGGCGCAAGTATGCCATGTTCATGAATTTTTGTAAAATTGTAGGTGTCTTGAATCCTGAAGTTAAGTACACCAAATCACAGCCCATTAGTAGGGCTTTGCATGCATATGCTGATTTGGTTTCCAAACGCGTCGGTGCACCGGCACCACGCGTTGGGGGGAGACCCATGATCATGTTGTAAATATGCATTGTTTTGGTCATATTTCATTGTTATATGTCCCCCTTTGTTCATATCTTCTTAGGACATGAAAGGGACCGTTTCGAAATCACTCCCATGATTTCATCGAATGTTGAGTATGTTGCCGTCGCCTTGTGTGGTCGCCTTTGGGGTACATTTCTGGGTTATTTGAAGGAAAACTTGGATAAGTTTCAAGGAAAACAAGTTCTAAGTCATTCATTTCCAAAAATGAAAAGAGAAATTCAGTTGCGTGGTTAACAATTTGCCCCCATTATTCATATTTTTCAGCAATAAACTCAGCTCTGGACCCTGAGTTTGAGCTTGGTGGGGGAGTGTAATGGGTCCACAAATGTAGAAGATACTCTTATCTATTTCGTTTTCAAATTTATTGTAGATTATGCATTTTTATTATAATGTGGGCTGCTGAATGGCCCGCGAAATTCGCGGACGGAAAATGCCAGATGGCAGCCGCGCATCGCGATCATTGTCGTAGATTTAAATTCTTGACATGAAGAAAACTTAAGTAAAATGTACAGATTTTATAGTTTTTCTGGGTTTTATAGTATTCTGAGTGTTGTAGATATTTTTCGGCATGTTTAGGACAGTTTGCTGTGTTTTGCACAGGCATGTTTGTAGATCACGTCCAGTGATCTAAAATGTTTTTGAGTATTTGGATCAGTGCCTGCGCTTCAGTGTCCCTGGGAACAAGGGTCAAGGAATAGACCTCAGCCAAGACCAAGTTGGGTTGTATTACAGATCTCAGGCCTGTGTGGCACTTACACAGTGTCTTCGCAGCGTACAGTGGAAAAGGTTGCACACATCATGAAAGCTCTGGGGTTCAACAAGATGAGAGTGCTGTTTGCCAAACTGAAAGCGCTCTGGGGTTCACCATTCATTTCACTGCAAATGGACCTATGGACATCAAGCCACCAGCACGCCGCATATGGTGCTCTCACATGCAGCATTGTTGATGAGTACTATGATTTGCATAACCTTCTGCTGGATATCAGTCCATTTCCTGAAGCAAGGCACACTGGCGAGAACATTGCTGCATGGCTACGTGGTGTTTTCGAGAACTATGGGTTGACAACTGCAGATAGGCACCATGGGTATCTTGATGCATCCGCATATGCACTGCATTACAAGACCTATAATTGTTGCTGTTCCCGGTGCCAAATGCCTTGAACCCCAACCTTCGTTGCAAAGGGACGTGAGGCTTTGGATTGCTTCCATGCAAAGGCCCAAAGCCGGTCTCACTTGGGAACCGGAGATACTATTTTTTAGAAAGTTTTTATATGAGTTCTTTCAACTCTTTGTTGTGCCTCTCCTGCTGCTTGCTGCTGGTGTAGGGTTCCTGCTGCTTGTTTTTGATTGAGAAAATGTTTTGTTGATTAAATACAACCACTCCAGTATAGCCGGAGAGAAAGTTTTATATGAGTTCTTTCAACTCTTTGTTGTGCCTGTCCTGCTGCTTGCTGCTGGTGTAGGGTTCCTGCTGCTTGTTTTTGATGGAGAAAATGTTTTATTGATGAAATACAACCAATCCAAGATAGCCCAAGCCAGAGATAAGCAAGTAGAATTCAAACAGGATCAAAGCATGGAGGGCTGCAGTCACAAAAGAGTTAGATGAAGAAAGATATCAACAATAGACTACAGCAATAGACAAACCGTGCAACTGAGATTGAAATATTTTACATGTTTGAAAAAAACTGATGGGAAAACTGCCCCTAGGGCTCACATTCTCCATAGTGCCATCTTGAGATGTGCACTCTTTGTCTTTTGGGTCCCATAGGTGCTGAGGTGGCATGCCTTGTGGCACTGAGGTCACTGCCATGTCACATGGGAGCTTTCTACTTAGCTAGGCTGACTGGGTATTGAATCCAGGACCTCTCAAAAAGAGGTACCCCAGCCCCCTGGGGTGCATACCACTAGGATATCTAAGAATTCATGTGAAAACATAGATAAATTCATAGGCTCTGCATCAATGTCAGCGCCTCAGTCAGTCCAGGAAGTAGTGTTTTTGTTCACATTGATAGGGGATCAAGGGATCCACACAACATCCTTGATTAGTGCTTGGTTCTATAGGTCAAAATGTGTTTTCACTTATTTTGGTTAGGCCAATACTAAGATAAAAATGCAGGATAGCTTAGAGCAACTCTAATACAACTAAGGTATACTCTAAAGCAATGGAAAAGCACTTTTTCTTACTCCCCCCTTGTGCTGTGGTGGCCACCACTGTCGCATTTTAGGAAAGAGGGAATTTTTCTCGACCTTTCCTTGGTTTCCACATCTACTTTAAAATACCTATAGCCTCCCTCACACTGGAAAAGGGCGCTTTACCATGGCCAGCGCCTCTTGCTGCATTGTTCATGACCATTTCCAACAGAAAGCTCCGCGCTCTTGGCGCTGCAGGGATTCCTGTGTCTTGGTGTAATAAGCTTGGTAAGGAGCTTATTATCTTATTCATGGCGGGTGGTGTTGTTTGAGCCATGGAGCGCAGGATCAAAATTTATTCTCCAAGCAGAGTAAAAAAATCAGAAAAAAGAAGATCCTTCGAAAAATGCAATCCACAAAGCTTAAGATAATGTAAAACCCAAAGGAAGCACTTTAGAAAGTTGAAGGTGGTGATTGAGATGCCTTGTTGTTTGTTTTTGTGAGGCTCACCCTAATTATGCAAAATTCAGCAATGCCTTGAAGCATAAACGGACACTAGACAAAACCCAAACAAATGATGATGCGCGGTTCAAAACCTCGGTACGTCACCAATACGAGTTCTCGAAATTCTGATCCTTCAATTGACTCGATTGATTGATCAATGAACTTCCGGCATTGGACGAATTGCGACTGTTTTAGATTGAAACATAATTGATGGAGGCATGATTGGGCAAGGAGGTCCTGAGATATGGAGCAATTGCTTTGGGACAAAAGAGACAACACATCATGGGAAAGAGAGGAGGAGAGAGGGAAGGGAAAGCATGGGTGAAATGATTGAACCAATGTCATGCAAAAACTCCAAAGATGGACACATAGGCAAAAATGTTCACCATGGGTCATGAAAGCAAAATATTGCATGTAGTAAGAAAAGGTCACTACCATGTCCCCCTTGGAGGACTTGATCCAGGCCAAGCCCCCCTTAAAACCCTTTTGTTGATGCCAAGACTGACTTAGGTATTTTTATCTCTCTTTTGAAGCTTTAAGTACACTTTCTCAAAGTAACTAGGGTTATAACTCTAGCCCCCCATGAAGTTCACCCCTACACTTCAACTGAGCGGAGGTATCTTCCTTCATGGAGGTTATACCGAAATAAAATAGGCACTTCTTGCCTAAGGCCTTGGAGGTTAAGCCTAGTGGTCTCCCACCCCAAGACCCCTATACTCAATTGTTTCTACCACTTATTGTGGTTCTACCTTTTAACTGTTTCTGAATTCAGTTGCTTGGCCAAGTCATAATCTGTGTCTGGCCTAACTCCTTTGCCCCATGCCAGTTTTCATATAAAATTCATTTGTTTTATCCTTTTGTGATTGAATCTTTGTATTTATGCCTGCATTGTCTATCTGCAGCCCTTCTGTGTTACACTGGATTTCAAAACTATTCATTGATTCGGTCCACATCCTGTTGATGCTCTACTTGCTGAGTTGGTTTCAGTTTTCAACTTCAAAACCTGCAGGATTTCATCAAAATATCTAGGGCACTAATCAAGGACATCTTTCTGGTAGCAGAGGCAAACCCTGAGTACCTTTCGAACCGACTCTAAGCAGAAGCACAAGAAAAGCACACTGAAAAGCACATTGAACGTGTCCGGTCAACTGTCCTCCAGAACCTGGCCGATCAGAAGTGTACAAGTACAACTTGGCAGTGTAGCCCACCCAAAGAGTGAACCGCCACTCAGAGCAGCATCTGGGTCTCAGGAAGATCCAGAGCACAGAAGGGCGAATCAAGATCTGCCCAGAATAATCCCTTTAACCATGGAGGCCTTAGCGGCCCATGGTGAGGACAGCCTGCAACGGCTCCGCAGGCGAGTCGAAGCCTCCATCGCCCGGTTGGCCTGTCCGGCCTCTCATTCTACGGTTCTTTGAGGTCCTGAAGAACAAGAGGACCTACGAAGGAGGATGAGCGAGTTTATGCTCCATGAGGAGTACCACAAGTCCACCGTAGGGGAAGATGGAGAAGTACCTCTTGATGCCCTCGGGTCTCCGCCTCAAACCGAGACGGGGTCCTTCCCTTATTCGGGGCCATCTACAGACATAGCGGATACAGTATCACTACCGAGACGACCGGGAGTACACGAGCACCCGAGAGCATGGCATCCAGACCTGCCGACAACTTCAAGGGCTCCTGAAAAGAGTCTGGATCCTCTCCATGCAGAGCCCACCTATGGGGCTCTGGATCGCACGGCCGAACCTTGGGCCAAACTTTTGTCCGGATCTGAAGACCGGGATGTGACAGCTCTGTCAGAAGCTGTCAAGGCTAAATTGGGTATCACCGAACCCTTACCCAAGCCAGCACTACTCTCACCTTCACCCGGTTTGAGCACGTTGGCTGATGATCTCAAAAGATCAAGCGTGTCCAGGTTGCTACCCAAGGTCACTTGCCCCAGCCCTTTTCATCCTCGCACTAGGACAGTCCCTATTGCTGAATTACAGGACGTGCCTGTGACAGAGACTGAGAAAAGAGGGCTGTCAGCCCTGGCACCCCTTGCCGGCGTATCTCCCCCCCCTTCAGGCCTAGCCCCAGGGGGTGGGAAGAGTGGCAGACCTATTGCACAGGCGAACATTCAGCTGGAGTTGCCTGAGTTCGACCCGAAAAATCTGCCAGAATGGGCAGAGAAAATTTGCTGAGTTTCTTTTGCTAACTGGCCAATCGCATGTGGATGTGGCCACTAAATGCTCACTGCTGAAACGCTCATGCAAAAAGAAATTTTTGCAAAAACAGGTGAAACAGATTGTGAAAAACTGTTCAACATGGGCTGAGGAACTCCAAAGACTGGAGAAATCATTCCCAGTCTATAAGACTGACCTCAGTGTGCGCACACAGATAGAGGAGCTATCTATGCTCCCGGAGTTTCCTTCCGCTGCGCGAGCCTTGAATACATGTGCGACCTAGAGTATCTCTTTTCACGGATGAACGTGGGCTCCTATGGAGCCACTGAGCCCCACCTGTGGCTCATGAGTAAGATCCCTACTCGCCCGTGGGATGACTGCCGCACTACCTCTGTGAGGAAAAGCCGGACCCACCTGTATGACGACCTGGTGGACCTGCTGATCGAGCTAGCTCTTGAGAGGAAGAATGACACCCAGATGGAGAAATTTTTCAAAAAGCACTTGGGTCGAGGTGGTACCCCTACCCCCGAGCGTGGCGAAGGGAAAGGGCGTAAAAATTCCACTAAAGCCAACCAGGGAGGTGGTAAAGGAAGGGGTAACCTACGTCCCATGAATGACGTTAAACCTGATGCAGGTACAGCCCCTCTGTTCTACTGTAAACCTGTCAATGACAAGGGGGGACCTTGTCATGCCCCTGACTGCGACCACTGCAGTAGTTGTATGCTGCAGATGAATTGACAGCAGCACTCCAAAGATGGGAAACCTGTGACCCATCAGGATCATTTCAGGTGTACCATCACCTGTGGCTATTGTGGCAAACGTTGTCACTACGAGGACGAATGTCACATAAAGAAACGCGGGAGTGATAAACTCAAGCGGCAGGAGGCTGAACGCCAGAAGAACCAAACACCCACAAGAACCCCCAAAAATCGGGATATAGGTGGTAAAGGAGGTGGCAAGGGGGGCGGCATAGGTGGACCCCCTAACTCCCAGAGGCGCTCATCAGCGCCCGCTGCTATTCTCCCTCCTGCCGAAGGTGACCCCAAGAAGCGCCCACAGGGGGATAACGCCTTCCCTGAGGGGAATAACTCCAAGAAGAGGCGACTGGCCTGGATAACCAAGTCCCTCATGGCTGCAGGGCTTGAGGTCAAATTCCCTGCTGAGGAGAAGGGGGGCGGCTCCGAAGAGGAGGACTTGGTTTTCTGGATCCTCGTGAAAATCGGGGAACAAGTTTTTCGAGCGGCGCTTGACACCGGTGCAACACTTTCTATAGTGGCCCGGCGCCTGCTAAAAACGTTCAAGAAAACTAAGACTGTGGCCATAAGAGTAGGGGATGGGTGTACCATCCATTCCTTGGGGGGGGTCGATGTGACTATATGCCTGGGCGACGAAACTGTGACCCAACACTGCAGAGTGTTGGACACCAACACCTTTGACATTGTCATTGGTACCGACTGCCTACGAAGAAACCCCCAGGTGAAAATGCTGTCTCTCCAGCGCCCCTATTCTCTGCACTGCGACTTTGGCAGTGGGGTATTCTCCGTACCTTTGGAGCTGTCAGGACGAAAAGAGTCTGGGCTGCGCTACGCATCCAAGACTAACTATAGTACTGAAAACTACCAATTGGCCCGTCACGTTCTTGAAAATGGACGGGCAGCCCTTCAGGTAAACCTGGATGAGATCCAGGTGGAATCGTTCGCGAGCCAACAACAGCATATCATGCAGTTGTACTGCTCGAATTGTTTGAACAACGCTTTCCGTTTCTTCTGGAAAGCAATGGGCCTGGCGTATGCTAACCCTCCCTTCTCCCTGCTCGCGAAGGTTCTAACCGAAATCGCTTATGAGGGAGGAAGGGTGGTCATGTGCACCCCTGACTGGGGCTGCTCAGGTGAACACGCTTACTGGCGCCGTATGCTTGACAGAATGACAGCAGGAAGAGTGCAACTCCCCGACGGTCCCATCTACGTGCCTGAGGACTCAGACACAGCTATGCAGGCCCCTGAGTGGGTCAGTTTCTTATCCATTGTCGATGGATCTCTCAATCCTGTACCCTTGTGTGACCTAGATCAGGTGCTATTGAAAGAGGTTATGGCCGAAAATTGTGGCCTGACTCTTTCTGATCTCAAAAACCGGTCTCCTGAGCACCTATCTGCCACACTTACAGGGTGTGAATCTCCCGATGGCTATCTGGAACCTGCAGCTGTTAAGGAGGATGCTGACGACCAACTGTCTGAGATCGCCAGCGCTATCCCTCCTGTTGATCCCGGCTGTGTTGATCTAAAACACAGTGCCTTCCTAGCCGAGCTGTTGCTGGAGGAGGTAGATCTAGAGTCAACCTCAGAACCCACGTCCCCTGTTGGGAAACCGGTGCTACACATGCAGCCCATGCACTCAGGTGAACCCGTGGCCCGGAGTCCTGATGCTGTAGCGCGGCCTGCTTCTAATAACATGCCACTGTCTGAGCATGACACTCAGGAACTCCGACGGCTGTTGTACCTGAAGGCCGAAGGTATTGAGCGCCAAGAGCGGCTGCAATACCTCAGACAGACCTGGAAATCCTCCATCTGGTCTGAGGAGGACGACGATTCCTACACGCTGCCTGACCCTGAGATACCCCTAGTGTATTCTTTGCACTATGGGCAGCAATGTCCCCCTGAGTGGGACCATGGTTCTGTACCTGCCGAAACTGCTGATCGGCAGAAAAAAAAAGAACATGGAAAGAGCAACCTCCATGCTGAGGAGGATTTCCTGCAAAAAATAAAGAGTCTTAACCTTGACCCCCGACTGAAGAAACTGCTGCTAACCTATGAGGAGGTGTTCGGCGCCTTGACGCCCCCCCTCTCTTGTAAAAAACTGGTCCAGATGGACTTGAAGCTGAAACCTGAATTTGAAAAGATGCGAGTGAGGCATCGTTCCTACCCCGCTCCACAGGAACAGGTTGAAGAAATCGAGCGCCAGATCCAGGAATGTATTGATGCTGGCCTCATGGAAGAATATAAGAAAGGGGACTACCCCCATCACTGCAGTCCATGTTTCCTGGTTGCTAAACCAGGATCGACTGCCCTACGACTGGTTGTTGACCATGGTGAGGTCAACAAGAAAACCCAGAACCACTCAGGGAGTATTATTAACATGGAAAATAGCCTGGAGCGTATTGCCAAATGCAGGTACAAGACCAACATAGACAAACGCAGTGGTTTCTGGCAGGTAGACCTAACCGCCGCAGCTCAGGAACTGCTGGCTTTTATAACCCCTAAGGGTCGTGGGTTTAAATGGAAGATCATGCCTTTCGGGCTGGCTAATGCCACAGCGCTCTTCCAGGAGCTAATGAACAAAATTTTGTACATACTGAGGCGCAGACCTCTAGTACAGGAGTTGATTTCTCAGGATGCAGAAATGGAGGCCCACATCGATAACGTGAGTTTGGGTACTAATACCCAAGAGGACCATGTCCTTCTCCTCCGTGAATTTTTCATTGTTTGTCAAGAAAACCATCTCCGAATCAAAGTCAAAAATGTGAGTTTATGAAACAGGAGATGGAGTATTTGGGTTGCGACGTGGGGTATGGCTGGTGGAAACCAGCCGCGTCTAAGATGCAGCCCCTGCAGGACATGCAGATTCGCGATGACCCTAAGAAGGGCCTACACGACGTGAGAAGTTTTGTGGGCGCCTGTACCTTTTATAGGCGTCATATCCACAATTTTACCTACTCCTCTGCCCCCCTCACTGACCTAATCAAGAAACCTACTCCCTGGAGGTGAACCTCCAGGGAGGAGGAGTGTTTCCAGGAGTTGAAGAAGAAAATTGCCTCCTCCAACTGCCTGGGAGTACCCCGTCCTAAGGGCGAGATAGTCCTGATCACTGATGCCAGTGATGTAGGGGGGGCCGGAACGATCTACCAATGGCAGGAGCTTAACCCAGCTGAACTGACCCACTGCCATTATCGTACTAGCAGACTGAACCGTGATGGCTCCTTGAAACATGACTATCCTACCAGTGAGTGGCGGCTGGTGCCACTGGGACACTGGAATTGGAAATGGAACCAAGCGCGTTCCAATTACAGCACCTATGACCAGGAACTCCTGGCCGGTATGTTGGTGCTCTCATCACAGTCCCGACTATTGGGATCTAATCCTATTGTCTGGCTGTGTGACCAGGAACCTGTGAAGTCTTTTCAGAAGGGCCCCCCACCAGAGAAAGCAAAACTAAAGCGGTGGTGGACTTACCTGAGCCAGTTCAGGCTGACAGTTCATCATATCCCCGGTAGAAAAATGAACTGTCTGACTATGTATCGCGCAATAACTTCGATGCGCTTATAGGTGAGAGCTCTGAGGCGCTCGCCAAAGAGGCGTTCCAGCGTATGGATGCCCAGCTTGACCTGTCCATGCGCACTGCTGGAATCCTGGAGGGTTGGAGCCTAACCGACTATCATTCAGAGTATAAAGAAATTCTCCAGACCCTCAGCACTGGTCTCGCACCCCGTGTCATTGACGGGCACCAGTGGTATAAAAACAACCAGTACCTCTTCTACGAGGACCGTATTGTTGTACATGAGACCCGACTGGATGGGTGCCTACAGTGGTTCCATCTCAGCTCTTGTCACACTGGCGCTAATCGCTCAGTGGACTTCTTCCGCGAGTGTTTCTACTCTAGTCTAACCCTGACTGAACTGAGGTCTCGAATGCAGACCATTGTGGATGCTTGTGGCTGTCATGCCAGCAAGCAGAGCGACAGTAGGGATAGGGGACTGATTCCCAGCTTACCCATACCCTATTGTGCTAACTCTCTTCTCTATGTGGATTTCATCCACGGCCTACCTCGCTTTGGCGGCTATGATAGTTGCCTAGTGGTCACCTGTGGCCTATCTCGCTTCACCTGTGTGTTCCCTTGCAATAAGAAAATCACAGGTGAGCAGACTGTGAAAATGTTGGTCAAGCAATGGTTAGAACCCTATGGGGCACCTAAGCAGGTGCACTCTGATGAAGATGTACGCAGCCGCAGTGACACTGGGTGGTACAAACGAGTGCTAAATGCCCCCAACGTGGAGGTAACCACAGGTGTGCCCTATACCCACACGTCTAACCCTCTTTGTGAGGGACAGAACCGTGTGGTGGAGCAAAAGCTAAGAATCCTGATGAAACAGGAGCGTACCAAAGACCGGGTAGGGCTAGTGCCCTGGGCAGTGCTGACCATGAACTCACAGCGGAGCTCTTCCACGGGTTTCATCCCCCACGAACTGTTCCATGGAGGGCGACCTGCTTGGTTCTTCAAAACCCCCTTTCCTGTGGACTTCAAGAGCCCTGTTGGAGATTGGCTGGAACAGAAGCAGTCTATGGCTAACCAGGCTGGGACTAACCTGAGACACATTCGTGACCGTGAATTGAGCCGGCGGAACCGCCTACGGCGACCTGCCAGCTTCAACGTTGGTGACCGTGTTTTGGTTCACCATTCACGCCTACCCTCCTGGCCATGTAACTGCCTACAGGACCCTTATTTTGGACCCTATCGTATCATCAGGATAGATGGATCCAGGATCCATGTCAGGTGCAGCCCACGTCTAGGTGGTGAACTGCTCTGTGCACCTAAACAGTTGAAGCACTATCACTCCCCTGACGATTTGTCCTTTGATGAGTGGCGCCTTAGCGACAGTGAGGTTGAACGTATTGACCTAGAGAACGCTGCCAGCCCATAGGAGGCAGACGAACTCGAGGAGATGACTGCCGATGAGATGGCAGTCGATGGTTACTACGTGGTTGCAGGTATTGCTCGCCACCAGTATAAGCAGGGCTAGAAGTTCCTAACCCTGTGGGATGGCTATGGGTTATCTAAGGCGACCTGGGAACCTATGTCAGCCTTCATACAACCAAATGGGACTATCAACCCCATGTTCCGTTCCTATCTCGTTGAGAACAACGAGGGGCGGCTACTAACCCGTGCTGAGACTCTGTCCCAGCGTAAAAAGAAAAACTAATTTCCCTGTGTCAGTCTACTGACTGTGTACTAACCTTACAGGCACAGTGAGCACTCTTGTGCAGATGCGCCTATGTATGTGTGTGAGAACAGCTGTCACAGTTGCCCCGCATTGCATCGCAGGACAGGACCGTTAGCCCCCCGTGACAACCACTCCCTGGCCGAAGGCCATTGGTTTTTTCACAGACTACTGCTTACTGAGCACTGCACTGACCCTGTCTGTGCCCTGCAGACCCATGCCTATGGTTTCCAGCGTGAGCCAGGTGGCCGCTTATCAGGTTTGCAGCCACCCAGCGAGTGTATGCCTTGTTGACCATGTGTTGCATGGGGACTGCCCTAATGTAATGACCTTGGGGAGCCAGCGAAGAATGGAGGCTTATTACTCCAGGGGGGAATGACAAGCAAGGTGTTATGAGGCAAGGTGTGTCTTCCCTCCCTGGAGACAAGCAAGCCCACAGTTAGGACCCCTGACTGGTCCAGACCCATGGGGTTCTACCCTTCCTTACAGGGTTTACCATACCCCTAAGTGTGCTACGTATGTCTGTGTGTGTCTTACTTCTCTCCCCGGCGTGGCTCCCGGAGACCAGGCTTCGCTGACGTCGGACCGAAGGTCCTAATCAGGTACTATTACCACTCCTATGGCGCCCAATTTCTGTGCTGGCGCCTATCCTTGGGGGAAGACCGCAAAAGCCCTACCTACTAGAGGGGAGGGGTGGCCAAGTGTGCTAAGGGCATACAAAACGCCCATTTGTGCTAAAGGCCAAAAGCTAACGCACTCCCCTGCCCACCTGGAAAAGCACGCGGGACAGGAGACACCACTACACTACACTC
Source organism: Eutreptiella sp. 'Long Island Sound 2002' (assembly GCA_964036045.1). Classification (NCBI taxonomy): domain Eukaryota; phylum Euglenozoa; class Euglenophyceae; order Eutreptiales; family Eutreptiaceae; genus Eutreptiella; species Eutreptiella sp. 'Long Island Sound 2002'. The sequence continues at coordinate 9,444,558 of OZ038393.1, forward strand.
ACTAATGCCAGCAACAGCCTTCGAAGGCAGGGTGAGCACTCATCACTTGCACTCAACTCCTGCCAGGCCTGCTGACCCTAACACCTACACACGCTACTTGGAGCTGCTGTCAAAGATGTCAGGGGTCCTACTGACCCTCCTGTGAGACAGCAAGAGAACACAGCGCTACTAAGCAACTGTGGCCTAACAGGGACGCCACTACGTGTTTCTCTGTCAGGGCTTGGAGGGAAGGAGTGCTCATTATGCGTGCACAGCGTGTATGTCGATGAGGTCGGACTGCACTCGCCAGTCCTGGCTGAGTTGCAGTCATTTGTTTGTGTGATCTGCGCAGCATATTTTAGCGCTGCACCAAGAGACTGCACCAGTCGCCCTTTACCTTCCCACCTGTAAAGCAAAGGCAGATGGCCTGGGTTTTCGGCTGAGGAACCAAGACTACTTCCACGTATTATACACTTCTCAGGTAGCCCTATAATACACTGTCCTCAAACCCAGGTGCAAACAAGCAAGCTTAAGGAACTCCACCCGTTCTCTTATAGAACGTGGGGTGGAGTCCCTGGGTAACATAAACAAAAGTTGTACCGTGCGCAATTCGCTTGGCCTACCCTTTAATGCGTCATATGCATGCACAGGTATGCACTGGTTTTCCAATTCCTCTTACCTTCTCCTATTTTACCCCATCACAACCAATCACAGCGTCTCTCAACCACGAGGTGAGCTCCTCCTGGGCTTACCTACCTTACTCACCACACATCATGTGAATGCCGAGGAGGACACGAGCGCAAAACAACCCTACGCGCTTAAACAAACCTACGGGGAACTATAAACAACCCTAAGCGATTAATGCACTGTGTGTCATGCATGCTTTCCTTGTCTTTTTTCCTGCAGAAGGAGGAGAGAGAGTGGCGCACTGCAAAGCGCAAAACAAGCCTAAGCGTTTTAAGCAACCCTATTTTAGCGCTACGGCAACACGAACACGAGCAAGCACTTTCTTTTCTTACCTGTGAAGAGAGAACAAGGGTAGATTGGGGTACAGGGAAAGCGACACCGCATGTGAATGCCTGAATTAGGCACATGCATGGCGAGCACAGCGCATGTACTAACCCTACGTGCGCGCTGCGCGCTCCATTCGCTTTGCATACCTTTCATTTCTGTTTTGACCTGTGCAGAGCAAAAGAGGTGAGCGCCCGAACTCCCAACGAACACAGCGGTGACTACCCTAACGTTTTATTGAAGCAACCAATACGAACACAATGCATGCGTGTGAAATGACACTGGCATACCTGAGAGGTGGGCTGTCCACCTGCTCTGTGGTCTGGGTTCGTTTTCAATACTTTTCCCTAAAGTTTACCAAAATTTTGATGCAACTGTGCAAAAATTTCCTTTAGAACTTTAAAAACTACGGCTCATACCTTGTTTTTCTAGAGCCGTTTACGCTTGCGCAACCCTTTTTCTGGAGTCCACTTCTGTTGCGCTTGTCTGTGACTTTAAATTTTAGTCTAAAAAAGACGATTACTCGCGTAGTTTCGTCAATTTTTAACGATTTGACTTTTTAAATCACTACACCTTTCGCTAAACCACAGGATTCACTCCCTGTTGGTTTCATTTTCTATTTTTTTAAGCTCCTGGAGATTTGTGTCCTCCATTGGGAGTATTGCTCCGCCCTTGCCCTTGGTCAGGACGCTTACTGAATTGCTGTTTATGCCGCGATAGCCGTCCGCATTAGAGCGTTCGACTGTACCCTAGTGGGCAAGCATGTGTGCTCTAGGGAGGGAGTCCTGGGTTCAAACCCCACTAGCCCCAAATTTTTACCGGAAGTTTTCGTCGCACGCTGGCGACTTTTGAGGAATGCCCCATCGAAATGACATCATTCACGGCACATTACACTGTTTTTCAAGGGTACCTACAGTGTGATAGGCTTTGATGAACTGATGAGAATGTTTTTGGTCGGTTTAATGCATTTTCTAGGGTAATTTTGGGAATATTTGAGCCTTTTTCCTTGGTCCTACTAGCTTGATCACCTAGTACTCCAGGGGGGAGTAAGAAAAAGTCACTACCATGTCTTTCTTGGAGGACTTGATCCAGGCCAAGCCCCCCTACAAACCCTTTTGTTGATGCCAAGACTAACTTAGGTATTTTTATCTCTCTTTTGAAGCTTTAAGTACACTTTCTCAAAGTAACTAGGGTTGTAACCCTAGCCCCCCATGAAGTTCATCCCTACCACTCAACTGAGCGGAGGTATCTTCCTTCATGGAGGTTATACCGAAGTAAAATAGGCACTTCTTGCCTAAGGCCTTGGACGTTAAGCCTAGTGGTCTCCCACCCCAGGACCCCTATACTCAATTGTTTCTACCACTTATTGTGGTTCTACCTTTTAACTGTTTTTGAATTCAGTTGCTTGGCCAAGTCATAATCTGTGTCTGGCCTAACTCCTTTGCCCCATATTCCTAACCAACTCCATTTCATCCAAAAGAATGCACATGAAGTGCCTGAGGCTTATTGGGAGGCAAGAGTCATGCCGGCTTTCATATAAAATTCATTTGTTTTATCCTTTTGTGATTGAATATTTGTATTTATGCCTGCATTGTCTATCTGCAGCCCTTCTGTGTTACACTGGATTTCAAAACTATTCATTGATTCGATCCACATCCTGTTCTTGCTCTACTTGCTGCTTTGGTTTGGGTTTTCAACTTCAAAACCTGCAGGATTTCATCAACATATCTAGGGCACTAATCAAGGACATCTTTCTCATGCTCATGAAGAAAATGCGACTTTTGGCTTGATTTGATCTCCAAGCCAATGGGGAGGTGAGAACCAAAGTTGAGGAGAGTGGAGAACACATGCCATGTATGTGGTTTGACACATGTGTAGTCAATGAGCATGATCATGCATGAATTTATGAAACATGAATTATGCATGTGCACAGAAATGCATACATGTAGGAGAATGGATATTGGAGAATTGACAATGGCAACTCAAAATGAGGAGGACGCAAAATACAGAGATATCTTTGATGCGATGCAATGGCCAAGTATTGCACGTGCAGTGCACTGTTTGACTGTCTTACCATTCATCCCCCCTGTTCACACCTGTCATATTGGGGTGGTAAAAGGCTCGTATTACGGTGGTATCAGGGTGGTATCAGGCTCGTATTAGAAAAAAAACTGCAAAATGTCACATTGGCCACAAATGGGAGGTGCATGGAAATTGTACCCGACACGCAGTGTCAGTGGGTTGAATGTATGTGAGCAGCACGCAACATGGCAACTCGGTCATACCTTCCCTCATATTAGATTCGGGCCACCTCGCCCTCCTGTTGCCATCCTGTCGCCTCCCTGTCGCCTCCCTGTCGCTGTTTCGGCACTTTCAGCCCCCTGTCGCTCCCCTGTCGCTTGCCTGTCGCTTCCCTGTCGCTGTCCTGCCGCTCCCCTGTCGCTCCCCTGTCGCTTCCCTGTCGCCTTCCTGCCGCCCTCCTGTCGCTATCCTGTCGCTTCCTGTCGCTTCTTGTCGTTTCCTGTCGCCATGCTACTTTTTGCCTGGCGCCTTCCTGTCGCTCTCCTGTCGCTCTCCTGTCGTTCCCTCCTGTCGCTCTCCTGTCACTATTTCCTGTTGCCTCCCTGTCGCCCTCTTGTCGCTTGCCTGTCGTCTTCCTGCCGCCTCCCTGTCGCCTCCCTGTCGCCTCCCTGTCGCCTACTAGATGGGCTGATATCGTTTTTTGTCGATTTTGATTTTGATTTCGGATTTAGAGACAGGTTGCATATTGAAGCGGTACCCAGAACCCCATGGCCAGGTTGCGGCATACAACCGGTCTCCGGTCCACTAACCCCATGCACGGCGTGTTCCGTGCCGTGAAGCCCCGCATCGGCAACCGATGCACCGCCAGCGGAGATTTGTGTATCAGAATATCAGGAATCAACAGGGTTTTATTTTCATATTGTTTCCGTCAATTTTTACGCTTCCGTTCCGATACTCACTGTTTTGACTGCTGGCGGTTGGTTCGCGACTTTACCGTAACCGCCAGTTTAACTGTTTATAATGGAAATTTTAACGCTATCCGTCACGAAGGCTCCAAAGTCGCCAGGAACTGCATGGATGCTTCCGCAATTTTCATAATTAATACTCGCAACCTTAATCCGAATTTTTCAGGATGTCGAAATCGGATTTTCGACTTCGACATCCCCGGACTTGATTTGACCTCTTTCGAGTGGACCTACGTGCATCCGTATGCACGAATCAACTTCCCTTTTATCCTGCCCTCCATTTGTCTTAAAGATATGGGCAAAACAAAGTTGATTCGTGAGGCCACTTGTGAAGGTCATATCTCGTGTTGCTTGCGAGGAATTACGATAAGGAAACGTGGGATGTATTTACAATACTCCCGACGTAATTTAGGAAGCATTATATGCCTTGCGTTTCCACACGTGCGCGCTAGTGTAATGGATCATGGTCAATTGGGTAGAGTTTGCGTTATAACTCTTTGGCCATGATATTGCGTGCGTTAAGATAACTTTCGAGTGTAGCGCGCAAGTGTTGGTGTTGCATAGGAACTCTCCTTGAGTTCCTATGAGAGATTGACACAAAGTTATGCCCTTGGAGGGGCATGACATATCGTGGTGGGAGCTACCTTTTGGGGCAATATGTGGTATGTGCCATGTGTTGTGTTGCGTGCCCATTTGGCGGGTCCATTGCTCCAAGTCGAAACCGCCAATGGACCTCATATTGTGCAAGCCCCTTCTCCATACTCCCTACGGTCAATTGCAAGCCTAACCTTCGTGAAGGGAAGCTTGTGTGGTGATCCCGAAGCGATGCGTTAGGAGCAAGGTGTGTGTTTCACAATTTTCCATATTTTCATGTGCCCACTTGGGAAGTAGCGCTCGTAACCTTTCAAGGCGCCCCAAGTGGAGCACATATGTGGGATCGGGGGTCAATGGTGTCAAGTCATTGTGTTTAGAACGATTAAGTGATTGCACGATCCAAGCCGAAGATATTATAATATAATTATGCACCTTTCAAGGCACTTTTGTGTGTCATTGTGCCAATTTTGCCATTTTTGGCTCGTCATGATGTCAAGTGGCGACCGTGTATCTCAACGTTGCGCTCAATTGACATCATGACCCAAGTATGTTATGAGGGTACATACTTCGGTAGCCAACATATCTTGGACCCGGCGAATAACTCCTCTTAGGCTTGGCATACCGTGGCCGCCATGTTGGCGATTTGGGACTATCCCAAATCATGGGCTCACTTGGCGACCCTGCCATTCCCAATACCGGAGGAGTTGGGCGACGCCCCAAAGATATGTTGGACACATAAGACTTGATATCAATCCTATGGCACACTCCGGTCCGAGTCGGGCATGTGTCTCATTTGCCCCAACCATGAGTGTGCGCATTTTTGGCCATTTTGAGCAATTTTCCACTTTTGCTGCCCGCCGTGCACTATGTTCTAACCCTCGTGCACGCCGGACGCATGGACCAATGGACCATATATGACATGGGTGTTATGGGTAATGGTCCCCATGGTCCACACACCACGTGGGCGAAGCGGCGCCGCCTTCAGTAAGGCGCTGGGCCAAATTGAGTATGGGCAATTTTGCCATTTTTGCATTTGTGGACCCAATTGGGATCATCACCACGCCAAGCAGCATGGAGATCTTTGAGAGCCAAGGGCATGGGAGTCTCCGTTGGACTCCCAGTGGATTGCGTATGGAATGGCGGATCCGATCTCCAAGCCGGCGTGGAGATATACTATTGGGAGCACACCGAATTTTGGCTCATTTCAAGCAGCCAAAATGACCCAATTTTGGGACCCCAATTTCCCCCTTCCGTGTGGTCAATTGGCGGCCCCATTTCTCTAAGCCCATAGGGAGCCCGGACCTAAATCCAAGTTGTGCACTCAGATAAAAGTCCTAGGTCCTGCCTCCTACCCTGTGAGCCATTGGCCTTACCTTGGCCGGGCGAGCCACGCGTGAGAATGACGCCAATTTTGGTGATTTTGGCATCATGACCCCACTTGACTCATCCGTGTTGCCCTGATGCCGGGACATCAAAGGGAACCAGGTTGGGTGAGGGCTCCAGGCAGTTCGTACTCGAAGGGCAAAGGGTCAGTTGCCTCGTCCCTACCTCTGGCGGGTCCGGACGAGGGGTCAATTTTGGGGATTTTTGAGTTAATTTCAGTTTGGGCTGAAACAGCCCATTTTCAGCTACCAACTCCTGGGTGATAATGGCGGGGCCATATCTCTGGCTCAGAGTGGAGTTGGGACCTGCCATTAAGGGAGCATAGGGAGCCACTGTCGGTTGGCCTTGGAGCCCCTTGGTTCCCAGGAACTCGCCTGTGGCTGGGCGGGACACCCCCCCTATTGGCAGGGTTTCAGGGTCCGGACTGAGCAGGGCATGGGTTGTGTTTGAGCCCCCGCCCCCATCAGCCACTGAGAGGGTCGGACCTGGGATTGGGATATGAGTTGGGACTGAGTGTCTATGGTCCTGTGATGCCCTTACCCCAGTCCAGTCTTAACCCCATGTGTACATATCCTGATGTGTTGCTGTACATACTTTCGTTCCCTCTTTGCAGAGTGGCAAGGATTCTGAAACGCTTTGTCACATGACACAGGCGTATTGATGCCCTTGTGAGCGTAGTGCCTTGCCTGCCTGCTCACCTGTGCGTGTCACCGCAGCGTCCCGTGGCCGGCCCCCCACGGGAACGCGTCAAAAGCGTTTCACCGCCGCGGGGTTATCCAGCCCTCGCGTGCCACTCGGGGCCACCAACCCCGAGCAGCGCGTCGCAGCAGCGCGGCGCAGCTCGCAGCTCGCAGCGCAGCGCAGCGTCTCGCAGCGCAGCGCAGCAGCTCGCAGCGCCACTCAGCGACAGCGCCGAGTTCGTCACGGAGCCAGCAGCGCCGTCCAGAGCTTCGCCTTGACCGCGCAGCAGCCGTGAAAGAGGTGCACAGACCAGGACTCCTGCATCAGCCCCATCGGCCGACCCGGAGTCCCATCGGCCGACCAGCAAGGCCGCGTCAACCACCTCCACAACCACCGGCTGACCAGCACCAGCCGCACGCCCAATCCAGTGCTACAGCACCCTCCTCAACAACCACAACCAGTTCGTTGAGTTGAACGAGTGCACGTCAAGGACCTCAAGATCAACTACGCCCCCGCTGCCATGGTGAATTGGCAAGAAGCGGGTCGGAGGTGGCCGCAGCCCCACCCCCATGTGGCGCGCCTGCTGCGCGGATTGCTGTGGGACCAGCAGTACCGCTACAGCAATCCCCAGTGCGAAGGCGGCATGCCCGGGAGCTTCGAGCTCCGCGAGGACACGGGGGAGGATCGCCTGCGGGAAGTGGAGGAGTGGCTGCGGGCGGAAGGGTACGAGTACCGCTTCCGCCGCAAGCGCTGGAGGACGTGGACCCGGCCGGACAGGCCCGGCGAAGGGCTGCGCCCCGACGGGATTGAGGAGGACGAGGACCCCAACGCCTACCCGTCGGGCGCCTCGATCAACGTCTCCCTGTGGGACTTGATCGAGAGGAAGTTCCCGGAACCGGGGAGCGAGCGCAGGCTGCAGGGCAGCAGCAGCGCGTCTCCGGGGACGGAGAAGCGGTCCGCCGGGGACAGGAAGAGGGACCGGAAGTGGCGGGAGTACCAGGAGTCCCTGGCCGCCGAAGCCGCCCAAGGCGCCAAGGGCGGAACCCCAGCCCCCAGTCCCCCACGGGCCAATGGTGGTCACCACCCCGGCTCCACCACCCTTGGCGACTACATCCAAGTCGCCAAGCAGACCCAGGGCAAGTCCCGTCCGCTGCTCCTGAGGGCCCGGCAGGCCCCAGCAGGCCCCAGCAGCGACGTGGAGTCGGCCCACCGCGGGAGGATGCCGGCCGACCAGGCCAGCTCCAGCAGCAGCGTCGCTCCCGAAAGGGACGTGGCGCGCGCATGTGAGCGCGCCTGTGGGGTGCCCTGCAACCGTCGGGTTGCCCGGCAACGGGCCAGGCAGTACAGCGCTGCCGTGGAGGGCGCCACCGGCATCGCCCAGGAGAAGGCTGCGCAGTGGGCGCATGGCATGGCCATCCACGCCCAGACCGTGGCGGCCATTGCGGCCGGACTCACGGCCGTGGCCGCCCATGGGGCAGCGACTGCCCAGGTCAACGGTGAGTTGGCGGCAGCCGACGCGGAAGCCCGCCTGACGCAGGAGGCCATTGCCTGCAAGGAGGCCGAGGTGAAGGCGCTGGAAGAGGCGCTTGCCCAGGAGAGGGCAAGGAAGGAGGCGGAGGAAAGGGCGAAGGCCGAAGCGACAGCTAAGGCCCAGGAGGACGCCGCCAAGAAGGAAGCCATCGAGGCCGCGCGACGGAAGGTCGCTGAGGAGAAGGCCAAGACGGAGGCGGAGCTGGCAGCGTTGGAAGCGCGGAAGGCGCGGCTGCTGCAGGCCCGGGAAGCCGAGGCGGCTTGTGCTCGGGAGGAAGCCGAGGCGCGAGCTGCCGCAGCCACCGCCGCCGCAATGGAGGAGGCAGAGGCCAAACTCCGCCGCGAGACTCCCCCGGGAGCATCACGAGTGGAGACCCTTCGAAAGCTTTTCGAAGGGGACGCCTCCTCCAAGATGGCGCTGGATGAGGCCGACACGGGCAGCAGTGGGAGCGGTGGCACCACCGCCCGTCGGCGGAGGAAGGGCAAGGGGAAGACCCCCGAGAGGCCGCGGAGGCCAGCGGGTGGGCACCCCCACGACAGTGACCCCTTCTTCACCGCCAGTGACGGGGATGAACGAGGCCGTCGACATCGCCAAGTGGTGGCTTGGACGGGCGGAGGCGGCGGAGATGTCCCCATGGAACCGGAAGGTGAGGATGAGGATCCCCCTCCTCCCTACCGGAGCTCGGAGTCCTCCGTGACCGAGACGCCCAGGTGGGGCGACATGGACGAGGATGACGACATGGAGTTCGGCATCACGAGGAAGCGCCCATCCTCGGACCCACCGAGGCGACCGGGCGGAGACCCACCGGGACCCCCTGGCGGAGGACCATCAGGACCCCCTGGAGGACGCCCGCCAAGTGGACCCCCTGGAGGTGGACCACCGGGCGGGGGAGGACCCCCTGGACCGGGCGGACCCGGCGGAGGCCCTCCTGGAGGACCCCCTGGGGACCCCGACGACCCACCAGGGAACGGCGACCCGGATTCCACCTGGCGGTGGATTGTCTACCTCCGCAGGAGGGTCTTTGCCCTCCAGTGCGAGGTAGACACGGGCAAGGTCGAGATGGCTCGCATCTCTGGGGTCGCCGCGCGCGCGCAGAAGGACCTGGACATCGCCAGGGCCGAGACCAAGTCGCTGACCAACGTCGTCAGCGGCCTGCAGGAGAGGCTGGACGCGCTGGAAGCCCGTGGGAACGTCGGCAGCGACCACCCACCCTTGGAGTCTGGCTCGTCGGACGACGGCTGGGGACCCGGACCAGGTCCAGGCAGACCCCACGCCCCCGGCGGAGCCCCCAGGAGTCGCCCCAGCGCCAGTGGCCCCTCTCTCTCCGCCCCCTCTCACCACAGCGCGGGCCGCCGCAACGAGCGCGTGCCGCCCGGCAGTGGCAGTGAGGAATGGCGCGATGAGTGGCTCAGCGCGGACTACCACAACCGCCGTGCTCCACCGCGGACGCCTGTACGCCCCCGACGCCCGCCACCAGCCCCGGTGCCAATCCCCAGGGCTGGAGGACGTTATGGTGGACTCAGGGATGAGGTCCCCAGAGGAGACGTGGAGTGGGATGTCGGCGAAGGTGAGGACCTGGACCTGGACCTTGACCTGGAGGAGTTCGACATCAGCCCGCCGCGTGGTGTACGACGGGAGGCGGCTGAACGCAGCCGCCGGCGCCGTGATGAGGATGCGTACATGGATGCAGTACGGCGTGAACATTTTGGTTCAGCGTACGTGGAGGAACCCCGGCGTAGCCACAGGGACTCCATGGAGGAGATGGACGTGGCGGCCGTGGGAGTCCGTGGGCGAGGCCGATGCGAACCTCGGTCGACCTCGCGGCCGGCGTTCATGGTCTCTAAGGCCGCGGACGCCGCCGTGTGGGAAGACTTGAAGGACATCAAGCCCCCCATGTACGATGGCAACCCCCTCAACCTCGACCGCTTCTTGGAGAAGCTGGACGATTGGGGGCTGACCGTCACTGAAGACCTACCTCCCGCGGATGCGGAGAGATATGTCTTCAAACGGTTCAGGTACCGCCTGCCGGAAGTGCTCGGCGAGCTGTACTTCGTGGCGACCAAGGAGGGGAAAATCAAGACCCTCAAGGACGCCAAGAAGTGGCTCAACGAGCAGGAGCGGGTGGACGCTCCGCAGGTGGCTGCCAAGCGCTGGAAGTCCATCAAGCTTGAGCATGATGGACGGGAGATCCGCCTACGGGACTGGCGTGACTTCCGAGGGAAATACACCCTCTTCCGCCGCAATGTGGAGGATCGGAACGAGGGTGACGAGCAGGCTCGCCTGCTCTCCATGCTGCCGGAAGCATGGATCAAGAGGGTCACCAAGGAGGAATCCAAGAGGGCCAAGTCCAACCACACGGTCAAGATGATGCTCCCCAAGGAGTATCATACGAACGTGGTGTCTTGGGCGAAGAAGAACGTGGCCCGGGATGTCAAACGGCACTCCCTGCGGAACGCTCTTCTCATCACCGTCTCGGGCGATCGCGAGAAGACCGCGATGTGGCGCCTTGACGACTGTGAGTTGAGCGGCCAGACCATCCGTCTGCAGCCCATCCCGGCGCGGATGAGCTGCGACGAGATCCTGGAGTGGGTTGGCGAGGAGGTACTCAAGGAGTACCGAAACCTCCACCACACCCGCGGGTTGAGGCCCGGCGACCGCGACGTCAACTACGTTGGCGAGGGACCTGGCGGGGAAGACGCCATGGACCCAGCGGGAGCCGGCGGCGATGAGACTCTCGTCGACGATGACGACGACGATGAGCCCGCCGAGGTGGCCGTCTGTGCCTTCGTGGCCAGGAACCTGAGCGCGGGGAGCAAGCCGGGAAACTGGAAGCCCCTGCAGCAGGGTTGGAGGAAGCAGGAGAAGAGGGACCCTCGCCGCATTGGCGACCCTCCGCTATCCTTTGGGGAGTTCATACGAGCTCACCCGCAGGGCTGTTTCGTGTGTTATGGGAGGAAGAAAGGCTTCAACCATGACCACCGAACATGCCCCGTCCACAAGGCCGACACGGAGGCTTACAAGAAGGCGCACGGGTCAAAGAAGCGTGCGCCCGCGGGTATCCGGGAAGCCAAGATGGAGGTCGACAAGGACGAGCTGGCCAAGCTGATGTCGTCGGTGGGGACCGAGTTGGCCAAGGAGATCCAGGAGATCAAGCAGAACTGGGTCCCCAGGTCGGACAACAAGAACAAGGAGAACAACCAGAATGACCAGAACAAGGACAAGGACAAGAAGGGTAAAGGAGGAGGTAAAGGGGGAAGAAAGAAGGGCGTCAACGACGTTGAGGCCGAGGAGAACACCCCCTCTTCCACAACCGACGCCCCCTAGCGGAGCCCCTGCAGCCAAGGGCCCCAGCTAGGGCGGTCGCAGGATGGTGACGTGGGAAGCGCCGATCCATCCCAGTCGGGAGTCGATAAGCACAAGGGGACTGCCGCGGGCGGAAGGCCCGGTCCGGCGCCCAGTCGCGGAGGCGGGGTGAGGGCAAGTGAAGGCACGAACCCTTGCACCCGTCCGTCCTTCGCGACCAAGAACGTGTTTGATGTACTACAGGATCTATCCGAGAGTATCGGAGGATCACCCGGACCGCAGCTGGATGCTGCAGATGGGCAGCCTGAGCCCATTGTCCACGACCTGCACCAGTCGCTTGTGGAGCTTCTGGAACGGCCGGAGATCCTGAGTTTGCACGCCGTGCGCCGTGTCGGTCGCGAGCGGCAGTTGCATCTTAAGGTCCGTGCCTTATGCGGGGAAGTGGAAAAGGTTTTCGACGTGTTGGTCGAGACGGGAGCTCAAGTCAGCTTGGTCAAGGCTGGCCTGCTTCCGCCAGAGTGTCTTACCGACAGTCGGAAACCTGTCAGGCTGAAGGTGGCGAACGGCCAGTACATGGTGGGAGGCACGAAGGAAGCGGCCATTGGGCTGCAGTTCGTGAACCATCGTGAGCTGAGCCGCCCAGACCTCGGCAAGGAAATCCTCCTGCACGGTAGCTTCTACGAGGCCGAGATGGACTGGGACATGATCGTCGGGTACGACTTCATGATGGAGACGGACTCCGGCGTCCTCCCGGCCCAGGCCTCCATGACCCTGTACCAGGACGACCAGCTCTCGTGGCTTTCGTCACCTGAGCACCATGTGGAATGCCAATGGATCCACCCCGAACGCAATCAGCTCGAAGTGGCCGCGCTGGACACTGAGCCTACTGGGCCAGCGAACCAGGAGTACGGCGTAAGGCCGGAAGTGGCGTACCGAGTGGTCGCGGACCTGGGAGCGTCGGATCTGGCCCTGGATGCGTTCTCTTCAGGAACCTCCGCCCACCTGCGGGTATGTGAGAAGTACTGGAGCGCCCAGGACTCCGCGTGGAAGAAGCACTGGGGTCCGCATCAGGGATTGATGTGGATCCATTGCCCCCGTTGGGACATTCCAAGAGCGATAGCGAAGATTCGCAAGGACCGCTCCAAGGCAGTGCTGGTTGTTCCTATGGGATGCACCGAGGAGGAAAGTACCCGACATTGGGTAGCCTCATTGACCGACATGACCTTGAACAAGGTCGTCCTACCGGCTGGAGAGAGTGTCTATCAGGACGCTAAGGGACAGCCCATGCCACCCCAGAGATGGCCAACAGAATTCCACTATGTGGATGGGGGCCTTGATCAGGCCGACACCACGGACTTCGTGTGTGTCAACCGTATCATAGCAGAGCCTTGGAGGCAATGCTTTGCGGTTCCCCCTGTTGACATCGAAGAATCGGACTCCGAAGACCCCCTCACTGAAGAGGAGTGGGATCTGGTTCAGGGGTATATGGATCAGCCCTTTCACGACTGGGGAAACCAGCGTGAGGGCAAAGGCCAGGACAAAGCCTGGTGGGAAGTGGACTCAATCGTCTCCGGTTCCTATGACGGGAATACCTTCGTGCAGAGGGTGCTGGATCACATGTCCAGCCAAGACGAGCCGCCTGGCGGTAACCCACCCACCTACGGCGATCTGTTCCGAGGCAAGACCAGAGATGGCCCTTTGGGCCACCTGGGAAGACCACCTGAGCCGAAAGCGAGCGGGGTCGCTACCCCTCAAGTAAGCTCCGTGGTTCAAGTGCCCGGGAAAGCCAAGGCGGAGTCCGATGACTGCCCCAAGATCCAGGCGTTGAGGGCCAGGCTGAAGCAGAAGTATGGCGAGACCTTCTTCAGCGGCAAACCTGTGTTCCCCCCACCGGTGCGTGGACCGTATGGCGAGGCCAAGATACGACTGAAGCAGGACCCCCGTGTGTATCGTCACCGGGAGTTTGCCCTGAGGGGCGAGAGGAAAGAGGCCATGGAGAAGATCCTCCGTGACTTCATCCAGAGAGGCTGGCTCGAGCCGTGCCACTCCGAATGGGCCTCTCCTTGCTTCGTCGTCCCCAAGAAGGTTGCCGGTGAGTGGCGGCTCGTGGTCGACTACCGCGGCCTGAACGCCCAAACGCAGCACGACAGCTATACGCTGCCCCTCATTGAGGACATGCTGCAAAAGCAACACCGGCGGAGGATCTTCACGGTGATTGACCTGAAACATGGTTATCATCAGATGCCTCTCGCCGAGGAGTCCCGTGCCTGCACAGCCATGAGCACCCCACTTGGACCTCTCCAGTGGAAGGTGATGCCCATGGGCGTTACCAACGGCAATGCGGCTTTTCAGCGGATGCTGGAGAACCTGCTTGAGCCGGTGCGCGACTGTGCGGACCCCTTCGTGGACGACGTGATCATCGCGTCCGGGGACCCCAGCATGAGCTACGAGGAGCTCCTGGAGGCACACGAGAGGGACGTCACTCGAGTGCTGGACCTTCTGGTTCGGCACAAACTTACGGGCAGCAGTGACAAGGCCACCATTGCGGTAAGCGAGGTTGTCTTCGCTGGCCACGTAGTCGGGAACGGGCAGCGAAAGCCCATACCTGGCAAGGTGGCTGCGATTGAGCACTGGGAAAAGCCCAAAACGGTCTCTGAGCTACGGGCGTATCTGGGGTTCTGCAATTACTACTCGGGGTATATCAAAATGTATGCCGAGTATGCAGCCCCCATGACGACCATGCTCAAGGGCAACCGAGAGGAGACCAAGAAGGGGTCCAAGAAGGCTCTGGTCTGGACACCTGAGTCCGACCGTGCCTTTGAGGGGATGAAGCAGGCGCTGCTATCCGCAGTGGGTCTGCACCTCGTGGATCCCGACCGAGGGTTCGTCCTACGCACCGACGCTTCCGACTACGCCATTGGCGCTGTGTTGGAGCAAGTGCTTGACGACGGGAGGCACGTGCCCGTGGCCTTCTGGAGCCGAGTCCTGGCGGAAGGCCAGAGACGGACGTGGACGCCCCGTGAAAAGGAGGCGTATGCCATCGTCATGGCTCTCAGGAAATGGGCTGGGTACATAGCCCTCCATCCCGTCACCGTCTGCACCGACCATCAGAGTCTGCAGTCGTGGCACAAGGAGCACGTGGACACCCCCTCAGGTCCCGCCTCCCGACGGGCAAGATGGCATGAGACCTTGGCCAAGTTCGACCTTACGGTTGTTTACATTCCTGGAAAGGATAACACTGTGGCGGACTGTCTCAGTAGGTGGGCCTATCCAGCCAGCAAGGGCATGCAGGATATCTCTGCCCATGGCGATGAGGCTGAGACCGCTGAAGCCAAGAGGATCATCGAAATGGAGCGCCTGATGGAGGAGGAGGGTGCTAAATGCTTCGTCGTCATGGCTGCAGATGCCCCCCTCGCTTCGAGGGTGAGCAGAACGGTCAGTGTACTCGCCCCTGTGGGTGCCGCGGGCGGAAGGCCCGGGCCGGCACCCCCTGTGGGAACTGAGTCCGACAAGCACCTCTTCCCGGAGTCTTGCCTCCAGGACGACTGGACCGACGATTACGCCAAGTCTGAGGCCTTTGCGGCCGAGTATAGGGCTGTGACCGACCCTGACGACGGACAGAAGTGGCCAAAGGGGCTGACTGAGGAAGATGGCAAGCTCTACCGGAATGGTAAGCTGCTAGTCCCAGAGTCCCGGGTGCTCGAGCTGTGTGAAGCTTGGCACCACCACATGCTGCACCCAGGGGTCAAGAAGCAAGCTCTTGACATGCAGCGTCGGTTCGAGATCGACCATATCGTTCTCTACACCGCCATCAAGAAGGTCAGGAAGGGTTGTTCGGTCTGTCAGGCCTGCAATCCCGATAACCGGAACGTCAAGGGGGAACCCCAATGGACCCCGGTTCCTGACCAGCCCATGGAGAGCGTGGCCATGGACGTCTTCTCCATGCCCGAAGTGCACATTGGCAAGGAGACCTTTGACTGTGTGGTTCTCTGTGTGGACCGCCACAGCGGCTACGTTGTAGCCGTTCCGGCACGCAAAAAGGGGTTGCTTGCCAAGGAAGTGGCAGTCATGATGATTCGTCATTGGCTGACCGTCTTTGACATCCCCCGCACCATTTGCAGTGACCGAGGGCCCCAGTTTACTGGTGGCTGGTTCAAGGCTATGTGTTCCCTCATGGGGATACGTCATGCCAAGAGCGTCGCCTATCTCAGCCGGTCTAACGGCCGTGCTGAAGTGGCTGGACGGCAGCTGTTCGAGAAGCTGCGCAAGATCCACATCACCAATCCACGGCGGAACTGGTTTGAGGAGATGTGGTCTGCTCTGAAGGCCCATCATGACACCCCCACTCCGGGCGGTTTGTCCCCTCACCAGATTCTCTTCGGCAGGGACCCCCTGGGTAGGGGACTTCCCTTGTCTGGTGATGGCATGGCTATGGATGCCAAGGAGTTCTTCGCGCGGCAAGAGCAAACGGCGCGGGACATCCGCCAGCAGCTTGAGAAGGAGCATGCTGAGCGTCAGAAGTCCGCCCCGAGCTCGACAGCGCAGAAGTTCAGGGTGGGAGACCCGGTGTGGGTGATCAGACCCCGCCCCATGGGCACCCACCGCACCAAGACCTGGTTCACACCCGGCGAGGTGGTCCGCAGGATTGGTGAGGACACCTACCGCATCAAGGTGGGTCACGGACAGTTCCGGGAGCGCCACGAGAGTCAACTCCGTGTGCGGGAACCCGACCTCCGTGGCCGACATGTGTCCCTGGACTACGCCAAACATGAGGCCGATTCGGACGACGACTATGCTGAGCAGGACGACTATACTGTCGAGAAGATCCTGGCTCAGCGTCCGAAGGCCTCGGCACCCGGAGGTCTGGAGTTCAAGGTTCGTTGGCGAGGCTATGGGCCGTCCCACGACACCTGGGAACCCGTCTCCTCATTCGTGCCGCGGGTCAATACTCCCTTCATGGAGTACATCCGCAAGCACAAGACCAAGATCCATGTCTCGGACTTGGCAGCACTCACCCGGGCGATTGCAGCCAGAGGTGCCTGATCAGCGCCCTGAGCTCTCCCCTGATGCGTTTTGAGGCGCTTGTGAGGCCGACGGATCGTCCCTTACTTGCTTGCTCTCTCCCATCTTTCGGTGACAGAGTGGCCATATACCCCCCCCTGCTGTATCCAGAGGAGGATGGCCCCTCTCTTTCAATTCTATTCGTCACTCCCCCCCCTGCTGAATCCTTGGGAAACCAGGTAGGGCGACTGACCTTCATCATTCTGAGCTCTTGGGGCCTTGAAGGCCATACGACGTTGCGCAACGGATGCCGCTGTCATCGGCATTGCGATTTTTGAGTGTGTGGTCTGGTTCCATGGCATTTGCGGAATCCAGACCAGTCGACGTGTGTCTTGAGACTATATATGCCTGAACTCAGGCGTTTTCCTGTCCATCCTCCTGCATTTGCCTTATCCTGACCGTGGCGTGGTTTGGCGCTCTGTTCTGAGTGTGTTTACACGCCTATTTACCCAAATTGTTGCTTGTTTTTCTGCCCTCCAGGATATGTGCATCTGTATGTTAAGTGTCATCAGCCCATCGCTGAGGGATGGACTGTTTTTCACCACGAATCGGGATACAGAGGCGCCTTCAGTCGCCGTGTACATATCCTTACAGCCTGGTCCAGCCTGGACCAGTACTTGATTACAGATTCTACTGTTGGAGTGCCCGTGATACCGTGTTGCCCTATTCGCTGTGATGTGTGGAGATCCTGATGGCGCCAGGCGGGAAGCCCAGTTGCCTGACTACACTCCCAGCGGTCCGCCACTGTCAGTCCCAGTGTGAGCCTACCGATTTGCAGACGCACTTGCATTCGGATGGCGGCCTCCGGTGCTCCTGACCTCGGTCAGTCTGCCTGGGAAACTGGTGGTTTGAGGAGTCGACGCCTCCGCCCACACTGCATGAGGACTCCCTCATGTATGGCCTTCGTGGCAGTAGGGCGAGGGAAAAGACGGCCTTGATGCCCGATCCCTTCAGGAGGAGTTCCCTTACGATTTGGGGTTCGTAAGGAGTTCGACTATGGCACTCTGGACTCGCGTCGTATGGATATGGACATGGTGCACCCGAGGAAGGACCCGTGGGGACTCTCCCCAGTCGGCGGGCCTTGGGAAGCTTGGGGTAGCCTGATGGATCTTTGTGGTCGCTCTCGACTTGTGGGGCCACCTCGGCCGTCGTGTGACGCCTATGTTGGCCGTGTATGCCACTGCCACTGTGGTGGTGACCGTAGCAGCCGGCACCCGGTGCGCCTGGTATGGGTTAACGGGTCCCTTGGATGCCGAACAATCGCCGCCAGGACCCGGGACTTGATACTTGATACTATACATGTGCTACGAGCTGTTACAGCAGCATACCTATCCCACTGTGGGATACCTATCTTACTGTGACTTACTGAAGTGAGGATGTGACACCCCCCCCCCCCTTTCAGGGAGTGGTCCTGGGTACCCGCTGCCATGCGTGGGTGTTATCGAGCCCCCCCAGGGTTTGCTTAAAGGAGGGGGGTGAAGCGGTACCCAGAACCCCATGGCCAGGTTGCGGCATACAACCAGTCTCCGGTCCACTAACCCCATGCACGGCGTGTTCCGTGCCGTGAAGCCCCGCATCGGCAACCGATGCACCGCCAGCGGAGATTTGTGTATCAGAATATCAGGAATCAACAGGCTTTTATTTTCATATTGTTTCCGTCAATTTTTACGCTTCCGTTCCGATACTCACTGTTTTGACTGCTGGCGGTTGGTTCGCGACTTTACCGTAACCGCCACTTTAACTGTTTATAATGGAAATTTTAACGCTATCCGTCACGAAGGCTCCAAAGTCGCCAGGAACTGCATGGATGCTTCCGCAATTTTCATAATTAATACTCGCAACCTTAATCCGAATTTTTCAGGATGTCGAAATCGGATTTTCGACTTCGACATCCCCGCACTTGATTTGACCTCTTTCGAGTGGACCTACGTGCTTCCGTATGCACGAATCAACTTCCCTTTTATCCTGCCCTCCATTTGTCTTAAAGATATGGGCAAAACAAAGTTGATTCGGGAGGCCACTTGTGAAGGTCATATCTCGTGTTGCTTGCGAGGAATTACGATAAGGAAACGTGGGATGTATTTACAATACTCCCGACGTAATTTAGGAAGCATTATATGCCTTGCGTTTCCACACGTGCGCGCTAGTGTAATGGATCATGGTCAATTGGGTAGAGTTTGCGTTATAACTCTTTGGCCATGATATTGCGTGCGTTAAGATAACTTTCGAGTGTAGCGCGCAAGTGTTGGTGTTGCATAGGAACTCTCCTTGAGTTCCTATGAGAGATTGACACAAAGTTATGCCCTTGGAGGGGCATGACATATCGTGGTGGGAGCTACCTTTTAGGGCAATATGTGGTATGTGCCATGTGTTGTGTTGCGTGCCCATTTGGCGGGTCCATTGCTCCAAGTCGAAACCGCCAATGGACCTCATATTGTGCAAGCCCCTTCTCCATACTCCCTACGGTCAATTGCAAGCCTAACCTTCGTGAAGGGAAGCTTGTGTGGTGATCCCGAAGCGATGCGTTAGGAGCAAGGTGTGTGTTTTACAATTTTCCATATTTTCATGTGCCCACTTGGGAAGTAGCGCTCGTAACCTTTCAAGGCGCCCCAAGTGGAACACATATGTGGGATCGAGGGTCAATGGTGTCAAGTCATTGTGTTTAGAACGATTAAGTGATTGCACGATCCAAGCCGAAGATATTATAATATAATTATGCACCTTTCAAGGCACTTTTGTGTGTCATTGTGCCAATTTTGCCATTTTTGGCTCGTCATGATGTCAAGTGGCGACCGTGTATCTCAACGTTGCGCTCAATTGACATCATGACCCAAGTATGTTATGAGGGTACATACTTCGGTAGCCAACATATCTTGGACCCGGCGAATAACTCCTCTTAGGCTTGGCATACCGTGGCCGCCATGTTGGCGATTTGGGACTATCCCAAATCATGGGCTCACTTGGCGACCCTGCCATTCCCAATACCGGAGGAGTTGGGCGACACCCCAAAGATATGTTGGACACATATGACTTGATATCAATCCTATGGCACACTCCGGTCCGAGTCGGGCATGTGCCTCATTTGCCCCAACCATGAGTGTGCGCATTTTTGGCCATTTTGAGCAATTTTCCACTTTTGCTGCCCGCCGTGCACTATGTTCTAACCCTCGTGCACGCCGGACGCATGGACCAATGGACCATATATGACATGGGTGTTATGGGTAATGGTCCCCATGGTCCACACACCACGTGGGCGAAGCGGAGCCGCCTTCGTTAAGGCGCTGGGCCAAATTGAGTATGGGCAATTTTGCCATTTTTGCATTTGTGGACCCAATTGGGATCATCACCACGCCAAGCAGCATGGAGATCTTTGAGAGCCAAGGGCATGGGAGTCTCCGTTGGACTCCCAGTGGATCGCGTATGGAATGGCGGATCCGATCTCCAAGCCGGCGTGGAGATATACTATTGGGAGCACACCGAATTTTGGCTCATTTCAAGCAGCCAAAATGACCCAATTTTGGGACCCCAATTTCCCCCTTCCGTGTGGTCAATTGGCGGCCCCATTTCTCTAAGCCCATAGGGAGCCCGGACCTAAATCCAAGTTGTGCACTCAGATATAAGTCCTAGGTCCTGCCTCCTACCCTGTGAGCCATTGGCCTTACCTTGGCCGGGCGAGCCACGCGTGAGAATGACGCCAATTTTGGTCATTTTGGCATCATGACCCCACTTGACTCATCCGTGTTGCCCTGATGCCGGGACCTCAAAGGGAACCAGGTTGGGTGAGGGCTCCAGGGAGTTCGTACTCGAAGGGCAAAGGGTCAGTTGCCTCGTCCCTACCTCTGGCGGGTCCGGACGAGGGGTCAATTTTGGGGATTTTTGAGTTAATTTCAGTTTGGGCTGAAACAGCCCATTTTCAGCTACCAACTCCTGGGTGATAATGGCGGGGCCATATCTCTGGCTCAGAGTGGAGTTGGGACCTGCCATTAAGGGAGCATAGGGAGCGACTGTCGGTTGGCCTTGGAGCCCCTTGGTTCCCAGGAACTCGCCTGTGGCTGGGCGGGACACCCCCCCTATTGGCAGGGTTTCAGGGTCCGGACTGAGCAGGGCATGGGTTGTGTTTGAGCCCCCGCCCCCATCAGCCACTGAGAGGGTCGGACCTGGGATTGGGATATGAGTTGGGACTGAGTGTCTATGGTCCTGTGATGCCCTTACCCCAGTCCAGTCTTAACCCCATGTGTACATATCCTGATGTGTTGCTGTACATACTTTCGTTCCCTCTTTGCAGAGTGGCAAGGATTCTGAAACGCTTTGTCACATGACACAGGCGTATTGATGCCCTTGTGAGCGTAGTGCCTTGCCTGCCTGCTCACCTGTGCGTGTCACCGCAGCGTCCCGTGGCCGGCCCCCCACGGGAACGCGTCAATATAAGGTCCGTGAAACCTTGTTTTTGGCGGCGATTGGATACTATCAGCATGACAGTAAAGGCCCACTTTCACACAATCGGTGGTGAGATGCAGGAAAAGGAAATCACAATAAAGCTGAGCTATAAGTATTTGATTGATAAGGATTATAGGAGCAATATTTTCGAGATGCAACTCGAACAGCGTGATGAATCGGTGTTTGTGAGATGCACGGGGTGTGCATTGGGCCCACAAGGCCTTTTCAAATGGCGTGACCACGTTGACAAGTTTACGGAATACGACAAACCTGTGTATATATACGGTCGGCCCGCGTACGCCGTCGGTGGATACTGGAGCGGCTGTGAGATGTGGATATTGAAAAATGGAGACAGCACACGCAATAGATTCAAAAACTTCACCCACCTGACCCCGTTTAGAATTGAGCACTGGTCGCATCATGATATGGATGATATCGAAAAGGTATGGGTAAGTGGTACTGATAACAGACACACTGTTCTGTTTGGTAGGGCCCGTATCTGCAGGCGGGGCTCTGATTCGTTCAAACTATACGAGGTGGTCGCAGACCCAAAGCACACATTCCTAGTCACATGATCAGCATGTCACAGTTGATCCCGCAGGGCTTGCAGACCGCCATCTGCTCACTAAACAACTCAAACTGCCATGGAGACTGCCATATGTCATATGGTTATATGGTGATGCGGACACTATGGTTACAAACACGACAGCAGTCCCACACATTATACTCGAATCTGATACAACAACTTTTTAGGGTTAGACAGTGACCAGTGAAGTTGCCAACGACCCCCTTCCTCTAGGATTGAGGGTGCAACAGAGGATCAGGTTGCCATCGCAAACACTCATTGAATTGAGATTTGGTGATTTCCTTGACTGCGCGGTGGGCTGACACTAGTACACGGTCCAATCTGGGAAAACATCACTCAACTCGTGCTGACGACGCCTTGTCATTTAGCACCTCTGGCAGCCGCTGCCAGTCAGCGAAGAAGGCAAAATGCGGACCCTTATACCGAGGATGGGCATACAGTTGCAGGATGCGGCCCGGTGGCACCTTCACAGAGGAGATGGAGTCATTTCTCCAACCAGGAAGCGAAGGATACAAACCGATTGGCAGCACATGGCTCCGCCCCCCGAAAGTAGCATCTTCAAAGACCACGACGTCCTGTTTTGGGTGATGTGGGCCTGGCTCGGGTGTTGTTGGGCCCGACCCGATGATGCGCGGTTCATTGGTGATTCGGTTGTTCGGGTCGTAGTCAGCACCGATGGCACAGTTGCAACCCTCGTGTCGCCTGTAATGGATGTAGTGACGAAACGCGGCCTCACAGTCGTTGTTGAATGCCTGCTTGAGATCCGGGTAGCGGTTGAGGTATGCAAAGCAGTGCCAGACTCCCTGGTCGGATGGGCATTCACGGCCCTCGGTGTGCCCCTGGTTAAGATAGTGGTCGCGGTACGGGCCTGGAAAGTTTTGTGAACCAATACGGTCCACCAGGTCCCGTTGCCGCACAGTGTACGTGAACCAGTCGCACCCTACATCAGGTGCAGCCTCCAGTATGGGTCCGACTTGCAGACATTGACAGTCCACATCGCGGATGTTTTGGTTCCAGACCGTATTCCGCGATCCGGCAACATCAGGGCTTGGATACAGTCGCAACTGACCATGCATCCAACGGTGAACAGTGCCCCCCCCCCCCCCCCCTGTATTTGGGGTCGACGTTTGTACAACGTATGGACGCCCCCGCGGGTGGGTTGAGTGCCCCAGTGAGTGCGGTTGGGGGGGCGGTGGTGGTGCTTGTGGTTTGAGGGGCTGTGGTGGTGCTTGTGGTCTCGGGGAGGTGGTGGTGCTTGTGGTTTTGGGGGGCGGTGGTGGGGTTTTTCTCCTTCCACCACCACCATAGGGCCGCTGCTAGAAGAACCAGCAGGATGACCAGGTTTGAGGACATGTGGTAAAATTTATTTTTAACGTATGGATCTATTCATTGTCCTTCGCTTTCACAATTTCGATGCTGTATGCCGTATAAGAACCAAAACGTTAACGTTCCTGCTCTCTAATACTTACAGTACCTGGTATTGGGGACACGGTATTGGGGCGTGAGCAGGACGATGATCGTGTGTCTGAGGTCTTTCCCGCGGACACACATACGTCACACATATACGGCTCTACTCTGGATGCATGAAGCTAGTTTGACGTAATGGTGCCTGTCTCCTGTGAAAGGAGCCTGTGAAACGTTGGTATATGTTTGTGTAGGAAAATGAACGGCAAAACCATCACAAGGATTACGAGAAACAGTGCCTTGATGAAGCCCCAGCGCGCACTGCATTGCTGCTGATGCAGATACCACATCAATAGGGCAAGCAAGATTACAATGAAGACTGAACCCAGCGCAATGTAAGAAAGTGTGAATTCCCTATCCACACGATGTGGCTGTGACCCGTCCCTCAATTTATACATGACCCAAATCGAATATCCAATGCCCATACAGGTCAAAACCGAAAACAAAAACGTGAAGAGGATTATGAACAATACCAGTGTGTTTGGTTTGACCTGAGGTGGTTTACACCGGTTGGAACCATCCAAAATACCCATTTTGTTTTATCTAACACACATTTGGATCCATTTGGATTTCATACCCTCGAATGCTGAGTTGAGGGAATACGAGTGTAGCAGGTCTGAAAATGTAAAGTTTTGTTCCCTGAAATGCAGGGAAGGCTGCTGCAAAAAAGAGACAGTGTATCCCACAACGCGCCTGTCCTCAGATATCTGCAAGGGGGTTTGGAACGCGGGTTATCGCCAGTGGATGATAATGGTTTAGTACCAGGGGGGGATATGACAAAACATATATGTTTTCCATCTCTTTAATCCGCATAGCGTTCGAAATGTCAATGTCTAATTCCGAAGGAGTCGTGGCGATGTCGGAACAAGAAGAGGAAGACAAAATTCGGCATATAGAACGCATCATCCGATCCAAGCCATTTCCGTACAGAACGGTGACGCTTTCAGAGATTCGATCACCTGTATACCCACACATACAATATACAACGACCTTGAAAGACTACATTCGAGAGAGGCATGCGTCCAAGCTCTGTTTGGTGGGACACCTGCACGACAACGCGCAGACACGCGTATGCCTCCAAGAGGACGTGCACTGTTTCCACGTCGCCGACCTAGCCAGCTACTACATCGAGGTATGCGCTGAAATGGTCATGACGGCGGTCGCGGTGCTGGCTGCATCCGAGGGCATCGGTTCGTCAATAAAGATATCCGAACTCGTTGTAACGTGGGACTACTGGTTTGACAGGTACATGCGCGATCTAGACGAGGGCGAACAGAATCTAGGCATGGAGCATCTGATCATTACAAAAAACTCCCAGAAGCGGGGATATTGGTATCCGTATCGAGGCAACATGCTGCGTGGCTTCTGCCGGCGGCTACGTGCATCAGAGACGGCCCAGACACTGCTGGAACTAAAGGATACCAGTGACGGTGATGTGACAATCCGGTTGACAGAATGACGGAGAAATGACACTGTGGCACACATCATCTGGTTCATTGTTGCGTTGATAAAAGACTGTGTGTTTCCGTGGTTCCCCAACCTGGTTGGTTGTTTTCCTGGTCATTCTTTGCCTGGTTCCTTTTTCTCGGTGTGTTGCCCGTGCATGAGGAAATGCAACTGGGTCAAGTAGTGGTTCGGCGTACTTCTTGTTGTAAGCTTGATATCTGTGCCTGCAAAAACGAATACACGGAATACTTGGAATACATTGTCACAGGCCGGCTTAATCTCTCACTAACAATGTCCGTCATTTCAATTCATTTATCATGTATGACATTAAAAAAAATGATTGCAAACTGCCGAGATCGCGGGATGCCGGCACACAACATATTGCGCAACGAGCCCTCATTCGCTGTAGTATCACTGATCTGTTCTTATTTTTGCGAAAGATTCGTCGCACAATTTTCGGAATAGGGGAGGGCAGAGGCGTTGGTACCAGATAGCTGTATGTACGAGGCAAGTGTACTTGTGTTGAGGAGCTCACATTCTCGATATTCGTGCGTCACCATGCTTTCCAACACCTGCCCTCCACATGGGTCAAATTCACAAAAACCGGATCCCCGGTGAGGCTGGCAAGAACGCCTGATGAAGTTTTGTCGTGCCTGGTGCATTACCTTGGCGGTCAGCATTCACAGGACAGCCACGTACACCTGACAGCGATATTTGGTAACCCAGTGTACCTCAGATGGTGGGCAGCAACAAGCACATTGATTCCTGGTAGTTGGCAGATAGACACGGCCGAGGGTAATCAATTGATACTAACCGGAGACTTGTAAGTTGTATCTATTTATGTTGCAGACTGTGCTGCCTCCTTTTTGTACCGAAGCCCTTCCCAAAGTGTGAGTGCAAAGTGCCTACTCAGAACTCACCAGATTGATGATGAGGCGACACCCCCCCGTCCTTCGGATCTCTTGGCGTGCAGCAAACACGGGCAAACTGTGGGGTTACACAGAACCTGCAACAGAAGAAAGAAAGAAGTGCCCCCTACACCATGATCTTTGGTCCGGAGCACCTATATACATGTTTGGCTTCGACAGCATACTGGTGACAATGGCTGGCTGAGACTGATCACGAAGACGAAAGCTCATCAGAATGCGAGCAAAATGGCGAACTCATGCAATTATGGATGGATTCCATTCAGAGCAGAATGTCCCTCGCCCCCGTGCGACATGTTAAATTCAATTCGGATAACTTTGAGTACACTGACGATGATGGTTGTGTGATTTATGTGCGAGATTTGGCACCACCCAGAAGTGAGAGGGTACAGAAGGCCGTAATGTTGTCCAATAGCTGGCGTCGAGTAGTAGTTGTATTGTGTCGATGTCGCGGCATCTGTGGATCGCTTACATTAGGTACGTAGCCTATGATTGAGGTGTCACTCCCCACTTTGTCATGAGTTCCTTGCTGAGAATGGTGAGATCGTTTGCCTCAAACGCTTTGTTGTACACCCGAAGCTCCAGCATGTCCCGATACCACCCATCAGGGGATGATTGGTCATCTGCGAACGTGTAGTATCTATTGTCGAAGTCGGCGCTGCATGTTTCCACCGAGTCGTCCACCTGTTTCCCGTTTATCCACGTAGATGTATTCTGTGAGGAATCACCCGCTACGACCACGTACAGAACGGGTACTTCTGCGCTCTGGTGCATCGGTGGCCACGCATTACGTAACAACTTTCTTTGATCATAGCCGAACCATTCTGCCATCCGTCCATCTCCGTCCATGATAGTCGCAGTCGGGTTCTTACCCAGTGGTGTCAATGGGTGTCGAATGTATTTGTAATTGGTACTGCTAAATTCGGCATACGGTGGGAACTTCATGACCAAGACCATCGTGGCGCCCGATTGGGTGATACCATTGAGGAATCGCGGTACGGTGTATTCGAACCGAGCGGAGCGGGTTGTGCTACTCTTACCACGTATAGCACCGGTCACAGAATCAGTCGCAGCTTGATCTTTACTCCATACGATGGCCCCGTCATCCACGAAAGCTGTAACTCCGCGTGTTGCGTGGTTTCCGTTCCCACTGTTGTCGGCGATGAACCGGATAGGGTCACCTTCCGTGGCAACTGCCTGCATGCCCGCTTCGTCCTTGTACAGGGTGTTTGTGTCCGAGGCGTCTAGGTGGAGCAAGAGGGGCGTGTTGGTGGGCTGTTGCACGAGTTTTCTGATATCCGGCCAGCCCCATTTTTGGGTCACATATATTCCCAGTTGCCGGATCCACTCCTGGTCGAGCGCGGTTGACCAATACATGACCTCTGCCAGACACCATTCAGTGGGTGTGTCATGTGTCGTTTGAATCCCACACCGTAGATGGTCACCCGGTCGAAACCAGTCTATGGTACCCGTCCTCTGTACCGCAATGGTTTCCAGTGTGTTCATGCGATTGGTTGTCACGGTTGTATTTCCCTGTGCGTCTTGGTCCTACGACGCGTACGACACCGCCAGGTTTCCGTGCAGTGGTTCATCGTAGAGTATCTTCACCTCTTTTTGATGGGGGAGGCCTCTGCCGAACATGTCCCGTGACCTTCCAATATTGTTCAACAGATAACTGCTGTTATCTGTTGTTGATGGGTGTACAGTGTAGGACGAATGGCGGGCTTGGGTCCGAAACACCAGGAGGCGTGACATCTGGTTTGGTGAGTTGCTTGTCAGTTGGTACTGCAAGGATTCGGTTGCAGAGGTTCCGACCTGTAACCCGAGGACGTGTTTGTTGTTGCTGGCCATGGGGTGTCTTCCGTCCACGTAGGATGCGTGTGCAATGACGTTCGACATGTCTCTGTTGTTCCCTGACTTGTCTTTGACATACTGAACGTTGTCGTTGTGATTTACAGCCATGCTGACCCCAGAATGATCAGACAACATCAATGTTGGATCTGCGAAGTCATACCACGCCCACGAAAGGTCCCTATTTGGCATGAAGATCTCAGGTGTCGACCATTTGGTCTGCAGGTGTGTCATTATCATCGCTATGTCGTTCGTTTGCATGGAACCGGGGTGGACCCGTAGTTCGTGGAGGCTCACACCCGCGGCGCCGATCACTAAGTGGGTTATCCACTCCTGTGCAGTCTGCGCGATGTCCTGAGATGTCCCAGTGTATACCATCGTCGCCGGCCCCGATGTATCGTGGCAATAGAGGGAGAGTGTTAGGCTTCCTGTCTGCTCCACAATGCCAAACGCGATGACCATTATGGTATTATGGGCGGTGTAGGTTGTGGTGGTCGTGATCGCGTTGCCTGCTGTCGGGTCGTTGATATGGTACTGGTACGGGTACTGGTACAGGTACAGCGTGTGGTCCTTTCTCACCTCAAGCTGAATGGAACCCGCCGTCGTCGTCGTCTGATTTGAACCAACTGACGGGAGAATGACACCGCTATTGAGTAGGTTCGATATATCGATTACCAGGAATACGGTGGTGTTGACCATGCGGGGAGTATTGTTGTCACGTAGGTCGACCGATAGCCGGTCCGCATCATCCGTAAACAAGACGGCGGGTAACAGGTATCGGCTGGGTTGGTACGTGGGTTTAACCGCGCCTGCCACCGCTGGACAGGTGGACGATGGTCCGCCCGCGTACGTCCATAGATTGACGGGGTCACCAGGGGCGACGTCCGTGATATACAAGCCTTCGCGGTGCATGCTGCCGGTAATGGACGCATCAAACCAGTGGATGGGTACCAACGGGTTGGTTTGGACCGGGAACGGCCGTAGTGAGAGGGGTGCGAACTGTGGGACATCCAGGACCAGGGCGGCATGGGTGCCGGTGCCCCCCACCACGGCGGACCGGACTTCCCCCACAAGCCCCGCGGTGTGGATTGGCAGTGCGCCCATCTCGCTGACACTCGAGCATAAGTGCAGTGACACCCCACCACAGGGATCTGAATTGCACGTCGTGTACAGGGACACACTCCGACCGAAGGGCACGTACACGGAACCAACGACCAGTGGGTCCAGGTATCTATACCAGCCGGGTGAAGGTAGGTCAATCGTCTCCCCCGTGAAACCCGCACCGCTGTACAGCACCACCTCCGGGGCTGCTGAACCCTGCTGAACCGTTATAGAGTAGCGGATGTTACCCTGTGTCTTGGTATCACCGGTGTCGACTGCCAGCAACACTCGCCCGTCATGTGCCTGGTATATGTGCACCGCAACCGCGAGCTGGGTGTGCATTGGAGTGCATGGGGGTGTGTGATCTACGGTCACACCAAACCGGCTACCAGCGAGTGTCTGTACCAAACTGCAGCCGTGCATCTGCAATAGGTCAACGAACGCGCGGCCCTCAAATAATGGCGTCTCACCCGTTGTGAAGTTTGGTAGTGATCTGTTGATAGTCTGTTGCTGTTTTGCCAATAGCGTCAACAGGGGAAAGAGCTCGTCGTAGACGATGCCGTCGCCTTGAACCATGCCCGGTACGACGGGCCCACTTTCGCAGCTCCCAGAGCTGCGTGTGGGTCCAGCGCCGCCACCACTGTCCCTGGGCGGGGCCGTGGCCTTGGGCGGAGGAGTGGGCGTGGGTGGATGTGATGTGGTCGTGGGGACTGGTGGCGGTGGCGGGCCTGGAGGATTCCTCGTAGTCCTGTGCCGTGGGGGTGCGCGGGGAGTGGGGGCGCGGGCGGCTGTGGACTCGCGGGTATGCGCGCACGGTCTCCGCTTCGGGTTTGGGTTGCAACTTGCGGTGGCGGCGGTAGCAGGGCATTTGCTGTATGTGGGCTGACATCGAGTGTTGGTAGGGGGGCGGGGACGCTGCTGGTGGACTCTGGCGCCGTTCTGGTCCAGTCAGAGGTGGTCCGTGGGCCTGGGCTGCGGGCTTTGAGAGGTGGCGGGACGAAGTGCGTCGCGCTTCGGCCACGGCGCGCTCCGCCATGAAGGTGGTGGCGGCGGTGTCGGTGACGTTGGGGGGGCGCCGTGCTGGGCGCTGCTGCCTCCGGGGCTAGGATGGCTGGGGCCGAATGTCGTAGAGGACGTCCTCGGAGGGTCGGGCTCGCGCTGCCAACGTGGCGCCGGGCTTGGGCTTGGGCTTGGGTTTGGCTGCGTGTTGCGGTCGCGGCGCGCCGACGGGTCCGGGTGGCTGCTGGGCGCCGGTCTTGGGTTTCGGCCGGGCTGCGGGCGCAGGCTTCGTCGGGGCGTGGGCCTTGGCGGCGGCGGGGTTGCTCGCGGTAGGGACGGGTTTGGGGGCCCATTTTGGGAGGTTTCCCCCGCGGCTTGGGGGGTGGAGTGCTGGACGAGGACGTGGTGGTGGTGGCGGATGAGGTGGTTTTGGTGGTGGAGGTTGTGGAGTCGCAGGCGGAGGAGAGGGCTGTGGGGGACGGCAGAGGGCCCTGGGCTGCGGGGGCGGGCGTAGGATGCTGGGTCCTGCGAGTAATGAGGACGAGGGTGCGGGTTTGGGCACCGGGCGTGTGCGAGCGCTTTCCCTGGTGACCTGTGCGTGCTGGTGCCGGTGTAGGTGCCTGTGGCGGTGTGGTGGCGTTGTGTTGGCTGTGCGGGCACGTGGGTTAGCCGGGGGGTGTCTATATCCGCTTCAGAATGTATGGGTGCGTTTGCTGGAGGTAGTCGAGGGTGCTGAAGAAGCATCGCTGGATGCCGGGCATGTCCTCCTCCGTGAGGTGGGGGTAGTTTTGGGTGGGGATGTCTCGGCCCGGCCACAGCAGAGCCATGAGGCGGGCTCCCACCATGTACGGGCAGAGCTGTAGGGTGGTGGGGCGTGGGGAGGTGGGTCCCCTGCGGTTTGGGGGGGCCTCCCTCTGCTGGGGGCGCAGCGTGACCTTCCACAGCCACCGGTCCGTGGGAATCCCCCAGGTCCGTTGGGTCCACTTGGCAAGGCAATACATCGCCCTACCAAGGCCCTGGTTGCCGCTGCGGATGGAGAGCAGCGTGTCCAGGGACTTGCGTTCCCACGTGCCCCAGAGGTGGGGGTCGTCCGGCTCGTCCTCCCTGGTGTACGTGTCGGGGCCTGGGTTGTGTGTGGGGGGGGGGGGGGCGTAGTGGGCGGGGAGGAGGGAGTCGGTGCCCTGCACCACTCAGTGGCCAGTTGGTGCGTGGTAATGGGTGGTGGAGAGGGTGTAGTGCAGATTGTACATGAGGGTCATGTACGTGGAGGGGGCTGACTGCTGGTTGTCGGGGGTGGGGACGTCCCCCGGGACGTGGTGCCTGAAGTTGCTCAGGGAGGCCATCCGGGCGACCCATGTTTCCCTTTCCCACTCTTTGGTGTCGCTGGGGGTGGCGCTGGGCGGGGGATGGGCCATGTCGGGCTCATGGTAGCGGGTGCGGCCCTTGGTGTCCACCCGCCCCGGCACGGGGTGTCCAACTAGGTGTCGCCCCCAGTTGATCGGGGGCACCCAGATTCGGTCCGCCGTGGGGGGCGGGCTCTCGCCGTCTGGGGTGGCTAGTGGGGGGCGGTCGTGTCGGGGGACGTGGAGGAAGGCGTCGAAGAGGAAGTCTCGGACGCCTTCTCCCAGGGTGGCTGCCTGGACCAGGGTGGTCGCCCGGATGCGCTGGCTGGTGCCGCAGGTGCGGAGGCGTAGCACCTCCTGGTCCCTGAGTTCCCGGAGGTGCTGCCGTACTGCTGCGGGTAAGAAAAAGTGCTTTTCCATTGCTTTGAGGCATACTCTAGTTGTATTAGAGATGCACTGAGCATCCATGCATTTTTATTTTAGTATGGGTCCCACCAAAAGTGGTGATAACACATTTTGACCTATGGAACCAAACACCCAATCAGGATATGGAGTGGACCCCTTAATCCCCTTTCAATGTGAAGTAAAACATCTTTTCCAGAGTTGACTGAGCACTGACAAACCCAAGGCAGAGCCTATGAATTTATCTATGTTTTTCCATGAATACTTATCTGCCCTAGTGGTATGTACCCTAGGGGGCTAGGCACCTCTTTTTGAGAGGTCCTGGGTTCAATTCCTTGTCAGCCTAGCTAAGTAGGAAGATCCCATGTGACATGGCAGTGACCTCATCGCCACATGCCCTGCCACCTCAGCACATATGGGACCCAAAACAAAGAGTGCACATCTCCTGAGATGGCACTATGGAGAGAGAGTGACCATGGGGCAGTTTTCTAACTCTTTTCCCAAAACATTTCAGCTATCTTTGTGAATATGCATTCATTTGTGACCTGAGTTGCAGTTTCTGTGAATATCCAATCATCTTTCACTGTTTACACTGCAGCCCTTCATGCTTTGATCCTGATCCTCTTCTCTTTGCATACTATTGGCTTGGGTTATCCTGGATTGACTCTATTTCTGCAAACAAAAGGTTTTCATCTTCCAAAACAAGCAGCAGGAAACCCTACACCAACAGCAAGCAGCAGAAGAGGCAAAAACACAGTGCTGAAAACACTATAAACTTTTCTGGTAGCAAGAGGCAGCCTGTCTCTGCGCACCGGCAGCAACCCCGTGCCGTACATCCAGTGCGCCGAGTACGGGCAAATATAAGCAGAAGGGTGAAAGAAGATGGATCCAAGAAAGGAGGACGCCGACGCGAAGACAGCGCCAGCGCCTGAGGCGCCGACAAGGCCAGCACCTGGCGCTGTACCTTCGGCGGAGCCCTTACATGGGCCAGTGCATGCGGCTGAGGACTCCCTGGATGGGCTTCAGACCGCCTTCGGGGCCCTGTCTGTCGAAGAAGTGGTCTTTCAGCCTCAGCCTGTGAAGAGGAAGAGAGAGAACGAGAGCGAGAAGGATGCTGGAGGAGAAGCAGACGAAGGAGAGGAACAAGGGCAAGACCTGACGCATGACCCTACCTTCGAAGGCGCACCAAGCGCTTCTGGCCTCCACGCATCACCCTCTCCTATAACCACCACACTCCCAGCCGCTGCAACATCCACTTCCACAACCAACCCGCCTATGGCAGAGGGCACAGGCTTTACTGGCATGCCTCCCTACCCCGCCTATGGTATGGGCCCACCTACCACTGCGCTCCTTGAGGCAACTACTGCCAGTGAGCCGGTGGCTTCCAGCTCTGCGCCGCGATGGTATGCGGCTGAATATCCCCATCCACTACCCGCTACTGGAACCTATATGGATGTTCCTGGGTATGCATCTGGGTATGCACCCTTGAGTGGGTTGAGGAGAGGACCTGAGTCCCTTGGAGGCAGGAGTAGAGGATCGGGGAGATCCTCCAACAGGTCCCTGACGCGGTCGGAGATCAACGAGGTGTTCCGAGGAGCCACTTCAAAAATCGTGGGCGACCTCACTCAAGAGATCAGAGAGAAGCTGGAGCCCCTGATGATCCCGCCCCAAGCGTCACCTATCTCGGTGGGAATGTCACCCCACCGAGTACAGGCTAACCACCTGGCGGCAGGGTTGACCAATACCCTGGGGAGCCTGAGGAGTCGACCGATGCCGACCCCTGCAGCAATTCCGAGAAGTCCTTTCGTGCCGAGAACGGCCCAGCCGCCCTACAGCCACGTGACGAACTCGACGAGGGCCGAGCTGGACCGGCTGGGGCTAACAGCCTTGAGGGCTATGGTGGACGTAGAGCCTTATGGCTCTAGTGATCTTGGCGGAGACCCCTCTGATGACGAGCCGCCGTCGATGGATTCTTCTTCGCCCTCAGATGACGATGACCCTGAGGACCCCGAGGGCCCCAAGGGTAAGAAGAAGAAGAAGAAGAAGAAGAAGACCCGACGCCCTGAAGGACGCCGGACTCAGGAGGCGAAGGCTATTGCCACCTCCAAAATCGTGGTGAACCTGCCTGAGTTCACAGGCAAGGACCTCAGCGAGTTTGCTGAGAATTTTGGCCGGTTTCTACGACTGACCGGCCAAACCCACGCTAGTGGGCGAGTGAAGTGCGATCTGCTCCTGCAGTGCTGCAAGACCAAGCACCTGGAGAAGCAGGTCAGGCAGATCGTGACTAACTCCGCCACCTTTGCCGATGTGTTGGTTGCCCTGGAGAGGCAGTACCCGACCTACGAAACCGACCTCTCCATCAGGGCCGAGATCCAGAACCTGCCCGTGCTGCCCAACAACCCCAAACCTGGCAGGGTATCTGAGCTGTTGGCTGACCTGGATCACTGGGCTAGACGACTGACGCCCGGTTCCTACAGCAGCGACGACCTGCTGTTCTGGTTGGTGGCCAAGCTCCCTCGAGAGCTATGGGACGAGTGCCGTTGGACGGCGGAGCGCAAGGCTAGGTACCTCCGCTACGAGGACCTATGCGTGCTACTCCTGGAGATGGCGCTGGAGAAGGAGAGCGACCAGCACTTGAACAACTACCGTCCTGGTGGTGGAGGTTCTGGAGGCCATGGCAAAGGCTACCAAGGGTCCCGACCTGGGCAGGGGAATACCCCCAAACCACCCACGCCCGTGTCATGGAGAACGTGAAGGAGCTATTCTGGTGTGACGCCAGAGACGAGCAGGGCCACCTGCAGCACGCCTCTGACTGCGAGCAGCGAGACTGCTTCGTAGTCCAGGGGAAGCAGCAGGAAAAGAACACCGGCGCCAAAGCGAAGCTGCCGGATCATTACCGGTGCACCATCACGTGTGCATTCTGCGGTAAGCGGAAGCACTACCAGGATGAGTGCTACCATAAGCAACGCCTATCGGCGAAGCTTAAGGGTGAAGATCCTGGCAAAGGCTCAGGCAAAGGTGGAGGCAAAGGCAAAGGCAACGACTCCGGCAAGGGCAAGTCAAAAGGACGTGGTCAAGGGCAAGACAAGGGTCAAGGTGGACGAGGAGGAGGCGCTAACCGCCAGCCCGACAACAAAAACAAGGACAAGAACGGAGGCAACCCCAACCCTAATCGAGGGGGGAACTCCGAGCCCTCTGGAGGGCAGTCTGGACCTACCACACGCTCACAAACGCAGGCCCAGCAAGAACAAGGAGCCAAGCGTGAGCATGAAGGTGGTGATGACGGCAACGCTAAGAAGAGGAGCCGTTTCATGAGGATGGCCCGCAAATTGCAGAACAAGGGGTTTGAGGTGACCTGTCCCGCGGAGTTCTGACGGGGACGCTCTGGTGGCACCCAAGACCTGGTGTTTTGGGTACGTATCCGACTAGGGGGAGGCGAATACCTGGGGGTATTGGATACTGGCGCCACAATATCTATAGTGGCCAAGAAAATTTTACCTTGTGGGAGCCTGAAGAACACCATGACCACCGCTGCTATACGCATGGGGGATAGGCATGTGGTGCACAGCTGTGGGGACTGTGAAGTGGAGGTACCTATGGGCTCTCGGACTATCGCCCATCGGTTCTATGTGATGGACACTGAGGCCTTCGACTTTGTACTGGGTACTGACTTCTTCGTACAGCACTCCCAGATACAATCCCTGACGCTGCAAGCGCCCTACCTCCTCTACGTGGACCACGGCAGTGGCAGAGAGTCTGTGCCACTGGAGCAGTCGGAACATACCTAGAGTTACCTGAGACTATCAAAGGAGGAGCCCTCGAACATGATGGCGGCCTCCAAAACTGAGGACTATCAACTATTGAGGGAGGTCCTAGACCAAGGTCTGAAGGAGTTGGGTTACTCTAGAGAAGACCTAAGTGTGGAGTTGTTCGCCAGCGACAAGCAGCATGTACTGGACCTTTAGTGCAGCAAGGGGAAGAACTGCAGCTACAAATTTTACTGGCCCTCTTTCGGGATGGCCTACGGGAACCCCAGATTCAGTGAACTGGGGAAGGTGCTGACCAAGGTGGCCTTGGAACGTTCCCGTATGGTCCTGTGTTCCCCCGATTGGGGAGCCCATGGGGGCAACGAGTACTGGCGAAACCTCCTGGACAGGCTGACTATCAGCTCTGTTTGTTTGCCTGATGAGGCCATCTACGTGCCTCTGGGACGCA
Organism: Eutreptiella sp. 'Long Island Sound 2002'; assembly: GCA_964036045.1. Classification (NCBI taxonomy): domain Eukaryota; phylum Euglenozoa; class Euglenophyceae; order Eutreptiales; family Eutreptiaceae; genus Eutreptiella; species Eutreptiella sp. 'Long Island Sound 2002'. Next base: position 9,479,858 of record OZ038393.1, read on the forward strand.
AGACGCCTATTGGGAAGCCCGGATGGGGGAGTATGCTCAGCGTGGTGGACGGAAGTCTTACCACCATCCCCTGGGAAGACCTGGACCCTACTCTGGTCCAGGCTATACAACGTGAAAGCGACGGACTCGCCTTGGGTGACTTGAAGGATCGCCTACGACCTCAAGATGCTGTTGAGACTACACCCGGAGGAGATGAGTACGTCGTGACTGACACCAACGCCCCCAACTCTCCCTGTCATGTACCTGTTCCTGATGGAGTCTCTGAGTGTGGACTATCTGAGCTACCTAGCTCTATCCACTCAGATGACGAGACTGAGCACGACGCCTTCTTTGTGCAGACCTGTGTGGAGGAAGTGGAGGACACGCACAGGAACTACTGGCCTTCATCACCCCTCAGGGGAGGGTGTTCAAGTGGAAGGTCATGCCGTTTGGCGTGGCTAACGCACCCGCTCTATTCCAGGAGCTGATGAACAAGATCTTGTCCATCCTACGAAGGAGACCTAAGGTGCAGGAGCTCATATCCCGTGGTGCCCAGATGGAGGCTCACATCGACGATGTATGCCTCCGGACCAATACCCAGGAGGATCACCTAATCCTCTTGGGTGAGTTCTTTGCGGTCTGCCAGGAGAACCACACACGACTCAAGCTGGAGAAGTGTGAGTTCATGCAGGAGAGCATGCAGTACGTGGGGGTTGACGTTGGCTATGGGTGGTGGACCCCAGCGGGCTCTAAGGCCAAACCCCTGATGGATGCCAAGGTACGACACGAAGACCCCAAGAAAGGACTTCATGATGTACGCAGTTTCATTGGGGCGTGCAACTTCTATCGCCGCCACATGAAAAACTTCACCTATACCAGCGCCGTCCTGACGGACTTGATCAAGAAGAGTACTACTTGGCGCTGGGGCCCACAAGAGCAACAGGCGTTTGACGAGCTCAAAGACAAGGTAGCCAACGCTAAATGCTTGGGCGTGCCGAGAGCACAAGGGGAGATTATCCTGGTGACCGACGCCAGCAATGTGGGCGGTGGTGGAACGTTGTTCCAATGGCAAGCACTAGAGAAGGAGGAGTTCGACTCGGCCATTTCCCAATGGGGGACGGAAGGTCTCAACCGAGATGGAACCCTCAAGCACAGCTACCCTGACGACAAGTGGGTCCTAGTACCTCTGGGCCAATGCAACTGGAAGTGGAACCAGGCCAGGGGGAACTACTCCACCTATGAGCAGGAATTGCTCGCGGGTATGCTGGTGCTATCCTCACAAGCACGACTGTTGGGGAGTAACCCTGTGGTCTGGCTGTGCGACCAAGAACCGGTCCGCAGTTTCCAGAAGGGTCCCCCACCTGAGAAGGCCAAGCTACGGCGCTGGTGGACCTACCTCAGTCAACTACGGCTGACGGTACACCATATCCAGGGAGTGAAGAACGAGTGTGCCGACTACATCAGCCGAAACAACTTCGACGCCCTGATTGGTGCCCGGTCTGAAGCGCTGGCTAAGGAGGCGTTCAGCCGTATGGACGTCCACTTGGACCTCAACATGACGATGATACGCCCCCTGGATGGACTCCAACAATCGGAGTACCTGAAGGAGTTCGGGGATATCTACAAGCGCCTGGAGAAACGCCTTGAACCCCTCCTGGTCAACCAAGACCAGTGGAAGAGGGACAAGAGCTACCTATGGCACCAGGACCGTATTGTGGTGCCTAGTGACCGAGTCCCAGCGCTGCTGAAGTGGACCCATGAGTCCAGTGGTCATGTGGGTGCTGACCGCACCCTGAGGCTGTTCAAGCAGTGGTTCCACACTACGTGGACTGACGACCAACTGCGGAAAACTCTCCAGCCTATCGTGAACAAGTGCCCGTGCAGGTCCTGTAAACCAGGGGATATCAGGGACAGAGGTCTCTACTCGACCCTGCCCATCCCTCACTGTGCTAACAGTGTTCTATACGTGGACTACACGGAGATGCCGAAGTTTGGGGGCTATGACTTCGCCCTCGTGGTAACCTGTGGGTTGACCAGGTTTACCAGGGTGTTCCCATGTACCAAGCACATTACCGGGGAGGAGACTATCAAGATACTCCTGGAGGAGTGGTTTTGTGTCTATGGGGCGCCCAAGGAGATCAACTCCGATGCGGACGTACGAGTACGCTCAGATACTGGCTGGTACAAGAGGGTCCTGAGATCCCTCAATGTCCAGGTGTCTACGGGGATTCCCTACTCTCACACGAGCAACCCTCTATGTGAGCGACAGATCCGTGTCCTGAAGGAGAACGTCAGGATATGGTGCAAAACTGAACGCACCAGAGACTGGGTGAGACTACTCCCCGTCATATCCTTGATGATGAACTCCCAAGAGAGTTCAGCTACTGGCTACTCGCCCCATGAGCTATTCCTAGGGCGCCCGGCGTGGTTCCTACATGCCCCCTATCCAGAGGACACCCATTCTTTTTGCAATCATTGTCCACTTTTAGGCCCATACCGGGCCGCAGCATTGTGTTCAGGATGTGATCAGGATGTTCGAGGGGTATGTACACAATGGAGCTGCACGGGATGCCTGAGCTGTGAAGGGTCAGGCATGAGGCACAGGTCAATTGGGTGAACGGCCTCGGTCGGGGCAGGGAGGATGCCCAGTGGGCTGCTGACTGTGCCGACTTGTCCTGACGTGCTGCATGGGGGGGGGGGGCGAAGGGAGGGGAAGCTGTGTGCACGCAGTGGTGTGTGAGGAAGAGAGGGGCTTGCCCTGTTGTACCTCGAAACCGTGCGCTCTTCAGCTGGACTGGATTTGGTACGGTGCGGTGTAGGTAAGGTTGAAGGCGAGGGGGGGGGGGGTAGTGTATCCTAGGGGGGGGCGGAAGGGGTTACCCATTGGTGCCGCGCTGAGCCAAGATGCTGTGCGCGGTCCATGTCTGGGACCATGAGGACGAGCTTCCCGTGAATATGTTGTGAGACTGTGGGGGGCGCTCTCCTGGGGGGGGGCAGGGGTGTGTAGAGACCTGAAACTGTCGTGTGTACAGGGATGTTCCTGTGCAGGGGACCCAGGGATGGTCAGTCAGGGATCGCTGAAACCAGGCATGACAGGCGAGGGCTGTTCGTTTAACCAGGGCTGATGGCGCCCAGAGTTGGGCTGCCAGGGACGCCTGTGTTCAGAGTCACGCATAGTCTTGATATTCGAGACGACGATTCGAATTGGTCAGTACTGAAGGCGCACTATCAATTCCCTTCAATCTCAGGGAGGCTGCAGTGAGGGATGGAAGCCACTTGACTGGCACTGAAGCTGTCGGGTGTACAGGAATTGCCCCGCAAGGGACCCAGGGGTGGGCAAGGAACTGCTGTAACCAGGCAGGATACCCAGGGACGGCCAAATCTAAGTCACGCTCAGACCCGATGTTCGAGTCGCCGATTTAGTTGAGGACTGATGGCACACAAACAAGGAGGCTCAGGGAGGCTGCTGGACGAAAATTCTGTGATTAGTACCACGGTGTGCTTATGCTTCGGAAGCTGCAGTGAGGGATGGAAGCCAGGTGACTGAGCACTGAAGCTGTCGGGTGTACAGGAATTGCCCTGCAAGGGACCCAGGGGTGGGCAAGGAACTGCTGTAACCAGGCAGGATACCCAGGGACGGTCAAGTCTAAGTCACGCGTAGAAGCAATTCGAGTCGCCGGCTTAGCTGAGAATTGATGGCACACACACTAGGAGGCCCAGGGAGGCTGCTGGACGAAAATTCTGTGATGAGTACCACGGTGTGTTTAGGCCTCGGAAGCTCAGGAGCAATCATGCAGGCAAGGGTCACGGGTGCTGGGGTGGGGGCTGGGCAGAACTGGCAGAGGCGGATGCATCGCATGCTCTGAAGGCGGAATCGATGGTTCTTTGCCACGGGGGGGGGCCATATGGAGCCGGTTTGGGGCGAGGCACGCGTTGTCCGCCGTGAGGATCATTTGGGGGAGGGGGGGGGGCGAAAAACAGGGTAGTTTGGATGCCGGAGGGCCTGGGGCGTTTTGCTGGGGGGGGGTCGCTGGGAGGACGTTTGGGGGCCCTAGCGGCGGGGCCCGCCTGACGAGTGATGCGCCGTGCCTTTCTCGGGCGAGGTGGAGCACTTGCGGTTTCCGGGCGTGCACGTTTACGAAGAGGTGGCGTTCTAACTGTCAGAGGGAGGGGCGCCGGCGCCTGATACCGATAATCGTGAGGGGGCGGGGGGGTGTGAGACGTGCTGAAGGGACAGCCCACTGTGCCCCATGTGTTGGCGGAGAGCGGGGCAGGTCTCGGCAGCTGTGGACTATGTTCGCGGAGCCACTCGACAGCTTTAGGGATGGCTGAGTGAAGAGCTCGTCGTCTCACGGGCAGGGCCTCCTGCAGTTGACGGCGACGTTCAGCATTGGTTTGGCCTGAGGTTGGAACAAGGAAGGCCTGGTGCAGAGATGTGGGAACGAGGGTGCGGACAAAGTTGCGCTTGTCTCCTACCGGGGGGGGGGTCGCCCACCATTGCTGGGTGATTGCATCAAACGGGTGCGGCCACGTGTGAATGAGGCTCTGTAGGATGGGGTCCGCGGAAGGGCATAAGGCAAGGTGTGCCAGCGGTTCCATTACATGTGGAGTGCCACACAAATGGCATGGATACACGCGTAAGTCATCATGTAGCGGCCAGGTGGTGACATTCAGGTTTCCCGAGGTCCACTTAAAAGGGCGAATTGAAAACCAGCTGCTGTGGGCATAATAGTCAAAGCTGGTGGCAGTGTGAATGTTGTAATTAGCGTGTGTGGGGTAAAGGCGACGAAGGTGAGAAGGAGTGATTTTGTGGGCAATTGGAAGAAGACCGTCAGAGATAGTGCCGAGGGGGGGCGGGGGGAGCAGGGAGGGTGACCATTCACACACATAAGCGATCCACTTGCTGAATGCATCACTGATCTCGTTACCCTGAAAACCTGCATGACCTTTTATCCAAGCCGCTTGGATTGAAATGTGGGAGGGGAGAGAAGAAATTTCGCTCTTGAGAGCCCATGACCACGTGCCGTCTGTGGTGCATGAGGGGTGCTGCGGAGGTGGGGAGGAGGGGTCGAACATGCTGATCACCCGTGTGTTGTCCCCGAGGACATGGATTGTGGAGTGGGGGAGGGCAGTGGCGACCCATCGTACCATCAGGATAGCAGCCCAGAATTCTGCCCCCCCTGAGGACTGAAAAGGGGACGGGAGGCACAAAACAAGGGTTGTCCCTGCAGGGAGGTAAATAGTGGCGGCCGACCCATAGCCTCCCCTGCCAGCCGAGCCATCTAAGTAGATCCAGACTGTTGCACCGGAGGCTCGTGCTAGCAAGCGGGCGGCCGCGTGGCAGCCCCACGCCTTGAGGTCCGTGGGCCTCAGAGAGTGCGGGTCTACCTGTAGTTCGTACACGAGGGCATCAGGTGACGATCGGAGGTGCACGCCGCCGTACGGTGGGGGGGGCAGGGGTTTGTTCTGAGAGGGGCAGAAGAAACTCGGAGTGTTGAGAAGCTTGGGGGCGGCCAAGGCGGGGTAGCGAAAAAATTCAGGTTGGACGGCGGTTACTGGGGGGTGCAGAACGTACTCCTGATCCAGTGAATCGCGAAGGGTATACCATTCCGTTCCAACGTGGGAGCAGAAAGACACGCTGGCCGTCGTCGCTGACGTGTCTTCGACCACGCCCTGGAACATATCGCACTCTCTGCCCACCACTCCCCTGAACTTAGCCCAGACCGGTTCACCCCGCTGAAGTTGGTGAGGGAGAGCCGGGCTCCATGGGCCCAGGGCGTTAAAGCGAAGGCCAAGGCCCTGAGCCGCGTCAACCACAGTGTCTTGCAACGCGGAGCGGCAGGGTGTGAGAAGGGCCTCTGTGACCATTCGGCATACATCCTGGGGTCCGTCCCCATTAAGATACCTTATGGCTGAATTTACGGTGTCCTGAAGGACTACGTACATAAAGTGCCTGCTGCCGAGGCCCCCTTTTTTCCGCGGGGTGTATTTGTCCTTAGGTGAAAGCTTAGGCGTGAGCCTAGACTCCTCGTTGGGACGCCGGAGGTGAGCCCAGATGAGCCCATGCAGGCGCCTCAGGGCTTTCAGGGTGAGGGGGTGTGCCATAAGGCGGTAAGTGAGGACTGGGATTAATTGGATGTTGACAAGACGGATGTGTTCTGAGAGTGTGAGGGCAAGGGGTTGCAACAGGGTAAAGAAGCTGCGAATTTCGGAGGTGGCCAGGGCAAAGGTGTTGGACTGTTGCTCGGCTGTGTAGATGTACACCCCTAGGTATTTGTACACGGTGTGCGGCAGGCCGGTGTCCGTGTTGAGGGTGGAGAGGGGACGTCCCGTTTGGGTTGGAAATTCACGTTGTGGGGCAGACCCCATGGCGTGTACCTCCGTTTTCCCCAAGTTCATGTCCAATCCCCACTGCCGACCAACGGTGTCAAAAAACCCGAGGATGGACTGGATGTGTTTGGGGCAGGTGGAGCGGAAAAGGAGATCATCAATGAATGCATGCGAGGAGTATGTGGAGGAGGCAGGGGGGGGGGCGTGTGCGGGGAGGGCAAATAGTAAAACATTTAAGTAAAGGACGAAGAGTAGGGGGGAGAGGGGGCATCCCTGTCGTAGGCCTCTAGTTTGGAGCCTGGACGTGTAAGTGTGTCCTTCTATGAGGGGGGAATCTTCGGGGTGGCTGTACAGGGTCTGCAGCAAGGCCACCAGGGGGGGGGGGATGCCCATGTGGTGTAATACACGCCACATGGTAGGTTGGGGGACGCTATTAAATGCTTTATTAAAGTCAATGTAGAGGCTATATGATTGAGTTGTATTTTGAAACTTAGCTAGTAGCTGAAAAATGTGGTCCGCGGTCCGGCGGTTGCGAAGGCCGCCAAACTGGGAGGGGTGAATTAAACCATGCTCTCTGGCTATATGTGAGAGGTGTGTGGTTGCATGAGTGGCTAGCACCTTGTAAATCGTGTTCAGCAAGGCAATCGGCCTGTAGTTAGACGGGAGCTCAGGGTCTCCCTTCTTATACAAGAGAACAATGTTAGCCCGCAGCCATTTTGGGGGGATGGGGGCGCTCAGGTGGATGTTGCAAACAGTCCAAATGAATCGTTGTATGGCCTCGGGTGCAGCCCAGAACATGTATGCGTTCGTAGTGTCACTACCTCCAGCCTTGTTAGGCTTTGCTTTCGAGATGTATTGTCTGAACTGGGGCCACTCGATTGGGGGGAGGGGCTGAGATGTGATTTCAGGGGGACATGAGGGGGTGTGCTGCAGCAAGTCGTGCACAAGAGGCTCAGGAGGGGTGAAGTCAGGGTCTCCTCCAAGACGGAGCAAGGTGTCGGAGAATATATCAGAGATGTCTCGGAGGTTTGTGGTTCGCTTTCCCGGGTTGGCAGGGTCTTTCATGGCAAGTGTGGGTGGGTCGGAGGGCCGGAGCGCCTCCGCGATGGTTTTCTTAACCCTGCTGCATCGGACTAGGCATCGGTGTACCTTGGTGCGGCGCGCTGCTTCGTCCTGCTCAACACAGCGAGCCACTTCGTTGTTTACGGCGTTCATGGCCGCATGAAAAGAGGGGTCGGAGGGGGGAGGTAGCGAAGCCAGGGCCTCATTCAGTTGGCGAGTCTTTTTGGTGGACGGAGAACCTTTGAGTTCGGTGGTAGAGTGGAAAAAAGCAGCGACCTCGTGGACAACCTTGTCTGTAAGTTTCTGGACGGTGGCAAGTGGGAGTGCGGAGAGCAAAGGAGTTACCGTGTCACACCATTGTGCTAGTGGTTGGAGAGAGGAAGTGAAACGTTCTTTCTCCGACTCTTTAAGCCGTCGGAGAATTTTCCTCTTGAGAATGGGTTGTTCCCTGAAGGGGAGGGGGGGGGCGGAGGCGTAGAAAGTAGTAGGGTGATGGTTGGAGGACTTATCATTGGTGAGAATATCTGCAGACTGAGGGGTGAGATGCTGGGATGCAGGCGGAGAGTAAAAGATCATATCAATGCGTGATTCACTGCTGTGGTGCGGTTGTGGATACCTCGTGTAGACGCGGCGCGTTGGGTGAAAGCTCCGGAATGAGTCTACCAAACGGGGGGGAGAGGAGGTGACCTTGGAGGCCAGCCAATCCCAGGGGCGACCACTGCACATGTTGTGGCCGTCAAGGGAAGGAGTGACCATGGTATTGAAATCTCCACCCAAAACATGGTTGGGATACTTGACGAGGAGGGGCTGTAGTGATTGGCGGATGGTGTTGCGCAAGCGCTCCATGTCCAACCGCGAAGCTTTGTATGGGGAGTACACACTGGCAACTAAAATAGGCGGCGCTCCCGGCAAGTGAAGTAGAGCCGCCGCAATGAGTCCTTCCTTATCTACTCGGGCGATAGGTTCAACGAATGGGCGGAGTCTCGGGGAGAACACCAGGCAGGTTCCGTGCTCCCGTTTGGAGGAAACGTTGCTCACGATGACGGCCCTATCATTACCACTCGCGAAACTGTGTGGAACCAAGGGTTTTTTGAGTACCTCTTGGAAGAACATGACATCATACCCTTGTTTTAAGCGCCGGAGGATGTGTGAAGTAGGCGGTTGCTTGGCAATGTTGTGGGAGATGAAACTCAGCATTGTGGGGAGGGGAACCGGCGCCTTGTTTGGTTTTTGATGGCCACGCCTAACTTTGGGAGCCATATGCGGGAATGCAGGGAGGGGCGGTGGGGCATGCACACCGTGTACACTCGAAGGCGGGGAGGCGTGCAAGGGGTCGTTCGCCTCTTCGTTTTGTGGCGGTGAGCGTGAAACGCCTTCGCTTGTCGGCGGTTGGCCATGGTGGTGGTTATCGATTCGTGGCACACTCGTTGAACGGGAAAAAGATGCGGTTTGCGCTGGCGGGTTGCGGAGATGTTCGCGGCCATGGTGGCACACGTCTCTGTGGTGTGCCCGTGGTCGCCCGGCGTTTGGTGGGCACGTGGCGCTTTTCTGCTCGGCGTGTTGTGGTTGAATTACTCGCGGACATGGTGAAAAGGCCTTAGAAAATGTGGCGGGGGGCAGGGGCACGGGGGAGCGTGGAAGGAGAGGGTTAGTGGTGCCATGGCATGAGCTCTGGTGAGCAAGACGAGGAAACGTGACGTGTGCTTTGGGGTCGGGGGGTCGAGCAGTGCAAAGGCGAGCCTTTTGATGAGTTGAATGAATAAGTGTGGCAACTGGCGTCGGCAGGCCACAATTTAATAAGCACTGGTTGAGGCCTACACCGGCGTCTCATCTCCCGCAATGTTGGCGAGCGTGGGATCAACGTACCGGCACACCAAGGAGTGTCGGGTGTCCCGTGGGATCTCCTCTCCATTTACGATGTCGGATCCCACCCCATCAATGGAATGGGCATACTTCCAGCGAGCCTCACCCGTGAGTAAAAGTGCGCTGCGTGCAGGCATGTACACGGAATGTGTGTGAGTAGCTCGCCCCTTAGGAGTGAACAAAATCGTGGCGCCACTGCCCATGGAGGCCACGCCAACAAAACCGCCCAAGCAGCTGGCGTCCACATGTTTGCCTATGCCGACCGTGGGGGCATAGGAGTTGACGGATAACTGATTGATCATCTCAGGGGCATCGGCAGGGCATACTTCCTTACCCAGGGCCACGAAATAGTTACCTAAAGGCTTGCAGGCGTCGGGGAGGGGAGGCCCACGGCCGACGATCTCACCCACTCGGTCTAGCTCGTAGCCAAAATCCCTCTTGTGCCGCTGAGTGGAGGTATCCCACTTGCCGGGGGACTTATTGATGGAGTCGAGAAAAATATCAAACTCTTCAACCGAAAAAATGTCGTGGCGCAAAAAAAGACCAGGGATTCCGGTGGCGCAATGTGTGGTAGGCTCCGGAATGAGAGGCGGAGTCGCAAGCGCCGCGTCCAAGGACGGGGGCGGGGGCTCATTGAGAAGGCCTACTCGTTCGTCCGAGGACATGGCCTTGGACGCCAACCGCTTCTGGGCATCCATGACCGAATGGACTTGAACTGACGAGTCAAACTCCCTACCCGCTTGGATGGTTTTGACCAACTCCGGTTCGTCCTCCCCTTGCTCGACGTGTTGCTGCTGAAGCAGCGTTGCCCGCAGGGTGGGGTTGGGAACGAGGGGCTTGGCTCTCACGCCGGCGAGGAAAAAATTCTGAGCTAATGCACTGGACCCTTCATGGACGAATGTAACTCTGTGGAGAGTTTCCGAGGGGGCAATCGCGTCGACAGTATTCCACTCATTCCATGCTCCCAACAATGAGATGACCACCTTGACATTCAGCAACACTCTGCCACCACTCTGCCCCAATCGACGCCCCATTCGTCGTCTCATTCACTTTTCATCAATTCACGACTTTCTCATCATCGCCCTTTTATCACCGTCCCACCGACACCATGTTCAGCCTCTTTTCTCGCGCTTCACCGTCCACCAATAACACCGCCTTGCCGCCAACACTACATGGGCACCAAGGACGCACCGAATTCGCCCACTACTTGCTCTCCATGCCGGAAAGAAAATGGGACACGGACTCCGCTAAGTTTGCCTTGTATAGCGACGATAACCGTGTAGCCGACCTTCGCCAATTCGCCTCACCCTTGCCCATGCGCCGCATCCTCTTTGACAGGTGCCCCTTCAACGTGGACCTAAGTGCCAATGACTTGTTGAACGCCTTCACGGGGCTCGACACGAAGGACCTCACATGCTCTTATCTCACACCATGTCACCAACCTTTGCAAACATGGACGAAACATGTCTCCAAGGAACATGCCTTTTATGTTTGCCCTTATGTAGATAGGAAGGACTTTCCTAAAGCGTTGGCTTCCACATCCAATTGGATGTTTGGTATCAAAAATGCACTAGAACAAAGCCAAACACGCCTTCGGGGTTTTATGATTGTCCCGGCATGGGACAAGAGTGTTTTTGCACGCATGTACCTCATGACGGCCTCCGGCCCCGCCATCATCCTAAAGCCGTGGATTTCCGAGGTGCACGTTTTTCACCAAGTATCCCCGCAACGGGCTTCCCTACGCAACGGGTCAATCAACATATCCGAAGGATATGTTTCGGACATGCCCTTGGTTGCCATCCTCCTTGACTCCGCAAAAACCGCCCAAGACCCAATCAGCTTCCATGACCACCACTTGGGCTCAAAGCCCGTGAATTGGGGACTCAAAGTGGCGAATATAGGACGCACTCTTGAAGACTCGGTGAGCGTAGTGCGCTTCGACGTGCATCACAACCTCCTTAAGGACTACTACATTGAGAGAACGGCTTTGCTTGCCGATGCCCACGCCTCAAGTGCTCGTGCTACCAATTTTATGAAAGAGGACTCCCGTGCTTTCCAAGGTTTAATTAACCGCCGGTATGGAGGCCTTTCCGACGCGGCCTCGGTTAACTCTAAAAATGCACACTTCCCCATGGGCGGCATTAAAGTGCGCAAGTCCCCTCATTCGGAGTACACCTGTTTCGAGTGGTCCATGCCACATTCTCTCGCGACCGAACTCATCATTGAAATTATGAAGTCCCCGGCCTTCACCCAAGGGTCTTTGTTTGCCATTCGCCTCTCCGACCTCGGGTCCGCCTCCACTTTCCAAGTCGTTCCAAACCGCGACCTTAAGCGTGAGCATAAGGATGTAGACGCCATAGAAGTGCACAATCTACTCGCCCGATCCGACAAAGGACAACAATGTGGAGTGTGGGGCGCCGCAATCAAAAATTCCACGGGCATGATATATTCTTTGGATGTTTCCCGGGTCGAGGTAACCGGTGATTTACCCCCATTGAACTCCCTTGCAAACTCGCTATTTTTTAACACTCACCTTGTTATGTTTCGTGGAGCCTCAAGCGAGTTAGTCCAATTCTGGGAGAGCAAGGGCATGATACAACCACAGCTTTCTTCCATTGGTCCCTCGTCTCCGTGGCCTAAGGCGAAGGTAGAGGTCGAGGCGCCTTCTCCCCTAGTGGTAGAAGTGGCGGCCCCAAAGGAGGACACCCATTCTTCTGTGGGTGAATGGGTCCAAGAGCAACAAGCGAAGAGAGTGAGGGAGCGTCAGTGGAACAAGAAGAACAAGCACCGCGTACCGGCCGCCTACCAAGAGGGGGACTGGGTGCTGGTGCACCACAGTCGAGTACCCGCCTGGCCTCGCTCTACCATCGATGACCCATACTTCGGGACGTACAAGATTCTATCAGTGGATGGACACCGTATCACCGTGCGGTGTTCTCCCCGTCTAGGGGGGACCCTGGTGTGCGCTGCTCAACACCTGAAACGCTACTATGATCCTGAAGACCTCTGTGGGGAGGAGTGGGAGCTGAACGACGAGGAAATCGCCGCTCTGGACCTACAAGGGGCTGCCAGCCCTATGGAAGTTGAAGGTGAACTCCCAGACATGAACGCCGAGGAGATGGCTAAGGAGGGCTTCTACCTGGTGAAGACTGTCCTACGCCACCGCTATCGCCAGGGTTGGCGCTTCCTCACCCTCTGGGAAGGGTTTGGAGTCGAAGAGGCCACCTGGGAGCCCTTCTCTGCATTTGTTCTACCTGAGGGACGCCTAAACTCAGTTCTGGTTGACTACTTGTCCCAGAACAACCTTGGTGAGTTGCTGAGGCTCGCTGAGACGCTTGCCTCCAAGACTAAAGCTAGGGACTGAACCTTACCCTTACCTGCCAAAGCGTATGTGTGAGTGTGCTAGTCCTAAGGTCCTGAGAGCAAGCCGCAGAAGTGGTGTCCTAATTATACCCAAGTCTGCACGCTTGCTAAACCTGGAGGGTTGGCTTATTAATGCCACGGGGTACGCCCCGGGTCTCCCCTCCCCTAAGCGCCCAATTTCTGTGCTGGCGCAAAACCTTGGGGGAATACCCAGCGTACTAATCCAGGTATTGTTTTCCCTACCTATCTGTCTACTACAGGGAGGGGTGGCCAAAAGCTATGAAGGCATGAAAACGCCGTTTTGCTAAGTGGCCAAAACACTGACCTAACCACTGCCACAGCCCACCAACCCTGCTAAGATTGCAGGAAACGGGTGGGACAGTGACACACGCACTACAGGTCCTACACACCCTACAGTGGCACCATCCTGGTGGGCGAGCACTGGGGCAACTGGCTCAAGCCCCCACTCAGGACTATGACTCCTACACGCACACTCTACTGGGCGTTGCGAAGGCAAAGGTCTCGTGGGTCCTAGCGACCCTCCTGTGAAATGACAAGAGAACACAGCGCTGCTAAGCAACTGTTGCCTAACAGGGGACGCCACAACGCGTTTCCCCTGCTAGGGCTTGGAGGGAAGAGGTGCTCTTGCGTGCACGGCGCAGATGTCGATGAAGTCGGACTCCCTGCTCTGCCACAGGCAGAGGCGGAGTTACTTGTTTGTGTGATCTGCGCCCTTGTTTAGCAGGGCATAAAAAAATGCTGCTGCACCAATCAACCTACCTGCCCACCTGTAAAACAAAGGCAAATGAAAAGGCGTTTGCGGCGGAGGAACCAAGGCACACTCCAGGTATTATACCCTTCTCAGTGTGACCTATAATACACTGTCCGCAAACACGCTGGAGGACCAGCTACCAGGGTTGGGATTAACAAACGTTGTTTGTTAATTTTTTTTGGAAAATTAACGAACAAACGAACGAACGAACGAACGATGAAAATAAACGAACGTCGTTTGTTAATTTTTTTCCTTGTTAATGTCCTTTCGGTTTGCTTCTAATGGTTTGCTTGTTTCTATTCTGCCCCATTGGTCCTTTCCACAATATTTTCCAAAATGTTTTTTCAAAAAAAATTTCCAAAGATTTTTTTTGAATTTTTTCCAAAATTTTTCATGCCATCACTGATGATGTGACTCATGATGTCAGGGCTGATGATGTCATCAGGTGACATGTCCCCATTGTATGAAACAAAAACAAACAACATCACATCCTTTGAAATGACATTCCTGCTTGAGTGATTTTCTGATCTTCCCATTTTAAATCCTGTACTGCAGACGCCATAATGAAAGATCAGACAAAAGAAAAACATTTCCACCGTCGCGACGCTGTCAATCACCCCACTGATTGGACGTGCAACTACTGCGACAAAACACTGAAATGCCTGATTGCCCCTGGTCGTGCACGGGACCATTTATCCGGTGGCAGCAAGAATGTGGCTGCCTGCAAATCCGTCCCTGACGCGGTTTTCAACGAGATGGTGTTGCAGAGAAAAGAAAAAGATGACCAGCAGAAGGCACTGGACAAGACCAAGGCAGCTAAAGCTGAGCTGAAGAAGAGAGTGCTGGAGGGTGCTGAACAAAGCGGAGGCAGCAAAAAACAAACATCCATTGCAGCAATGGAGACGAAAATGCGGTCAGATCTTGATCAACAGTGGAGTCGATTCGTGTTCCATGCAGGAGTCCCCTTTCACCTTACTGAAGATCCAGAGTTAGACGAGTTCTGCTGGAAGTCCAGCTACCCTTGTCAAGCAAGCAAGCTTTAAGGGACTCCTCAGGTTCTCTTAAAGAACGTACCGAGGAGCCCCTGGGTAGCCTGAACAAGGTTTACCGTGCGCACTTCGCGTGGCCTACCCTTTAATGCGTGTGTGCATGCGCGAGTATGCACGAAGATCGTGGGTAAACCTGCCCATCTGAGCGTCAATCACGAACTCCACCAGGGGGTGGCCCCGCCTGGGCTTACTCACCTTACCTACCGCTGGGAAAGAGAGCAAGTGAGGGGCGCACGCGAAGAACGTTGCTATGCACTTGTGTGTATGTCTAATCACCCTGATCTGACCGCTAATCATCTGCAATCTTTCTAATCAATCCCTCTATCGCGTTCTATCTTTGTTAGCGCTGCTACAAGGCTCGTTCACGGAGACACAGGACGAGCAATGTGTATGCGGCATACGAGACGAGCATACCTGTAGTTTATACCTGATTCATTGAAGTCTTTTCGTTCATTTTCGAATTCTTGAATTTTTGCAGCTTCTATTAGTGTGGGTGGAATCTGTATGTTTATTTATTAATGTGTGTCTCGTCATTTTCAAGACTACGTGAGACATACGTTTATAATTCCATTATTTCTCCATTTTCCGGCGCTTCGCTAGGAGCCGCTCCTGCGCGCCGCCATTTTATGCGTATGAATTTCTGGATTTAAAAAATCCAGAGATGACTATAATTTCTATAAAAATGTGCTTCTGATGCACAATTGGATTCTGCTCAGGTGTGTTGTTTCAGAAAAATTCTACGCCGTCATTTGACGGATTTTGGTGTCGTCGCTTCGTTTTTGCGTGGATTTGTCCATAATTCTCCCATTCCTGCCTCTGCAGATACCCACGCGCAGCCTCGCTGAGTAGGCTGTGTTCGCGCCGAAACGCAGGTGCCTGGAGAGACTGAGCAGAACCAAGACCCCACCAAGGGGCAAAGTAATTTTTTTGAGACTCCCTTCGCCCTAAGACAGGTCACAGGTTGCCAGCAGGTTTACGAGAACCCATGCGAGTGTGTATATTGTGTCTTGCGTTGGGTTTGTGTCGACGCTGCGTCTTGCACCTATGATTTTGTGGGGCATTCTGCGGCCAAAACCGCATTTACGCTACCGCACTGGATCTGAAACGGCCTACTGGATCTGAAACGGCCGCGGTGCCAAAAATTTGTCGTTCAAACATGAATTTTTGCAAAATCCATTGCTTGAATACATTTGATTCCTTGGCACAAAAGTGTGGATGTGTCAGAACATTACAATGCTGTGGTTGAATCTAAAGATGCCTGCCAAAAGTCGTTTTAATATTGTTGTTCTGCTGTTTTTGTGCTGCTCAGCTGTAGTGCAGATCGCTCCGGACATTTCTGGCTATTGACTGCTAAATTTTGACACAACATTTCTGACTAATGCTTTGCTATTGCTTTTGTTTTGCCTTGCTTGCAAACACAACGTTGAACTGGTGAGAACTGTTGAGAACTGAGGTGCCTGGGACTTGATTTGTGTTGCTGGTAAAGGTTTCGGAACAGTTGACAGTTGACGTGCTGTGCACCTGCTTGTGTTGTGCCTTCCTTGCCCAGTCTTGGCTCTGTGAGTTTACTATTTGCCTGATTTGTTGCAAAGCCTGTTCTGCAACCCTTGACTCTCCCTGAAAAGGGATCTCCTGTGGTGCAGAAGTACCCATTCCAACGGTCAGGCTTTGTAGCTCATCTTTGGCAAATAGTCTCAAACTTGCAGGCACGGGCCCTTTGCACTGCACAATGCTCAAAAGAACTAGGCTTCACAAAGGTTGGCAGGTGTTTGAAGTGACATTAAGAACTGAGGTGTGTGGTTAACTGAGAAGTCAGTTTGAACTGGTCCCACCCTACGATGCTCAAAAGAACTTTGCTTCACAAAGGTTGGCACAGGTTTTTCAACTGATTTTGAGAACTGAGGTGTGCAGGTAACTCAGAACTCGGCTTGAACTGGTTGCAGCGTACGAGGCTCCAAAGAACTTCGCTTCACAGAGGTTGCCACAGGCTTTTGAAATGACGATGAGAACTGAGGTGTGTGGTTAACTGAGAACTCGTTTTGAACTGGTCGCACTGTACGAGGCGCTAAAGAACTTCGCGTCACAAAGGTTTTTGAAATGACACTGAGAACTAAGGTGTGTGGTTAACTAAGAACTCGGTTTGAACTGGTCGCAGCGTACAAGGCGCTAAAGAACTTCGTGTCACAAAGGTGTGCCCAGGTTTTTGAAATTAAGTTGAGAATTGAGGTGAGTGGGTAACTGAGAACTCGGTTTGTGGTGCAGTGGTGGTTCAAGCTGTCTTGAATGGTTGAGGACTGCTGTAAGGAACTGGATGTGTACTGCCGGTGAACGGCATGCTGCTGCTGCCTGTTTTGTGTCACTCCTGGTTTTCCACTTCCGTGCACAGTATACTTCGAGTGGACTTTGGGCATGGGCCTGATTTCGATGACCTTCCACCTACGGGCATTCTTCACCTGCTTTGCGTTGCCCTCCACTTCTGCACCGTGGTGCTCTGCAATGGGCTGCTGCACTCTGGCGCTGCGCAACAGGCTTCACTGAAGGTCCTTTTGGGCCTGCTTTTTGGATTTCACTCCCGGTTTCGTGACCTTCGAGGTCGTTTTGGGCATCCTGGTTGGGCTTCACTCTGATTTCCGTGACCTGGGGCTGCTGGTTTTGGTGGATTTCAGTTGACTTCGTCATTCTTGAACTGCAAGTGGAGATCTGTGCTGCTGGTGGTGGATTTGCAGCAAGTGTGTTTTGTGTTGCCACACTCCGGTGAACGGCATGCTGCTGCTGCCTGTTTTGTGTCACTCCTGGTTTTCCACTTCCGTGCACAGTATACTTCGAGTTGACTTTGGGCATGGGCCTGATTTCGATGACCTTCCACCTACGGGCATTCTTCACCTGCTTCGCGTTGCCCTCCACTTCTGCACCGTGGTGCTCTGCAATGGGCTGCTGCACTCTGACGCTGCGCAACAGATCCTGCAAGTGCCAGCCATGGATGAGCGTCAAACGCTCAAACAGCCACATGAACCAGGCTACTTAGTAGTACTGCAATACGGTGACCCTGGGTTGATGCTACCTAGTGTCATTTATGCGGAGGTATTTGCTCCGTGCTGTACAAAAATTGTCTCTCCTCAGACACACAGGCAACCCTTTGAGCCCCCCCCCCTGCACACACAAACACAAGCCCATCCCCCCCCCCCCCCCCCCACACTAGCATTAGGTCTCACCCCCCACACCAGCACGAGCTCCCCCTCCACCCGGCACCACAGCTGTGCAGAGGCATATGATTGTTCACAGAGATACATGAACACTCTTTTTGTCCTGTCCCACCATGGTGCGGCCGCAAGTAGCAGCAGACCAGGCCTCAGAGAGCACCCTGTGCCGCCGCCGGGCTTTCCTTAGGTCATTGAGTGATAAGTTGCTTGGCAAGGCAAAGACCCGTGCCAAACAAAAGATTCGCCGGACTCGGGCTAAACCCTTAGATTGCAAGACGCGTCAACGGGACCCAAAGAATCCGTCGCCATCAACTGTAATGGATGTGCTATTAGCCAAGAGGTCCAGCTACAACACGTGGATGAGGTTTGTGGCTAGCAATGAGCGATACAAAAGGAGTAAAGGAGTTTACCGTTCGCGTGTGACAACATTGAAGGATTCCCTCGTTGGCAATGTTGGTGGTGTACTGCTAAACCCCAAAGGAGCAAGTTTGCAGACATGGAAGGCTATAGGTACTTGGTTGTATGTGTTGGACCGTGATCGTATGTATCACTCCAATGTCAAACGCAAGTCGGTAAATGTGTTTATCGACAGCAACGATATGCCTCCGTACAGCGCGAAGACGAAGAAAAAAAATGCACATTGCTAGCTCTCACTGCACCGGAAATTTACCGCCTGCGCGAAGTGGATACCATACTGCGTGTAGCACGTTGGTTGGATTACGAAGACTGCAATACATTGCGTGATCGCTTGGACGACGTTTCGATGGTTGAGGTCCTCCAGGCTGTTCAAAATGGCACAATTACTGAGGACAAGCGTGATATCACATGGGCACCGGACTGGGGAGCCTACGAGATGGTTCTAGGATGGGTGGACCCGGGGCACGCGGAAGGTTGCTTGGAGTGCTACGCGCGGCGTGGTCAGTGGCATATCCCCGGATTCGAAAAGCAACCCGTGCACTTGCTACAGCATTGTCGCACAGCATGTAAGCGCTTTTCCTGATCTGAACTGTTTCCTGATCGCCGCAATATTGTATACGACCCACTGCACTGCATTGCACTGGTGCTCACCATGATCTTGCTTCATGCGTTGGACCTCTTGTTCCAAGATAAACACCCGAATCATGTTGAAGAGTTGAGAAGGATATACCGACAGCATATACAAGGTGGTGAATATAGGGGACCGGCTCAGGCTGGACCGGAATACAAAGGATGGAAGCTGTCCAATAACCAAGCAAAGGCATTGCTGGACACGGAGGAGTTCTGGGTTGCTTTAGCAGGGCTCTTTGGGCGTGCTTGTGCACATGTAGTTGATGATTTGGTGTTTTATGTCAATGAGCTCCGCCGGCTGGCAGATCAATTGTTATCATGGAATCAATCTAGAGTGAGCACTCGCAATGCTGATTGTGACCGGCTCCATGCATTGTATATCCAATTGGGTCTCCCGAAGGAACGAATTACAGCGCAAGTGCACTATTTTCTCTGCCACTACCAGTCCCGGCTGGAGTGGCATGGGAATTTGCAAGGCCTCAACACGGAGGGGGGCGAACATTGCCATGGGCACGACAAGGAATTTTTGATGCGTCGCCCTAGTACGCCCCACTGGAAGTGTCCAATAGGAATTGAGATCGGTGTGGAGGATTCTGCCTTAGGGCTGGCGCTATGGGCAGAGGGCCACCAGGTGCCCAGCACGGGGTGTGATCAGAACCATCACTGTAGGTTTGTCCCAACCTCAACCACCCGCACCCCCCCTCCTCTTCTCATGATAGCCACACAAGCAATGCAGAATCCCCACCTTTTTTCTCATCACACGCGCTACATACATTGCTTGGTGTTTGCCCGCCTATCCATTTTCATACACGATACACAAATTGCGCCCTGCCCGTCATTGTTCGCTTTGTGTCGTCTTCAGGCCAAAGGCAATCGGAGGCTCGATAGTGCTGCGGACATCCATGTGAGCAGCGACAGCGGAGATGGGGGCGATGACGGGAGCATGGTGGTGCCGAAGAAGGATGCAGCAGCAACAGCGACGGAGAGGAAGCCCGCAGCAGAGAAGGAGGCAGCCGACGAAGCGAAAAAGGCGGCGGCAAATCGGGCAAAGAAGGAAGCAGGAGCAGCAGCACAGGCGAAGAAACGGGCCACAGCAGAGAAGCAGGCCGCCGACAAAGCAAAAAAGGTAGCAGCGGCCAAGGCCAAGAAGGAGGCTGCAGCAGCAGCAGCAAGGCGCAGAAGCGCGCGGCAGCGGAGAAGCAAGCAGCGGACAAGGCGAAAAAAGCGGCAGCGGCCAAGGCGAAAAAAACGGCGGCAGCCCAGGCGAAGAAGGAAGCAGCAGCTGCTGTAGCAGCAGCAGCAGCAGCAGCAGCGCATGCGGAGCAGGGTGTCGAGGCAGAGGACAAAGCAGACACTACTATCCAAGCACGGGATGACGTTTCCTCCAAGCTCGAGTCCATTCTGGAGTTGCTGCGAAATCAAGGGCAGGGTCAGGAGGCAGGTAATCAAGACTCAGTTTCACAGCAGATACAGTTGCAGACACAGATGCCGCAGATGCCGACACAGTTGGTAACACAGGTATTGCAAAGTTTGATGCCACCACCAACACAGCACACAGTGCACCCATTGCAAAGTGTCCTGACAGCGTTGCCTCCACAAGGGTTGCCATTGCTGCCAGCACAAGCACAGAACCATAACACGCTGCAGCAAGTTCTGCAAGGGCAGCAATTTCTGCAACGGCAGCATCTCCAGGGGCAGCAGCATTTTCTGCAGGGGCAGCAGCAGCATTTTCTGCAGGGGCAGCAGGGGCAGCAGCTTCTGCAAGGCCAGCAGGGACAGTCACAATGTTTGATTGCTTAACTTGAGCTACTTCTCTGTTTCTTGATCAGTGATTATTTCTCAGCAAACCATTGCTGCACAACAACCCACTGCACATTGTGCCACGTTTGCTGACACCAGAGGCATGGAGCGCACTGCATGTTTTTTTGTGTTCCTCCATCCATTAGCTGTTGCTGAAATGCAGCGACTTTGCAGCTGCAAGACTCATTTTGCATATTACGATTCGTTGATGGTAGTCAGAGTTACAGTTCAGCCAGTGGCCTCTTCTGAATTTGTAAGTTAATTGATTACAGCTGTTTTTGAACCATCTGCATCAGACTCATTTTGCATATTACGATTCGTTGATGGTAGTTAGGCGGTACGGTGCAGCCAGTTGTCTGCTGTGCATATGTCAGGAAACTGATTGGGGCTTTTTTTGAACCCTCAACTGAAGGTACAGCACACAGCAATGCTTTGAAGTTCGAATGTGCATCGTGTAGCTGTGCAGATTGCTGTGCAGCTCTGCAGCTGTGTAGGTGGTACGGTGCAGCCAGTTGTCTGCTCTGCATATGTCAGTAAACTGATTACAGCTGTTCTTGAACCCTGAACTGAAGGTACAGCACACAGCAATAATTTGAAGCTCGAATGTGCATCGTGCAGCTGTATGATTTTTTTGGTGAAATGTTTGTTCTGAAAAGTTGGGGTATTGACGAGCATATCACATTATAACTGTATGGTGCAAGACAAAAAGCACAAGGACAATGTGAATCGTGTGTAGATCAGGGTCAATCTATGTTGTCTACATACATTGCAATGGTTTCCATTTTGTATTGTGTTGGACAATTAAGTAATTCATTTCTCCACACAAATTGAGTTTTTCTTTTGCCCGAAATATTGGATGTACATGACATCTTGGCACTCAAAATGAGCCATGCGTCAATATTATTATGAATGATAGGCAAAAACCACAAAATTTTCAAAACAAGCTTAATACACAACAAAGATGTGTCAATTTTGTCAACCATTTGGATAGAATCCGATTTTGGCCACTTTGTGCCCGGTAAAATCAAAGGTGGGAGGGAGGGATGCATATGCACATGTTTGGCATGCTCCCATACTAACCCAACCAAGCCACAGGAGCCCCGGCAGCGCCATGAGCGCTGAGTCTTCTGTAGGAAACGTTACATACAGAGCAGCAAAGGAGCGCCAGCCATGGTGAGCGCTCATTTTTCAGTGTGAGGGAAACTACAGGTATTTTAAAGTAGATGTGGAAACCAAGGAAAGGCCAAGAAAAATTCCCTTTTTCCTAAAATGCGACAGTGGTGGCCACCACAGCACAAGGGGGGGGTAAGAAAAAGTGCTTTTCCATTGCTTTGAGGCATACTCTAGTTGTATTAGAGATGCACTCAGCATCCATGCATTTTTATCTTAGTATTGGTCCCACCAAAAGTGGTGATAACACATTTTGACCTATGGAACCAAACACCCAATCAGGATATGGAGTGGACCCCTTAATCCCCTTTCAATGTGAAGTAAAACATCTTTTCCAGAGTTGACTGAGCACTGACATACCCAAGGCAGAGTCTATGAATTTATCTATGTTTTTCCATGAATACTTATCTGCCCTAGTGGTATGTACCCTAGGGGGCTAGACACCTCTTTTTGAGAGGTCCTGGGTTCAATTCCTGGTCAGCCAGAAAAGTTTATAGTGTTTTCAGCACTGTGTTTTGCTTCTCCTGCTGCTTGCTGTAGGTGTTGGGTTTCCTGCTGCTTGTTTTGGAAGATGAAAAGCTTTTGTTTGTTGAAATATAGTAAAGCCAAGTCAATCCAGGACAGCCCAAGCCAATAGTATGCAAAGAGGAGAAGATCAGGATCAAAGCATGAAGGGCTGCAGTGTAAACAGTGAAAGCTGATTGGATATTCACAGAAACTGCAAGTCAGGTCACATATGAATGCATATTCACAAAGATAGCTGAAATGTTTTAGGAAAAGAGTTAGAAAACTGCCTCAGGATCACTCTCTCTCCATAGTGCCATCTTAGGAGATGTGCACTCTTTGTTTTGGGTCCCATATGTGCTGAGGTGGCATGGTATGTGGCGATGAGGTCACTGCCATGTCACATGGGATCTTCCTACTTAGCTAGGCTGACCAGGAATTGAACCCAGGACCTCTCAAAAAGAGGTGCCCAGCCCCCTAGGGTGCATACCACTAGGATAGCTAAGAATTCATGGAAAAACATAGATAAATTCATAGGCTCTACTTTAGGTATGTCAGTGCTCAGTCAACTCAGGAAAAGATGTTTTACTTCACATTGAAAGGGGATTAAGGGGTCCACTCCATATCCTGATTGGGTGTTTGGTTCCATAGGTCAAAATGTGTTATCACCAGTTTTGGTTGGACCAATACTAAGATTAAAATGCATGGATGCTCAGTGCATCTCTAATACAACTAGAGTATGCCTCAAAGCAATGGAAAAGCACTTTTTCTTACTCTCCCCTTGTGCTGTGGTGGCCACCACTGTCGCATTTTAGGAAAAAGGGAATTTTTCTTGGCCTTTCCTTGGTTTCCACATCTACTTTAAAATACCTACAGTTTCCGTCACACTGAAAAATGGGCGCTCACCCTGGCTGGCGCTCTTTTGCTGCTTTGTATGTAACATATCCTCCAGAAGACTCAGCGCTCATGGCGCTGCCGGGGCTCCTGTGGCTTGGTTGGGTTAGAATGGGAGCATGCCAAACATGTGCATATGCATCCCTCCCTCCAAGACGCAGCGTCGACACAACCCAAACGTAAGACACATTATACACACTCGCATGGGTTCTCGTAAACCTGCTGGCGACCTGTGACCTGTCTTAGGGCGAAGGGAGTCGAAAGAAAATTAAAATTGCCCCTTGGTGGGGTCTTGGTTCTGCTCGGTCTCTCCAGGCACCTGCGTCTCGGCCCGAACACGGCCTACTCAGCGAGGCTGCGCGTGGGTATCTGCAGAGGCAGGAATGGGAGAATTATGGACGAATCCACGCAAAAACGAAGCGACGACACCAAAATCCGTCAAATGACGGCGTAGAATTTTTCTGAAACGACACACCTGAGCAGAATCCAATTGTGCATCAGAAGCACATTTTTATAGAAAGTATAGTCATCTCTGGATTTTTTAAATCCAGAAATTCATACGCATAAAATGGCGGCGCGCAGGAGCGGCTCCTAGCGAAGCGCCGGAAAATGGAGAAATAATGGAATTATAAACGTATGTCTCACGTAGTCTTGAAAATGACAAGACACACATTAATAAATAAACATACAGATTCCACCCACACTAATAGAAGCTTCAAAAATTCAAGAATTCGAAAATGAACAAAAAGACTTCAATGAATCAGGTATAAACTACAGGTATGTTCGTCTCGCATGCCGCATACACATTGCTCGTCTCGTGTCTCCGTGAACAAGCCTTGTAGCAGCGCTAACAAAGATAGAACGCGATAGAGGGATTGATTAGAAAGATTGCAGATGATTAGCGGTCAGATCAGGGTGATTAGTCATACACACAAGTGCATAGCAACGTTCTTCGCGTGCGCCCCTCTCTTGCTCTCACTCTCCAGCGGTAGGTAAGGTGAGTAAGCCCAGGCGGGGCCACCCCCTGGTGGAGTCGTGATTTGGGTTCTGATGGGCAGGTTTGCCCTACGCTCTCGCGCATACTCGTGCATGCACACACGCATTAAAGGGTAGGCCACGCGAAGTGCGCACGGTAAACCTTGTTTAGGCTACCCAGGGGCTCGTCGGTACGTTCTTTAAGAGAACCTGAGGAGTCCCTTAACGCTTGCTTGCTTGACAAGGGTAGCTGGACTTCCAGCGTGTTTGCGGACAGTGTATTATAGGTCACACTGAGAAGGGTATAATACCTGGAGTGTGGCTTGGTTCCTCCGCCCCAAACGCCCTTTCATTTGCCTTTGTTTTACAGGTGGGCAGGTAGGGTGAGTGGTGCAGCAGCATTTTTTTATGCCCTGCTAAACAGGGGCGCAGATCACACAAACAAGTAACTCCGCCTCTGCCTGTGGCAGAGCAGGGAGTCCGACTTCATCGACATCTGCGCCTTGCACACGAGAGCACTCCTTCCCTCCAAGCCCTAGCAGGGGAAACGCGTTGTGGCGTCCCCTGTTAGGCCACAGTTGCTTAGCAGCGCTGTGTTCTCTTGTCATTTCACAGGAGGGTCGCTAGGACCCACGAGACCTTCACCTTCGCAACGCCCAGTAGAGGGTGCGTGTAGGAGTGGTAGTCTTGAGTGGGGGCTAGAGCCAGTTGCCCCAGTGCTCGCCCACCAGGATGGTGCCACTGTAGGGTGTGTAGGACCTGTAGGGGGTGTGTCACTGTCCCACCCTTTTCCTGCAATTTTAGCAGGGTTGGTGGGCTGTGGCAGTGGTTAGGTCAGTGTTTTGGCCACTTAGCAAAACGGCGTTTTCATGCCTTCATAGCTTTTGGCCACCCCTCCCTGTAGTAGACAGATAGGTAGGGAAAACAATACCTGGATTAGTACGCTGGGTATTCCCCCAAGGTTTTGCGCCAGCACAGAAATTGGGCGCATAGGGGAGGGGAGACCCGGGGCGTACCCCGTGGCATCAATAAGCCAACCCTCCAGGTTCAGCAAGGGAGCAGACTTGGGTATAATTAGGACACCACTTCTGCGGCTTGCTCTCAGGACCTTAGGACTAGCACACTCACACATACGCTTTGGCAGGTAAGGGTAAGGTTCAGTCCCTAGCTTTAGTCTTGGAGGCAAGCGTCTCAGCGAGCCTCAGCAACTCACCAAGGTTGTTCTGGGACAAGTAGTCAACCAGAACTGAGTTTAGGCGTCCCTCAGGTAGAACAAATGCAGAGAAGGGCTCCCAGGTGGCCTCTTCGACTCCAAACCCTTCCCAGAGGGTGAGGAAGCGCCAACCCTGGCGATAGCGGGGGCGTAGGACAGACTTCACCAGGTAGAAGCCCTCCTTAGCCATCTCCTCGGCGTTCATGTCGGGGAGTTCACCTTCAACTTCCATAGGGCTGGCAGCCACTTGTAGGTCCAGAGCGGCGATTTCCTCGTCGTTCAGCTCCCACTCCTCCCCACAGAGGGCTTCAGGATCATGGTAGCGCTTCAGGTGTTGAGCAGCGCACACCAGGGTCCCCCCTAGACGGGGAGAACACCGCACGGTGATACGGTGTCCATCCACAGATAGGATCTTGTACGGCCCGAAGTATGGGTCATCGCTGGTAGAGCGAGGCCAGGCGGGTACTCGACTGTGGTGCACCAGCACCCAGTCCCCCTCTTGGTAGGTGGCCGGTACACGGTGCTTGTTCTTCTTGTTCCACTGACGCTCCCTCACTCTCTGGAGCATAGCCTTGGCCTTGTCCACCTTCGCTTGTTGCTCTTGGACCCATTCAGCCACAGAAGAATGGGTGTCCTCTGGATAGGGGGCATGTAGGAACCACGCCGGGCGCCCCATGAATAGCTCATGTGGCGAGTAGCCAGTAGCTGAACTCTCTTGGGAGTTCATCATCAAGGATATGACGGGGAGTAGTCTCACCCAGTCTCTGGTGCGTTCAGTTTTGCACCATATCCTGACGTTCTCCTTCAGGACACGAATCTGTCGCTCACATAGGGGGTTGCTCGTGTGAGAGTAGGGAATCCCCGTAGACACCTGGACATTGAGGGATCTCAGGACCCTCTTGTACCAGCCAGTATCTGAGCGTACTCGTACGTCCTCATCGGAGTTGATCTCCTTGGGCGCCCCATAGACACAAAACCACTCCTCCAGGAGTATCTTAATAGTCTCCTCTCCGGTAATGTGCTTGGTACATGGGAACACCCTGGTAAACCTGGTCAACCCACAGGTTACCACGAGGGCGAAGTCATAGCCCCCGAACTTCGGCATCTCCGTGTAGTCCACGTATAGAACACTGTTGGCACAGTGTGGGATGGGCAGGGTCGAGTAGAGACCTCTGTCCCTGATATCCCCTGGTTTACAGGACCTGCACGGGCACTTGTCCACGATAGGCTGGAGTGTCTTCCGCAGTTGGTCGTCAGTCCACGTAGTGTGGAACCACTGCTTGAACAGCCTCAGGGTACGGTCAGCACCCACATGACCACTGGACTCATGGGTCCACTTCAGCAGCGCTGGGACTCGGTCACTAGGCACCACGATGCGGTCCTCGTGCCAGAGGTAGCTCTTGTCCCGCTTCCACTGGTCTTGGTTGACCAGGAGGGGTTCAAGGCGTTTCTCCAGGCGCCGGTAGATATCCCCAAACTCCTGTAGGTACTCCGATTGTTGGAGTCCATCCAGGGGGCGTATCATGGTCATGTTCAGGTCCAGGTGTACGTCCATACGGCTGAACGCCTCCTTAGCCAGCGCTTCAGACCGGGCACCAATCAGGGCGTCGAAGTTGTTGCGGCTGATGTAGTCGGCACACTCGTTCTTCACTCCCTGGATATGGTGTACCGTCAGCCGTAGTTGACTGAGGTAGGTCCACCAGCGTCGTAGCTTGGCCTTCTCAGGTGGGGGACCCTTCTGGAAACTGCGGACCGGTTCTTGGTCGCACAGCCAGACCACAGGGTTACTCCCCAACAGTCGTGCTTGTGAGGATAGCACCAGCATGCCCGCGAGCAATTCCTGCTCATAGGTTGAGTAGTTCCCCCTGGCCTGGTTCCACTTCCAGTTCCAGTGGCCCAGAGGTACTAGGACCCACTTGTCGTCAGGGTAGCTGTGCTTGAGGGTTCCATCTCGGTTGAGACCTTCCGTCCCCCATTGGGAAGTGGCCGAGTCGAACTCCTCCTTCTCTAGTGCTTGCCATTGGAACAACGTTCCACCACCGCCCACATTGCTGGCGTCGGTCACCAGGATAATCTCCCCTTGTGCCCTAGGCACGCCCAAGCACTTAGCGTTGGCTACCTTGTCTTTGAGCTCGT
Organism: Eutreptiella sp. 'Long Island Sound 2002'; assembly: GCA_964036045.1. Lineage (NCBI taxonomy): Eukaryota > Euglenozoa > Euglenophyceae > Eutreptiales > Eutreptiaceae > Eutreptiella > Eutreptiella sp. 'Long Island Sound 2002'. Next base: position 9,507,215 of record OZ038393.1, read on the forward strand.
CAAACGCTTGTTGCTCTTGTGGGCCCCAGCGCCAAGTAGTACTCTTCTTGATCAAGTCCGTCAGAACGGCGCTGGTATAGGTGAAGTTCTTGATGTGGCGGCGATAGAAGTTGCACGCCCCAATGAAACTGCGTACATCATGAAGTCCTTTCTTGGTGTCTTCGTGTCGTACCTTGGCATCCATCAGGGGTTTGGCCTTAGAGGCCGCTGGGGTCCACCACCCATAGCCAACGTCAAACCCCAAGTACTGCATGGTCTCCTGCATGAACTCACACTTCTCCAGCTTGAGTCGAGTGTGGTTCTCCTGGCAGACCGCAAAGAACTCACCCAAGAGGATTAGGTGATCCTCCTGGGTATTGGTCCCAAGGCATACATCGTCGATGTGAGCCTCCATCTGGGCCCCACGGGATATGAGCTCCTGCACCTTAGGTCTCCTCCGTAGGATGGACAAGATCTTGTTCATCAGCTCTTGGAACAGAGCGGGTGCGTTAGCCACGCCAAATGGCATGACTTTCCACTTGAATACCCTCCCCTGAGAGGTGATGAAGGCCAGTAGTTCCTGCGCGTTGGGCGTCAGGTCCACTTGCCAGAATCCACTTCGCTTGTCCATCTTGGTCTTGTAGCGACAGGAGGCTATCTTCTCCAGGGTAGACTCCATATTGGGAATGGACCCTGAGTGGTTCAGCGTCTTCTTGTTCAGCTCTCCATAGTCCACTACCAGCCGTTTGGCTGTAGACCCAGGTTTAGCGAACAGGAAACAGGGGCTGCAGTGTAGGGGGTAGTCCCCGTCCTTGTACTCCAGGACTAGGCCAGCGTCCATACATTCTTGTATCTGTCGCTCGATCTCGTCGGCCTGCTCTTTAGGAGCTGGATAGGGTCTCCTCCGAATCTTATGACCCACGAACTCGGGTTTCAGCTTGAGGTCCATCTGTACCAGCTTGTCGCATGAGGCTGGAGGGGGTAGTTCTCCGAAAACCTCCAGATAGGTCCTTATCAGCTTCTGTACCCGCGGGTCCAATACCTTGATCTTGTCCTCCATGTCCTCGTCAGAGTGTAAGTTGCTTGCCCCTTGAATAGACGTCGGGAGGTGGTCCTCCACCGACTCTTCGCCCGCGGTAGCATCCTTCAGCCCTTGGTAGGCATATAGAAGGTCTTGCTCGACCATCTCCGGTGGACGATGGCAACATAGGCACGCTCGAGGGGGTTCACATACACATTCCTCCGAGGGGTCGTCCTCCTCTGGGGTCCTCACATGGGCGCCCCACACGCTCTTCATGAGCTTGAGATCTACCTCCCTTTGCCAGGTGGTGATCTTCTGTTCGAGGTCCTCGTTCAATTGGGATAGGTCTCGGATACGTCCTTGCTTCAGTGTCCACGAGCTGCGGGTAGGCTTCGCGTAGCATAGCTTTTTCGCCACCAACTTCCTCTTGGAATCCACATACTGCCTGAGCCTGGATCGAGGGTCCAGCTTCTCATCCACGGGGTCTTCCACCCTCATGGAGAGTAGGGGTTTTAGTGGGGCGACGTACTCGGCGTTCTCCACTTCCTCCACCGCGGTCTGCACGAAGAAGGCGTCGTGCTCAGTTTCGTCGTCTGAGTGGATAGAGCTAGGTAGCTCAGATAGTCCACACTCAGAGACTCCATCAGGAACAGGTACATGACAGGGAGAGTTGGGGGCGTTGGTGTCAGTCACGACGTACTCATCTCCTCCGGGTGTAGTTTCAACGGCATCTTGAGGTCGTAGGCGATCCTTCAAGTCACCCAAGGCGAGTCCATCGCTTTCTCGTTGTATAGCCTGGACCAGAGTAGGGTCCAGGTCTTCCCAGGGGATGGTGGTAAGACTTCCGTCCACCACGCTGAGCATACTCCCCCATCCGGGCTTCCCAATGGGCGTCTTGCGTCCCAGAGGCACGTAGATGGCCTCATCAGGTAATCGCACCGAGCTGATAGTCAGCTTGTCAAGGAGGGTTCGCCAGTACTCGTTGCCCCCATGGGCTCCCCAATCGGGGGAACACAGGACCATACGGGAACGTTCCAAGGCCACCTTGGTCAGCACCCTCCCCAGTTCACTGAATCTGGGTTTCCCGTAGGCCATCCCGAAAGAGGGCCAGTAAAATTTGTAGCTGCAGTTCTTCCCCTTGCTGCAGTATAGGTCCAGTACATGCTGCTTGTCGCTGGCGAACAGCTCCACACTTAGGTCTTCTCGAGAGTAACCCAACTCCTTCAGACCTTGGTCTAGGACTTCCCCCAATAGTTGATAGTCCTCAGTTTTGGAGGCCGCCATCATGTTCGATGGCTCCTCCTTCGATAGTCTCAGGTAACTGGAGGTATATTCCGACTGCTCCAGTGGCACAGACTCTCTGCCACTGCCGTGGTCCACGTACAGGAGGTAGGGCGCTTGCAGCGTCAGGGATTGTATCTGGGAGTGCTGCACGAAGAAGTCAGTCCCCAGTACAAAGTCGAAGGCCTCAGTGTCCATCACATAGAACCGATGGGCGATAGTTCGAGAGCCCATAGGTACCTCCACTTCACAGTCCCCGCAGCTGTGCACCACATGTCCATCCCCCATGCGTATAGCGGCGGTGGTCATGGTGCTCTTCAGGCTCCCACAAGGTAAAATTTTCTTGGCCACTATAGATATTGTGGCGCCAGTATCCAGTACCCCCACGTATTCACGTCCCCCTAGTCGGATACGTACCCAAAACACCAGGTCTTGGGTGCCACCAGAGCGTCCCCGTCAGAATTCCGCGGGACAGGTCACCTCGAACCCCTTGTTCCGCAATTTGCGGGCCATCCTCATGAAACGGCTTCTCTTCTTGGCGTTGCCGTCATCACCACCTTCATGCTCACGCTTGGCTCCTTGTTCTTGCTGGGCCTGCGTCTGTGAGCGTGTGGTAGGTCCAGACTGCCCTCCAGAGGGCTCGGAGTTCCCCCCTGGATTAGGGTTGGGGTTACCTCCGTTCTTGTCCTTGTTCTTGTTGTCGTTCTGGCGGTTAGCGCCTCCTCCTCGTCCACCTTGACCCTTGTCTTGACCACCTTGACCACGTCCTTTCGACTTGCCCTTGACGGAGTCGTTGCCTTTGGCCTTGCCTCCACCTTTGCCTGAGCCTTTGCCAGGATCTTCCCCCTTAAGCTTCGCCGATAGGCGTTGCTTATGGTAGCACTCATCCTCGTAGTGCTTCCGCTTACCGCAGAATGCACACGTGATGGTGCAGCGGTAATGATCCGGCAGCTTCACTTTGGCGCCGGTGATCTTCTCCTGCTGCTTCCCCTGGACGACGAAGCAGTCTCGCTGCTCGCAGTCAGAGGCGTGCTGCAGGTGGCCCTGCTCGTCTCTGGCATCACACCAGAATAGCTCCTTCACGTTCTCCATTAGGCGGGCGTGGGCGTGTTTGGGGGTAGTCCCCTGCCCAGGTCGGGATCCTTGGTACCCTTTGCCTCCAGAACCTCCACCACCAGGACGGTAGTTGTTCAGGTGCTGGTCACTCTCCTTCTCCAGCGCCATCTCCAGGAGCAGCACGCATAGATCCTCGTAGCGGAGGGATCTAGCCTTGCGCTCAGCCGTCAGACGGCACTCATCCCATAGCTCTCGGGGGAGCTTGGCGCACAACCAGAACAGCAGGTCGTCGCTGCTGTAGGAACCGGGCGTCAGTCGTCCAGCCCAGTGATTCAGGTCAGCCAACAGCTCGGAGACCCTGCCAGGTTTGGGGTTGTTGGGCAGCACGGGCAGGTTCTGGATCTCGGCCCTGATGGAGAGGTCGGTCTCGTAGGTCGGGTACTGCCTCTCCAGGGCAACCAACACGTCGGCAAAGGTGGCGGAGTTGGTTACGATCTGCCTGACCTCCTTCTCCAGGTACTTGGTCTTGCAGCACTGCAGGAGCAGATCGCACTTCACTCGCCCACTCGCGTGGGTTTGGCCGGTCAGTCGTAGGAACCGGCCAAAGTTCTCAGCGAACTCGCTGAGGTCCTTGCCTGTGAATTCAGGCAGGTTCACCACTATCTTGGAGGTGGCAATAGCCTTCGCCTCCTAAGCTCGGCGTCCTTCAGGGAGTCCGGTCTTCTTCTTCTTCTTCTTCTTCTTCTTCTTCTTCTTCTTACCCTTGGGGTCCTCGGGGTCCTCAGGGTCTTCGTCATCCGATGGCGAAGAAGAATCCATCGACGGCGGCTCGTCGTCCGAGGGGTCTCCGCCTAGATCACTAGAGCCATAAGGCTCCACGTCCACCATAGCCCTTAGGGCTGTCAGGCCCAGCTGGTCCAGCTCGGCCCTCGTCGAGTTCGTCACGTGGCTGTAGGGCGGCTGGGCCGTTCTCGGGACGAATGGACTTCTCGGCACTGCTGCAGGAGTTGGCATCGGTCGGCTCCTCAGGCTCCCCAGGGTATCTGTCAACCCTGCCGCCACGTGGTTAGCCTGTACTCGGTGGGGTGACATTCCCACCGTCGTACGTGACGCATGGGACGGGATCATCAGGGGCTCCAGCTTCTCACGGATTTCTTGTGTGAGGTCGCCCACGATTTTTGAGGTGGCTCCTCGGAGCACTTCGTTGATCTCCGACCGCGTCAGGGACCTGTTGGAGGATCTTCCCGATCCTCTACTCCTGCCGCCCAGAGATTCGGGTCCTTTCCTCAACCCACTCAAGGGTGCATACCCAGGTGCATACCCAGGAGCATACCCAGGAACATCCATGTAGGTTCCAGTGGCGTGGAGTGGATGGGGATAGTCTGCTGCATACCATCGCGGCGCAGCGCTGGAAGCCACAGGCTCACTGGCAGTAGTTGCCTCATGGAGCGCAGTGGTTGGTGGGCCCATACCATAGGCGGGGTAGGGAGGCATGCCAGTAAAGCCTGTGCCCTCTGCCATAGGTGGGTTGGTTGTGGAAGTGGATGTTGCGGCGGCTGGGAGTGTGGTGGTTATGGGAGAGGGTGATGCGGGGAGGCCAGAAGCGCTTGGTGCGCCTTCGAAGGTAGGGATACTCGTCAGGTCTTGCCCTTGTTCCTCTCCTTCGTCTGCTTCTCCTCCAGCATCCTTCTCGCTCTCGTTCTCTCTCTTCCTCTTCACAGGCTGAGGCTGAGAGACCACTTCCTCGACCGACAGTGCCCCGAAGGCTGTCTGGAGGCCATCCAGGGAGTCCTCCGCCGTATCCACTGGCCCATGTAAGGGCTCCACCGAAGGTACAGCGCCAGGCGCCGGCCTTGCCGGTGCCTCAGGCGCTGGCGCTGTCTTCACGTCGGCGTCCACTCTTCTTGGGTCCATCTTAATCCGCCCTTCTGCTCATAATTGCCTGCTCGGAGCACTGGTTGTACGGCGCGGGAGCTGCCGGTGCACAGAGACAGGCTGCCTCTTGCTACCAGAAAAGTTTATAGTGTTTTCAGCACTGTGTTTTGCTTCTCCTGCTGCTTGGTGTAGGTGTTGGGTTTCCTGCTGCTTGTTTTTGGAGATGAAAGGCTTTTGTTTGTTGAAATATAGTAAAGCCAAGTCAATCCAGGACAGCCCAAGCCAATAGTATGCAAAGAGGGGAAGATCAGGATCAAAGCATGAAGGGCTGCAGTGTAAACAGTGAAAGCTGATTGGATATTCACAGAAACTGCAACTCAGGTCACATATGAATGCATATTCACAAAGATAGCTGAAATGTTTTAGGAAAAGAGTTAGAAAACTGCCTCAGGATCACTCTCTCTCCCTAGTGCCATCTTAGGAGATGTGCACTCTTTGTTTTGGGTCCCATATGTGCTGAGGTGGCATGGTATGTGGCGATGAGGTCACTGCCATGTCACATGGAATCTTCCTACTTAGCTAGGCTGACCAGGAATTGAACCCAGGACCTCTCAAAAAGAGGTGCCCAGCCCCCTAGGGTGCATACCACTAGGATAGCTAAGAATTCATGGAAAAACATAGATAAATTCATAGGCTCTACTTTAGGTATGTCAGTGCTTAGTCAACTCAGGAAAAGATGTTTTACTTCACATTGAAAGGGGATTAAGGGGTCAACTCCATATCCTGATTGGGTGTTTTGTTCCATAGGTCAAAATGTGTTATCACCAGTTTTGGTTGGACCAATACTAAGATTAAAATGCATGGATGCTCAGTGCATCTCTAATGCAACTAGAGTATGCCTCAAAGCAATGGAAAAGTGTGACATGGCGGTGACCTCATCGCCACATGCCCTGCCACCTCAGCACATATGGGACCCAAAACAAAGAGTGCACATCTCCTGAGATGGCACTATGGGGAGAGAGTGACCATGGGGCAGTTTTCTAACTCTTTTCCCAAAACATTTCAGCTATCTTTGTGAATATGCATTCATTTGTGACCTGTGTTGTGTAGGGCGCAGGGTTCGGCCGGTGTGGCAGCTGGTGGTGCGGGGTGTGATGGGGGGGTTGGTGTGGGTTTGGGGGGCTAGTCGTTGTTGTCGCGTCTGGGGTCTGGTGATGGGGTTTCTCTTGGTGGCCGCGAGAGGGGGGACCCGCGGTGGTGTGTGACGGCGGGGGCATCGCAATCAATCGCCTGGTGGGGGCCGCCGCGTGTTGCGTCTGTGGCCTGGTCTCGGGGGGGGGCCGGGGGGGGGGATGTGGGTGTGGCACTGCTGGTGGTTGGGGGGCGCGGGGGCTGGGTGTTGCGCTGACTGGGGTTCTGGGCGTCGCGCCGGGTTGTGTGCGTATTGCGTGTGCGCGCCGTGCGGTCCTTGCGGTCCCTGGCTGGTTGCGGTGCCGAGGTGCGCGTGGGAGGCGGCCGCATGGGCGTCCGGGCAGGGCTGTGGTCCGTAGGTAATGGGTGGCTGCCGGTGGATGGTGCTCGCCGGTATGGGGTGTGGGTGGGGGGGCTGCTTGTGGTGGCGGGGTGCTCGTACTAGGCCCTTGTGCTGCTGGTGCGCGTGCGCGGCTCCCCGCAGGTCCACCGGGGTGTACAGTGGTCCGTGTGTCGTGAGTCCGTGTAGTGGGGGCGGTGTGTGGTGCTGGATCGCGTGGTGGTGGTGTTGAGTGTGTGTTGGTTCTGTGTGGTACCCCGGCGTTGGCGGGTGCGCTGGTAGGGGCTTGTGGTGGTGGTATACATGATGGTGTGGTGCGGTGAGGTGTGCCGTGTGGGGTGGGTCGTTCGTGGGGCCCGGTTTTGCTGAGGCGTGGTCGGGATGTAGCTCGTGGGGGTCGCTGTAGTATTGGGGCATCGGGGGGGAGGTGTTGGGAGGGACGGGGGCCTGGTGGTGGTGTTGGTGGTGCCATGTCCCCTGGCTCCGCGTGTATGGTGGTCCTGGCATGGCGTGGAAGCGTTTGGGCGGTGGTTGCTGGCTAGGCTGCTGTGTTAGGGTGCTATAATACGGTGGTGGTGGTGGGCGCTGGTGGGGACGGTGCTATTGGTGTGCCCCGGGGGTCTGGGCCTGGGGTGGCGCGGCGTGGCTGGACCCCGGCCCTGGTCGGGCCGCCGCGCCCTGCTGGCAGGCGCGCTGGCGGGCCCCTTGACCTGTTTTGGTCTTCTTGGCCTGGTGGGTGTCGGGGGCGGTTGAACCCCCCTGTCCCCGTGGGGGCGACGGGGAGCGGGCGTGCCAGCGATGCACCTCCCTGAGGCGTGCCTTGAGGCCTCTGACGTAGGCGCACTGGTCCGCGGGGTCCATCGTTGTGGCAGTGGCTTCGTCGGGGGCGGCCAGGTGGGCGTCCCGAAAGGACGTCCAGCCCTCCCGGGGCCTGAGCTGCGTTGGTTGGGGGGGTTGTGCCGGGTAGAGGAGTGCGCTGAGTGGGTAAGGTGTTCCTTTCTGTCGGCCGAGGGCGGTCTTGAACCGGCGACAAGTGGTTCGGAGGTAGGCTTCTATCTCCTCTGGTGCCGTGTCCGCCCACGCTTCTGGCGTCGGGGCTGCTGCTTGGGGGGCCGGGAGCTGTGGGTCTGGGAGGTGTAGGTCACGGTGGCGGAGGTATACGGTGACGAGGACATGGCGGGCCGCCACGTTCAAGCCGCCCCCGCTGTGGCGTAGGGGTGGGCTTTCGGGGGGCAGGGGTGTGCTTCCCGTTGCCATGGCTATGGTCCACGCGTGGTTCGCCGCGTCCACCACGTAGTACCCTCCAAGGTGGTCCCGGAGGGCGTTGATGAGTGGCCCGAAGAAGCTGGGGTGGCTGGCAGGGGGGGGGTGCGGCTGGGGCCGCGGGCCGCGCGCGGTGATGGGGGTTGAGGTCCCCGCAGTGTGGGCAGTGGGTGACGCGATGCGCGGCTCCCAGGCGGACCCAGTGGATTGATTGCAGGGCAGCGCCGTCTGTGGTAGCCACTAGCGTACGCAGAGGGGGCATGCGGTGGCTGGCGGTTGGCGGTACCCGTGGAGGGACGTTGGCGCGGGAGAATGGGGGCTGGCGGCGCGCGCATGCTGGTGGGCGTGTGTGCGGTGCCTGTGGTGCCCGTGTGTGCCGTGCCGGTGTTGTGCCCGGTGGATGGTGTGTAGGCGTGGTGGGGGTCCCGTGTTCGGTGGTATGTCGTGGGGTAGGTTCTCATGGTTGGTAGAACAGGAGTTTGAGGAGGTGGGCTTGGTCTGTTTGGGGCAGGGTGGCTGCATGCTGCAGGTCTTTGTGGATGCGGTATGTGAGCTGCTCCGCTGTCTTGGCAATGGCCGTCCGTTGCATGTGCGCCGCCGTGGCCTGGGGGTCCTCCGCGCGGGTGCGTAGCAAGGTGTAGACGGCAGTGGGGACGAGCCCCTGCGGACCGCCTCGAGTACCTCCGTCTGCTTGAGGTTGGTGGTGAGTTCCCGGGGTGCGGGGGACCGCGTCAGCCATCCGGCGTGCTGTGCGATGGTGTGGGTTGGGTTCCAGTCTGTGAGGGTGTCCAGTCCTCGGTAGAGGGGGCACATCATGAAATGGTCCCAGGGTTCTTCTTCCGCGTGGCCACAGATGCATTTGGTGTATCTTGCGGGGACGTGGATCGAGCGGCGTGCGTAGCATCGGTGGTATCGGGTGAGGAGGGGAAGCTGTTCGAGGGCGAGTTGGAGTCGGCGTTTTTGTAGGTGTGCTGGGAGGCTATCCGGGCGTAGGGCGTAGTAGAGGGCGATGTGGACGGAGTCTTCGAGGCGTCGGAGGAGTTCGGTGTTCGCTTGGTGGCCCAGTGTGGTGGCCAGCTGCTGGATGGGTGTGAGGTAGTGGTACTGCTTGTCTCGATCTGTGTACGGTGTGTCCTTGGGTATCCATTTGGGATGCTTTGTGGCCGAGGGTATCGGGGGTAGGTGCTGCAGGTGGCTGTGGTGTGGGGTGTCCAGTCGTACATGTTCGAGCCCTGGGGTGTGGCTTGTGCTCTGGTGTTTGGCATGCGTGTCTGCGCGTCGATTGCCGTATATGTAGCGGTGTGACTCCTGTTTGACGATGTGTAGGGCGTCCTGGGGGTGCATGCCCCTGAAGGCCATGCCCCTGACAGCCCTCTTTTCTCGGTCCCTGTCACAGGCACGTCCTGTAGTTCAGCAATAGGAACTGTCCTAGCGCGGGGATGAAAAGGGCTGGGGCAAGTGACCTACGGTAGCAACCTGGAAACACTTGATCTTTTGAGATCTTCAGCCAGCGTGCTCAGTCCGGGTGAGGGTGAGGCCAGTGCTGGCTGGCGTAAGGTTCAGTAATACCCAATTTAGCTTTGACAGCCTCAGAAAGGGCTGTCACATCACGGTCTTCGGACCCAGACAGTAATTTGGCCAGTAGTTCGGCCGTACGATCCAGGGCCCCATGAGGTGGCTCTGGTACATGGGGATCTTTTACATAGGCGGAGCACACTTCAGGGCTCCTGCTAGTGATCGGCAGCTCCGGACGCCATGCTGGCCCTCTCGGTGGCCTGGGTAGAGACACTGTGTCGGCTAGGTCCGAAGGCGGGCCGGAGTAAGGGTAGGAACCCATGTCCGTGTACGGTGGGGATCCCAAGGCGTCTAGTGGTTCCTCTCCATCTTCGCCTGTGACGGACTTGTAGTACTCGTCCTGGAGAATATATTCGTTGATTCCCCTTTCGAATTCGCCTTCTTCCTCAGGTCTTCCTGCTGGGGTAGCTGTTGAAGAAGAAGCAGGGCATACAGATCTGGAGATTGACGCAGCAACTCCTTGGCGGAGATGCTGAAGGCTGTCACCACGGGCCGCTAAGGCCTCTGTGGTTAATCTGGGCGCTTCTTGTTCCGCCCTTGTGTGTACTGGATCTTCTTGAGACCCAGATGCGGCTCTGAGCTTGAGCTCACTCTTTGAGGTGGGCCCACTGTTGCCAAGTTGAAATTGTACACTCCGAACTGGCCAGGTCCTGGCAGACATCTGTACTGATGGTGTGGACATTTCATTTCTGGTTTTGGCTTGTGTACTTCTCAGAGTTAGTTCGAAAGGTTCTCAAGGGTTGCCTCTGCTACCGGAAATAAGTCCTTGATTAGTGCCCTAATGATTTTGATGAAATCCTGCAGGTTTTGATGTTGAAAATCCAACCCAAAGCAGCAAGTAGAGCAAGAACAGGATATTGATCGAATCAATGAATAATTTTGAAATCCAGTGTAACACAGAAGGGCTGCATATAAACAATGCAGGCATAAATACAAAGATTCAATTACCAATGGATAAAACAAATGATTTTAAGTGAAACCTAGCCTGACTCTAGCCTCCAAGTTAGCATCAAGCACTTTATGTGTACTCGTTTGGATGAACTGGTGCTGGTCAGGAATATGGGGCAAAGGAGTTAGGCGAGACACAGAATATGACTTGGCCAAGCAACTGAATTCAGAAACAGTTAAAAAGTAGAACCACAATAAGTGGTACGAACAGTTCAGTATAGGGGTCTTGGGGTGGGGGACCACTAGGCTTAACCTCCCAGTCCTTAGGCATGAAATGCCTACTTTATTTCGGTATAACCTCCATGAAGGAAGATACCTCCGCTCAGTTGAGTGGTAGCGGTGAGCTTCATGGGGGGCTAGGGTTGTAACCCTAGTTACTTTGAGAAAGTGTACTTTAGGCTTCAAAAGAGAGATAAAAATACTTAAGTAAGTCTTAGCATCAACAAAAGGGTTTTAAGGGGGGCTTGGCCTGGATCAAGTCCTCCAAGGAGGACATGGCAGTGGCTTTTTCTTACTGATTCCAATCGAGTGTATTGCGAGGCCTCGCAATCAAAAAGGTGGGTAAATCTTAGGCGGCCAAAACAGGTACACATTTGTACTGGGGTCGTTAGAAAATGAACAGAAAAATATGGTGGTTAGGTTCTACCAAATGCCAACCTTTTTGTCAACGATTTTTGGAAGCAGGAATGCGTCTCCAAAAAGTCAGCTTTTCAACAAGGCTGTACGAAAGGGGTGCATTTTCACACTTCCTCATTAGGGATTGGGAAAATGAAGCTATTTACCCACATTTTGGCTTGAGAGGCTTCGCAATACATTCAATTGGAATGTGTAAAAGAACCCCGTTTCACCAATATGTAGTTGCTGTTCAGTGCAGCTACCATTGTAAACAGGTGTATTTTCAAATATGCATTTTGAAAATGGAGGGTAAAATAGCCAAAGTACCCAGTTTGGAATGGGAGGCCTCGGTTCCAATTCAGAATGTGGGTAATTCAAAGGATTTACCTACATTTTCAATTTGGATTGCAAGGCCTCGCAATACAAATTGAAAATGGCATGATTTACCCACATTCTTCAGTCAGTGAGCATGAAAAGGCTTACAAAAAAATAATGACAAAACGTTGTACGGAACGAAAGAAAGAAAGTAGCGAACCTAACTCAACATGCCCCAGACTTTGGGCGTCTACCAGAAGAATATAGGTAATTTGCCAAATCCGGCATATGCTTTTTTGGGCCGAAAACCTGCATCTTTGGAGTTAATTGGACCAAAAAGCTGACTGCTAGAATTTTCTCTCCGCAAAAACTAGGTGAATGAGGCAGATTAGCAAAAGCTAGGTGAATGAGGCAGATTACGTAGTCAAAATCTGCAGACACCCCGGTACAAAAGTGTACCTGTTTCAGCCACCTAATATATAGCTCCATTTTCCCACAAAAATGATTTTTGGATTATGACGCCTCGCAATCCCTGATAAAAAAGATCTGAAAAAGCACCCCTTTTGTACAGCCTTGTCGAAAACATGACTTTTTTTGAGACAAATTCCCGCTTCCAAAAATCGTTGACAAAAAAAGGATAGTTAGCAGCATTTACCCACCATATTTTTCTGTTCCTTTTTCCAACGACCCCGGTACAAAAGTGTACCAGTTTCAGCCGCCTAAGTGAAGGTGCTGCTTCCAAGGACAAATGGTTGAACAGTAAAATGTCAACACCGGCGTTGTGCACACATTGGATAATGGTGCAGCGGACACCAAAGTACAATGCGGTGGGCGCACCCTTCGGTGGCGGGTCAACGCCTTATCAAACGCATGTAGTTCTAGCACCTCTTCTCAACCAGCTTGACGGCAGCAATTTTGTCCTCCATTGGCCATTTCCTCCATGCGTTTTCACTGGACAAGAAAAGTGCTCCGAACTTGGCCATGGCAAAGAAGAAGTTGGTGCAAGGCCGGTGTTTTTTCAGGATCAAAGCTTCCAATTAGTTAGGGCATAGGCACTGTTCTATGGTTGCACAACGTATATCGTTGGGCACTGCGTCCGCTACAAGAACCAGGATCTAGTTGAAAGAACCTTACATCAAAAGCAGTGGTTTCCCATCTAAAACAGAGGTGTGAGGCGATCAGAAAAAAACCCGGAGAAACACTGGACAACAGAAAACTTCAGAAAGCCGGACCTTCAACTGATACCATGTATGTAACACAATATCAGTCATGACCGTAGTTCATCTGCGGTAGTGTGTTGTGATCTTCTCTCCGGTTGTTCATGTACTGTACAAGACAGTTGTGCTGACTTAAGACGAGAGCCAAGATATGTAAGATATATAAGGAACCATTACGATACTTGCTGCCAACAACCAAACCTTCACCAAGTGGAGCAGTGAAAGCTGCACCTCCTTGAAGTATGAATAATGCCACCATGACGTTTTGCCTCCCTGTGTGCAGGATGGTGGTGCTCACACAGACAGCGGTTCGACCAGCAATGTCCTTCACTCCAGAAGCTGCAGGTGAAATATACACATGACCTTCAGCTGCCTTCATCAGCATCTGAGCCGGCTGGTCAAGTTGTTGAAAGCAAGATCATGTGAGGTTTGATGCGACACCAAAATGATGTAAGAAAGACACCATTACAATACTTACTTGCATCGCCCACCACCGCGTCCCTGGGGTTCGTAACCTTTGGTGCAATTTTCGCAGCTAAAACGGTGCGTTTTGGGGGCTCTAGCCGAACAGCTCCAACCGGACTGCAGTGCCCGTGCAGTGTTCAGTGCCCGTGCAGTGTTTTTTCGTATACCGCGTGTGTCTGTGCCCATCAACACAACTCCGTCATTGCCTGCTCGAGGTTCATCGTTCCAAAGGCTTGCGCCTGCTGCAGATCCGAAGGGCATTGTACACCTAGACAGAGTGGGAAATGGTTGCAGAATGGGTGCGTCACACTGCAATGCAAACCTTAAGTGAACATATAACATAACTACAGTACAACCCTAAAGCGTCAATCCTCATTCCATGGGCCTTGGTTTCCTACATTTCATCGGCCTGACAGAGCCCCACCAAATGACCCTGGGCAACTGCATCAAGCACTCAAGAACATCCACAAAAATTGCACCTGACTACAGAAGTAACGAGACGCGACATGGCCCCTCCTGTCATGTCCCCATGTATTGCAGGTGTGCTAGTGATGTCCCGTAGTTTTTCGGAGGCAGCAGCGAGGGCGCCGTGCAAGAGCAAAATGGGAGCGAAGGCGCATCAGAATGTGTGTACATCGTGCCTGGAGCGTCGTATATCATACGTGCATCATAGACACATTGCGCTACTGATCGTCATACCGGGCGTCATAAGTGTGGGAATGGACTACGGCTTACAGGATCTGCCCACATCTGGCGCCTGCGCTTGGATTAACTGAAAATGGGAAACAAAAACTGTCAGCAAGCACCTTCTTTCCCTATCCCTTGCCGGTCCAGGTACTCTTCGGTCCAATAACCGCTATGGTGAAACGGTATTTAAATACCTTAGAGACTTGTTTCAAAGAAACCAACATACGAGAATGGTCTATGCGGAGGCCTACGTGAGAGTAAAGCGGTCCTCCTACACGCCTCACATCATAGATAACCCTGACCTACTCTCTGCTGTGCGTGAGACCGCGAGACGGCGGTTTGAGGAAAAGGACCTAACCTTCAAGTCCTTTGCGAAGTACAAATTGACTGAACTTTTGAAAAGGAGGGTAAAAGCCATGGAGTCACAAGAGAAAAGGGATAGAGAGGGGAATCTCCTTGCTTTCTTGCAAAGTGATGACTTGGTTTCTGGTTCAGTAGAGAAGTTGACTGTGGAGGTTCTCAAGGGGGCGGTGGTGACATGGCAACAGTCTAACCCTCACATTTCTGACCTTCTACGCCGCAATGGGACCAAGGAGGCCCTGATGAGGCAATTTGAGGAACTATATGGACAATGAAGCACATCATCCATGTGGCTATGCACACCGTGTGACCCATTTTCTGCCCTGTTTCAGCCCTGTTTTAGGACCTCAGAGACCCCCACTTGACCCCCCCGGTGCTCCAAATTTTGGTCCGCAAATAGCCCCCCACCTACCCCGTACAACCATTTTAGACCCATAGAGACCCGAATGGTCCCGGGGGGGCTGTTTTAGGGCCCTTTTCCTCGAAAGAAAAAAATGCCGTTTGGTTGCGCGTTTTCGGACCCTGAGGGGGGGCGTTGAAGCAGGTGAACAAAAAGGAATTGACTTTCTGATTGAATTGATTGCTGCAACTGAACAGCATATTTTTATAAATGCCAGCATCAAGCGCATCTGTTCTGCTATTTTTCAGACACAGATGTCAGACACATCATCTGAGCTCAACCACAGTCCCCTTTCCTTGTCTCCGGCACCGTCGGAGGTCCTCAAAGAAGACCCATATGAAGCGTGCTCCGATGAGGAAGATAATTCTGGGGAAGATGCCAGCATGAAGTTTCCGGAGATGGGTGCCACTTGGGAGCCGGTTGTGCATGCGTTTGCCGGCTCTAGTCACCAAGAAGTTTGTGCCCGCATGGGCGATTGGGCGGATGAGAACGGCTATGTTCTCAGTCGTCGTGGCGATAAAAATAAAGGCCAAGCATATTTTTATTGCCACAAAGTAGGCCGCCAAAAACAGCCCAATCCGGGGTCCTTCCCGAGGATAGTAGGACGGTGCCAACATAAGCACCGGAGTCAAAGGCGGATTGTTGTCCCTTCAATGTGTACATTTCTCGCCGGATGGATGGCATGCGTGAGGTGTGGTCCGTGAGTCCCAAAGGACTTCGCCTAGACCATAATGCTCCACCGCAAACGGCCAAGCAAAAAAAATTCCTTGGTCCGGTGAATTTGTCCCGTGAGGATGCCGATTTAATCATGAGCTTGGGACAAGCCTTCATGCCCCCCCGCAACGTGGTAAATTTCATGCGGAGCCGCGGAGTCGAGATCACCGCAAAACAAGTGCAAAAATTTTATGATGAGAAAGGGTACTCCTTGGCGCTGGATGCCCATGAGTTGGTCAACCGCCTTGAGGAAAAGGAGGACAAACATGGGTGGTACACCCATGTGGTGAAGGATGACACTGGGAAACTATCCCATGTCTTCTGGATGAGCGTCGAGCAATTTGCTATTGCCCGGCGCTTCCCATATCTAATCCTCCATGATAATACCTATCAAAGTAATAGGTATAACCTGAACATTGGCCTCTTCATTGGGGTCAACAACTATGGGCAATCAGTGCTGATGGGCCAATCCATTGTGGTGGGAGAAAAAATTCGCGACTTTGAGTACCAGTTTACCCACTGGTTGGCGGCCGCGGGCATCACGCCCGTGGTCATGTTCACGGATGCATGTATGAAGGCTTCGGCGGCCGTTGCCACCGTTTTCCCCAATGCCCGGCACTTCTGGTGTTACTGGCACATTGCCAAGAACGTGGCCAAAAACCTGAAAGGCGTTCTTGGCCACGACACTTTCACTAAATTGGTCCGCCTCATGGCCCGTGCACACCGCCAAGTCTCCATAGTTGTCTTCGAGCACATGTGGAATGTTGAGATTCTTGGCGACCCAATCTTTTCAAGTGGGCATACAAATTTGAGTGCTACGTAGGGAGGGGACAAGGTGCGACACTGGGCACGCTGTTTTCAGGTGGATGTGTTCACACAGGGGATTGTGTCCACACAACGGGTAGAGGGCATCCATAGGTAGGCAAAGGAGGGCCGCCTCACCAAGCGAAAAAAGTTGAACGACGTTTTTGACGCACTCATGGTTATTGTGAGGGACCTAATTTTGAAATGGGGGCATCTCGACACATGTGTGACAACAGGCTCCTTTCGCTCCCGCCATGAGACAGCCCGGCAAATTTTTCTAATGCCGTATGAGGCAATGAAGGACCGGCTGACCACATGGGGGAGGGATGAGGCAGCCCATCAGATGGTCCTTTCTTTTGGGTACGACATGAAGAGGCTGCCTGACAATGCATACGAGGCCCTGTCCCGTCCCGCCTCTGACAACTGTTCTGACTCCACAAGGAGGGTGGAGGATCTTTTGGAGTTGGATCTCCCCCCCACAATGGCAACCCCCGCGCCTAATGCAGCCATCTTTGAAGTTTCTCGAAAAGGAACCAATGTAGCTCACTATGTTCAACTTTCGGGGCCGGTCCAGACCTCCGTTGGATCTACCACCTACACCTTGTACCGTGACCTAGTGTGCACTTGTGCATTTCCTACCATGCTTGGGATGCCTTGTAGGCATTTTTGGCGGGTACTGCGCGACGACGCATTCGCCGCTTTCCACTTGGGCCTTGTGCATTCCCAATATTTCTTGGAAGACCCTCCTATGCAAGAGGAGTTGGAGCTTATGTCCCGGAACGTGGTTGGGAAGCTTTACCACAACCATGAGCGTGTTGGTCCTTGTCCCGTGGAGGCACCTAGTGTGGAAGGCATCGTTCCCGAGGGGGAGGGGGAGGCGGCACTATTGGTGCGCCAAGGGGAGGTCCAAAGAATAAGGAACCGGTTGCCATTGAGTGCCTTGGCTAGGGAGTTTGTGGATATGGCGATTGTTTCACAAGAACGCTTTGAAGATGCTAGATTTACTTTGCGGACGTGGATTGACACGCAAAGGAAACCATTGGGTGACCTTAAAGCGGACAATCCAGCAAAGCCACCCACCAGAGCACAAAAACGAAAGGCTTCGGAGATGGCTACCGGCGGAAAGAGGAAAAAGAAAAACACCGCGGAGCCCAACGTCCCACCCCCCCACCTACCCCCACCACAAGTGTACGTCACCCTCACCTTTGTACCCCCCTTCGTCCCCGCTTACCCCCAAGTGCCTTGTGCTCACCAACCAATGCACGAAGAGCGGAGTGATGATGTAGTTATGCTTCGCAGGGTGCCCACCCCTTCCCCATTTACACCCTCCCTTCCGTTTCCACCACCCTCCGGTATTGCCCGTTTGTCTCAGGGTGTCCACTCCTCCCAAGCTACATCTAGCACCCAATCACAGGGTTGGGATTAACAAACGTTGTTCGTTAATTTTTTTTGGAAAATTAACGAACAAACGAACGAACGAACGAACGATGAAAATAAACGAACGTCGTTTGTTAATTTTTTTCCTTGTTAATGTCCTTTCGGTTTGCTTCTAATGGTTTGCTTGTTTCTATTCTGCCCCATTGGTCCTTTCCACAATATTTTCCAAAATGTTTTTTCAAAAAAAATTTCCAAAGATTTTTTTTGAATTTTTTCCAAAATTTTTCATGCCATCACTGATGATGTGACTCATGATGTCAGGGCTGATGATGTCATCAGGTGACATGTCCCCATTGTATGAAACAAAAACAAACAACATCACATCCTTTGAAATGACATTCCTGCTTGAGTGATTTTCTGATCTTCCCATTTTAAATCCTGTACTGCAGACGCCATAATGAAAGATCAAACAAAAGAAAAACATTTCCACCGTCGCGACGCTGTCAATCACCCCACTGATTGGACGTGCAACTACTGCGACAAAACACTGAAATGCCTGATTGCCCCCGGTCGTGCACGGGACCATTTATCCGGTGGCAGCAAGAATGTGGCTGCCTGCAAATCCGTCCCTGACGCGGTTTTCAACGAGATGCTGTTGCAGAGAAAAGAAAAAGATGACCAGCAGAAGGCACTGGACAAGACCAAGGCAGCTAAAGCTGAGCTGAAGAAGAGAGTGCTGGAGGGTGCTGAACAAAGTGGAGGCAGCAAAAAACAAACATCCATTGCAGCAATGGAGACGAAAATGCGGTCAGATCTTGATCAACAGTGGAGTCGATTCGTGTTCCATGCAGGAGTCCCCTTTCACCTTACTGAAGATCCAGAGTTAGACGAGTTCTTCATTATGTATGAACGCTTCATCGTTGCTGGGCTTCGAAATTGGGGCACTCCTGATCGCAAGAAAATAGGGAAGGCTCTTGACACTGAATATGAGACACTGAAGACACAGGTGTTCAAAGAATACTTTGCGAACGATGATTACACAACAATGGCCCGTGATGGTTGGTCCAATGTCAGATCCCAACCCGTGCTCAATTACACTATTACTGGCAGGAAGGGCACCGTTTTCATGCATGCGGAGTATCCCAAACTGGTGAAGAAAGATGCTGAATATGTGGCCCAAAAACTGGTGGAGGCAAAGCAGATCTATGAGAGCTTGAACGTTGGCAGCCAACTTACTACAATCGTGCAGGACAATGCCAGTGTCATGAGTGCTGCAAACGTTGTACTGGACGACAAACAAAAGGAGGAGATGGGCTACCTCACAAAGATCGGCTGTGTCCTGCATTCCTATTCTTTGTTGTTCAAGGACATGCTGAAGATTGGTCCCACGAAGAATGCTGCTGACACTGCAGTGCTCATTGCGAAGGGCTTCAAGAACAGGACTCGGCCGAGAGATCTGGTGGATGACAAGCAGTTGGCGCTGAACATGAAGCGAACCCCAGCTCCACTCCCTGCAGAAACAAGGATGGGCAACCGCTTCATCACAGTGCGCTGGGTGTTGAAGAACAAGGCAGCCCTGCAGGCTGCAGTTGTGGACCCTGAATGGCTCGCAGAGGACAGTGATCTCAGGGACACGGTGTTGCATCCAGACACGTGGCTTCAAATGGAGATGTTCACGAGCTTGCTGAGACCACTATGGAAGCTGATGCGTCGCGCAGACACTGATGGGCCAGGTTACGTAATGTGCGTGTACCACGACATGTTGAACTTCCAAGTGCACGTGGAGAACTGGGTACCACCCCAAAAAATGAAGTTTTCAGCCAGCGATCTTAAGTACTTGCGAACCTGTGTGATTGACAGGTGGAAGTTCCTGCACCAACCTGTGTACTCTGTAGCATACCTTTGCAATCCTCAGTTGCACGCCACAGCAAACAGTCTGCCTGGGAAACTGGTGGTTTGAGGAGTCGACGCCTCCGCCCACACTGCATGAGGACTCCCTCATGTATGGCCTTCGTGGCAGTAGGGCGAGGGAAAAGACGGCCTTGATGCCCGATCCCTTCAGGAGGAGTTCCCTTACGATTTGGGGTTCGTAAGGAGTTCGACTATGGCACTCTGGACTCGCGTCGTATGGATATGGACATGGTGCACCCGAGGAAGGACCCGTGGGGACTCTCCCCAGTCGGCGGGCCTTGGGAAGCTTGGGGTAGCCTGATGGATCTTTGTGGTCGCTCTCGACTTGTGGGGCCACCTCGGCCGTCGTGTGACGCCTATGTTGGCCGTGTATGCCACTGCCACTGTGGTGGTGACCGTAGCAGCCGGCACCCGGTGCGCCTGGTATGGGTTAACGGGTCCCTTGGATGCCGAACAATCGCCGCCAGGACCCGGGACTTGATACTTGATACTATACATGTGCTACGAGCTGTTACAGCAGCATACCTATCCCACTGTGGGATACCTATCTTACTGTGACTTACTGAAGTGAGGATGTGACACCCCCCCCCCCCTTTCAGGGAGTGGTCCTGGGTACCCGCTGCCATGCGTGGGTGTTATCGAGCCCCCCCAGGGTTTGCTTAAAGGAGGGGGGTGAAGCGGTACCCAGAACCCCATGGCCAGGTTGCGGCATACAACCAGTCTCCGGTCCACTAACCCCATGCACGGCGTGTTCCGTGCCGTGAAGCCCCGCATCGGCAACCGATGCACCGCCAGCGGAGATTTGTGTATCAGAATATCAGGAATCAACAGGCTTTTATTTTCATATTGTTTCCGTCAATTTTTACGCTTCCGTTCCGATACTCACTGTTTTGACTGCTGGCGGTTGGTTCGCGACTTTACCGTAACCGCCACTTTAACTGTTTATAATGGAAATTTTAACGCTATCCGTCACGAAGGCTCCAAAGTCGCCAGGAACTGCATGGATGCTTCCGCAATTTTCATAATTAATACTCGCAACCTTAATCCGAATTTTTCAGGATGTCGAAATCGGATTTTCGACTTCGACATCCCCGCACTTGATTTGACCTCTTTCGAGTGGACCTACGTGCTTCCGTATGCACGAATCAACTTCCCTTTTATCCTGCCCTCCATTTGTCTTAAAGATATGGGCAAAACAAAGTTGATTCGGGAGGCCACTTGTGAAGGTCATATCTCGTGTTGCTTGCGAGGAATTACGATAAGGAAACGTGGGATGTATTTACAATACTCCCGACGTAATTTAGGAAGCATTATATGCCTTGCGTTTCCACACGTGCGCGCTAGTGTAATGGATCATGGTCAATTGGGTAGAGTTTGCGTTATAACTCTTTGGCCATGATATTGCGTGCGTTAAGATAACTTTCGAGTGTAGCGCGCAAGTGTTGGTGTTGCATAGGAACTCTCCTTGAGTTCCTATGAGAGATTGACACAAAGTTATGCCCTTGGAGGGGCATGACATATCGTGGTGGGAGCTACCTTTTAGGGCAATATGTGGTATGTGCCATGTGTTGTGTTGCGTGCCCATTTGGCGGGTCCATTGCTCCAAGTCGAAACCGCCAATGGACCTCATATTGTGCAAGCCCCTTCTCCATACTCCCTACGGTCAATTGCAAGCCTAACCTTCGTGAAGGGAAGCTTGTGTGGTGATCCCGAAGCGATGCGTTAGGAGCAAGGTGTGTGTTTTACAATTTTCCATATTTTCATGTGCCCACTTGGGAAGTAGCGCTCGTAACCTTTCAAGGCGCCCCAAGTGGAACACATATGTGGGATCGAGGGTCAATGGTGTCAAGTCATTGTGTTTAGAACGATTAAGTGATTGCACGATCCAAGCCGAAGATATTATAATATAATTATGCACCTTTCAAGGCACTTTTGTGTGTCATTGTGCCAATTTTGCCATTTTTGGCTCGTCATGATGTCAAGTGGCGACCGTGTATCTCAACGTTGCGCTCAATTGACATCATGACCCAAGTATGTTATGAGGGTACATACTTCGGTAGCCAACATATCTTGGACCCGGCGAATAACTCCTCTTAGGCTTGGCATACCGTGGCCGCCATGTTGGCGATTTGGGACTATCCCAAATCATGGGCTCACTTGGCGACCCTGCCATTCCCAATACCGGAGGAGTTGGGCGACACCCCAAAGATATGTTGGACACATATGACTTGATATCAATCCTATGGCACACTCCGGTCCGAGTCGGGCATGTGCCTCATTTGCCCCAACCATGAGTGTGCGCATTTTTGGCCATTTTGAGCAATTTTCCACTTTTGCTGCCCGCCGTGCACTATGTTCTAACCCTCGTGCACGCCGGACGCATGGACCAATGGACCATATATGACATGGGTGTTATGGGTAATGGTCCCCATGGTCCACACACCACGTGGGCGAAGCGGAGCCGCCTTCGTTAAGGCGCTGGGCCAAATTGAGTATGGGCAATTTTGCCATTTTTGCATTTGTGGACCCAATTGGGATCATCACCACGCCAAGCAGCATGGAGATCTTTGAGAGCCAAGGGCATGGGAGTCTCCGTTGGACTCCCAGTGGATCGCGTATGGAATGGCGGATCCGATCTCCAAGCCGGCGTGGAGATATACTATTGGGAGCACACCGAATTTTGGCTCATTTCAAGCAGCCAAAATGACCCAATTTTGGGACCCCAATTTCCCCCTTCCGTGTGGTCAATTGGCGGCCCCATTTCTCTAAGCCCATAGGGAGCCCGGACCTAAATCCAAGTTGTGCACTCAGATATAAGTCCTAGGTCCTGCCTCCTACCCTGTGAGCCATTGGCCTTACCTTGGCCGGGCGAGCCACGCGTGAGAATGACGCCAATTTTGGTCATTTTGGCATCATGACCCCACTTGACTCATCCGTGTTGCCCTGATGCCGGGACCTCAAAGGGAACCAGGTTGGGTGAGGGCTCCAGGGAGTTCGTACTCGAAGGGCAAAGGGTCAGTTGCCTCGTCCCTACCTCTGGCGGGTCCGGACGAGGGGTCAATTTTGGGGATTTTTGAGTTAATTTCAGTTTGGGCTGAAACAGCCCATTTTCAGCTACCAACTCCTGGGTGATAATGGCGGGGCCATATCTCTGGCTCAGAGTGGAGTTGGGACCTGCCATTAAGGGAGCATAGGGAGCGACTGTCGGTTGGCCTTGGAGCCCCTTGGTTCCCAGGAACTCGCCTGTGGCTGGGCGGGACACCCCCCCTATTGGCAGGGTTTCAGGGTCCGGACTGAGCAGGGCATGGGTTGTGTTTGAGCCCCCGCCCCCATCAGCCACTGAGAGGGTCGGACCTGGGATTGGGATATGAGTTGGGACTGAGTGTCTATGGTCCTGTGATGCCCTTACCCCAGTCCAGTCTTAACCCCATGTGTACATATCCTGATGTGTTGCTGTACATACTTTCGTTCCCTCTTTGCAGAGTGGCAAGGATTCTGAAACGCTTTGTCACATGACACAGGCGTATTGATGCCCTTGTGAGCGTAGTGCCTTGCCTGCCTGCTCACCTGTGCGTGTCACCGCAGCGTCCCGTGGCCGGCCCCCCACGGGAACGCGTCAATATAAGGTCCGTGAAACCTTGTTTTTGGCGGCGATTGGATACTATCAGCATGACAGTAAAGGCCCACTTTCACACAATCGGTGGTGAGATGCAGGAAAAGGAAATCACAATAAAGCTGAGCTATAAGTATTTGATTGATAAGGATTATAGGAGCAATATTTTCGAGATGCAACTCGAACAGCGTGATGAATCGGTGTTTGTGAGATGCACGGGGTGTGCATTGGGCCCACAAGGCCTTTTCAAATGGCGTGACCACGTTGACAAGTTTACGGAATACGACAAACCTGTGTATATATACGGTCGGCCCGCGTACGCCGTCGGTGGATACTGGAGCGGCTGTGAGATGTGGATATTGAAAAATGGAGACAGCACACGCAATAGATTCAAAAACTTCACCCACCTGACCCCGTTTAGAATTGAGCACTGGTCGCATCATGATATGGATGATATCGAAAAGGTATGGGTAAGTGGTACTGATAACAGACACACTGTTCTGTTTGGTAGGGCCCGTATCTGCAGGCGGGGCTCTGATTCGTTCAAACTATACGAGGTGGTCGCAGACCCAAAGCACACATTCCTAGTCACATGATCAGCATGTCACAGTTGATCCCGCAGGGCTTGCAGACCGCCATCTGCTCACTAAACAACTCAAACTGCCATGGAGACTGCCATATGTCATATGGTTATATGGTGATGCGGACACTATGGTTACAAACACGACAGCAGTCCCACACATTATACTCGAATCTGATACAACAACTTTTTAGGGTTAGACAGTGACCAGTGAAGTTGCCAACGACCCCCTTCCTCTAGGATTGAGGGTGCAACAGAGGATCAGGTTGCCATCGCAAACACTCATTGAATTGAGATTTGGTGATTTCCTTGACTGCGCGGTGGGCTGACACTAGTACACGGTCCAATCTGGGAAAACATCACTCAACTCGTGCTGACGACGCCTTGTCATTTAGCACCTCTGGCAGCCGCTGCCAGTCAGCGAAGAAGGCAAAATGCGGACCCTTATACCGAGGATGGGCATACAGTTGCAGGATGCGGCCCGGTGGCACCTTCACAGAGGAGATGGAGTCATTTCTCCAACCAGGAAGCGAAGGATACAAACCGATTGGCAGCACATGGCTCCGCCCCCCGAAAGTAGCATCTTCAAAGACCACGACGTCCTGTTTTGGGTGATGTGGGCCTGGCTCGGGTGTTGTTGGGCCCGACCCGATGATGCGCGGTTCATTGGTGATTCTGTTGTTCGGGTCGTAGTCAGCACCGATGGCACAGTTGCAACCCTCGTGTCGCCTGTAATGGATGTAGTGACGAAACGCGGCCTCACAGTCGTTGTTGAATGCCTGCTTGAGATCCGGGTAGCGGTTGAGGTATGCAAAGCAGTGCCAGACTCCCTGGTCGGATGGGCATTCACGGCCCTCGGTGTGCCCCTGGTTAAGATAGTGGTCGCGGTACGGGCCTGGAAAGTTTTGTGAACCAATACGGTCCACCAGGTCCCGTTGCCGCACAGTGTACGTGAACCAGTCGCACCCTACATCAGGTGCAGCCTCCAGTATGGGTCCGACTTGCAGACATTGACAGTCCACATCGCGGATGTTTTGGTTCCAGACCGTATTCCGCGATCCGGCAACATCAGGGCTTTGATACAGTCGCAACTGACCATGCATCCAACGGTGAACAGTGCCCCCCCCCCCCCCCCCCTGTATTTGGGGTCGACGTTTGTACAACGTATGGACGCCCCCGCGGGTGGGTTGAGTGCCCCAGTGAGTGCGGTTGGGGGGGCGGTGGTGGTGCTTGTGGTTTGAGGGGCTGTGGTGGTGCTTGTGGTCTCGGGGAGGTGGTGGTGCTTGTGGTTTTGGGGGGCGGTGGTGGGGTTTTTCTCCTTCCACCACCACCATAGGGCCGCTGCTAGAAGAACCAGCAGGATGACCAGGTTTGAGGACATGTGGTAAAATTTATTTTTAACGTATGGATCTATTCATTGTCCTTCGCTTTCACAATTTCGATGCTGTATGCCGTATAAGAACCAAAACGTTAACGTTCCTGCTCTCTAATACTTACAGTACCTGGTATTGGGGACACGGTATTGGGGCGTGAGCAGGACGATGATCGTGTGTCTGAGGTCTTTCCCGCGGACACACATACGTCACACATATACGGCTCTACTCTGGATGCATGAAGCTAGTTTGACGTAATGGTGCCTGTCTCCTGTGAAAGGAGCCTGTGAAACGTTGGTATATGTTTGTGTAGGAAAATGAACGGCAAAACCATCACAAGGATTACGAGAAACAGTGCCTTGATGAAGCCCCAGCGCGCACTGCATTGCTGCTGATGCAGATACCACATCAATAGGGCAAGCAAGATTACAATGAAGACTGAACCCAGCGCAATGTAAGAAAGTGTGAATTCCCTATCCACACGATGTGGCTGTGACCCGTCCCTCAATTTATACATGACCCAAATCGAATATCCAATGCCCATACAGGTCAAAACCGAAAACAAAAACGTGAAGAGGATTATGAACAATACCAGTGTGTTTGGTTTGACCTGAGGTGGTTTACACCGGTTGGAACCATCCAAAATACCCATTTTGTTTTATCTAACACACATTTGGATCCATTTGGATTTCATACCCTCGAATGCTGAGTTGAGGGAATACGAGTGTAGCAGGTCTGAAAATGTAAAGTTTTGTTCCCTGAAATGCAGGGAAGGCTGCTGCAAAAAAGAGACAGTGTATCCCACAACGCGCCTGTCCTCAGATATCTGCAAGGGGGTTTGGAACGCGGGTTATCGCCAGTGGATGATAATGGTTTAGTACCAGGGGGGGATATGACAAAACATATATGTTTTCCATCTCTTTAATCCGCATAGCGTTCGAAATGTCAATGTCTAATTCCGAAGGAGTCGTGGCGATGTCGGAACAAGAAGAGGAAGACAAAATTCGGCATATAGAACGCATCATCCGATCCAAGCCATTTCCGTACAGAACGGTGACGCTTTCAGAGATTCGATCACCTGTATACCCACACATACAATATACAACGACCTTGAAAGACTACATTCGAGAGAGGCATGCGTCCAAGCTCTGTTTGGTGGGACACCTGCACGACAACGCGCAGACACGCGTATGCCTCCAAGAGGACGTGCACTGTTTCCACGTCGCCGACCTAGCCAGCTACTACATCGAGGTATGCGCTGAAATGGTCATGACGGCGGTCGCGGTGCTGGCTGCATCCGAGGGCATCGGTTCGTCAATAAAGATATCCGAACTCGTTGTAACGTGGGACTACTGGTTTGACAGGTACATGCGCGATCTAGACGAGGGCGAACAGAATCTAGGCATGGAGCATCTGATCATTACAAAAAACTCCCAGAAGCGGGGATATTGGTATCCGTATCGAGGCAACATGCTGCGTGGCTTCTGCCGGCGGCTACGTGCATCAGAGACGGCCCAGACACTGCTGGAACTAAAGGATACCAGTGACGGTGATGTGACAATCCGGTTGACAGAATGACGGAGAAATGACACTGTGGCACACATCATCTGGTTCATTGTTGCGTTGATAAAAGACTGTGTGTTTCCGTGGTTCCCCAACCTGGTTGGTTGTTTTCCTGGTCATTCTTTGCCTGGTTCCTTTTTCTCGGTGTGTTGCCCGTGCATGAGGAAATGCAACTGGGTCAAGTAGTGGTTCGGCGTACTTCTTGTTGTAAGCTTGATATCTGTGCCTGCAAAAACGAATACACGGAATACTTGGAATACATTGTCACAGGCCGGCTTAATCTCTCACTAACAATGTCCGTCATTTCAATTCATTTATCATGTATGACATTAAAAAAAATGATTGCAAACTGCCGAGATCGCGGGATGCCGGCACACAACATATTGCGCAACGAGCCCTCATTCGCTGTAGTATCACTGATCTGTTCTTATTTTTGCGAAAGATTCGTCGCACAATTTTCGGAATAGGGGAGGGCAGAGGCGTTGGTACCAGATAGCTGTATGTACGAGGCAAGTGTACTTGTGTTGAGGAGCTCACATTCTCGATATTCGTGCGTCACCATGCTTTCCAACACCTGCCCTCCACATGGGTCAAATTCACAAAAACCGGATCCCCGGTGAGGCTGGCAAGAACGCCTGATGAAGTTTTGTCGTGCCTGGTGCATTACCTTGGCGGTCAGCATTCACAGGACAGCCACGTACACCTGACAGCGATATTTGGTAACCCAGTGTACCTCAGATGGTGGGCAGCAACAAGCACATTGATTCCTGGTAGTTGGCAGATAGACACGGCCGAGGGTAATCAATTGATACTAACCGGAGACTTGTAAGTTGTATCTATTTATGTTGCAGACTGTGCTGCCTCCTTTTTGTACCGAAGCCCTTCCCAAAGTGTGAGTGCAAAGTGCCTACTCAGAACTCACCAGATTGATGATGAGGCGACACCCCCCCGTCCTTCGGATCTCTTGGCGTGCAGCAAACACGGGCAAACTGTGGGGTTACACAGAACCTGCAACAGAAGAAAGAAAGAAGTGCCCCCTACACCATGATCTTTGGTCCGGAGCACCTATATACATGTTTGGCTTCGACAGCATACTGGTGACAATGGCTGGCTGAGACTGATCACGAAGACGAAAGCTCATCAGAATGCGAGCAAAATGGCGAACTCATGCAATTATGGATGGATTCCATTCAGAGCAGAATGTCCCTCGCCCCCGTGCGACATGTTAAATTCAATTCGGATAACTTTGAGTACACTGACGATGATGGTTGTGTGATTTATGTGCGAGATTTGGCACCACCCAGAAGTGAGAGGGTACAGAAGGCCGTAATGTTGTCCAATAGCTGGCGTCGAGTAGTAGTTGTATTGTGTCGATGTCGCGGCATCTGTGGATCGCTTACATTAGGTACGTAGCCTATGATTGAGGTGTCACTCCCCACTTTGTCATGAGTTCCTTGCTGAGAATGGTGAGATCGTTTGCCTCAAACGCTTTGTTGTACACCCGAAGCTCCAGCATGTCCCGATACCACCCATCAGGGGATGATTGGTCATCTGCGAACGTGTAGTATCTATTGTCGAAGTCGGCGCTGCATGTTTCCACCGAGTCGTCCACCTGTTTCCCGTTTATCCACGTAGATGTATTCTGTGAGGAATCACCCGCTACGACCACGTACAGAACGGGTACTTCTGCGCTCTGGTGCATCGGTGGCCACGCATTACGTAACAACTTTCTTTGATCATAGCCGAACCATTCTGCCATCCGTCCATCTCCGTCCATGATAGTCGCAGTCGGGTTCTTACCCAGTGGTGTCAATGGGTGTCGAATGTATTTGTAATTGGTACTGCTAAATTCGGCATACGGTGGGAACTTCATGACCAAGACCATCGTGGCGCCCGATTGGGTGATACCATTGAGGAATCGCGGTACGGTGTATTCGAACCGAGCGGAGCGGGTTGTGCTACTCTTACCACGTATAGCACCGGTCACAGAATCAGTCGCAGCTTGATCTTTACTCCATACGATGGCCCCGTCATCCACGAAAGCTGTAACTCCGCGTGTTGCGTGGTTTCCGTTCCCACTGTTGTCGGCGATGAACCGGATAGGGTCACCTTCCGTGGCAACTGCCTGCATGCCCGCTTCGTCCTTGTACAGGGTGTTTGTGTCCGAGGCGTCTAGGTGGAGCAAGAGGGGCGTGTTGGTGGGCTGTTGCACGAGTTTTCTGATATCCGGCCAGCCCCATTTTTGGGTCACATATATTCCCAGTTGCCGGATCCACTCCTGGTCGAGCGCGGTTGACCAATACATGACCTCTGCCAGACACCATTCAGTGGGTGTGTCATGTGTCGTTTGAATCCCACACCGTAGATGGTCACCCGGTCGAAACCAGTCTATGGTACCCGTCCTCTGTACCGCAATGGTTTCCAGTGTGTTCATGCGATTGGTTGTCACGGTTGTATTTCCCTGTGCGTCTTGGTCCTACGACGCGTACGACACCGCCAGGTTTCCGTGCAGTGGTTCATCGTAGAGTATCTTCACCTCTTTTTGATGGGGGAGGCCTCTGCCGAACATGTCCCGTGACCTTCCAATATTGTTCAACAGATAACTGCTGTTATCTGTTGTTGATGGGTGTACAGTGTAGGACGAATGGCGGGCTTGGGTCCGAAACACCAGGAGGCGTGACATCTGGTTTGGTGAGTTGCTTGTCAGTTGGTACTGCAAGGATTCGGTTGCAGAGGTTCCGACCTGTAACCGGAGGACGTGTTTGTTGTTGCTGGCCATGGGGTGTCTTCCGTCCACGTAGGATGCGTGTGCAATGACGTTCGACATGTCTCTGTTGTTCCCTGACTTGTCTTTGACATACTGAACGTTGTCGTTGTGATTTACAGCCATGCTGACCCCAGAATGATCAGACAACATCAATGTTGGATCTGCGAAGTCATACCACGCCCACGAAAGGTCCCTATTTGGCATGAAGATCTCAGGTGTCGACCATTTGGTCTGCAGGTGTGTCATTATCATCGCTATGTCGTTCGTTTGCATGGAACCGGGGTGGACCCGTAGTTCGTGGAGGCTCACACCCGCGGCGCCGATCACTAAGTGGGTTATCCACTCCTGTGCAGTCTGCGCGATGTCCTGAGATGTCCCAGTGTATACCATCGTCGCCGGCCCCGATGTATCGTGGCAATAGAGGGAGAGTGTTAGGCTTCCTGTCTGCTCCACAATGCCAAACGCGATGACCATTATGGTATTATGGGCGGTGTAGGTTGTGGTGGTCGTGATCGCGTTGCCTGCTGTCGGGTCGTTGATATGGTACTGGTACGGGTACTGGTACAGGTACAGCGTGTGGTCCTTTCTCACCTCAAGCTGAATGGAACCCGCCGTCGTCGTCGTCTGATTTGAACCAACTGACGGGAGAATGACACCGCTATTGAGTAGGTTCGATATATCGATTACCAGGAATACGGTGGTGTTGACCATGCGGGGAGTATTGTTGTCACGTAGGTCGACCGATAGCCGGTCCGCATCATCCGTAAACAAGACGGCGGGTAACAGGTATCGGCTGGGTTGGTACGTGGGTTTAACCGCGCCTGCCACCGCTGGACAGGTGGACGATGGTCCGCCCGCGTACGTCCATAGATTGACGGGGTCACCAGGGGCGACGTCCGTGATATACAAGCCTTCGCGGTGCATGCTGCCGGTAATGGACGCATCAAACCAGTGGATGGGTACCAACGGGTTGGTTTGGACCGGGAACGGCCGTAGTGAGAGGGGTGCGAACTGTGGGACATCCAGGACCAGGGCGGCATGGGTGCCGGTGCCCCCCACCACGGCGGACCGGACTTCCCCCACAAGCCCCGCGGTGTGGATTGGCAGTGCGCCCATCTCGCTGACACTCGAGCATAAGTGCAGTGACACCCCACCACAGGGATCTGAATTGCACGTCGTGTACAGGGACACACTCCGACCGAAGGGCACGTACACGGAACCAACGACCAGTGGGTCCAGGTATCTATACCAGCCGGGTGAAGGTAGGTCAATCGTCTCCCCCGTGAAACCCGCACCGCTGTACAGCACCACCTCCGGGGCTGCTGAACCCTGCTGAACCGTTATAGAGTAGCGGATGTTACCCTGTGTCTTGGTATCACCGGTGTCGACTGCCAGCAACACTCGCCCGTCATGTGCCTGGTATATGTGCACCGCAACCGCGAGCTGGGTGTGCATTGGAGTGCATGGGGGTGTGTGATCTACGGTCACACCAAACCGGCTACCAGCGAGTGTCTGTACCAAACTGCAGCCGTGCATCTGCAATAGGTCAACGAACGCGCGGCCCTCAAATAATGGCGTCTCACCCGTTGTGAAGTTTGGTAGTGATCTGTTGATAGTCTGTTGCTGTTTTGCCAATAGCGTCAACAGGGGAAAGAGCTCGTCGTAGACGATGCCGTCGCCTTGAACCATGCCCGGTACGACGGGCCCACTTTCGCAGCTCCCAGAGCTGCGTGTGGGTCCAGCGCCGCCACCACTGTCCCTGGGCGGGGCCGTGGCCTTGGGCGGAGGAGTGGGCGTGGGTGGATGTGATGTGGTCGTGGGGACTGGTGGCGGTGGCGGGCCTGGAGGATTCCTCGTAGTCCTGTGCCGTGGGGGTGCGCGGGGAGTGGGGGCGCGGGCGGCTGTGGACTCGCGGGTATGCGCGCACGGTCTCCGCTTCGGGTTTGGGTTGCAACTCGCGGTGGCGGCGGTAGCAGGGCATTTGCTGTATGTGGGCTGACATCGAGTGTTGGTAGGGGGGCGGGGACGCTGCTGGTGGACTCTGGCGCCGTTCTGGTCCAGTCAGAGGTGGTCCGTGGGCCTGGGCTGCGGGCTTTGAGAGGTGGCGGGACGAAGTGCGTCGCGCTTCGGCCACGGCGCGCTCCGCCATGAAGGTGGTGGCGGCGGTGTCGGTGACGTTGGGGGGGCGCCGTGCTGGGCGCTGCTGCCTCCGGGGCTAGGATGGCTGGGGCCGAATGTCGTAGAGGACGTCCTCGGAGGGTCGGGCTCGCGCTGCCAACGTGGCGCCGGGCTTGGGCTTGGGCTTGGGTTTGGCTGCGTGTTGCGGTCGCGGCGCGCCGACGGGTCCGGGTGGCTGCTGGGCGCCGGTCTTGGGTTTCGGCCGGGCTGCGGGCGCAGGCTTCGTCGGGGCGTGGGCCTTGGCGGCGGCGGGGTTGCTCGCGGTAGGGACGGGTTTGGGGGCCCATTTTGGGAGGTTTCCCCCGCGGCTTGGGGGGTGGAGTGCTGGACGAGGACGTGGTGGTGGTGGCGGATGAGGTGGTTTTGGTGGTGGAGGTTGTGGAGTCGCAGGCGGAGGAGAGGGCTGTGGGGGACGGCAGAGGGCCCTGGGCTGCGGGGGCGGGCGTAGGATGCTGGGTCCTGCGAGTAATGAGGACGAGGGTGCGGGTTTGGGCACCGGGCGTGTGCGAGCGCTTTCCCTGGTGACCTGTGCGTGCTGGTGCCGGTGTAGGTGCCTGTGGCGGTGTGGTGGCGTTGTGTTGGCTGTGCGGGCACGTGGGTTAGCCGGGGGGTGTCTATATCCGCTTCAGAATGTATGGGTGCGTTTGCTGGAGGTAGTCGAGGGTGCTGAAGAAGCATCGCTGGATGCCGGGCATGTCCTCCTCCGTGAGGTGGGGGTAGTTTTGGGTGGGGATGTCTCGGCCCGGCCACAGCAGAGCCATGAGGCGGGCTCCCACCATGTACGGGCAGAGCTGTAGGGTGGTGGGGCGTGGGGAGGTGGGTCCCCTGCGGTTTGGGGGGGCCTCCCTCTGCTGGGGGCGCAGCGTGACCTTCCACAGCCACCGGTCCGTGGGAATCCCCCAGGTCCGTTGGGTCCACTTGGCAAGGCAATACATCGCCCTACCAAGGCCCTGGTTGCCGCTGCGGATGGAGAGCAGCGTGTCCAGGGACTTGCGTTCCCACGTGCCCCAGAGGTGGGGGTCGTCCGGCTCGTCCTCCCTGGTGTACGTGTCGGGGCCTGGGTTGTGTGTGGGGGGGGGGGGGGCGTAGTGGGCGGGGAGGAGGGAGTCGGTGCCCTGCACCACTCAGTGGCCAGTTGGTGCGTGGTAATGGGTGGTGGAGAGGGTGTAGTGCAGATTGTACATGAGGGTCATGTACGTGGAGGGGGCTGACTGCTGGTTGTCGGGGGTGGGGACGTCCCCCGGGACGTGGTGCCTGAAGTTGCTCAGGGAGGCCATCCGGGCGACCCATGTTTCCCTTTCCCACTCTTTGGTGTCGCTGGGGGTGGCGCTGGGCGGGGGATGGGCCATGTCGGGCTCATGGTAGCGGGTGCGGCCCTTGGTGTCCACCCGCCCCGGCACGGGGTGTCCAACTAGGTGTCGCCCCCAGTTGATCGGGGGCACCCAGATTCGGTCCGCCGTGGGGGGCGGGCTCTCGCCGTCTGGGGTGGCTAGTGGGGGGCGGTCGTGTCGGGGGACGTGGAGGAAGGCGTCGAAGAGGAAGTCTCGGACGCCTTCTCCCAGGGTGGCTGCCTGGACCAGGGTGGTCGCCCGGATGCGCTGGCTGGTGCCGCAGGTGCGGAGGCGTAGCACCTCCTGGTCCCTGAGTTCCCGGAGGTGCTGCCGTACTGCTGCGGGTAAGAAAAAGTGCTTTTCCATTGCTTTGAGGCATACTCTAGTTGTATTAGAGATGCACTGAGCATCCATGCATTTTTATTTTAGTATGGGTCCCACCAAAAGTGGTGATAACACATTTTGACCTATGGAACCAAACACCCAATCAGGATATGGAGTGGACCCCTTAATCCCCTTTCAATGTGAAGTAAAACATCTTTTCCAGAGTTGACTGAGCACTGACAAACCCAAGGCAGAGCCTATGAATTTATCTATGTTTTTCCATGAATACTTATCTGCCCTAGTGGTATGTACCCTAGGGGGCTAGGCACCTCTTTTTGAGAGGTCCTGGGTTCAATTCCTTGTCAGCCTAGCTAAGTAGGAAGATCCCATGTGACATGGCAGTGACCTCATCGCCACATGCCCTGCCACCTCAGCACATATGGGACCCAAAACAAAGAGTGCACATCTCCTGAGATGGCACTATGGAGAGAGAGTGACCATGGGGCAGTTTTCTAACTCTTTTCCCAAAACATTTCAGCTATCTTTGTGAATATGCATTCATTTGTGACCTGAGTTGCAGTTTCTGTGAATATCCAATCATCTTTCACTGTTTACACTGCAGCCCTTCATGCTTTGATCCTGATCCTCTTCTCTTTGCATACTATTGGCTTGGGTTATCCTGGATTGACTCTATTTCTGCAAACAAAAGGTTTTCATCTTCCAAAACAAGCAGCAGGAAACCCTACACCAACAGCAAGCAGCAGAAGAGGCAAAAACACAGTGCTGAAAACACTATAAACTTTTCTGGTAGCAAGAGGCAGCCTGTCTCTGCGCACCGGCAGCAACCCCGTGCCGTACATCCAGTGCGCCGAGTACGGGCAAATATAAGCAGAAGGGTGAAAGAAGATGGATCCAAGAAAGGAGGACGCCGACGCGAAGACAGCGCCAGCGCCTGAGGCGCCGACAAGGCCAGCACCTGGCGCTGTACCTTCGGCGGAGCCCTTACATGGGCCAGTGCATGCGGCTGAGGACTCCCTGGATGGGCTTCAGACCGCCTTCGGGGCCCTGTCTGTCGAAGAAGTGGTCTTTCAGCCTCAGCCTGTGAAGAGGAAGAGAGAGAACGAGAGCGAGAAGGATGCTGGAGGAGAAGCAGACGAAGGAGAGGAACAAGGGCAAGACCTGACGCATGACCCTACCTTCGAAGGCGCACCAAGCGCTTCTGGCCTCCACGCATCACCCTCTCCTATAACCACCACACTCCCAGCCGCTGCAACATCCACTTCCACAACCAACCCGCCTATGGCAGAGGGCACAGGCTTTACTGGCATGCCTCCCTACCCCGCCTATGGTATGGGCCCACCTACCACTGCGCTCCTTGAGGCAACTACTGCCAGTGAGCCGGTGGCTTCCAGCTCTGCGCCGCGATGGTATGCGGCTGAATATCCCCATCCACTACCCGCTACTGGAACCTATATGGATGTTCCTGGGTATGCATCTGGGTATGCACCCTTGAGTGGGTTGAGGAGAGGACCTGAGTCCCTTGGAGGCAGGAGTAGAGGATCGGGGAGATCCTCCAACAGGTCCCTGACGCGGTCGGAGATCAACGAGGTGTTCCGAGGAGCCACTTCAAAAATCGTGGGCGACCTCACTCAAGAGATCAGAGAGAAGCTGGAGCCCCTGATGATCCCGCCCCAAGCGTCACCTATCTCGGTGGGAATGTCACCCCACCGAGTACAGGCTAACCACCTGGCGGCAGGGTTGACCAATACCCTGGGGAGCCTGAGGAGTCGACCGATGCCGACCCCTGCAGCAATTCCGAGAAGTCCTTTCGTGCCGAGAACGGCCCAGCCGCCCTACAGCCACGTGACGAACTCGACGAGGGCCGAGCTGGACCGGCTGGGGCTAACAGCCTTGAGGGCTATGGTGGACGTAGAGCCTTATGGCTCTAGTGATCTTGGCGGAGACCCCTCTGATGACGAGCCGCCGTCGATGGATTCTTCTTCGCCCTCAGATGACGATGACCCTGAGGACCCCGAGGGCCCCAAGGGTAAGAAGAAGAAGAAGAAGAAGAAGAAGACCCGACGCCCTGAAGGACGCCGGACTCAGGAGGCGAAGGCTATTGCCACCTCCAAAATCGTGGTGAACCTGCCTGAGTTCACAGGCAAGGACCTCAGCGAGTTTGCTGAGAATTTTGGCCGGTTTCTACGACTGACCGGCCAAACCCACGCTAGTGGGCGAGTGAAGTGCGATCTGCTCCTGCAGTGCTGCAAGACCAAGCACCTGGAGAAGCAGGTCAGGCAGATCGTGACTAACTCCGCCACCTTTGCCGATGTGTTGGTTGCCCTGGAGAGGCAGTACCCGACCTACGAAACCGACCTCTCCATCAGGGCCGAGATCCAGAACCTGCCCGTGCTGCCCAACAACCCCAAACCTGGCAGGGTATCTGAGCTGTTGGCTGACCTGGATCACTGGGCTAGACGACTGACGCCCGGTTCCTACAGCAGCGACGACCTGCTGTTCTGGTTGGTGGCCAAGCTCCCTCGAGAGCTATGGGACGAGTGCCGTTGGACGGCGGAGCGCAAGGCTAGGTACCTCCGCTACGAGGACCTATGCGTGCTACTCCTGGAGATGGCGCTGGAGAAGGAGAGCGACCAGCACTTGAACAACTACCGTCCTGGTGGTGGAGGTTCTGGAGGCCATGGCAAAGGCTACCAAGGGTCCCGACCTGGGCAGGGGAATACCCCCAAACCACCCACGCCCGTGTCATGGAGAATGTGAAGGAGCTATTCTGGTGTGACGCCAGAGATGAGCAGGGCCACCTGCAGCACGCCTCTGACTGCGAGCAGCGAGACTGCTTCGTAGTCCAGGGGAAGCAGCAGGAAAAGAACACCGGCGCCAAAGCGAAGCTGCCGGATCATTACCGGTGCACCATCACGTGTGCATTCTGCGGTAAGCGGAAGCACTACCAGGATGAGTGCTACCATAAGCAACGCCTATCGGCGAAGCTTAAGGGTGAAGATCCTGGCAAAGGCTCAGGCAAAGGTGGAGGCAAAGGCAAAGGCAACGACTCCGGCAAGGGCAAGTCAAAAGGACGTGGTCAAGGGCAAGACAAGGGTCAAGGTGGACGAGGAGGAGGCGCTAACCGCCAGCCCGACAACAAAAACAAGGACAAGAACGGAGGCAACCCCAACCCTAATCGAGGGGGGAACTCCGAGCCCTTCGACTTTGTACTGGGGACTGACTTCTTCGTACAGCACTCCCAGATACAATCCCTGACGCTGCAAGCGCCCTACCTCCTCTACGTGGACCACGGCAGTGGCAGAGAGTCTGTGCCACTGGAGCAGTCGGAACATACCTAGAGTTACCTGAGACTATCAAAGGAGGAGCCCTCGAACATGATGGCGGCCTCCAAAACTGAGGACTATCAACTATTGAGGGAGGTCCTAGACCAAGGTCTGAAGGAGTTGGGTTACTCTAGAGAAGACCTAAGTGTGGAGTTGTTCGCCAGCGACAAGCAGCATGTACTGGACCTTTAGTGCAGCAAGGGGAAGAACTGCAGCTACAAATTTTACTGGCCCTCTTTCGGGATGGCCTACGGGAACCCCAGATTCAGTGAACTGGGGAAGGTGCTGACCAAGGTGGCCTTGGAACGTTCCCGTATGGTCCTGTGTTCCCCC
Source organism: Eutreptiella sp. 'Long Island Sound 2002' (assembly GCA_964036045.1). Taxonomy (NCBI): domain Eukaryota; phylum Euglenozoa; class Euglenophyceae; order Eutreptiales; family Eutreptiaceae; genus Eutreptiella; species Eutreptiella sp. 'Long Island Sound 2002'. Next base: position 9,544,015 of record OZ038393.1, read on the forward strand.
GATTGGGGAGCCCATGGGGGCAACGAGTACTGGCGAAACCTCCTGGACAGGCTGACTATCAGCTCTGTTTGTTTGCCTGATGAGGCCATCTACGTGCCTCTGGGACGCAAGACGCCTATTGGGAAGCCCGGATGGGGGAGTATGCTCAGCGTGGTGGACGGAAGTCTTACCACCATCCCCTGGGAAGACCTGGACCCTACTCTGGTCCAGGCTATACAACGTGAAAGCGACGGACTCGCCTTGGGTGACTTGAAGGATCGCCTACGACCTCAAGATGCTGTTGAGACTACACCCGGAGGAGATGAGTACGTCGTGACTGACACCAACGCCCCCAACTCTCCCTGTCATGTACCTGTTCCTGATGGAGTCTCTGAGTGTGGACTATCTGAGCTACCTAGCTCTATCCACTCAGATGACGAGACTGAGCACGACGCCTTCTTTGTGCAGACCTGTGTGGAGGAAGTGGAGGACACGCACAGGAACTACTGGCCTTCATCACCCCTCAGGGGAGGGTGTTCAAGTGGAAGGTCATGCCGTTTGGCGTGGCTAACGCACCCGCTCTATTCCAGGAGCTGATGAACAAGATCTTGTCCATCCTACGAAGGAGACCTAAGGTGCAGGAGCTCATATCCCGTGGTGCCCAGATGGAGGCTCACATCGACGATGTATGCCTCCGGACCAATACCCAGGAGGATCACCTAATCCTCTTGGGTGAGTTCTTTGCGGTCTGCCAGGAGAACCACACACGACTCAAGCTGGAGAAGTGTGAGTTCATGCAGGAGAGCATGCAGTACGTGGGGGTTGACGTTGGCTATGGGTGGTGGACCCCAGCGGGCTCTAAGGCCAAACCCCTGATGGATGCCAAGGTACGACACGAAGACCCCAAGAAAGGACTTCATGATGTACGCAGTTTCATTGGGGCGTGCAACTTCTATCGCCGCCACATGAAAAACTTCACCTATACCAGCGCCGTCCTGACGGACTTGATCAAGAAGAGTACTACTTGGCGCTGGGGCCCACAAGAGCAACAGGCGTTTGACGAGCTCAAAGACAAGGTAGCCAACGCTAAATGCTTGGGCGTGCCGAGAGCACAAGGGGAGATTATCCTGGTGACCGACGCCAGCAATGTGGGCGGTGGTGGAACGTTGTTCCAATGGCAAGCACTAGAGAAGGAGGAGTTCGACTCGGCCATTTCCCAATGGGGGACGGAAGGTCTCAACCGAGATGGAACCCTCAAGCACAGCTACCCTGACGACAAGTGGGTCCTAGTACCTCTGGGCCAATGCAACTGGAAGTGGAACCAGGCCAGGGGGAACTACTCCACCTATGAGCAGGAATTGCTCGCGGGTATGCTGGTGCTATCCTCACAAGCACGACTGTTGGGGAGTAACCCTGTGGTCTGGCTGTGCGACCAAGAACCGGTCCGCAGTTTCCAGAAGGGTCCCCCACCTGAGAAGGCCAAGCTACGGCGCTGGTGGACCTACCTCAGTCAACTACGGCTGACGGTACACCATATCCAGGGAGTGAAGAACGAGTGTGCCGACTACATCAGCCGAAACAACTTCGACGCCCTGATTGGTGCCCGGTCTGAAGCGCTGGCTAAGGAGGCGTTCAGCCGTATGGACGTCCACTTGGACCTCAACATGACGATGATACGCCCCCTGGATGGACTCCAACAATCGGAGTACCTGAAGGAGTTCGGGGATATCTACAAGCGCCTGGAGAAACGCCTTGAACCCCTCCTGGTCAACCAAGACCAGTGGAAGAGGGACAAGAGCTACCTATGGCACCAGGACCGTATTGTGGTGCCTAGTGACCGAGTCCCAGCGCTGCTGAAGTGGACCCATGAGTCCAGTGGTCATGTGGGTGCTGACCGCACCCTGAGGCTGTTCAAGCAGTGGTTCCACACTACGTGGACTGACGACCAACTGCGGAAAACTCTCCAGCCTATCGTGAACAAGTGCCCGTGCAGGTCCTGTAAACCAGGGGATATCAGGGACAGAGGTCTCTACTCGACCCTGCCCATCCCTCACTGTGCTAACAGTGTTCTATACGTGGACTACACGGAGATGCCGAAGTTTGGGGGCTATGACTTCGCCCTCGTGGTAACCTGTGGGTTGACCAGGTTTACCAGGGTGTTCCCATGTACCAAGCACATTACCGGGGAGGAGACTATCAAGATACTCCTGGAGGAGTGGTTTTGTGTCTATGGGGCGCCCAAGGAGATCAACTCCGATGCGGACGTACGAGTACGCTCAGATACTGGCTGGTACAAGAGGGTCCTGAGATCCCTCAATGTCCAGGTGTCTACGGGGATTCCCTACTCTCACACGAGCAACCCTCTATGTGAGCGACAGATCCGTGTCCTGAAGGAGAACGTCAGGATATGGTGCAAAACTGAACGCACCAGAGACTGGGTGAGACTACTCCCCGTCATATCCTTGATGATGAACTCCCAAGAGAGTTCAGCTACTGGCTACTCGCCCCATGAGCTATTCCTAGGGCGCCCGGCGTGGTTCCTACATGCCCCCTATCCAGAGGACACCCATTCTTTTTGCAATCATTGTCCACTTTTAGGCCCATACCGGGCCGCAGCATTGTGTTCAGGATGTGATCAGGATGTTCGAGGGGTATGTACACAATGGAGCTGCACGGGATGCCTGAGCTGTGAAGGGTCAGGCATGAGGCACAGGTCAATTGGGTGAACGGCCTCGGTCGGGGCAGGGAGGATGCCCAGTGGGCTGCTGACTGTGCCGACTTGTCCTGACGTGCTGCATGGGGGGGGGGGGCGAAGGGAGGGGAAGCTGTGTGCACGCAGTGGTGTGTGAGGAAGAGAGGGGCTTGCCCTGTTGTACCTCGAAACCGTGCGCTCTTCAGCTGGACTGGATTTGGTACGGTGCGGTGTAGGTAAGGTTGAAGGCGAGGGGGGGGGGGGTAGTGTATCCTAGGGGGGGGCGGAAGGGGTTACCCATTGGTGCCGCGCTGAGCCAAGATGCTGTGCGCGGTCCATGTCTGGGACCATGAGGACGAGCTTCCCGTGAATATGTTGTGAGACTGTGGGGGGCGCTCTCCTGGGGGGGGGCAGGGGTGTGTAGAGACCTGAAACTGTCGTGTGTACAGGGATGTTCCTGTGCAGGGGACCCAGGGATGGTCAGTCAGGGATCGCTGAAACCAGGCATGACAGGCGAGGGCTGTTCGTTTAACCAGGGCTGATGGCGCCCAGAGTTGGGCTGCCAGGGACGCCTGTGTTCAGAGTCACGCATAGTCTTGATATTCGAGACGACGATTCGAATTGGTCAGTACTGAAGGCGCACTATTAATTCCCTTCAATCTCAGGGAGGCTGCAGTGAGGGATGGAAGCCACTTGACTGGCACTGAAGCTGTCGGGTGTACAGGAATTGCCCCGCAAGGGACCCAGGGGTGGGCAAGGAACTGCTGTAACCAGGCAGGATACCCAGGGACGGCCAAATCTAAGTCACGCTCAGACCCGATGTTCGAGTCGCCGATTTAGTTGAGGACTGATGGCACACAAACAAGGAGGCTCAGGGAGGCTGCTGGACGAAAATTCTGTGATTAGTACCACGGTGTGCTTATGCTTCGGAAGCTGCAGTGAGGGATGGAAGCCAGGTGACTGAGCACTGAAGCTGTCGGGTGTACAGGAATTGCCCTGCAAGGGACCCAGGGGTGGGCAAGGAACTGCTGTAACCAGGCAGGATACCCAGGGACGGTCAAGTCTAAGTCACGCGTAGAAGCAATTCGAGTCGCCGGCTTAGCTGAGAATTGATGGCACACACACTAGGAGGCCCAGGGAGGCTGCTGGACGAAAATTCTGTGATGAGTACCACGGTGTGTTTAGGCCTCGGAAGCTCAGGAGCAATCATGCAGGCAAGGGTCACGGGTGCTGGGGTGGGGGCTGGGCAGAACTGGCAGAGGCGGATGCATCGCATGCTCTGAAGGCGGAATCGATGGTTCTTTGCCACTGGGGGGGGCCATATGGAGCCGGTTTGGGGCGAGGCACGCGTTGTCCGCCGTGAGGATCATTTGGGGGAGGGGGGGGGGCGAAAAACAGGGTAGTTTGGATGCCGGACGGCCTGGGGCGTTTTGCTGGGGGGGGGTCGCTGGGAGGACGTTTGGGGGCCCTAGCGGCGGGGCCCGCCTGACGAGTGATGCGCCGTGCCTTTCTCGGGCGAGGTGGAGCACTTGCGGTTTCCGGGCGTGCACGTTTACGAAGAGGTGGCGTTCTAACTGTCAGAGGGAGGGGCGCCGGCGCCTGATACCGATAATCGTGAGGGGGCGGGGGGGTGTGAGACGTGCTGAAGGGACAGCCCACTGTGCCCCATGTGTTGGCGGAGAGCGGGGCAGGTCTCGGCAGCTGTGGACTATGTTCGCGGAGCCACTCGACAGCTTTAGGGATGGCTGAGTGAAGAGCTCGTCGTCTCACGGGCAGGGCCTCCTGCAGTTGACGGCGACGTTCAGCATTGGTTTGGCCTGAGGTTGGAACAAGGAAGGCCTGGTGCAGAGATGTGGGAACGAGGGTGCGGACAAAGTTGCGCTTGTCTCCTACCGGGGGGGGGGTCGCCCACCATTGCTGGGTGATTGCATCAAACGGGTGCGGCCACGTGTGAATGAGGCTCTGTAGGATGGGGTCCGCGGAAGGGCATAAGGCAAGGTGTGCCAGCGGTTCCATTACATGTGGAGTGCCACACAAATGGCATGGATACACGCGTAAGTCATCATGTAGCGGCCAGGTGGTGACATTCAGGTTTCCCGAGGTCCACTTAAAAGGGCGAATTGAAAACCAGCTGCTGTGGGCATAATAGTCAAAGCTGGTGGCAGTGTGAATGTTGTAATTAGCGTGTGTGGGGTAAAGGCGACGAAGGTGAGAAGGAGTGATTTTGTGGGCAATTGGAAGAAGACCGTCAGAGATAGTGCCGAGGGGGGGCGGGGGGAGCAGGGAGGGTGACCATTCACACACATAAGCGATCCACTTGCTGAATGCATCACTGATCTCGTTACCCTGAAAACCTGCATGACCTTTTATCCAAGCCGCTTGGATTGAAATGTGGGAGGGGAGAGAAGAAATTTCGCTCTTGAGAGCCCATGACCACGTGCCGTCTGTGGTGCATGAGGGGTGCTGCGGAGGTGGGGAGGAGGGGTCGAACATGCTGATCACCTGTGTGTTGTCCCCGAGGACATGGATTGTGGAGTGGGGGAGGGCAGTGGCGACCCATCGTACCATCAGGATAGCAGCCCAGAATTCTGCCCCCCCTGAGGACTGAAAAGGGGACGGGAGGCACAAAACAAGGGTTGTCCCTGCAGGGAGGTAAATAGTGGCGGCCGACCCATAGCCTCCCCTGCCAGCCGAGCCATCTAAGTAGATCCAGACTGTTGCACCGGAGGCTCGTGCTAGCAAGCGGGCGGCCGCGTGGCAGCCCCACGCCTTGAGGTCCGTGGGCCTCAGAGAGTGCGGGTCTACCTGTAGTTCGTACACGAGGGCATCAGGTGACGATCGGAGGTGCACGCCGCCGTACGGTGGGGGGGGCAGGGGTTTGTTCTGAGAGGGGCAGAAGAAACTCGGAGTGTTGAGAAGCTTGGGGGCGGCCAAGGCGGGGTAGCGAAAAAATTCAGGTTGGACGGCGGTTACTGGGGGGTGCAGAACGTACTCCTGATCCAGTGAATCGCGAAGGGTATACCATTCCGTTCCAACGTGGGAGCAGAAAGACACGCTGGCCGTCGTCGCTGACGTGTCTTCGACCACGCCCTGGAACATATCGCACTCTCTGCCCACCACTCCCCTGAACTTAGCCCAGACCGGTTCACCCCGCTGAAGTTGGTGAGGGAGAGCCGGGCTCCATGGGCCCAGGGCGTTAAAGCGAAGGCCAAGGCCCTGAGCCGCGTCAACCACAGTGTCTTGCAACGCGGAGCGGCAGGGTGTGAGAAGGGCCTCTGTGACCATTCGGCATACATCCTGGGGTCCGTCCCCATTAAGATACCTGATGGCTGAATTTACGGTGTCCTGAAGGACTACGTACATAAAGTGCCTGCTGCCGAGGCCCCCTTTTTTCCGCGGGGTGTATTTGTCCTTAGGTGAAAGCTTAGGCGTGAGCCTAGACTCCTCGTTGGGACGCCGGAGGTGAGCCCAGATGAGCCCATGCAGGCGCCTCAGGGCTTTCAGGGTGAGGGGGTGTGCCATAAGGCGGTAAGTGAGGACTGGGATTAATTGGATGTTGACAAGACGGATGTGTTCTGAGAGTGTGAGGGCAAGGGGTTGCAACAGGGTAAAGAAGCTGCGAATTTCGGAGGTGGCCAGGGCAAAGGTGTTGGACTGTTGCTCGGCTGTGTAGATGTACACCCCTAGGTATTTGTACACGGTGTGCGGCAGGCCGGTGTCCGTGTTGAGGGTGGAGAGGGGACGTCCCGTTTGGGTTGGAAATTCACGTTGTGGGGCAGACCCCATGGCGTGTACCTCCGTTTTCCCCAAGTTCATGTCCAATCCCCACTGCCGACCAACGGTGTCAAAAAACCCGAGGATGGACTGGATGTGTTTGGGGCAGGTGGAGCGGAAAAGGAGATCATCAATGAATGCATGCGAGGAGTATGTGGAGGAGGCAGGGGGGGGGGCGTGTGCGGGGAGGGCAAATAGTAAAACATTTAAGTAAAGGACGAAGAGTAGGGGGGAGAGGGGGCATCCCTGTCGTAGGCCTCTAGTTTGGAGCCTGGACGTGTAAGTGTGTCCTTCTATGAGGGGGGAATCTTCGGGGTGGCTGTACAGGGTCTGCAGCAAGGCCACCAGGGGGGGGGGGATGCCCATGTGGTGTAATACACGCCACATGGTAGGTTGGGGGACGCTATTAAATGCTTTATTAAAGTCAATGTAGAGGCTATATGATTGAGTTGTATTTTGAAACTTAGCTAGTAGCTGAAAAATGTGGTCCGCGGTCCGGCGGTTGCGAAGGCCGCCAAACTGGGAGGGGTGAATTAAACCATGCTCTCTGGCTATATGTGAGAGGTGTGTGGTTGCATGAGTGGCTAGCACCTTGTAAATCGTGTTCAGCAAGGCAATCGGCCTGTAGTTAGACGGGAGCTCAGGGTCTCCCTTCTTATACAAGAGAACAATGTTAGCCCGCAGCCATTTTGGGGGGATGGGGGCGCTCAGGTGGATGTTGCAAACAGTCCAAATGAATCGTTGTATGGCCTCGGGTGCAGCCCAGAACATGTATGCGTTCGTAGTGTCACTACCTCCAGCCTTGTTAGGCTTTGCTTTCGAGATGTATTGTCTGAACTGGGGCCACTCGATTGGGGGGAGGGGCTGAGATGTGATTTCAGGGGGACATGAGGGGGTGTGCTGCAGCAAGTCGTGCACAAGAGGCTCAGGAGGGGTGAAGTCAGGGTCTCCTCCAAGACGGAGCAAGGTGTCGGAGAATATATCAGAGATGTCTCGGAGGTTTGTGGTTCGCTTTCCCGGGTTGGCAGGGTCTTTCATGGCAAGTGTGGGTGGGTCGGAGGGCCGGAGCGCCTCCGCGATGGTTTTCTTAACCCTGCTGCATCGGACTAGGCATCGGTGTACCTTGGTGCGGCGCGCTGCTTCGTCCTGCTCAACACAGCGAGCCACTTCGTTGTTTACGGCGTTCATGGCCGCATGAAAAGAGGGGTCGGAGGGGGGAGGTAGCGAAGCCAGGGCCTCATTCAGTTGGCGAGTCTTTTTGGTGGACGGAGAACCTTTGAGTTCGGTGGTAGAGTGGAAAAAAGCAGCGACCTCGTGGACAACCTTGTCTGTAAGTTTCTGGACGGTGGCAAGTGGGAGTGCGGAGAGCAAAGGAGTTACCGTGTCACACCATTGTGCTAGTGGTTGGAGAGAGGAAGTGAAACGTTCTTTCTCCGACTCTTTAAGCCGTCGGAGAATTTTCCTCTTGAGAATGGGTTGTTCCCTGAAGGGGAGGGGGGGGGCGGAGGCGTAGAAAGTAGTAGGGTGATGGTTGGAGGACTTATCATTGGTGAGAATATCTGCAGACTGAGGGGTGAGATGCTGGGATGCAGGCGGAGAGTAAAAGATCATATCAATGCGTGATTCACTGCTGTGGTGCGGTTGTGGATACCTCGTGTAGACGCGGCGCGTTGGGTGAAAGCTCCGGAATGAGTCTACCAAACGGGGGGGAGAGGAGGTGACCTTGGAGGCCAGCCAATCCCAGGGGCGACCACTGCACATGTTGTGGCCGTCAAGGGAAGGAGTGACCATGGTATTGAAATCTCCACCCAAAACATGGTTGGGATACTTGACGAGGAGGGGCTGTAGTGATTGGCGGATGGTGTTGCGCAAGCGCTCCATGTCCAACCGCGAAGCTTTGTATGGGGAGTACACACTGGCAACTAAAATAGGCGGCGCTCCCGGCAAGTGAAGTAGAGCCGCCGCAATGAGTCCTTCCTTATCTACTCGGGCGATAGGTTCAACGAATGGGCGGAGTCTCGGGGAGAACACCAGGCAGGTTCCGTGCTCCCGTTTGGAGGAAACGTTGCTCACGATGACGGCCCTATCATTACCACTCGCGAAACTGTGTGGAACCAAGGGTTTTTTGAGTACCTCTTGGAAGAACATGACATCATACCCTTGTTTTAAGCGCCGGAGGATGTGTGAAGTAGGCGGTTGCTTGGCAATGTTGTGGGAGATGAAACTCAGCATTGTGGGGAGGGGAACCGGCGCCTTGTTTGGTTTTTGATGGCCACGCCTAACTTTGGGAGCCATATGCGGGAATGCAGGGAGGGGCGGTGGGGCATGCACACCGTGTACACTCGAAGGCGGGGAGGCGTGCAAGGGGTCGTTCGCCTCTTCGTTTTGTGGCGGTGAGCGTGAAACGCCTTCGCTTGTCGGCGGTTGGCCATGGTGGTGGTTATCGATTCGTGGCACACTCGTTGAACGGGAAAAAGATGCGGTTTGCGCTGGCGGGTTGCGGAGATGTTCGCGGCCATGGTGGCACACGTCTCTGTGGTGTGCCCGTGGTCGCCCGGCGTTTGGTGGGCACGTGGCGCTTTTCTGCTCGGCGTGTTGTGGTTGAATTACTCGCGGACATGGTGAAAAGGCCTTAGAAAATGTGGCGGGGGGCAGGGGCACGGGGGAGCGTGGAAGGAGAGGGTTAGTGGTGCCATGGCATGAGCTCTGGTGAGCAAGACGAGGAAACGTGACGTGTGCTTTGGGGTCGGGGGGTCGAGCAGTGCAAAGGCGAGCCTTTTGATGAGTTGAATGAATAAGTGTGGCAACTGGCGTCGGCAGGCCACAATTTAATAAGCACTGGTTGAGGCCTACACCGGCGTCTCATCTCCCGCAATGTTGGCGAGCGTGGGATCAACGTACCGGCACACCAAGGAGTGTCGGGTGTCCCGTGGGATCTCCTCTCCATTTACGATGTCGGATCCCACCCCATCAATGGAATGGGCATACTTCCAGCGAGCCTCACCCGTGAGTAAAAGTGCGCTGCGTGCAGGCATGTACACGGAATGTGTGTGAGTAGCTCGCCCCTTAGGAGTGAACAAAATCGTGGCGCCACTGCCCATGGAGGCCACGCCAACAAAACCGCCCAAGCAGCTGGCGTCCACATGTTTGCCTATGCCGACCGTGGGGGCATAGGAGTTGACGGATAACTGATTGATCATCTCAGGGGCATCGGCAGGGCATACTTCCTTACCCAGGGCCACGAAATAGTTACCTAAAGGCTTGCAGGCGTCGGGGAGGGGAGGCCCACGGCCGACGATCTCACCCACTCGGTCTAGCTCGTAGCCAAAATCCCTCTTGTGCCGCTGAGTGGAGGTATCCCACTTGCCGGGGGACTTATTGATGGAGTCGAGAAAAATATCAAACTCTTCAACCGAAAAAATGTCGTGGCGCAAAAAAAGACCAGGGATTCCGGTGGCGCAATGTGTGGTAGGCTCCGGAATGAGAGGCGGAGTCGCAAGCGCCGCGTCCAAGGACGGGGGCGGGGGCTCATTGAGAAGGCCTACTCGTTCGTCCGAGGACATGGCCTTGGACGCCAACCGCTTCTGGGCATCCATGACCGAATGGACTTGAACTGACGAGTCAAACTCCCTACCCGCTTGGATGGTTTTGACCAACTCCGGTTCGTCCTCCCCTTGCTCGACGTGTTGCTGCTGAAGCAGCGTTGCCCGCAGGGTGGGGTTGGGAACGAGGGGCTTGGCTCTCACGCCGGCGAGGAAAAAATTCTGAGCTAATGCACTGGACCCTTCATGGACGAATGTAACTCTGTGGAGAGTTTCCGAGGGGGCAATCGCGTCGACAGTATTCCACTCATTCCATGCTCCCAACAATGAGATGACCACCTTGACATTCAGCAACACTCTGCCACCACTCTGCCCCAATCGACGCCCCATTCGTCGTCTCATTCACTTTTCATCAATTCACGACTTTCTCATCATCGCCCTTTTATCACCGTCCCACCGACACCATGTTCAGCCTCTTTTCTCGCGCTTCACCGTCCACCAATAACACCGCCTTGCCGCCAACACTACATGGGCACCAAGGACGCACCGAATTCGCCCACTACTTGCTCTCCATGCCGGAAAGAAAATGGGACACGGACTCCGCTAAGTTTGCCTTGTATAGCGACGATAACCGTGTAGCCGACCTTCGCCAATTCGCCTCACCCTTGCCCATGCGCCGCATCCTCTTTGACAGGTGCCCCTTCAACGTGGACCTAAGTGCCAATGACTTGTTGAACGCCTTCACGGGGCTCGACACGAAGGACCTCACATGCTCTTATCTCACACCATGTCACCAACCTTTGCAAACATGGACGAAACATGTCTCCAAGGAACATGCCTTTTATGTTTGCCCTTATGTAGATAGGAAGGACTTTCCTAAAGCGTTGGCTTCCACATCCAATTGGATGTTTGGTATCAAAAATGCACTAGAACAAAGCCAAACACGCCTTCGGGGTTTTATGATTGTCCCGGCATGGGACAAGAGTGTTTTTGCACGCATGTACCTCATGACGGCCTCCGGCCCCGCCATCATCCTAAAGCCGTGGATTTCCGAGGTGCACGTTTTTCACCAAGTATCCCCGCAACGGGCTTCCCTACGCAACGGGTCAATCAACATATCCGAAGGATATGTTTCGGACATGCCCTTGGTTGCCATCCTCCTTGACTCCGCAAAAACCGCCCAAGACCCAATCAGCTTCCATGACCACCACTTGGGCTCAAAGCCCGTGAATTGGGGACTCAAAGTGGCGAATATAGGACGCACTCTTGAAGACTCGGTGAGCGTAGTGCGCTTCGACGTGCATCACAACCTCCTTAAGGACTACTACATTGAGAGAACGGCTTTGCTTGCCGATGCCCACGCCTCAAGTGCTCGTGCTACCAATTTTATGAAAGAGGACTCCCGTGCTTTCCAAGGTTTAATTAACCGCCGGTATGGAGGCCTTTCCGACGCGGCCTCGGTTAACTCTAAAAATGCACACTTCCCCATGGGCGGCATTAAAGTGCGCAAGTCCCCTCATTCGGAGTACACCTGTTTCGAGTGGTCCATGCCACATTCTCTCGCGACCGAACTCATCATTGAAATTATGAAGTCCCCGGCCTTCACCCAAGGGTCTTTGTTTGCCATTCGCCTCTCCGACCTCGGGTCCGCCTCCACTTTCCAAGTCGTTCCAAACCGCGACCTTAAGCGTGAGCATAAGGATGTAGACGCCATAGAAGTGCACAATCTACTCGCCCGATCCGACAAAGGACAACAATGTGGAGTGTGGGGCGCCGCAATCAAAAATTCCACGGGCATGATATATTCTTTGGATGTTTCCCGGGTCGAGGTAACCGGTGATTTACCCCCATTGAACTCCCTTGCAAACTCGCTATTTTTTAACACTCACCTTGTTATGTTTCGTGGAGCCTCAAGCGAGTTAGTCCAATTCTGGGAGAGCAAGGGCATGATACAACCACAGCTTTCTTCCATTGGTCCCTCGTCTCCGTGGCCTAAGGCGAAGGTAGAGGTCGAGGCGCCTTCTCCCCTAGTGGTAGAAGTGGCGGCCCCAAAGGAGGACACCCATTCTTCTGTGGGTGAATGGGTCCAAGAGCAACAAGCGAAGAGAGTGAGGGAGCGTCAGTGGAACAAGAAGAACAAGCACCGCGTACCGGCCGCCTACCAAGAGGGGGACTGGGTGCTGGTGCACCACAGTCGAGTACCCGCCTGGCCTCGCTCTACCATCGATGACCCATACTTCGGGACGTACAAGATTCTATCAGTGGATGGACACCGTATCACCGTGCGGTGTTCTCCCCGTCTAGGGGGGACCCTGGTGTGCGCTGCTCAACACCTGAAACGCTACTATGATCCTGAAGACCTCTGTGGGGAGGAGTGGGAGCTGAACGACGAGGAAATCGCCGCTCTGGACCTACAAGGGGCTGCCAGCCCTATGGAAGTTGAAGGTGAACTCCCAGACATGAACGCCGAGGAGATGGCTAAGGAGGGCTTCTACCTGGTGAAGACTGTCCTACGCCACCGCTATCGCCAGGGTTGGCGCTTCCTCACCCTCTGGGAAGGGTTTGGAGTCGAAGAGGCCACCTGGGAGCCCTTCTCTGCATTTGTTCTACCTGAGGGACGCCTAAACTCAGTTCTGGTTGACTACTTGTCCCAGAACAACCTTGGTGAGTTGCTGAGGCTCGCTGAGACGCTTGCCTCCAAGACTAAAGCTAGGGACTGAACCTTACCCTTACCTGCCAAAGCGTATGTGTGAGTGTGCTAGTCCTAAGGTCCTGAGAGCAAGCCGCAGAAGTGGTGTCCTAATTATACCCAAGTCTGCACGCTTGCTAAACCTGGAGGGTTGGCTTATTAATGCCACGGGGTACGCCCCGGGTCTCCCCTCCCCTAAGCGCCCAATTTCTGTGCTGGCGCAAAACCTTGGGGGAATACCCAGCGTACTAATCCAGGTATTGTTTTCCCTACCTATCTGTCTACTACAGGGAGGGGTGGCCAAAAGCTATGAAGGCATGAAAACGCCGTTTTGCTAAGTGGCCAAAACACTGACCTAACCACTGCCACAGCCCACCAACCCTGCTAAGATTGCAGGAAACGGGTGGGACAGTGACACACGCACTACAGGTCCTACACACCCTACAGTGGCACCATCCTGGTGGGCGAGCACTGGGGCAACTGGCTCAAGCCCCCACTCAGGACTATGACTCCTACACGCACACTCTACTGGGCGTTGCGAAGGCAAAGGTCTCGTGGGTCCTAGCGACCCTCCTGTGAAATGACAAGAGAACACAGCGCTGCTAAGCAACTGTTGCCTAACAGGGGACGCCACAACGCGTTTCCCCTGCTAGGGCTTGGAGGGAAGAGGTGCTCTTGCGTGCACGGCGCAGATGTCGATGAAGTCGGACTCCCTGCTCTGCCACAGGCAGAGGCGGAGTTACTTGTTTGTGTGATCTGCGCCCTTGTTTAGCAGGGCATAAAAAAATGCTGCTGCACCAATCAACCTACCTGCCCACCTGTAAAACAAAGGCAAATGAAAAGGCGTTTGCGGCGGAGGAACCAAGGCACACTCCAGGTATTATACCCTTCTCAGTGTGACCTATAATACACTGTCCGCAAACACGCTGGAGGACCAGCTACCAGGGTTGGGATTAACAAACGTTGTTTGTTAATTTTTTTTGGAAAATTAACGAACAAACGAACGAACGAACGAACGATGAAAATAAACGAACGTCGTTTGTTAATTTTTTTCCTTGTTAATGTCCTTTCGGTTTGCTTCTAATGGTTTGCTTGTTTCTATTCTGCCCCATTGGTCCTTTCCACAATATTTTCCAAAATGTTTTTTCAAAAAAAATTTCCAAAGATTTTTTTTGAATTTTTTCCAAAATTTTTCATGCCATCACTGATGATGTGACTCATGATGTCAGGGCTGATGATGTCATCAGGTGACATGTCCCCATTGTATGAAACAAAAACAAACAACATCACATCCTTTGAAATGACATTCCTGCTTGAGTGATTTTCTGATCTTCCCATTTTAAATCCTGTACTGCAGACGCCATAATGAAAGATCAGACAAAAGAAAAACATTTCCACCGTCGCGACGCTGTCAATCACCCCACTGATTGGACGTGCAACTACTGCGACAAAACACTGAAATGCCTGATTGCCCCTGGTCGTGCACGGGACCATTTATCCGGTGGCAGCAAGAATGTGGCTGCCTGCAAATCCGTCCCTGACGCGGTTTTCAACGAGATGGTGTTGCAGAGAAAAGAAAAAGATGACCAGCAGAAGGCACTGGACAAGACCAAGGCAGCTAAAGCTGAGCTGAAGAAGAGAGTGCTGGAGGGTGCTGAACAAAGCGGAGGCAGCAAAAAACAAACATCCATTGCAGCAATGGAGACGAAAATGCGGTCAGATCTTGATCAACAGTGGAGTCGATTCGTGTTCCATGCAGGAGTCCCCTTTCACCTTACTGAAGATCCAGAGTTAGACGAGTTCTGCTGGAAGTCCAGCTACCCTTGTCAAGCAAGCAAGCTTTAAGGGACTCCTCAGGTTCTCTTAAAGAACGTACCGAGGAGCCCCTGGGTAGCCTGAACAAGGTTTACCGTGCGCACTTCGCGTGGCCTACCCTTTAATGCGTGTGTGCATGCGCGAGTATGCACGAAGATCGTGGGTAAACCTGCCCATCTGAGCGTCAATCACGAACTCCACCAGGGGGTGGCCCCGCCTGGGCTTACTCACCTTACCTACCGCTGGGAAAGAGAGCAAGTGAGGGGCGCACGCGAAGAACGTTGCTATGCACTTGTGTGTATGACTAATCACCCTGATCTGACCGCTAATCATCTGCAATCTTTCTAATCAATCCCTCTATCGCGTTCTATCTTTGTTAGCGCTGCTACAAGGCTCGTTCACGGAGACACAGGACGAGCAATGTGTATGCGGCATACGAGACGAGCATACCTGTAGTTTATACCTGATTCATTGAAGTCTTTTCGTTCATTTTCGAATTCTTGAATTTTTGCAGCTTCTATTAGTGTGGGTGGAATCTGTATGTTTATTTATTAATGTGTGTCTCGTCATTTTCAAGACTACGTGAGACATACGTTTATAATTCCATTATTTCTCCATTTTCCGGCGCTTCGCTAGGAGCCGCTCCTGCGCGCCGCCATTTTATGCGTATGAATTTCTGGATTTAAAAAATCCAGAGATGACTATAATTTCTATAAAAATGTGCTTCTGATGCACAATTGGATTCTGCTCAGGTGTGTTGTTTCAGAAAAATTCTACGCCGTCATTTGACGGATTTTGGTGTCGTCGCTTCGTTTTTGCGTGGATTTGTCCATAATTCTCCCATTCCTGCCTCTGCAGATACCCACGCGCAGCCTCGCTGAGTAGGCTGTGTTCGCGCCGAAACGCAGGTGCCTGGAGAGACTGAGCAGAACCAAGACCCAACCAAGGGGCAAAGTAATTTTTTTGAGACTCCCTTCGCCCTAAGACAGGTCACAGGTTGCCAGCAGGTTTACGAGAACCCATGCGAGTGTGTATATTGTGTCTTGCGTTGGGTTTGTGTCGACGCTGCGTCTTGCACCTATGATTTTGTGGGGCATTCTGCGGCCAAAACCGCATTTACGCTACCGCACTGGATCTGAAACGGCCTACTGGATCTGAAACGGCCGCGGTGCCAAAAATTTGTCGTTCAAACATGAATTTTTGCAAAATCCATTGCTTGAATACATTTGATTCCTTGGCACAAAAGTGTGGATGTGTCAGAACATTACAATGCTGTGGTTGAATCTAAAGATGCCTGCCAAAAGTCGTTTTAATATTGTTGTTCTGCTGTTTTTGTGCTGCCCAGCTGTAGTGCAGATCGCTCCGGACATTTCTGGCTATTGACTGCTAAATTTTGACACAACATTTCTGACTAATGCTTTGCTATTGCTTTTGTTTTGCCTTGCTTGCAAACACAACGTTGAACTGGTGAGAACTGTTGAGAACTGAGGTGCCTGGGACTTGATTTGTGTTGCTGGTAAAGGTTTCGGAACAGTTGACAGTTGACGTGCTGTGCACCTGCTTGTGTTGTGCCTTCTTTGCCCAGTCTTGGCTCTGTGAGTTTACTATTTGCCTGATTTGTTGCAAAGCCTGTTCTGCAACCCTTGACTCTCCCTGAAAAGGGATCTCCTGTGGTGCAGAAGTACCCATTCCAACGGTCAGGCTTTGTAGCTCATCTTTGGCAAATAGTCTCAAACTTGCAGGCACGGGCCCTTTGCACTGCACAATGCTCAAAAGAACTAGGCTTCACAAAGGTTGGCAGGTGTTTGAAGTGACATTAAGAACTGAGGTGTGTGGTTAACTGAGAAGTCAGTTTGAACTGGTCCCACCCTACGATGCTCAAAAGAACTTTGCTTCACAAAGGTTGGCACAGGTTTTTCAACTGATTTTGAGAACTGAGGTGTGCAGGTAACTCAGAACTCGGCTTGAACTGGTTGCAGCGTACGAGGCTCCAAAGAACTTCGCTTCACAGAGGTTGCCACAGGCTTTTGAAATGACGATGAGAACTGAGGTGTGTGGTTAACTGAGAACTCGTTTTGAACTGGTCGCACTGTACGAGGCGCTAAAGAACTTCGCGTCACAAAGGTTTTTGAAATGACACTGAGAACTAAGGTGTGTGGTTAACTAAGAACTCGGTTTGAACTGGTCGCAGCGTACAAGGCGCTAAAGAACTTCGTGTCACAAAGGTGTGCCCAGGTTTTTGAAATTAAGTTGAGAATTGAGGTGAGTGGGTAACTGAGAACTCGGTTTGTGGTGCAGTGGTGGTTCAAGCTGTCTTGAATGGTTGAGGACTGCTGTAAGGAACTGGATGTGTACTGCCGGTGAACGGCATGCTGCTGCTGCCTGTTTTGTGTCACTCCTGGTTTTCCAATTCCGTGCACAGTATACTTCGAGTGGACTTTGGGCATGGGCCTGATTTCGATGACCTTCCACCTACGGGCATTCTTCACCTGCTTTGCGTTGCCCTCCACTTCTGCACCGTGGTGCTCTGCAATGGGCTGCTGCACTCTGGCGCTGCGCAACAGGCTTCACTGACGGTCCTTTTGGGCCTGCTTTTTGGATTTCACTCCCGGTTTCGTGACCTTCGAGGTCGTTTTGGGCATCCTGGTTGGGCTTCACTCTGATTTCCGTGACCTGGGGCTGCTGGTTTTGGTGGATTTCAGTTGACTTCGTCATTCTTGAACTGCAAGTGGAGATCTGTGCTGCTGGTGGTGGATTTGCAGCAAGTGTGTTTTGTGTTGCCACACTCCGGTGAACGGCATGCTGCTGCTGCCTGTTTTGTGTCACTCCTGGTTTTCCACTTCCGTGCACAGTATACTTCGAGTTGACTTTGGGCATGGGCCTGATTTCGATGACCTTCCACCTACGGGCATTCTTCACCTGCTTCGCGTTGCCCTCCACTTCTGCACCGTGGTGCTCTGCAATGGGCTGCTGCACTCTGACGCTGCGCAACAGATCCTGCAAGTGCCAGCCATGGATGAGCGTCAAACGCTCAAACAGCCACATGAACCAGGCTACTTAGTAGTACTGCAATACGGTGACCCTGGGTTGATGCTACCTAGTGTCATTTATGCGGAGGTATTTGCTCCGTGCTGTACAAAAATTGTCTCTCCTCAGACACACAGGCAACCCTTTGAGCCCCCCCCCCTGCACACACAAACACAAGCCCATCCCCCCCCCCCCCCCCCACACTAGCATTAGGTCTCACCCCCCACACCAGCACGAGCTCCCCCTCCACCCGGCACCACAGCTGTGCAGAGGCATATGATTGTTCACAGAGATACATGAACACTCTTTTTGTCCTGTCCCACCATGGTGCGGCCGCAAGTAGCAGCAGACCAGGCCTCAGAGAGCACCCTGTGCCGCCGCCGGGCTTTCCTTAGGTCATTGAGTGATAAGTTGCTTGGCAAGGCAAAGACCCGTGCCAAACAAAAGATTCGCCGGACTCGGGCTAAACCCTTAGATTGCAAGACGCGTCAACGGGACCCAAAGAATCCGTCGCCATCAACTGTAATGGATGTGCTATTAGCCAAGAGGTCCAGCTACAACACGTGGATGAGGTTTGTGGCTAGCAATGAGCGATACAAAAGGAGTAAAGGAGTTTACCGTTCGCGTGTGACAACATTGAAGGATTCCCTCGTTGGCAATGTTGGTGGTGTACTGCTAAACCCCAAAGGAGCAAGTTTGCAGACATGGAAGGCTATAGGTACTTGGTTGTATGTGTTGGACCGTGATCGTATGTATCACTCCAATGTCAAACGCAAGTCGGTAAATGTGTTTATCGACAGCAACGATATGCCTCCGTACAGCGCGAAGACGAAGAAAAAAAATGCACATTGCTAGCTCTCACTGCACCGGAAATTTACCGCCTGCGCGAAGTGGATACCATACTGCGTGTAGCACGTTGGTTGGATTACGAAGACTGCAATACATTGCGTGATCGCTTGGACGACGTTTCGATGGTTGAGGTCCTCCAGGCTGTTCAAAATGGCACAATTACTGAGGACAAGCGTGATATCACATGGGCACCGGACTGGGGAGCCTACGAGATGGTTCTAGGATGGGTGGACCCGGGGCACGCGGAAGGTTGCTTGGAGTGCTACGCGCGGCGTGGTCAGTGGCATATCCCCGGATTCGAAAAGCAACCCGTGCACTTGCTACAGCATTGTCGCACAGCATGTAAGCGCTTTTCCTGATCTGAACTGTTTCCTGATCGCCGCAATATTGTATACGACCCACTGCACTGCATTGCACTGGTGCTCACCATGATCTTGCTTCATGCGTTGGACCTCTTGTTCCAAGATAAACACCCGAATCATGTTGAAGAGTTGAGAAGGATATACCGACAGCATATACAAGGTGGTGAATATAGGGGACCGGCTCAGGCTGGACCGGAATACAAAGGATGGAAGCTGTCCAATAACCAAGCAAAGGCATTGCTGGACACGGAGGAGTTCTGGGTTGCTTTAGCAGGGCTCTTTGGGCGTGCTTGTGCACATGTAGTTGATGATTTGGTGTTTTATGTCAATGAGCTCCGCCGGCTGGCAGATCAATTGTTATCATGGAATCAATCTAGAGTGAGCACTCGCAATGCTGATTGTGACCGGCTCCATGCATTGTATATCCAATTGGGTCTCCCGAAGGAACGAATTACAGCGCAAGTGCACTATTTTCTCTGCCACTACCAGTCCCGGCTGGAGTGGCATGGGAATTTGCAAGGCCTCAACACGGAGGGGGGCGAACATTGCCATGGGCACGACAAGGAATTTTTGATGCGTCGCCCTAGTACGCCCCACTGGAAGTGTCCAATAGGAATTGAGATCGGTGTGGAGGATTCTGCCTTAGGGCTGGCGCTATGGGCAGAGGGCCACCAGGTGCCCAGCACGGGGTGTGATCAGAACCATCACTGTAGGTTTGTCCCAACCTCAACCACCCGCACCCCCCCTCCTCTTCTCATGATAGCCACACAAGCAATGCAGAATCCCCACCTTTTTTCTCATCACACGCGCTACATACATTGCTTGGTGTTTGCCCGCCTATCCATTTTCATACACGATACACAAATTGCGCCCTGCCCGTCATTGTTCGCTTTGTGTCGTCTTCAGGCCAAAGGCAATCGGAGGCTCGATAGTGCTGCGGACATCCATGTGAGCAGCGACAGCGGAGATGGGGGCGATGACGGGAGCATGGTGGTGCCGAAGAAGGATGCAGCAGCAACAGCGACGGAGAGGAAGCCCGCAGCAGAGAAGGAGGCAGCCGACGAAGCGAAAAAGGCGGCGGCAAATCGGGCAAAGAAGGAAGCAGGAGCAGCAGCACAGGCGAAGAAACGGGCCACAGCAGAGAAGCAGGCCGCCGACAAAGCAAAAAAGGTAGCAGCGGCCAAGGCCAAGAAGGAGGCTGCAGCAGCAGCAGCAAGGCGCAGAAGCGCGCGGCAGCGGAGAAGCAAGCAGCGGACAAGGCGAAAAAAGCGGCAGCGGCCAAGGCGAAAAAAACGGCGGCAGCCCAGGCGAAGAAGGAAGCAGCAGCTGCTGTAGCAGCAGCAGCAGCAGCAGCAGCGCATGCGGAGCAGGGTGTCGAGGCAGAGGACAAAGCAGACACTACTATCCAAGCACGGGATGACGTTTCCTCCAAGCTCGAGTCCATTCTGGAGTTGCTGCGAAATCAAGGGCAGGGTCAGGAGGCAGGTAATCAAGACTCAGTTTCACAGCAGATACAGTTGCAGACACAGATGCCGCAGATGCCGACACAGTTGGTAACACAGGTATTGCAAAGTTTGATGCCACCACCAACACAGCACACAGTGCACCCATTGCAAAGTGTCCTGACAGCGTTGCCTCCACAAGGGTTGCCATTGCTGCCAGCACAAGCACAGAACCATAACACGCTGCAGCAAGTTCTGCAAGGGCAGCAATTTCTGCAAGGGCAGCATCTCCAGGGGCAGCAGCATTTTCTGCAGGGGCAGCAGCAGCATTTTCTGCAGGGGCAGCAGGGGCAGCAGCTTCTGCAAGGCCAGCAGGGACAGTCACAATGTTTGATTGCTTAACTTGAGCTACTTCTCTGTTTCTTGATCAGTGATTATTTCTCAGCAAACCATTGCTGCACAACAACCCACTGCACATTGTGCCACGTTTGCTGACACCAGAGGCATGGAGAGCACTGCATGTTTTTTTGTGTTCCTCCATCCATTAGCTGTTGCTGAAATGCAGCGACTTTGCAGCTGCAAGACTCATTTTGCATATTACGATTCGTTGATGGTAGTCAGAGTTACAGTTCAGCCAGTGGCCTCTTCTGAATTTGTAAGTTAATTGATTACAGCTGTTTTTGAACCATCTGCATCAGACTCATTTTGCATATTACGATTCGTTGATGGTAGTTAGGCGGTACGGTGCAGCCAGTTGTCTGCTGTGCATATGTCAGGAAACTGATTGGGGCTTTTTTTGAACCCTCAACTGAAGGTACAGCACACAGCAATGCTTTGAAGTTCGAATGTGCATCGTGTAGCTGTGCAGATTGCTGTGCAGCTCTGCAGCTGTGTAGGTGGTACGGTGCAGCCAGTTGTCTGCTCTGCATATGTCAGTAAACTGATTACAGCTGTTCTTGAACCCTGAACTGAAGGTACAGCACACAGCAATAATTTGAAGCCCGAATGTGCATCGTGCAGCTGTATGATTTTTTTGGTGAAATGTTTGTTCTGAAAAGTTGGGGTATTGACGAGCATATCACATTATAACTGTATGGTGCAAGACAAAAAGCACAAGGACAATGTGAATCGTGTGTAGATCAGGGTCAATCTATGTTGTCTACATACATTGCAATGGTTTCCATTTTGTATTGTGTTGGACAATTAAGTAATTCATTTCTCCACACAAATTGAGTTTTTGTTTTGCCCGAAATATTGGATGTACATGACATCTTGGCACTCAAAATGAGCCATGCGTCAATATTATTATGAATGATAGGCAAAAACCACAAAATTTTCAAAACAAGCTTAATACACAACAAAGATGTGTCAATTTTGTCAACCATTTGGATAGAATCCGATTTTGGCCACTTTGTGCCCGGTAAAATCAAAGGTGGGAGGGAGGGATGCATATGCACATGTTTGGCATGCTCCCATACTAACCCAACCAAGCCACAGGAGCCCCGGCAGCGCCATGAGCGCTGAGTCTTCTGTAGGAAACGTTACATACAGAGCAGCAAAGGAGCGCCAGCCATGGTGAGCGCTCATTTTTCAGTGTGAGGGAAACTACAGGTATTTTAAAGTAGATGTGGAAACCAAGGAAAGGCCAAGAAAAATTCCCTTTTTCCTAAAATGCGACAGTGGTGGCCACCACAGCACAAGGGGGGGGTAAGAAAAAGTGCTTTTCCATTGCTTTGAGGCATACTCTAGTTGTATTAGAGATGCACTCAGCATCCATGCATTTTTATCTTAGTATTGGTCCCACCAAAAGTGGTGATAACACATTTTGACCTATGGAACCAAACACCCAATCAGGATATGGAGTGGACCCCTTAATCCCCTTTCAATGTGAAGTAAAACATCTTTTCCAGAGTTGACTGAGCACTGACATACCCAAGGCAGAGTCTATGAATTTATCTATGTTTTTCCATGAATACTTATCTGCCCTAGTGGTATGTACCCTAGGGGGCTAGACACCTCTTTTTGAGAGGTCCTGGGTTCAATTCCTGGTCAGCCAGAAAAGTTTATAGTGTTTTCAGCACTGTGTTTTGCTTCTCCTGCTGCTTGCTGTAGGTGTTGGGTTTCCTGCTGCTTGTTTTGGAAGATGAAAAGCTTTTGTTTGTTGAAATATAGTAAAGCCAAGTCAATCCAGGACAGCCCAAGCCAATAGTATGCAAAGAGGAGAAGATCAGGATCAAAGCATGAAGGGCTGCAGTGTAAACAGTGAAAGCTGATTGGATATTCACAGAAACTGCAAGTCAGGTCACATATGAATGCATATTCACAAAGATAGCTGAAATGTTTTAGGAAAAGAGTTAGAAAACTGCCTCAGGATCACTCTCTCTCCATAGTGCCATCTTAGGAGATGTGCACTCTTTGTTTTGGGTCCCATATGTGCTGAGGTGGCATGGTATGTGGCGATGAGGTCACTGCCATGTCACATGGGATCTTCCTACTTAGCTAGGCTGACCAGGAATTGAACCCAGGACCTCTCAAAAAGAGGTGCCCAGCCCCCTAGGGTGCATACCACTAGGATAGCTAAGAATTCATGGAAAAACATAGATAAATTCATAGGCTCTACTTTAGGTATGTCAGTGCTCAGTCAACTCAGGAAAAGATGTTTTACTTCACATTGAAAGGGGATTAAGGGGTCCACTCCATATCCTGATTGGGTGTTTGGTTCCATAGGTCAAAATGTGTTATCACCAGTTTTGGTTGGACCAATACTAAGATTAAAATGCATGGATGCTCAGTGCATCTCTAATACAACTAGAGTATGCCTCAAAGCAATGGAAAAGCACTTTTTCTTACTCTCCCCTTGTGCTGTGGTGGCCACCACTGTCGCATTTTAGGAAAAAGGGAATTTTTCTTGGCCTTTCCTTGGTTTCCACATCTACTTTAAAATACCTACAGTTTCCGTCACACTGAAAAATGGGCGCTCACCCTGGCTGGCGCTCTTTTGCTGCTTTGTATGTAACATATCCTCCAGAAGACTCAGCGCTCATGGCGCTGCCGGGGCTCCTGTGGCTTGGTTGGGTTAGAATGGGAGCATGCCAAACATGTGCATATGCATCCCTCCCTCCAAGACGCAGCGTCGACACAACCCAAACGTAAGACACATTATACACACTCGCATGGGTTCTCGTAAACCTGCTGGCGACCTGTGACCTGTCTTAGGGCGAAGGGAGTCGAAAGAAAATTAAAATTGCCCCTTGGTGGGGTCTTGGTTCTGCTCGGTCTCTCCAGGCACCTGCGTCTCGGCCCGAACACGGCCTACTCAGCGAGGCTGCGCGTGGGTATCTGCAGAGGCAGGAATGGGAGAATTATGGACGAATCCACGCAAAAACGAAGCGACGACACCAAAATCCGTCAAATGACGGCGTAGAATTTTTCTGAAACGACACACCTGAGCAGAATCCAATTGTGCATCAGAAGCACATTTTTATAGAAAGTATAGTCATCTCTGGATTTTTTAAATCCAGAAATTCATACGCATAAAATGGCGGCGCGCAGGAGCGGCTCCTAGCGAAGCGCCGGAAAATGGAGAAATAATGGAATTATAAACGTATGTCTCACGTAGTCTTGAAAATGACAAGACACACATTAATAAATAAACATACAGATTCCACCCACACTAATAGAAGCTTCAAAAATTCAAGAATTCGAAAATGAACAAAAAGACTTCAATGAATCAGGTATAAACTACAGGTATGTTCGTCTCGCATGCCGCATACACATTGCTCGTCTCGTGTCTCCGTGAACAAGCCTTGTAGCAGCGCTAACAAAGATAGAACGCGATAGAGGGATTGATTAGAAAGATTGCAGATGATTAGCGGTCAGATCAGGGTGATTAGTCATACACACAAGTGCATAGCAACGTTCTTCGCGTGCGCCCCTCTCTTGCTCTCACTCTCCAGCGGTAGGTAAGGTGAGTAAGCCCAGGCGGGGCCACCCCCTGGTGGAGTCGTGATTTGGGTTCTGATGGGCAGGTTTGCCCTACGCTCTCGCGCATACTCGTGCATGCACACACGCATTAAAGGGTAGGCCACGCGAAGTGCGCACGGTAAACCTTGTTTAGGCTACCCAGGGGCTCGTCGGTACGTTCTTTAAGAGAACCTGAGGAGTCCCTTAACGCTTGCTTGCTTGACAAGGGTAGCTGGACTTCCAGCGTGTTTGCGGACAGTGTATTATAGGTCACACTGAGAAGGGTATAATACCTGGAGTGTGGCTTGGTTCCTCCGCCCCAAACGCCCTTTCATTTGCCTTTGTTTTACAGGTGGGCAGGTAGGGTGAGTGGTGCAGCAGCATTTTTTTATGCCCTGCTAAACAGGGGCGCAGATCACACAAACAAGTAACTCCGCCTCTGCCTGTGGCAGAGCAGGGAGTCCGACTTCATCGACATCTGCGCCTTGCACACGAGAGCACTCCTTCCCTCCAAGCCCTAGCAGGGGAAACGCGTTGTGGCGTCCCCTGTTAGGCCACAGTTGCTTAGCAGCGCTGTGTTCTCTTGTCATTTCACAGGAGGGTCGCTAGGACCCACGAGACCTTCACCTTCGCAACGCCCAGTAGAGGGTGCGTGTAGGAGTGGTAGTCTTGAGTGGGGGCTAGAGCCAGTTGCCCCAGTGCTCGCCCACCAGGATGGTGCCACTGTAGGGTGTGTAGGACCTGTAGGGGGTGTGTCACTGTCCCACCCTTTTCCTGCAATTTTAGCAGGGTTGGTGGGCTGTGGCAGTGGTTAGGTCAGTGTTTTGGCCACTTAGCAAAACGGCGTTTTCATGCCTTCATAGCTTTTGGCCACCCCTCCCTGTAGTAGACAGATAGGTAGGGAAAACAATACCTGGATTAGTACGCTGGGTATTCCCCCAAGGTTTTGCGCCAGCACAGAAATTGGGCGCATAGGGGAGGGGAGACCCGGGGCGTACCCCGTGGCATCAATAAGCCAACCCTCCAGGTTCAGCAAGGGAGCAGACTTGGGTATAATTAGGACACCACTTCTGCGGCTTGCTCTCAGGACCTTAGGACTAGCACACTCACACATACGCTTTGGCAGGTAAGGGTAAGGTTCAGTCCCTAGCTTTAGTCT
The DNA here is from genome assembly GCA_964036045.1 of Eutreptiella sp. 'Long Island Sound 2002'. Lineage (NCBI taxonomy): Eukaryota > Euglenozoa > Euglenophyceae > Eutreptiales > Eutreptiaceae > Eutreptiella > Eutreptiella sp. 'Long Island Sound 2002'. Next base: position 9,569,308 of record OZ038393.1, read on the forward strand.
TGGAGGCAAGCGTCTCAGCGAGCCTCAGCAACTCACCAAGGTTGTTCTGGGACAAGTAGTCAACCAGAACTGAGTTTAGGCGTCCCTCAGGTAGAACAAATGCAGAGAAGGGCTCCCAGGTGGCCTCTTCGACTCCAAACCCTTCCCAGAGGGTGAGGAAGCGCCAACCCTGGCGATAGCGGGGGCGTAGGACAGACTTCACCAGGTAGAAGCCCTCCTTAGCCATCTCCTCGGCGTTCATGTCGGGGAGTTCACCTTCAACTTCCATAGGGCTGGCAGCCACTTGTAGGTCCAGAGCGGCGATTTCCTCGTCGTTCAGCTCCCACTCCTCCCCACAGAGGGCTTCAGGATCATGGTAGCGCTTCAGGTGTTGAGCAGCGCACACCAGGGTCCCCCCTAGACGGGGAGAACACCGCACGGTGATACGGTGTCCATCCACAGATAGGATCTTGTACGGCCCGAAGTATGGGTCATCGCTGGTAGAGCGAGGCCAGGCGGGTACTCGACTGTGGTGCACCAGCACCCAGTCCCCCTCTTGGTAGGTGGCCGGTACACGGTGCTTGTTCTTCTTGTTCCACTGACGCTCCCTCACTCTCTGGAGCATAGCCTTGGCCTTGTCCACCTTCGCTTGTTGCTCTTGGACCCATTCACCCACAGAAGAATGGGTGTCCTCTGGATAGGGGGCATGTAGGAACCACGCCGGGCGCCCCATGAATAGCTCATGTGGCGAGTAGCCAGTAGCTGAACTCTCTTGGGAGTTCATCATCAAGGATATGACGGGGAGTAGTCTCACCCAGTCTCTGGTGCGTTCAGTTTTGCACCATATCCTGACGTTCTCCTTCAGGACACGAATCTGTCGCTCACATAGGGGGTTGCTCGTGTGAGAGTAGGGAATCCCCGTAGACACCTGGACATTGAGGGATCTCAGGACCCTCTTGTACCAGCCAGTATCTGAGCGTACTCGTACGTCCTCATCGGAGTTGATCTCCTTGGGCGCCCCATAGACACAAAACCACTCCTCCAGGAGTATCTTAATAGTCTCCTCTCCGGTAATGTGCTTGGTACATGGGAACACCCTGGTAAACCTGGTCAACCCACAGGTTACCACGAGGGCGAAGTCATAGCCCCCGAACTTCGGCATCTCCGTGTAGTCCACGTATAGAACACTGTTGGCACAGTGTGGGATGGGCAGGGTCGAGTAGAGACCTCTGTCCCTGATATCCCCTGGTTTACAGGACCTGCACGGGCACTTGTCCACGATAGGCTGGAGTGTCTTCCGCAGTTGGTCGTCAGTCCACGTAGTGTGGAACCACTGCTTGAACAGCCTCAGGGTACGGTCAGCACCCACATGACCACTGGACTCATGGGTCCACTTCAGCAGCGCTGGGACTCGGTCACTAGGCACCACGATGCGGTCCTCGTGCCAGAGGTAGCTCTTGTCCCGCTTCCACTGGTCTTGGTTGACCAGGAGGGGTTCAAGGCGTTTCTCCAGGCGCCGGTAGATATCCCCAAACTCCTGTAGGTACTCCGATTGTTGGAGTCCATCCAGGGGGCGTATCATGGTCATGTTCAGGTCCAGGTGTACGTCCATACGGCTGAACGCCTCCTTAGCCAGCGCTTCAGACCGGGCACCAATCAGGGCGTCGAAGTTGTTGCGGCTGATGTAGTCGGCACACTCGTTCTTCACTCCCTGGATATGGTGTACCGTCAGCCGTAGTTGACTGAGGTAGGTCCACCAGCGTCGTAGCTTGGCCTTCTCAGGTGGGGGACCCTTCTGGAAACTGCGGACCGGTTCTTGGTCGCACAGCCAGACCACAGGGTTACTCCCCAACAGTCGTGCTTGTGAGGATAGCACCAGCATGCCCGCGAGCAATTCCTGCTCATAGGTTGAGTAGTTCCCCCTGGCCTGGTTCCACTTCCAGTTCCAGTGGCCCAGAGGTACTAGGACCCACTTGTCGTCAGGGTAGCTGTGCTTGAGGGTTCCATCTCGGTTGAGACCTTCCGTCCCCCATTGGGAAGTGGCCGAGTCGAACTCCTCCTTCTCTAGTGCTTGCCATTGGAACAACGTTCCACCACCGCCCACATTGCTGGCGTCGGTCACCAGGATAATCTCCCCTTGTGCCCTAGGCACGCCCAAGCACTTAGCGTTGGCTACCTTGTCTTTGAGCTCGTCAAACGCTTGTTGCTCTTGTGGGCCCCAGCGCCAAGTAGTACTCTTCTTGATCAAGTCCGTCAGAACGGCGCTGGTATAGGTGAAGTTCTTGATGTGGCGGCGATAGAAGTTGCACGCCCCAATGAAACTGCGTACATCATGAAGTCCTTTCTTGGTGTCTTCGTGTCGTACCTTGGCATCCATCAGGGGTTTGGCCTTAGAGGCCGCTGGGGTCCACCACCCATAGCCAACGTCAAACCCCAAGTACTGCATGGTCTCCTGCATGAACTCACACTTCTCCAGCTTGAGTCGAGTGTGGTTCTCCTGGCAGACCGCAAAGAACTCACCCAAGAGGATTAGGTGATCCTCCTGGGTATTGGTCCCAAGGCATACATCGTCGATGTGAGCCTCCATCTGGGCCCCACGGGATATGAGCTCCTGCACCTTAGGTCTCCTCCGTAGGATGGACAAGATCTTGTTCATCAGCTCTTGGAACAGAGCGGGTGCGTTAGCCACGCCAAATGGCATGACTTTCCACTTGAATACCCTCCCCTGAGAGGTGATGAAGGCCAGTAGTTCCTGCGCGTTGGGCGTCAGGTCCACTTGCCAGAATCCACTTCGCTTGTCCATCTTGGTCTTGTAGCGACAGGAGGCTATCTTCTCCAGGGTAGACTCCATATTGGGAATGGACCCTGAGTGGTTCAGCGTCTTCTTGTTCAGCTCTCCATAGTCCACTACCAGCCGTTTGGCTGTAGACCCAGGTTTAGCGAACAGGAAACAGGGGCTGCAGTGTAGGGGGTAGTCCCCGTCCTTGTACTCCAGGACTAGGCCAGCGTCCATACATTCTTGTATCTGTCGCTCGATCTCGTCGGCCTGCTCTTTAGGAGCTGGATAGGGTCTCCTCCGAATCTTATGACCCACGAACTCGGGTTTCAGCTTGAGGTCCATCTGTACCAGCTTGTCGCATGAGGCTGGAGGGGGTAGTTCTCCGAAAACCTCCAGATAGGTCCTTATCAGCTTCTGTACCCGCGGGTCCAATACCTTGATCTTGTCCTCCATGTCCTCGTCAGAGTGTAAGTTGCTTGCCCCTTGAATAGACGTCGGGAGGTGGTCCTCCACCGACTCTTCGCCCGCGGTAGCATCCTTCAGCCCTTGGTAGGCATATAGAAGGTCTTGCTCGACCATCTCCGGTGGACGATGGCAACATAGGCACGCTCGAGGGGGTTCACATACACATTCCTCCGAGAGGTCGTCCTCCTCTGGGGTCCTCACATGGGCGCCCCACACGCTCTTCATGAGCTTGAGATCTACCTCCCTTTGCCAGGTGGTGATCTTCTGTTCGAGGTCCTCGTTCAATTGGGATAGGTCTCGGATACGTCCTTGCTTCAGTGTCCACGAGCTGCGGGTAGGCTTCGCGTAGCATAGCTTTTTCGCCACCAACTTCCTCTTGGAATCCACATACTGCCTGAGCCTGGATCGAGGGTCCAGCTTCTCATCCACGGGGTCTTCCACCCTCATGGAGAGTAGGGGTTTTAGTGGGGCGACGTACTCGGCGTTCTCCACTTCCTCCACCGCGGTCTGCACGAAGAAGGCGTCGTGCTCAGTTTCGTCGTCTGAGTGGATAGAGCTAGGTAGCTCAGATAGTCCACACTCAGAGACTCCATCAGGAACAGGTACATGACAGGGAGAGTTGGGGGCGTTGGTGTCAGTCACGACGTACTCATCTCCTCCGGGTGTAGTTTCAACGGCATCTTGAGGTCGTAGGCGATCCTTCAAGTCACCCAAGGCGAGTCCATCGCTTTCTCGTTGTATAGCCTGGACCAGAGTAGGGTCCAGGTCTTCCCAGGGGATGGTGGTAAGACTTCCGTCCACCACGCTGAGCATACTCCCCCATCCGGGCTTCCCAATGGGCGTCTTGCGTCCCAGAGGCACGTAGATGGCCTCATCAGGTAATCGCACCGAGCTGATAGTCAGCTTGTCAAGGAGGGTTCGCCAGTACTCGTTGCCCCCATGGGCTCCCCAATCGGGGGAACACAGGACCATACGGGAACGTTCCAAGGCCACCTTGGTCAGCACCCTCCCCAGTTCACTGAATCTGGGTTTCCCGTAGGCCATCCCGAAAGAGGGCCAGTAAAATTTGTAGCTGCAGTTCTTCCCCTTGCTGCAGTATAGGTCCAGTACATGCTGCTTGTCGCTGGCGAACAGCTCCACACTTAGGTCTTCTCGAGAGTAACCCAACTCCTTCAGACCTTGGTCTAGGACTTCCCCCAATAGTTGATAGTCCTCAGTTTTGGAGGCCGCCATCATGTTCGATGGCTCCTCCTTCGATAGTCTCAGGTAACTGGAGGTATATTCCGACTGCTCCAGTGGCACAGACTCTCTGCCACTGCCGTGGTCCACGTACAGGAGGTAGGGCGCTTGCAGCGTCAGGGATTGTATCTGGGAGTGCTGCACGAAGAAGTCAGTCCCCAGTACAAAGTCGAAGGCCTCAGTGTCCATCACATAGAACCGATGGGCGATAGTTCGAGAGCCCATAGGTACCTCCACTTCACAGTCCCCGCAGCTGTGCACCACATGTCCATCCCCCATGCGTATAGCGGCGGTGGTCATGGTGCTCTTCAGGCTCCCACAAGGTAAAATTTTCTTGGCCACTATAGATATTGTGGCGCCAGTATCCAGTACCCCCACGTATTCACGTCCCCCTAGTCGGATACGTACCCAAAACACCAGGTCTTGGGTGCCACCAGAGCGTCCCCGTCAGAATTCCGCGGGACAGGTCACCTCGAACCCCTTGTTCCGCAATTTGCGGGCCATCCTCATGAAACGGCTTCTCTTCTTGGCGTTGCCGTCATCACCACCTTCATGCTCACGCTTGGCTCCTTGTTCTTGCTGGGCCTGCGTCTGTGAGCGTGTGGTAGGTCCAGACTGCCCTCCAGAGGGCTCGGAGTTCCCCCCTGGATTAGGGTTGGGGTTACCTCCGTTCTTGTCCTTGTTCTTGTTGTCGTTCTGGCGGTTAGCGCCTCCTCCTCGTCCACCTTGACCCTTGTCTTGACCACCTTGACCACGTCCTTTCGACTTGCCCTTGACGGAGTCGTTGCCTTTGGCCTTGCCTCCACCTTTGCCTGAGCCTTTGCCAGGATCTTCCCCCTTAAGCTTCGCCGATAGGCGTTGCTTATGGTAGCACTCATCCTCGTAGTGCTTCCGCTTACCGCAGAATGCACACGTGATGGTGCAGCGGTAATGATCCGGCAGCTTCACTTTGGCGCCGGTGATCTTCTCCTGCTGCTTCCCCTGGACGACGAAGCAGTCTCGCTGCTCGCAGTCAGAGGCGTGCTGCAGGTGGCCCTGCTCGTCTCTGGCATCACACCAGAATAGCTCCTTCACGTTCTCCATTAGGCGGGCGTGGGCGTGTTTGGGGGTAGTCCCCTGCCCAGGTCGGGATCCTTGGTACCCTTTGCCTCCAGAACCTCCACCACCAGGACGGTAGTTGTTCAGGTGCTGGTCACTCTCCTTCTCCAGCGCCATCTCCAGGAGCAGCACGCATAGATCCTCGTAGCGGAGGGATCTAGCCTTGCGCTCAGCCGTCAGACGGCACTCATCCCATAGCTCTCGGGGGAGCTTGGCGCACAACCAGAACAGCAGGTCGTCGCTGCTGTAGGAACCGGGCGTCAGTCGTCCAGCCCAGTGATTCAGGTCAGCCAACAGCTCGGAGACCCTGCCAGGTTTGGGGTTGTTGGGCAGCACGGGCAGGTTCTGGATCTCGGCCCTGATGGAGAGGTCGGTCTCGTAGGTCGGGTACTGCCTCTCCAGGGCAACCAACACGTCGGCAAAGGTGGCGGAGTTGGTTACGATCTGCCTGACCTCCTTCTCCAGGTACTTGGTCTTGCAGCACTGCAGGAGCAGATCGCACTTCACTCGCCCACTCGCGTGGGTTTGGCCGGTCAGTCGTAGGAACCGGCCAAAGTTCTCAGCGAACTCGCTGAGGTCCTTGCCTGTGAATTCAGGCAGGTTCACCACTATCTTGGAGGTGGCAATAGCCTTCGCCTCCTAAGCTCGGCGTCCTTCAGGGAGTCCGGTCTTCTTCTTCTTCTTCTTCTTCTTCTTCTTCTTCTTCTTACCCTTGGGGTCCTCGGGGTCCTCAGGGTCTTCGTCATCCGATGGCGAAGAAGAATCCATCGACGGCGGCTCGTCGTCCGAGGGGTCTCCGCCTAGATCACTAGAGCCATAAGGCTCCACGTCCACCATAGCCCTTAGGGCTGTCAGGCCCAGCTGGTCCAGCTCGGCCCTCGTCGAGTTCGTCACGTGGCTGTAGGGCGGCTGGGCCGTTCTCGGGACGAATGGACTTCTCGGCACTGCTGCAGGAGTTGGCATCGGTCGGCTCCTCAGGCTCCCCAGGGTATCTGTCAACCCTGCCGCCACGTGGTTAGCCTGTACTCGGTGGGGTGACATTCCCACCGTCGTACGTGACGCATGGGACGGGATCATCAGGGGCTCCAGCTTCTCACGGATTTCTTGTGTGAGGTCGCCCACGATTTTTGAGGTGGCTCCTCGGAGCACTTCGTTGATCTCCGACCGCGTCAGGGACCTGTTGGAGGATCTTCCCGATCCTCTACTCCTGCCGCCCAGAGATTCGGGTCCTTTCCTCAACCCACTCAAGGGTGCATACCCAGGTGCATACCCAGGAGCATACCCAGGAACATCCATGTAGGTTCCAGTGGCGTGGAGTGGATGGGGATAGTCTGCTGCATACCATCGCGGCGCAGCGCTGGAAGCCACAGGCTCACTGGCAGTAGTTGCCTCATGGAGCGCAGTGGTTGGTGGGCCCATACCATAGGCGGGGTAGGGAGGCATGCCAGTAAAGCCTGTGCCCTCTGCCATAGGTGGGTTGGTTGTGGAAGTGGATGTTGCGGCGGCTGGGAGTGTGGTGGTTATGGGAGAGGGTGATGCGGGGAGGCCAGAAGCGCTTGGTGCGCCTTCGAAGGTAGGGATACTCGTCAGGTCTTGCCCTTGTTCCTCTCCTTCGTCTGCTTCTCCTCCAGCATCCTTCTCGCTCTCGTTCTCTCTCTTCCTCTTCACAGGCTGAGGCTGAGAGACCACTTCCTCGACCGACAGTGCCCCGAAGGCTGTCTGGAGGCCATCCAGGGAGTCCTCCGCCGTATCCACTGGCCCATGTAAGGGCTCCACCGAAGGTACAGCGCCAGGCGCCGGCCTTGCCGGTGCCTCAGGCGCTGGCGCTGTCTTCACGTCGGCGTCCACTCTTCTTGGGTCCATCTTAATCCGCCCTTCTGCTCATAATTGCCTGCTCGGAGCACTGGTTGTACGGCGCGGGAGCTGCCGGTGCACAGAGACAGGCTGCCTCTTGCTACCAGAAAAGTTTATAGTGTTTTCAGCACTGTGTTTTGCTTCTCCTGCTGCTTGGTGTAGGTGTTGGGTTTCCTGCTGCTTGTTTTTGGAGATGAAAGGCTTTTGTTTGTTGAAATATAGTAAAGCCAAGTCAATCCAGGACAGCCCAAGCCAATAGTATGCAAAGAGGGGAAGATCAGGATCAAAGCATGAAGGGCTGCAGTGTAAACAGTGAAAGCTGATTGGATATTCACAGAAACTGCAACTCAGGTCACATATGAATGCATATTCACAAAGATAGCTGAAATGTTTTAGGAAAAGAGTTAGAAAACTGCCTCAGGATCACTCTCTCTCCCTAGTGCCATCTTAGGAGATGTGCACTCTTTGTTTTGGGTCCCATATGTGCTGAGGTGGCATGGTATGTGGCGATGAGGTCACTGCCATGTCACATGGAATCTTCCTACTTAGCTAGGCTGACCAGGAATTGAACCCAGGACCTCTCAAAAAGAGGTGCCCAGCCCCCTAGGGTGCATACCACTAGGATAGCTAAGAATTCATGGAAAAACATAGATAAATTCATAGGCTCTACTTTAGGTATGTCAGTGCTTAGTCAACTCAGGAAAAGATGTTTTACTTCACATTGAAAGGGGATTAAGGGGTCAACTCCATATCCTGATTGGGTGTTTTGTTCCATAGGTCAAAATGTGTTATCACCAGTTTTGGTTGGACCAATACTAAGATTAAAATGCATGGATGCTCAGTGCATCTCTAATGCAACTAGAGTATGCCTCAAAGCAATGGAAAAGTGTGACATGGCGGTGACCTCATCGCCACATGCCCTGCCACCTCAGCACATATGGGACCCAAAACAAAGAGTGCACATCTCCTGAGATGGCACTATGGGGAGAGAGTGACCATGGGGCAGTTTTCTAACTCTTTTCCCAAAACATTTCAGCTATCTTTGTGAATATGCATTCATTTGTGACCTGTGTTGTGTAGGGCGCAGGGTTCGGCCGGTGTGGCAGCTGGTGGTGCGGGGTGTGATGGGGGGGTTGGTGTGGGTTTGGGGGGCTAGTCGTTGTTGTCGCGTCTGGGGTCTGGTGATGGGGTTTCTCTTGGTGGCCGCGAGAGGGGGGACCCGCGGTGGTGTGTGACGGCGGGGGCATCGCAATCAATCGCCTGGTGGGGGCCGCCGCGTGTTGCGTCTGTGGCCTGGTCTCGGGGGGGGGCCGGGGGGGGGGATGTGGGTGTGGCACTGCTGGTGGTTGGGGGGCGCGGGGGCTGGGTGTTGCGCTGACTGGGGTTCTGGGCGTCGCGCCGGGTTGTGTGCGTATTGCGTGTGCGCGCCGTGCGGTCCTTGCGGTCCCTGGCTGGTTGCGGTGCCGAGGTGCGCGTGGGAGGCGGCCGCATGGGCGTCCGGGCAGGGCTGTGGTCCGTAGGTAATGGGTGGCTGCCGGTGGATGGTGCTCGCCGGTATGGGGTGTGGGTGGGGGGGCTGCTTGTGGTGGCGGGGTGCTCGTACTAGGCCCTTGTGCTGCTGGTGCGCGTGCGCGGCTCCCCGCAGGTCCACCGGGGTGTACAGTGGTCCGTGTGTCGTGAGTCCGTGTAGTGGGGGCGGTGTGTGGTGCTGGATCGCGTGGTGGTGGTGTTGAGTGTGTGTTGGTTCTGTGTGGTACCCCGGCGTTGGCGGGTGCGCTGGTAGGGGCTTGTGGTGGTGGTATACATGATGGTGTGGTGCGGTGAGGTGTGCCGTGTGGGGTGGGTCGTTCGTGGGGCCCGGTTTTGCTGAGGCGTGGTCGGGATGTAGCTCGTGGGGGTCGCTGTAGTATTGGGGCATCGGGGGGGAGGTGTTGGGAGGGACGGGGGCCTGGTGGTGGTGTTGGTGGTGCCATGTCCCCTGGCTCCGCGTGTATGGTGGTCCTGGCATGGCGTGGAAGCGTTTGGGCGGTGGTTGCTGGCTAGGCTGCTGTGTTAGGGTGCTATAATACGGTGGTGGTGGTGGGCGCTGGTGGGGACGGTGCTATTGGTGTGCCCCGGGGGTCTGGGCCTGGGGTGGCGCGGCGTGGCTGGACCCCGGCCCTGGTCGGGCCGCCGCGCCCTGCTGGCAGGCGCGCTGGCGGGCCCCTTGACCTGTTTTGGTCTTCTTGGCCTGGTGGGTGTCGGGGGCGGTTGAACCCCCCTGTCCCCGTGGGGGCGACGGGGAGCGGGCGTGCCAGCGATGCACCTCCCTGAGGCGTGCCTTGAGGCCTCTGACGTAGGCGCACTGGTCCGCGGGGTCCATCGTTGTGGCAGTGGCTTCGTCGGGGGCGGCCAGGTGGGCGTCCCGAAAGGACGTCCAGCCCTCCCGGGGCCTGAGCTGCGTTGGTTGGGGGGGTTGTGCCGGGTAGAGGAGTGCGCTGAGTGGGTAAGGTGTTCCTTTCTGTCGGCCGAGGGCGGTCTTGAACCGGCGACAAGTGGTTCGGAGGTAGGCTTCTATCTCCTCTGGTGCCGTGTCCGCCCACGCTTCTGGCGTCGGGGCTGCTGCTTGGGGGGCCGGGAGCTGTGGGTCTGGGAGGTGTAGGTCACGGTGGCGGAGGTATACGGTGACGAGGACATGGCGGGCCGCCACGTTCAAGCCGCCCCCGCTGTGGCGTAGGGGTGGGCTTTCGGGGGGCAGGGGTGTGCTTCCCGTTGCCATGGCTATGGTCCACGCGTGGTTCGCCGCGTCCACCACGTAGTACCCTCCAAGGTGGTCCCGGAGGGCGTTGATGAGTGGCCCGAAGAAGCTGGGGTGGCTGGCAGGGGGGGGGTGCGGCTGGGGCCGCGGGCCGCGCGCGGTGATGGGGGTTGAGGTCCCCGCAGTGTGGGCAGTGGGTGACGCGATGCGCGGCTCCCAGGCGGACCCAGTGGATTGATTGCAGGGCAGCGCCGTCTGTGGTAGCCACTAGCGTACGCAGAGGGGGCATGCGGTGGCTGGCGGTTGGCGGTACCCGTGGAGGGACGTTGGCGCGGGAGAATGGGGGCTGGCGGCGCGCGCATGCTGGTGGGCGTGTGTGCGGTGCCTGTGGTGCCCGTGTGTGCCGTGCCGGTGTTGTGCCCGGTGGATGGTGTGTAGGCGTGGTGGGGGTCCCGTGTTCGGTGGTATGTCGTGGGGTAGGTTCTCATGGTTGGTAGAACAGGAGTTTGAGGAGGTGGGCTTGGTCTGTTTGGGGCAGGGTGGCTGCATGCTGCAGGTCTTTGTGGATGCGGTATGTGAGCTGCTCCGCTGTCTTGGCAATGGCCGTCCGTTGCATGTGCGCCGCCGTGGCCTGGGGGTCCTCCGCGCGGGTGCGTAGCAAGGTGTAGACGGCAGTGGGGACGAGCCCCTGCGGACCGCCTCGAGTACCTCCGTCTGCTTGAGGTTGGTGGTGAGTTCCCGGGGTGCGGGGGACCGCGTCAGCCATCCGGCGTGCTGTGCGATGGTGTGGGTTGGGTTCCAGTCTGTGAGGGTGTCCAGTCCTCGGTAGAGGGGGCACATCATGAAATGGTCCCAGGGTTCTTCTTCCGCGTGGCCACAGATGCATTTGGTGTATCTTGCGGGGACGTGGATCGAGCGGCGTGCGTAGCATCGGTGGTATCGGGTGAGGAGGGGAAGCTGTTCGAGGGCGAGTTGGAGTCGGCGTTTTTGTAGGTGTGCTGGGAGGCTATCCGGGCGTAGGGCGTAGTAGAGGGCGATGTGGACGGAGTCTTCGAGGCGTCGGAGGAGTTCGGTGTTCGCTTGGTGGCCCAGTGTGGTGGCCAGCTGCTGGATGGGTGTGAGGTAGTGGTACTGCTTGTCTCGATCTGTGTACGGTGTGTCCTTGGGTATCCATTTGGGATGCTTTGTGGCCGAGGGTATCGGGGGTAGGTGCTGCAGGTGGCTGTGGTGTGGGGTGTCCAGTCGTACATGTTCGAGCCCTGGGGTGTGGCTTGTGCTCTGGTGTTTGGCATGCGTGTCTGCGCGTCGATTGCCGTATATGTAGCGGTGTGACTCCTGTTTGACGATGTGTAGGGCGTCCTGGGGGTGCATGCCCCTGAAGGCCATGCCCCTGACAGCCCTCTTTTCTCGGTCCCTGTCACAGGCACGTCCTGTAGTTCAGCAATAGGAACTGTCCTAGCGCGGGGATGAAAAGGGCTGGGGCAAGTGACCTACGGTAGCAACCTGGAAACACTTGATCTTTTGAGATCTTCAGCCAGCGTGCTCAGTCCGGGTGAGGGTGAGGCCAGTGCTGGCTGGCGTAAGGTTCAGTAATACCCAATTTAGCTTTGACAGCCTCAGAAAGGGCTGTCACATCACGGTCTTCGGACCCAGACAGTAATTTGGCCAGTAGTTCGGCCGTACGATCCAGGGCCCCATGAGGTGGCTCTGGTACATGGGGATCTTTTACATAGGCGGAGCACACTTCAGGGCTCCTGCTAGTGATCGGCAGCTCCGGACGCCATGCTGGCCCTCTCGGTGGCCTGGGTAGAGACACTGTGTCGGCTAGGTCCGAAGGCGGGCCGGAGTAAGGGTAGGAACCCATGTCCGTGTACGGTGGGGATCCCAAGGCGTCTAGTGGTTCCTCTCCATCTTCGCCTGTGACGGACTTGTAGTACTCGTCCTGGAGAATATATTCGTTGATTCCCCTTTCGAATTCGCCTTCTTCCTCAGGTCTTCCTGCTGGGGTAGCTGTTGAAGAAGAAGCAGGGCATACAGATCTGGAGATTGACGCAGCAACTCCTTGGCGGAGATGCTGAAGGCTGTCACCACGGGCCGCTAAGGCCTCTGTGGTTAATCTGGGCGCTTCTTGTTCCGCCCTTGTGTGTACTGGATCTTCTTGAGACCCAGATGCGGCTCTGAGCTTGAGCTCACTCTTTGAGGTGGGCCCACTGTTGCCAAGTTGAAATTGTACACTCCGAACTGGCCAGGTCCTGGCAGACATCTGTACTGATGGTGTGGACATTTCATTTCTGGTTTTGGCTTGTGTACTTCTCAGAGTTAGTTCGAAAGGTTCTCAAGGGTTGCCTCTGCTACCGGAAATAAGTCCTTGATTAGTGCCCTAATGATTTTGATGAAATCCTGCAGGTTTTGATGTTGAAAATCCAACCCAAAGCAGCAAGTAGAGCAAGAACAGGATATTGATCGAATCAATGAATAATTTTGAAATCCAGTGTAACACAGAAGGGCTGCATATAAACAATGCAGGCATAAATACAAAGATTCAATTACCAATGGATAAAACAAATGATTTTAAGTGAAACCTAGCCTGACTCTAGCCTCCAAGTTAGCATCAAGCACTTTATGTGTACTCGTTTGGATGAACTGGTGCTGGTCAGGAATATGGGGCAAAGGAGTTAGGCGAGACACAGAATATGACTTGGCCAAGCAACTGAATTCAGAAACAGTTAAAAAGTAGAACCACAATAAGTGGTACGAACAGTTCAGTATAGGGGTCTTGGGGTGGGGGACCACTAGGCTTAACCTCCCAGTCCTTAGGCATGAAATGCCTACTTTATTTCGGTATAACCTCCATGAAGGAAGATACCTCCGCTCAGTTGAGTGGTAGCGGTGAGCTTCATGGGGGGCTAGGGTTGTAACCCTAGTTACTTTGAGAAAGTGTACTTTAGGCTTCAAAAGAGAGATAAAAATACTTAAGTAAGTCTTAGCATCAACAAAAGGGTTTTAAGGGGGGCTTGGCCTGGATCAAGTCCTCCAAGGAGGACATGGCAGTGGCTTTTTCTTACTGATTCCAATCGAGTGTATTGCGAGGCCTCGCAATCAAAAAGGTGGGTAAATCTTAGGCGGCCAAAACAGGTACACATTTGTACTGGGGTCGTTAGAAAATGAACAGAAAAATATGGTGGTTAGGTTCTACCAAATGCCAACCTTTTTGTCAACGATTTTTGGAAGCAGGAATGCGTCTCCAAAAAGTCAGCTTTTCAACAAGGCTGTACGAAAGGGGTGCATTTTCACACTTCCTCATTAGGGATTGGGAAAATGAAGCTATTTACCCACATTTTGGCTTGAGAGGCTTCGCAATACATTCAATTGGAATGTGTAAAAGAACCCCGTTTCACCAATATGTAGTTGCTGTTCAGTGCAGCTACCATTGTAAACAGGTGTATTTTCAAATATGCATTTTGAAAATGGAGGGTAAAATAGCCAAAGTACCCAGTTTGGAATGGGAGGCCTCGGTTCCAATTCAGAATGTGGGTAATTCAAAGGATTTACCTACATTTTCAATTTGGATTGCAAGGCCTCGCAATACAAATTGAAAATGGCATGATTTACCCACATTCTTCAGTCAGTGAGCATGAAAAGGCTTACAAAAAAATAATGACAAAACGTTGTACGGAACGAAAGAAAGAAAGTAGCGAACCTAACTCAACATGCCCCAGACTTTGGGCGTCTACCAGAAGAATATAGGTAATTTGCCAAATCCGGCATATGCTTTTTTGGGCCGAAAACCTGCATCTTTGGAGTTAATTGGACCAAAAAGCTGACTGCTAGAATTTTCTCTCCGCAAAAACTAGGTGAATGAGGCAGATTAGCAAAAGCTAGGTGAATGAGGCAGATTACGTAGTCAAAATCTGCAGACACCCCGGTACAAAAGTGTACCTGTTTCAGCCACCTAATATATAGCTCCATTTTCCCACAAAAATGATTTTTGGATTATGACGCCTCGCAATCCCTGATAAAAAAGATCTGAAAAAGCACCCCTTTTGTACAGCCTTGTCGAAAACATGACTTTTTTTGAGACAAATTCCCGCTTCCAAAAATCGTTGACAAAAAAAGGATAGTTAGCAGCATTTACCCACCATATTTTTCTGTTCCTTTTTCCAACGACCCCGGTACAAAAGTGTACCAGTTTCAGCCGCCTAAGTGAAGGTGCTGCTTCCAAGGACAAATGGTTGAACAGTAAAATGTCAACACCGGCGTTGTGCACACATTGGATAATGGTGCAGCGGACACCAAAGTACAATGCGGTGGGCGCACCCTTCGGTGGCGGGTCAACGCCTTATCAAACGCATGTAGTTCTAGCACCTCTTCTCAACCAGCTTGACGGCAGCAATTTTGTCCTCCATTGGCCATTTCCTCCATGCGTTTTCACTGGACAAGAAAAGTGCTCCGAACTTGGCCATGGCAAAGAAGAAGTTGGTGCAAGGCCGGTGTTTTTTCAGGATCAAAGCTTCCAATTAGTTAGGGCATAGGCACTGTTCTATGGTTGCACAACGTATATCGTTGGGCACTGCGTCCGCTACAAGAACCAGGATCTAGTTGAAAGAACCTTACATCAAAAGCAGTGGTTTCCCATCTAAAACAGAGGTGTGAGGCGATCAGAAAAAAACCCGGAGAAACACTGGACAACAGAAAACTTCAGAAAGCCGGACCTTCAACTGATACCATGTATGTAACACAATATCAGTCATGACCGTAGTTCATCTGCGGTAGTGTGTTGTGATCTTCTCTCCGGTTGTTCATGTACTGTACAAGACAGTTGTGCTGACTTAAGACGAGAGCCAAGATATGTAAGATATATAAGGAACCATTACGATACTTGCTGCCAACAACCAAACCTTCACCAAGTGGAGCAGTGAAAGCTGCACCTCCTTGAAGTATGAATAATGCCACCATGACGTTTTGCCTCCCTGTGTGCAGGATGGTGGTGCTCACACAGACAGCGGTTCGACCAGCAATGTCCTTCACTCCAGAAGCTGCAGGTGAAATATACACATGACCTTCAGCTGCCTTCATCAGCATCTGAGCCGGCTGGTCAAGTTGTTGAAAGCAAGATCATGTGAGGTTTGATGCGACACCAAAATGATGTAAGAAAGACACCATTACAATACTTACTTGCATCGCCCACCACCGCGTCCCTGGGGTTCGTAACCTTTGGTGCAATTTTCGCAGCTAAAACGGTGCGTTTTGGGGGCTCTAGCCGAACAGCTCCAACCGGACTGCAGTGCCCGTGCAGTGTTCAGTGCCCGTGCAGTGTTTTTTCGTATACCGCGTGTGTCTGTGCCCATCAACACAACTCCGTCATTGCCTGCTCGAGGTTCATCGTTCCAAAGGCTTGCGCCTGCTGCAGATCCGAAGGGCATTGTACACCTAGACAGAGTGGGAAATGGTTGCAGAATGGGTGCGTCACACTGCAATGCAAACCTTAAGTGAACATATAACATAACTACAGTACAACCCTAAAGCGTCAATCCTCATTCCATGGGCCTTGGTTTCCTACATTTCATCGGCCTGACAGAGCCCCACCAAATGACCCTGGGCAACTGCATCAAGCACTCAAGAACATCCACAAAAATTGCACCTGACTACAGAAGTAACGAGACGCGACATGGCCCCTCCTGTCATGTCCCCATGTATTGCAGGTGTGCTAGTGATGTCCCGTAGTTTTTCGGAGGCAGCAGCGAGGGCGCCGTGCAAGAGCAAAATGGGAGCGAAGGCGCATCAGAATGTGTGTACATCGTGCCTGGAGCGTCGTATATCATACGTGCATCATAGACACATTGCGCTACTGATCGTCATACCGGGCGTCATAAGTGTGGGAATGGACTACGGCTTACAGGATCTGCCCACATCTGGCGCCTGCGCTTGGATTAACTGAAAATGGGAAACAAAAACTGTCAGCAAGCACCTTCTTTCCCTATCCCTTGCCGGTCCAGGTACTCTTCGGTCCAATAACCGCTATGGTGAAACGGTATTTAAATACCTTAGAGACTTGTTTCAAAGAAACCAACATACGAGAATGGTCTATGCGGAGGCCTACGTGAGAGTAAAGCGGTCCTCCTACACGCCTCACATCATAGATAACCCTGACCTACTCTCTGCTGTGCGTGAGACCGCGAGACGGCGGTTTGAGGAAAAGGACCTAACCTTCAAGTCCTTTGCGAAGTACAAATTGACTGAACTTTTGAAAAGGAGGGTAAAAGCCATGGAGTCACAAGAGAAAAGGGATAGAGAGGGGAATCTCCTTGCTTTCTTGCAAAGTGATGACTTGGTTTCTGGTTCAGTAGAGAAGTTGACTGTGGAGGTTCTCAAGGGGGCGGTGGTGACATGGCAACAGTCTAACCCTCACATTTCTGACCTTCTACGCCGCAATGGGACCAAGGAGGCCCTGATGAGGCAATTTGAGGAACTATATGGACAATGAAGCACATCATCCATGTGGCTATGCACACCGTGTGACCCATTTTCTGCCCTGTTTCAGCCCTGTTTTAGGACCTCAGAGACCCCCACTTGACCCCCCCGGTGCTCCAAATTTTGGTCCGCAAATAGCCCCCCACCTACCCCGTACAACCATTTTAGACCCATAGAGACCCGAATGGTCCCGGGGGGGCTGTTTTAGGGCCCTTTTCCTCGAAAGAAAAAAATGCCGTTTGGTTGCGCGTTTTCGGACCCTGAGGGGGGGCGTTGAAGCAGGTGAACAAAAAGGAATTGACTTTCTGATTGAATTGATTGCTGCAACTGAACAGCATATTTTTATAAATGCCAGCATCAAGCGCATCTGTTCTGCTATTTTTCAGACACAGATGTCAGACACATCATCTGAGCTCAACCACAGTCCCCTTTCCTTGTCTCCGGCACCGTCGGAGGTCCTCAAAGAAGACCCATATGAAGCGTGCTCCGATGAGGAAGATAATTCTGGGGAAGATGCCAGCATGAAGTTTCCGGAGATGGGTGCCACTTGGGAGCCGGTTGTGCATGCGTTTGCCGGCTCTAGTCACCAAGAAGTTTGTGCCCGCATGGGCGATTGGGCGGATGAGAACGGCTATGTTCTCAGTCGTCGTGGCGATAAAAATAAAGGCCAAGCATATTTTTATTGCCACAAAGTAGGCCGCCAAAAACAGCCCAATCCGGGGTCCTTCCCGAGGATAGTAGGACGGTGCCAACATAAGCACCGGAGTCAAAGGCGGATTGTTGTCCCTTCAATGTGTACATTTCTCGCCGGATGGATGGCATGCGTGAGGTGTGGTCCGTGAGTCCCAAAGGACTTCGCCTAGACCATAATGCTCCACCGCAAACGGCCAAGCAAAAAAAATTCCTTGGTCCGGTGAATTTGTCCCGTGAGGATGCCGATTTAATCATGAGCTTGGGACAAGCCTTCATGCCCCCCCGCAACGTGGTAAATTTCATGCGGAGCCGCGGAGTCGAGATCACCGCAAAACAAGTGCAAAAATTTTATGATGAGAAAGGGTACTCCTTGGCGCTGGATGCCCATGAGTTGGTCAACCGCCTTGAGGAAAAGGAGGACAAACATGGGTGGTACACCCATGTGGTGAAGGATGACACTGGGAAACTATCCCATGTCTTCTGGATGAGCGTCGAGCAATTTGCTATTGCCCGGCGCTTCCCATATCTAATCCTCCATGATAATACCTATCAAAGTAATAGGTATAACCTGAACATTGGCCTCTTCATTGGGGTCAACAACTATGGGCAATCAGTGCTGATGGGCCAATCCATTGTGGTGGGAGAAAAAATTCGCGACTTTGAGTACCAGTTTACCCACTGGTTGGCGGCCGCGGGCATCACGCCCGTGGTCATGTTCACGGATGCATGTATGAAGGCTTCGGCGGCCGTTGCCACCGTTTTCCCCAATGCCCGGCACTTCTGGTGTTACTGGCACATTGCCAAGAACGTGGCCAAAAACCTGAAAGGCGTTCTTGGCCACGACACTTTCACTAAATTGGTCCGCCTCATGGCCCGTGCACACCGCCAAGTCTCCATAGTTGTCTTCGAGCACATGTGGAATGTTGAGATTCTTGGCGACCCAATCTTTTCAAGTGGGCATACAAATTTGAGTGCTACGTAGGGAGGGGACAAGGTGCGACACTGGGCACGCTGTTTTCAGGTGGATGTGTTCACACAGGGGATTGTGTCCACACAACGGGTAGAGGGCATCCATAGGTAGGCAAAGGAGGGCCGCCTCACCAAGCGAAAAAAGTTGAACGACGTTTTTGACGCACTCATGGTTATTGTGAGGGACCTAATTTTGAAATGGGGGCATCTCGACACATGTGTGACAACAGGCTCCTTTCGCTCCCGCCATGAGACAGCCCGGCAAATTTTTCTAATGCCGTATGAGGCAATGAAGGACCGGCTGACCACATGGGGGAGGGATGAGGCAGCCCATCAGATGGTCCTTTCTTTTGGGTACGACATGAAGAGGCTGCCTGACAATGCATACGAGGCCCTGTCCCGTCCCGCCTCTGACAACTGTTCTGACTCCACAAGGAGGGTGGAGGATCTTTTGGAGTTGGATCTCCCCCCCACAATGGCAACCCCCGCGCCTAATGCAGCCATCTTTGAAGTTTCTCGAAAAGGACCCAATGTAGCTCACTATGTTCAACTTTCGGGGCCGGTCCAGACCTCCGTTGGATCTACCACCTACACCTTGTACCGTGACCTAGTGTGCACTTGTGCATTTCCTACCATGCTTGGGATGCCTTGTAGGCATTTTTGGCGGGTACTGCGCGACGACGCATTCGCCGCTTTCCACTTGGGCCTTGTGCATTCCCAATATTTCTTGGAAGACCCTCCTATGCAAGAGGAGTTGGAGCTTATGTCCCGGAACGTGGTTGGGAAGCTTTACCACAACCATGAGCGTGTTGGTCCTTGTCCCGTGGAGGCACCTAGTGTGGAAGGCATCGTTCCCGAGGGGGAGGGGGAGGCGGCACTATTGGTGCGCCAAGGGGAGGTCCAAAGAATAAGGAACCGGTTGCCATTGAGTGCCTTGGCTAGGGAGTTTGTGGATATGGCGATTGTTTCACAAGAACGCTTTGAAGATGCTAGATTTACTTTGCGGACGTGGATTGACACGCAAAGGAAACCATTGGGTGACCTTAAAGCGGACAATCCAGCAAAGCCACCCACCAGAGCACAAAAACGAAAGGCTTCGGAGATGGCTACCGGCGGAAAGAGGAAAAAGAAAAACACCGCGGAGCCCAACGTCCCACCCCCCCACCTACCCCCACCACAAGTGTACGTCACCCTCACCTTTGTACCCCCCTTCGTCCCCGCTTACCCCCAAGTGCCTTGTGCTCACCAACCAATGCACGAAGAGCGGAGTGATGATGTAGTTATGCTTCGCAGGGTGCCCACCCCTTCCCCATTTACACCCTCCCTTCCGTTTCCACCACCCTCCGGTATTGCCCGTTTGTCTCAGGGTGTCCACTCCTCCCAAGCTACATCTAGCACCCAATCACAGGGTTGGGATTAACAAACGTTGTTCGTTAATTTTTTTTGGAAAATTAACGAACAAACGAACGAACGAACGAACGATGAAAATAAACGAACGTCGTTTGTTAATTTTTTTCCTTGTTAATGTCCTTTCGGTTTGCTTCTAATGGTTTGCTTGTTTCTATTCTGCCCCATTGGTCCTTTCCACAATATTTTCCAAAATGTTTTTTCAAAAAAAATTTCCAAAGATTTTTTTTGAATTTTTTCCAAAATTTTTCATGCCATCACTGATGATGTGACTCATGATGTCAGGGCTGATGATGTCATCAGGTGACATGTCCCCATTGTATGAAACAAAAACAAACAACATCACATCCTTTGAAATGACATTCCTGCTTGAGTGATTTTCTGATCTTCCCATTTTAAATCCTGTACTGCAGACGCCATAATGAAAGATCAAACAAAAGAAAAACATTTCCACCGTCGCGACGCTGTCAATCACCCCACTGATTGGACGTGCAACTACTGCGACAAAACACTGAAATGCCTGATTGCCCCCGGTCGTGCACGGGACCATTTATCCGGTGGCAGCAAGAATGTGGCTGCCTGCAAATCCGTCCCTGACGCGGTTTTCAACGAGATGCTGTTGCAGAGAAAAGAAAAAGATGACCAGCAGAAGGCACTGGACAAGACCAAGGCAGCTAAAGCTGAGCTGAAGAAGAGAGTGCTGGAGGGTGCTGAACAAAGTGGAGGCAGCAAAAAACAAACATCCATTGCAGCAATGGAGACGAAAATGCGGTCAGATCTTGATCAACAGTGGAGTCGATTCGTGTTCCATGCAGGAGTCCCCTTTCACCTTACTGAAGATCCAGAGTTAGACGAGTTCTTCATTATGTATGAACGCTTCATCGTTGCTGGGCTTCGAAATTGGGGCACTCCTGATCGCAAGAAAATAGGGAAGGCTCTTGACACTGAATATGAGACACTGAAGACACAGGTGTTCAAAGAATACTTTGCGAACGATGATTACACAACAATGGCCCGTGATGGTTGGTCCAATGTCAGATCCCAACCCGTGCTCAATTACACTATTACTGGCAGGAAGGGCACCGTTTTCATGCATGCGGAGTATCCCAAACTGGTGAAGAAAGATGCTGAATATGTGGCCCAAAAACTGGTGGAGGCAAAGCAGATCTATGAGAGCTTGAACGTTGGCAGCCAACTTACTACAATCGTGCAGGACAATGCCAGTGTCATGAGTGCTGCAAACGTTGTACTGGACGACAAACAAAAGGAGGAGATGGGCTACCTCACAAAGATCGGCTGTGTCCTGCATTCCTATTCTTTGTTGTTCAAGGACATGCTGAAGATTGGTCCCACGAAGAATGCTGCTGACACTGCAGTGCTCATTGCGAAGGGCTTCAAGAACAGGACTCGGCCGAGAGATCTGGTGGATGACAAGCAGTTGGCGCTGAACATGAAGCGAACCCCAGCTCCACTCCCTGCAGAAACAAGGATGGGCAACCGCTTCATCACAGTGCGCTGGGTGTTGAAGAACAAGGCAGCCCTGCAGGCTGCAGTTGTGGACCCTGAATGGCTCGCAGAGGACAGTGATCTCAGGGACACGGTGTTGCATCCAGACACGTGGCTTCAAATGGAGATGTTCACGAGCTTGCTGAGACCACTATGGAAGCTGATGCGTCGCGCAGACACTGATGGGCCAGGTTACGTAATGTGCGTGTACCACGACATGTTGAACTTCCAAGTGCACGTGGAGAACTGGGTACCACCCCAAAAAATGAAGTTTTCAGCCAGCGATCTTAAGTACTTGCGAACCTGTGTGATTGACAGGTGGAAGTTCCTGCACCAACCTGTGTACTCTGTAGCATACCTTTGCAATCCTCAGTTGCACGCCACAGCAAATTGGCAGTGTTCAGAACTGCTGAAGGATCTCCGCTCTGTTATGCATGCTTTTGCTGGTGATAAGGCCTCTAAGGCCTTGCTACAGCTTCAGGACTATCGGCTTAAGTATGGTGACTTTGCAGATTCTCTTTTGTGGACAGAGGAAGCTACAAAGGGCAGTGCGCTCAGTTGGTGGGACCTCTGGGGTGGTGGCGTGCCTGAGCTCCAAGATGTTCTGAAGCGCGTGTTTTCTATTACCTGTGTCACCTCTGGCGCTGAGCGCAACTGGTCCATCTTTGGGTTTCTACACAGCTAGAATCGCAATAGGCTGTACAATGACAAAGTTACCAATCTGTCTTTGTGTACCAGAACCTCCACGCGCTGCGCAAGCTTCGTCGCACAGGTTATCGCGAGCCTATTGATGAGTTTTCTGATGAGGAGGGCGAGGAGCAGTAGTCATTCACTGATCTACCATTGCACCTGAGCGCTCCGCTCGGCGCTCAACTCCACACGTTCTGCCAAAACAGTGACAGGCAGTAGGGCATATACCTTCAGGTAAGTCTGCGGCGACGCGCCAGTCACTTCTCAGGTCGAACTTGATCTTCATCATCTGCCATGGGCTGATTCTTGTTCTCACGGCGGCGCTCAACTCGACGCGTTGCGCCACAACAGTGACAGGCAGTAGAGCATATACCTTCAGGTAAGTCTGCGACGACGCGCCAGTCACTTCTCAGGTCGATCCTGATCTTCATGATCTGTCCTTGGCTGATTCTTGTTCTCACGGCGGCACTCAGCCCTTTTTTCGGTGAAATTATCTTGCACGATGCGTTGTTCTGGTCACTGTGCGACCTTCAGGTGTGCCTATCAGCGGCTTATGTTGCCTCTTCATGTTTGCTTGCAGACTCTTGCAGACGCGCTTGTGAAACAATGGACATGTTAGAAAAAACGGTCTGTTAACATTTTCTTGCATCCATCAATTTTCTGTACCTGTGGTTTTTGAAATCCTGTGCATTTTAAAATCCTTCAGTTCATAGGCTCTGACAACGCAAAACATCGGACACAGCACACAGCAAGTGCGCGCGCTACGCCGCGGCAGGGGCCTGCGGGCCGTCGTTTGTTAAAATTTCGTTTGTTAATAAATTTCCCTAAGCGTAACAAACAAACGACCGTTCAGTCGCTAAACGCTCGCTTATGGCAACCCTGCCCAATCATGTCCAGCATCGGCAGCCAACAGCGATCAGCCACCAGACAGCAGCCCGCAGCAAGCGAGAAGCTACAGCGGCAACCAACATCTAGCAGCTAGCGACCAACAGCAAGCAACCAGTAGCATATACTAGTCAACAAGCAACCAGCAGCAAGCAGCCAGCAGCGAGCAGCCAGCAGCCAGCCGCCAACATCCACCAACAAGCAGCCAGCAACCAACAGCCATCTAACACATCAGCCTTCACCCACCACCCACCTACACTGTAGGACACAGCACCGCCACCACACTGCACCACACTGCACCACTACATGCACAGCATTGCGCACCAGGAAACCTTACCGATCCATTGAGTCTTTTTTGTTTGAGCCATCAATTGGAACTTTTCTTTTCTATTTTTTCACAACCATTTAGGCAAGAGCGCAAGACTTGAGCAGAATGAACGGGCTTTGTACTTTAGTATTTCTGAGGTCAGCTACAGGTCTCTAGACTGACTTCAGGCAAGCCAGATTGTTCCAGTCTGTTTTTCTTTTTGCCTTTGCACTTGCTCACTTCTCTTCGCTCAATCCACTGGTCCAGTTTTCAATGTTCATTTTTTGTGATTCTTCCTTTTGCCTTGGTATAGGCTATATATCCCTTTGCATCTTTCACCGAAGTGGCCTCCACTAATATTTTAACCTTTTCAGGCCCATGGTGCAGCTCATGCAGTGTTTTCACCCTGACTTGGTTTGTAAATACCCGCGGCTGTCCTTCGGAGAACTTCGGCTCACCATGAACGCTCACTTTGCCCATGGTTAGGCCGCTTTGATGCAATGCTTTGGGCGGGGGACCGCCATGCCTCAAAAAAAAAAAATCTAGCACCCAATCATTGCAATGTGCAACCCTCCCCTTCTCTCAAGCCAAAGGTTCTTGTACTAGACCCTCAAAATGTGCCATTGCCGCGGAACTTTCCAAACAAAGGCTGCGGTGATTCGGCCCGGACTCTCGGACTTGGAAGCCCTTCTATGCCCGACTTTACTCTGACCTGGCGTGAGGCGATGGCCTGGTCTTGAGAATCTGCTAAGTAGCGCTGCATCTACTACAAAGCAGAAACAAACAACAGCAATATCCTTTAGAAAACATCTATCATTAATCTCAAAGAATTTCGACAGACCTCTTGGTCACACCCACGTCTCCTTCATTTATCCGTCCTCCTGCTCTTGTAATAAGCCCACCAAATGTCGTCCCGTGCAAATTTCCGCTGCGCGAAATTACAGAGTCCATAATTGAAAGAGTCTAGAATTACTCACAGTCTTGTACCATGGATCGTGTCGTAAGTTCTTACCTTTTGTATATGTGCAACAGATGTGAATGCCGCGCTGAAAGACGCGCGATCAGAATGCCAGATCAGAGGCGCGCACAGCGCACAGAGAAATATTGTAACTGTGAAAGGCCTTGTTTTATAGGTAAAATCTAATGATCTACCATTATTTCATTAATAGGCATCCATGTGTTATTTCTGTTTATCATGCCACAGGTAGCCTGTTTTAACATGTGATCAGAGCTAAACAACGACTTTCCGGACTTCATTGCAGTGCTGTCCTATGGAAGAGATTGGTGCTGAAGCGGCGGAGATCCAATAGATCAGGGTAAGAAAGTAGATGCTCAAGTAGGTTCTGATTACAAAACAGGCATCCGAGTGCCTTTTGTTGTCGGTTGGGTCTGTGTGTCTCAGTCAATCAACGGCAGCAGCGGTTCTACGGCGCTGGTATGGCGAGCAGTGTGGCTGGTGATGAGTCACTTCGTGAGCGCTGCAGGAGATACCGACGTGAAAGAGACACTACCTACTGTAACAGGGCCAGAGCCCTAGCCCTTTGGGTTCTCCTGGTCTTGGTGTTTGGCGGCCTTTTTTTTGTAGCTGGAGTTGTCCGGCGGCTCCTTATTTCCCTTTGGGACCTGTTTGGGTTGAACTTCTTTGTTCACCCCCACGTGGACTTGTTCACTCCATGTTTGTTCCGCTGATCTCCACCTGCTGGTTCGGAAAAGCCGTGCTGCTTTTATCCAAAAATCCTGCAAACAACACCTGAACCTCGTCAGTGGCATGCAAGCTCAACACGTTTCATGTCGTCTTTTGCATCCTTCTGCATGAGATTCATCCATACCCATTGTACGAAAGATTCATAGACCCTTGCCGGGCCTCACCACTGGCGCATACCTGCAGACACGTAACATACAAAGAACAGGGCATGCACCTGGCCCTTTCGTCAACGATCTACTCTACAACATTCCAGAATCGTCTTTATAAATTCGGGCATTCGCAATAATTATAACTACAGCGTACAAAAGGCTTTTTATACTAGGAATCCGTGAGTTTCCTAAACTCTGCAGTCAATGCTGACGGTCACATCTCTGATCTGGCGACCGCGTCTCGCGCTTTGCAGCGCGCTCTGTCTCCAAGCTCGCAAACAATAATAAAATATGCAAAAGCATATATAAAAAGTAGACAGAAAAAATAGAAATATTAAACACGGCGCTCACCATTACGAGGTCTGTGCCGAAGACGGTCGTGGGGCAGCTGAACCGGCTTCACCCCCCTTCATAGAAGTGAACCGACGACCTTGGAACTGGCCGTTCACGCACATCCACTCCATCAGATCAGTATCAACCAAAACATCCACCACCAACTTCTCTTGTCCGCACCGTACACGCACCTTCAAGTGCAACTGCCGCTCGTCCTCCTGCGGTGTGTGGATGAGTCTCACAGCATGCAACTCTAGCACATCCGGCTGCATCAGGACTTCGAGGGTATGGTCACGGATGGTGTAGATCTTGGGCTGGTGTTGCCCATCCACGGGGCTCTCCGTGGTCGCTCATACGTCGCTCATACGTCGCTTCGGCAGCCGGCACGCGTGGACGCCCCTTCCTCACGCCGGAGTACTCGCTCCCCAGGTTTGATCAAGTCCCTGTGGCGTGGGACGTTGTGCTTGGTCTGTGTGGCTCACGAACAGTAACAAAAAGTGCTTTTCCATTGCTTTGAGGCATATTCTAGTGGTATTAGAGATGCACTGAGCATCCATGCACTTTAATCTTAGTATTGGTCCAACCAAAAGTGGTGACAACACATTTTGACCTATGGAACCAAACACCCAAACTGGATATGGAGTGGACCCCTTAATCCCCTTTCAATGTGAAGTAAAACATCTTTTCCTGAGTTGACTGAGCACTGACATACCTAAGGTAGAGCCTATGAATTTATCTATGTTTTTCCATGAATACTTATCTGCCCTAGTGGTATGCACCATAGGGGGCTGGGCACCTCTTTTTGAGAGGTCCTGGGTTCAATTCTTGGTCAGCCTAGCTAAGTAGGAAGATCCCATGTGACATGGCAGTGACCTCATCGCCACATACCATGCCACCTCAGCACATATGGGACCCAAAACAAAGAGTGCACATCTCCTAAGATGGCACTATGGAGAGAGTGTGATCCTGAGGCAGTTTTCTAACTCTTTTTCCAAAACATTTCAGCTATCTCTGTGAATATGCATTCATTTGTATCCTGAGTTGCAGTTTCTGTGAATATGCATTCATTTGTATCCTGAGTTGCAGTTTCTGTGAATATCTAATCACCTTTCACTGTTTACACTGCAGCCCTTCATGCTTTGATCCTGAATCCTCTTCTCTTTGCATACTATTGGCTTGGGCTATCCTGAAGTGACTTGGAGTGGCTGTATTTCATCAAAACAAAAGCTTTTCATCTCCAAAAACAAGCAGCAGGAATCCCTACACCAACAGCAAGCAGCAGGAGAGGCAAAACACAGTGCTGAAAACACTATAAACTTTTCTGGTAGCAAGAGGCAGCCTGTCTCTGTGCACCGGCAGCGACCCCGCGCCGTACAACCAGTGCTCCGAGCAGGCAAACATAAGCAGAAGGGCGGATTAAGATGGTCCCAGGAAGAGTGGACGCCGACGTGCAGACAGCGCCAGCGCCTGAGGCACCGGCAAGGCCGGCGCCTGGCACTGTACCTTCGGTGGAGCCCTTACATGGGCCAGTGGATACGGCGGAGGACGCCCTGGATGGCCTCCAGACGGCCTTCGGGGCCCTGACGGTCGAGGAAGTGGTCTCTCAGCCTCAGCCTGTGAAGAGTAAGAGAGGGAACGAGAGCGAGAAGGATGCTGGAGAAGGAGCAGACGAAGGAGAGGAGGAAGGGCAAGACCCGACGGATGTCCCTACCTTTGAAGGCGCACCAAGCGCTTCTGGCCTCCAAGCATCACCCTCTCCCATAACCACCACACTCCCAGCCGCCGCAACATCCACCTCCACAACCAACCCGCCTATGGCAGAGGGCACAGGCTTTACTGGCATGCCTCACTACATCGCCTATGGCATGGGCCCACCTACCACTGCGCTCCTTGAGGCAACTACTGCCAGTGAGCCGGTGGCTTCCAGCTCTGCCCCGCGATGGTATGCGGCTGACCATCCCCATCCACTCCACGCCACTGGAACCTACATGGATGTTCCTGGGTATGCTCCTGGGTATGCACCTGGGTATGCACCCTTGAGTGGGTTGAGGAAAGGACCAGAGTCTCTGGGAGGCAGGAGTAGAGGATCGGGAAGATCCTCCAACAGGTCCCTGACGCGGTCGGAGATCAACGAGGTGCTCCGAGGAGCCACTTCGCAAATCTTGAGCGACCTCACGCAAGAGATCAGGGAGAAACTGCAGCCCCTGATGATCCCGTCCCATGCGTCACCTACGACGGTGGGAATGTCACCCCACCGAGTACAGGCTAACCACCTGGCGGCAGTGTTGACAAATACCCTGGGGAGCCTAAGGAGCCGACCGATGCCGACTCCTGCAGCAGTACCGAGAAGTCCATTCGTCCCGAGAACGGCCCAGCCGCCCTACAGCCACGTGACGAACTCGACGAGGGCCGAGCTGGACCAGTTGGGGCTGACAGCCCTAAGGGCAATGGTGGACGTGGAGCCTTATGGCTCCAGTGATCTTGGCGGAGACCCCTCCGACGACGAGCCGCTGTCGATGGACTCTTCTTCGCCCTCAGACGACGAGGACCCTGAGGACCCCGAGGACCCCAAGGGTAAGAAGAAGAAGAAGAAGAAGAAGAAGACCCGACCCCCTGAAGGACGCCGAGCTAAGGAGGCGAAGGCTATTGCCACCTCCAAGATAGTGGTGAACCTGCCTGAGTTCACAGGCAAGGACCTCAGCGAGTTCGCTGAGAACTTTGGCCGGTTCCTACGACTGACCGGCCAAACCCACGCGAGTGGGCGAGTGAAGTGCGATCTGCTCCTGCAGTGCTGCAAGACCAAGTACCTGGAGAAGCAGGTCAGGCAGATCGTCACTAACTCCGCCACCTTTGCCGACGTGTTGGTTGCCCTGGAGAGGCAGTACCCGACCTACGAGACCGACCTTTCCATCAGGGCCGAGATCCAGAACCTGCCCGTGCTGCCCAACAACCCCAAACCTGGCAGGGTCTCCGAGCTGTTGGCGGACTTGGATCACTGGGCTGGACGACTGACGCCCGGGTCCTACAGCAGCGACGACCTGCTGTTCTGGTTGTGCGCCAAGCTCCCCCGAGAGCTATGGGACGAGTGCCGTCTGACGGCTGAGCGCAAGGCTAGTGAAAGTGCTGCCCTGGGTCGTTGTGGGTGCCGGAGGGCTCGGGGCCGGCAAGACCAGTGGGGCAGGCACGCGAGGAGTCTCCCTGGATGTTGTTATTGGGGTTGGAACCGGATACACGAACACCAACGGAGGCGAGAGCAGCGACAACAGAGGCAAGGTCCATGCTGATTGTGGTCCGGCAGAAAATCCCAGTCTATGAAGAAAATTGAGGGGAATTATTCTAAATACATCTGAGTGTCCAAAACTGTCCGAATGAATTTAAATAATCCATTTATGTAAAATTGTCGGCCGATCTGGCCCGCGAGCGCGCGTCAGCGGCAAATGGCGATTCCAGCTAAAATAGCGGAATGCGGCGGATTTACGGGAAATGGACCGCGGAATCAAATCCGGCATATCAGAAATATATAGGAAATATCCTGTGACTGAGCTGCGAGGCGGCAATTCCGCCGAAGCAAAGAAAATGACCAAAATGTAGCCAATCTGGGCAGAATGTCTGAAAATCTGAGCAGATGGGGCTAGCCGCACTTACACTCCCCCTCCAAAAACACACTGGGGTGTGTCGCTACGTCAACGAAGAACGTAGTGCGGGTAAGTCCCAGAAAAACATAGAAATGTAGCCTCGATGGGGCGAAATCTGCTTGATCTGACCTGATTTGGGCTGAATTGGCACTGAATCAGGCTGGATGAACCTGAAATGAGACAGAATGAGAAGTGACGAACAGTCCTCCGTGCAGTAAAACATTAGGTCAAGGGCTAGAAAGCATGTAAACGTATCGAGAATCGATACCAAACCATGCATTGGTTGAGAATGAGGTAGATTATTGGTGGATTGAGTGGGGGGATCAAGAATTGTAGTGACATCTCAGCGCTCTGGCACAGTTTCGCTGTCGCGGGCACGCTACGGTGTCCTCGCCGAACTCTACATCGTGTTATCCCGCTTTTCTCGTTCTGAAAAGTACAGCATGTGGCTCAGATTTGGCGCATCTGGTGGATGATCACAAGATTCAGCAAAAATGAGAATGAATTTGAGCAGAGATTAAAGGGATTCAGCAATCACAGAGAGGTTAAACAAATACACATGTAGTCTACAGACCCTAAGTGAACCACCGAAGGTAAAGATGTTCTTCTGTCCACTTAGATCTAAACAGATCTTCGAGGAATGATGGGAGATGACAAGGGAATCAACCTAAATTGTCCTAACATGAGTACATTCCCTGAGATGAAGGTGAAATGAAGCGGAATGTCTGGAACTGAAACTGCTAACACCTTCGTTTAGACTAAAGTTAATATATATTGTCGTTTATTCAGCTCAATTGTGCTTTCCGGCACGTTGGTTCGCGAGCATCTAACAGGTTCTATCAAAATGTGGATCATGTGATGATGCATCATGATGGGACATGCTGGCCCTGGATCCTTGGCATGTAACGCGCCGAAGGTTCGCTGAAGGCACTTTACTGACAGTATATAACTGAGAGACACCGAATTTACAATGGCGGTGGTGTCAATCGACTTGGACAAGGCCAATCTTTCGATGAAGTCCCACAAGACACTTGGATTCACCATTCTCGACAGTTTCTGGTCGAATTGAGCTCACATTGGCGTGTGCCAAAAATACAACGAAGCTTACGGACTTCAGAGGTTGCTGTTAGAAGTCCCTAGAGCTCCTAGATGAAGATTGTCTGAACAATTGACGTCTGGGTTTCGTACAACAGTGGCAGAATGATGGACAAACCTGAGAAATTCAAGGTAAATTTGAGGATCCTGGATCTGAATCTGGACTTTGGCGTCAGCATCACAGCAAATGAAGGTATGATCTGAGTTCCTGGCGTCGCCTCTAGGGCAGCCAGTACTACAGGGGTTGCCTGTAGGGGTGAATGTCGCTGGCCAGCGTTTTGATTATGTACATTTGCTTCCATCTGCACGAGTAGCCAAATTCCAAAGATGCACAGACCAACAGAGACAAGATTACCCCGAATCTGCCTGAATTAAGCCTGAGTTTGGTTTTTTCTGAACACGGCAGCACACTCCGTCAGCGTATCTACGCCTTGTCTGCCTAACGGAGACCAAAGAAAAGTTGATTGACGTCAAATTATCAAACATTCGCAGTTCTCCACATCATGACATAAACAGAAAGAATGAACAGTGGATTGAGCAGAATGTGGTAGGATGGCTTCTCAATTCGGCCAAGCACGAATACAGGTGACCACCAACCTGTCTGGTCGGGCCCTGGTACGGCTTGGGCGCTGCAAATCAGCGGCCGAACTCGAAGCTTGGTCCTCATTTGGCTCCTGGGCTGGCCTGACCGCAGGAGGGGGGATCGACGGATCAGCCCTGGAATGTGGCTGCTGAGGGCCGTAAAAGGCTGGATCTCGATTCACCACAGGTCGTTTTCCGTCGCTCTCCACTTGTCTGTCTGGTTTCGACAAACAATCTGTCAGGAGTACGCCAATCTCGGGGTGCTTCTTCAGGAAGTCAATGAACCCCTTGGTGTATCCATGGACAAAAGATTGGGCTGGTTCCCAGTTGTTGTGACTGGAATCAAAGCCCCTCCACTCACACATAAATTCCCATTCGCCCTTGGCGTCACGTCTTGCTTCAACAATCCTCTTGAGTTCGTACTTTCCCCCTTCGATTACCCGATCGGACAAGTGTTTTGCAGTCCAAAAAAGGGGTTTAACTCGATCCTTGGGGGAGGGGATCTCTCTCTTGAGGCGATCGCCCGAAACGTCAATTTCCCTGCTGACATCAACACGAATCCTCCACCTGTTCTCCCCAAGACGCGCTGTAACAGCGAATGGCCCCTCCCACAAGGGAAGAAGCTTGTCATCTCCGTCCAGGGTGGTTTCGGATTTTCGAAGCCAAACTCGATCATCGACTTCAAAATTGTGGGGGTTTTTTCGACCTTGATTTTGAACCCAAAGCCAGTCAGCCTGATGCTTCTCGATTAATTTCGACACAGATTTATCTGCTCGTTGGACTTCGTCCAAAAACAGCGAAGCATCCTTACAGGGGCGAGGATTATTCAACGGCATGTTCCACCAACACTTCTTTCGTCCAAAGACAATTTCATTTGGAGAAAGGCCATGATACAAAGGCGTGTTGTGGTAACGGCGAAGCAATGCGAAGAGAACTTCAAGCCAGTGGAAATCCTTCTCACTCGCGAGCTCCTTACGAAGCATATTTATAACAGAGCGGCCGGCTCTTTCGCCAGGCAGCGCTCGATGCGAGTGGATTTCACACCTGAGGTGGTGGATTCCAAGGCGAGCACACAATTCTCTCCACCATTCGGAGGTGTACCCTTTGCCTGAGTCCGTGACCACCTCGGATGGGACGTCCCAGCCTCCCATCCAGGTCTGCGCGCACCATTTGGCGGCAGCCTTGCCAGTCATCGACTCAATGTTGCAAGGCAACACTTGAATGTAGCCGGAATGACGGCACTGAATGAGGAGCACACCATTGACTTTTTTGTTAGTCCAATGGCACTCTTCGTCATCGAGCTCACCGAGATAGAAAAAATCACTCGTGACTCTGTTGAAGAGACGCTCCGGAATAGGATGAGGCCTCAGATGGCCGTGCTTCTTCGCGCTGGGGGGCGTCGAGACAGCACATTGGGCACATCCGGCTGCTACTTTCATGCAACTGAGTGTAGAGCCTCGATCCAAACAACCTATGCTTAATCATCGACCACAGTCGACGGCCATGTGCGTGGGGGGACTCCCATTTGTGCCACCAGTTTAACACTCGGGGGGCTAGGGCGTCTGGCACACACAATTTACCCTCCATCCACAGCTTCCCCCCATCCAACGAGTACTCAGGATAAATCCCATCCCTGTGAGCATCTTTGGATTTGAGATTTCCAAAGACCTCTTTAAACATGGGATCCTGCAGGTAATCGGACGTCCAGTCTCGGATGATAAGGGAATCCTTAGGCAGGGGTGGAGTTTTGCCCGGATCTCGACGCTTAATGCCCTCGATCAACCGAAATCTACTTACTCGTCGGGTATAGTCAAACCGTTTCACACTCCCTGAGGAGGGATCGGTGACTTTTTCCACGACTTTCAGCGTTTTGGTGCAGATCTCGTGAGCATGCGCCGGATCTGTGATGGCCGTGATGTCGTGACACGGCAATGCGTGCTGTTTGACAGCGCACTGCATGCATGCACGTCGAATGAGTTTCTTTTCTTCCTGATCCCATTCGATGATTACATGGCGGTCCTGCTCCGTACCATGGATGTTGGTACTTTGCAGCCCCTCTGAGGCGGGGTAAGCCCATCGGCTCAGAGCATCCGCTACCGTGTTATGTTTACCAGGCAAATACGACACATGGAGGTCAAACAGAGAGAGAAATTCGTGCCATCTGGCCCGTCGACCAGCTGGGCTCGCGACAGTATCAATGTGTTCGGTGGCCCAATACTCCAGAGATCGATGATCCGTCAGGACCTCGACTCGATTGGTGCCAACCCACGATTGGTACTTTTTTAAAGCACAGATGATGGCGTACGTCTCTTGCTCACGCGGCGACCATTGCATTTGGCGTGGAGCTAGCTTCCGTGACCAAAATGCAAGAGGGTAATGATCGCCGGTGGCTTCATCAACCTGTTCAAGGACAGCTCCGATCGCGTACCTAGATGCGTCGGTTCTAATGTAGAAGGGTCGGTCAAATTGGGGCACATGCAACGTGGCGACTTCGCAGAGGGCTGCCTTCAAGTGATGGAAGGCCTCCTCGCACTCGTCAGTCCACTTGACACGAACCTTTGAACCTGCCTTGCCTGCATCTCTCCCTACCTTCAATAATTCAGTGAGGGGGGCAGCAAATTTGGCATAATTCGGCACAAAAGTGTGGTAAAAATTGCAACAACCCAGGAATCCTCTCAACTCCGTGATCGTCTCAGGGCGCTTCCACTTCTGAATAGCGACGAGCTTCCCTGGACTGGGTCGTCGAGTGCCATTCTCTAGGAGAGAACCACAAAATTCGACTGATTTTAAAAATAATTTTCCCTTCTTTGGCCCACAGATCAGCTGATTGGCGTCAAGAATGTCCAAAACTTGGTTCAGCTGCTTCTCATGTAGGGCCACCAGCTCGGCTTCGGTCAGTCCCTCCCCCTCCGTCGCGATGATTATGTCATCTATGTACACACTCACGAAGGCACGAAGCTCAGGATGGGTTGTGAACAGCACATCCTCCATCATTCTTTGAAAAAATGAGGGGGCGTTCTTCAATCCCATGGGCATGACGGTCCACTGGACTGGGCCACATGGCGTGCACATACAGGTGAGAGGTCTGCTGTCCTTCCTCAACGGCATTTGGTGAAAGCCGTGACGGAGATCCAGCACAGAGAACAAACGACCTCTTGCCCTCTTGGCGATTTCCTCCTCAATGAGAGGCAGGGGGTGTGAATCCGCCTTTGTTTCGGCGTTGAGATTGCGAAAATCAACCACCATTCGCCAACCATCAATGGTGTTCTGGTCTGCAGGCGGTGGCTTCGGGACTGTGAAGGGTGAACAACACCATTCGCTGGTCATACAACCCTCAAGCCAACCAAATTCCCTGACATTTCTCTCGATGATTTTTCTGAGAATCTCATGTTTGTGTCCATGATTTTCATAAGGGCGCTGTTTTTTTGCCTTGTACCCTTCACGAAGCTCGATGAAGGCTTCACCGAACTGTCCACGGACAGGGGGGTCCTTGATCAACTTCCCTGAAAGGGTTGTATCCTTCCGTTCCTCAAAAATCTTTTCTCTTGACTTGGAACACAATTCAGTGTCCACCTGATCGCCAGGAATTACTGTCGAAAAAACTTTGGCGACTTCTTCGGCTTTGGCAGGAAGAATCTTCTTACGGATGTCCCTAAACAGGTCCGTATCAACTGCCTCTTGAAGATAGGTGGGTCTTGTGTCGAAATCCCAGAGATTTTCTTCGCGATCCAGCTCCTTGAAAGGATCCATGAAAGCTTCCACAGGGGGTTTTTCATAAAAAACTCTTAATTTGCGGCGCGATTGGAGATTTTTCCTCGCCCGTGCACTGAAGATTCTTTTCGATGTCGACCGTATTGGGGAAGAGGGAGACGAGGCGGATCCATTGGACGTTGAATCACCTTGGGTATCTGACGGACAAAAATCAGAAAAAATAGATTCATCATCAGTACCACGCTCAACCTCAGATTCTGACCCAACACAAGAATCAGTACCAGAATCAGCAGAATTAGAGTCAGAAAGCTTTCCATCCACCAGGAATGCAAGCGAACTCCAGGACCGCTGTGGCAGGGGACCTGTGTCGTCCCTGGCATACAGCTTAATCTTCCTGGGAAGTTCGATGTAATCTACACAAATGTCCTGTAATTCCTGAAACCAAGGCTTGTCGTCCCACAAGGGCACAACTAAAATTGCCTGGGTTTTATCTTGCTTGATTTTGTGGATGACCTGCTGGATTAAGTGAAACGGAGGATTAATCCACAACTTCTTGTCCCATTTGTGGGTCCAAGCGTCGCTGAAGTGCTTATCAAAGCGCTTGTTCGTACGGTTAGCAAAGGCATCATACTGTGGCCAAAAGGAATGATGTTCATGAAAGTATTCACAAATTGCATCGCGCCATTTGTCGACAACTCTGTAGGATGAAGAGTGCCAGCGCGAAGGGCGTCGTGGCTGGGAGTCCCTACGAAGACATTCTAACTCTTGGGAGTAATCGGCACTCCCATTCACCTCTGCAATGGTGACATCTTCACCAAATTTTGGTGTCACTTTTTGCTTCAAAAATTCTTCTGCACTTTTAAACCCTGCGTGCAAAAAACGAAATTCAGGACGCTCCAAAGGGCCTGACTCCAGCAAAAAACAACGACGATGACCTACGGGCGCTACCCTGTTCTTGCGAAGCCAAGGATGCCCCAAATAAAGGTCATACTTTATGTCAGCACGATAGAAGTAGTCATCCTTAAGGACAACTTCTTCCACATTTTGCTCCTCCCAAAGGTCTTGAGCGACCAAATGGGTGGATATATAACAACCGCGTTGCCCACCTGCGAGAGAATGTCCAGAAACTCCCTCGAGGGTAACAGGATGAGGCGACTCAAACACGCAGTCGTCGGGTAAGAATGCATTGGATTGGAGATTTACCTCTGATCCATTATCACACAAACAGGTGGCCAGGTGGAAATTTCCCTTGCAATCAGAGACCCACAGCTTTGTGACAAACTGACGAGCCCTGTGCTTGGACTGTACACCAACCTCGTCCACTACAACAGAAGGATCCGCTGCCGGATCCAGGGGAGAGGCGACAAGCGACCCTACATCAAGTAATGGTCGATCAGGAATTTGGGGATCATGCCTGAAATCGCCTGGGGAGGGGCAATTTTCGTGGCTCCCCTAGGCGTTCTGACCTCCAGCGGCTGCGTTTACATTGTGAACACAGCCTGATTCGTCGATCCATTCATCTTGGAACGGATCATCCGCTGGATTCAGAGCATTTTCGACGTAATCTCGATCCGCATCAGACACCTGGTCTGCACCTGAGACCTGATCCACACGATGATTTCCCTTTCCACGTCCACGGCCACGGCCGCCGGATGATGGGCCACCACCGTCGCCACGCCCTCTGCCCTTACCAGAGAAGGGGGTTCCCGAAGGATTTCCCTTACCCTTACCCTGTGATCCTGGAGCATTTCCTTTGTTTGTACCGGATTGAGGGGTTTGGCCTGGATTTCGATTTCCGCCTCCGGCGTTGACATTGGGACTTGTCTGGCCGTTTGGCTGCCCACCGGAGCCGGATGGAGTCCGATTTCCTTTGCCTTGGGACCCGCCAGGGCCTCCAGTATTTTTGTTCCCACCGGAGGGAGTCGAATTACCCTTTCCCCCCTTGGCACCATGCACCTGTCTGTCATTCCTGTCTGAATCCTGTGGATTACTGACATTTTCACCAATCACCTTGTGATCGTAAGCAGACCATCGGTGATTAGCAGTGGAATGCGTCTTAGCTCGGTTCGTAGAACCTAAAAGAAGACAGATGCTACAATGATCCTGAACATTCCGGGTGTCATTCACCTTTTTGTTGCCCTTTTGGGCCCCATTTTGGGTGTTTTGCTGGGTATTCCTGTTTCCCCCAAGACCCTCATGGAAATTTTGATTGGCGGCGTCAGCGAGCCTCTCAACCTCTTCCCACAGTTCCTGCGGAGTAAACGAAAACACCCAGTTCCTGGCCTTCAGGCGATTTCCGTGGTAGCTTACTCCCCTATTGAGGACTTGGACAAACAAGTCCCGATCCTCGTGTTCATTGAACTTGATTTTCCACGTGTTTTCAGTGAATTTCACCTTGGTAAACGACGTGGGGGAGCACTTTTGAAGTGCCTCCCTGACTGTAAACCGGTTGGCCGATGCGTCAAAGCCATCGATCTCCGCCCACCAGGTCTTGACCTTTTCTTCGGACTGTCGATTCCGAAGGGTGGCGGCGGTTTCTGAGGGGATCTTGTCAAAAATCAGATTTTTCAGCTCGGCACAAGAAAATCTTTCGCCTGAATGTTCAGATTCTTCTACGAGATTCCAGAAGCGCTGTCTCTTGTCCTGCACCTCATGCAAGATTAATCGAGAGAACGAAGGAAAATTCTTCAACATCTGGTGGTAATGGTCCTCTGGCAGTCGAGATCCACGTACCTCCAACTGTTCCCACACCTCATCAAAGGTAAGGGGGGAACTTGAATCTTCACGATCACTCCAGGTTCTGAGCCAAGTGTTGGCCGGCGCTCCCTCAAGGCAGTCCAGAAGGGCCATCAGGAACTGATCATCCTGGAGTTTTTGAGTCTTAACCCACAGTTTAAATTCCCGTTGGAACTGAGGCCAACGTCTGGGGTTTCCATTATACTTCGGTTGCTTGGCAACCTGACGAAGTCGCAATGAAGTAGGATTTAGGAGTGAATCCAGCCCAACACCGGCCGTAATGGTAGACACCTTGGCGGCATCATTAGCCACACCAGCTCCGGCGAGGGTCTGGGCGAGCAACATCTGGGCAATTGCATTGGAATCAACAGCAGGAAGGGTAGTACGGGAGGCAGTTCTTTTGGCATTCTGAACCTCAGTCCTAGCCTTCGCCGATCTACTCTGTGATCGAGAGATTGTAACCCTTTCCTTTAACTTAGTCCTGCTGATCCGTGCATCGGTGGTCTTAGAGTCCACCGAAGGAGCAATCGAAAAAATTTCTGTCGCCTCCTCCGACGGTTCTGTTGTCTGATCCACCGATGATGCGCCCTCAGACCTCATGTGGGTCTTGAAAAGATCTTTAATTCCCAGCGTCTGAATGATGAGTTGCATTTGATCTTTGAGCAATTGGAGCTCAGAGTCTCGCTGAGATCTGCAAGAGCAGTCGGCAGGACAGTACATACCATGTCCTGAAGGGCCTGAGCAGGCTGTCGGACCGCTAATCTCAGTGGTTCGCAGCCAGGAGTCCACTTGGGGAGCTCCTTCAGTCCTAATTTCCAGGCTTGCCTGCCTAGCTGCCTCTAAGATTCCTTCCTCAACCGCGGCGGCTAGATCGTCGCGGATGGAAACAGAGGGATGAGGGGCGGAGGGCCCGGCAACCGGTGCCTTGGTCTTCTCCTTCGGGAAGGGGCTTGCCTCCCAGATCTGCAAGAAAATGGAAAAAGATTCATCCTCTTGAGAACACCACCACATCCTGGTCTTAATTTCTTCTTGAAGGAGGAAAAAATATTCAAATAAAAAATCAGAGGCGATTCTTTCTTGTCCTATCAGCTTAGACGTGGCTAATAGACACAGGGCCTCAAGACTCTGAAGGTTACGGGTCACTTCTGAAGACAAATGGTTGTCCCATTGTGCCCAATTGTCTGGTCGATTATAGGTAGGTACCTCACCTGGACCACCCATCTCAATGTCGTCAATGTCGGCGTCGATGGTCTCAAAATGTGGACATTGGTAGGGAGTATTGGTACCTGCCAAGTCCGTAAGCTCCACCGGAGCGTTGCCATTAGCGTAAGCTGGGAGATTCCAGCTGCTTGATGGCCAATTTCGACTGGGATCTTGATTGTAATCTGGGCCTCCACAGCTTCTGATTTGTGTCCTTCTTGGGCAATTTGGGCTTGCGCAAGGCATTCCTCTCAAGGCCTCGTTCGCACAGCACCACGGGAGCGTGATCGTTACGTCTCCGGAGGTTGCGGAGTCTACGGGGCCGTACTGAGGGGCTAGCTGTGGTTGGGACACCAAAGGAACAACATTCAGGTAGCCTCTGCTACCATGAAAGTGCTGCCCTGGGTCGTTGTGGGTGCCGGAGGGCTCGGGGCCGGCAAGACCAGTGGGGCAGGCACGCGAGGAGTCTCCCTGGATGTTGTTATTGGGGTTGGAACCGGATACACGAACACCAACGGAGGCGAGAGCAGCGACAACAGAGGCAAGGTCCATGCTGATTGTGGTCCGGCAGAAAATCCCAGTCTATGAAGAAAATTGAGGGGAATTATTCTAAATACATCTGAGTGTCCAAAACTGTCCGAATGAATTTAAATAATCCATTTATGTAAAATTGTCGGCCGATCTGGCCCGCGAGCGCGCGTCAGCGGCAAATGGCGATTCCAGCTAAAATAGCGGAATGCGGCGGATTTACGGGAAATGGACCGCGGAATCAAATCCGGCATATCAGAAATATATAGGAAATATCCTGTGACTGAGCTGCGAGGCGGCAATTCCGCCGAAGCAAAGAAAATGACCAAAATGTAGCCAATCTGGGCAGAATGTCTGAAAATCTGAGCAGATGGGGCTAGCCGCACTTACAGCTAGATCCCTCCGCTACGAGGATCTATGCGTGCTGCTCCTGGAGATGGCGCTGTAGAAGGAGAGCGACCAGCACCTGAACAACTACCGTCCTGGTGGTGGAGGTTCTGGAGGCAAAGGGTACCAAGGGTCCCGACCTGGGCAGGGGACTACCCCCAAACACGCCCACGCCCGCCTAATGGAGAACGTGAAGGAGCTATTCTGGTGTGATGCCAGAGATGAGCAGGGCCACCTGCAGCACGCCTCTGACTGCGAGCAGCGAGACTGCTTCGTCGTCCAGGGGAAGCAGCAGGAGAAGATCACCGGCGCCAAAGTGAAGCTGCCGGATCATTACCGCTGCACCATCACGTGTGCATTCTGCGGTAAGCGGAAGCACTACGAGGATGAGTGCTACCATAAGCAACGCCTATCGGCGAAGCTTAAGGGGGAAGATCCTGGCAAAAGCTCAGGCAAAGGTGGAGGCAAGGCCAAAGGCAACGACTCCGGCAAGGGCAAGTCGAAAGGACGTGGTCAAGGTGGTCAAGACAAGGGTCAAGGTGGACGAGGAGGAGGCGCTAACCGCCAGAACGACAATAAGAACAAGGACAAGAACGGAGGTAACCCCAACCCTAATCCAGGGGGGAACTCCGAGCCCTCTGGAGGGCAGTCTGGACCTACCACACGCTCACAAACGCAGGCCCAGCAAGAACATGGAGCCAAGCGTGAGCATGAAGGTGGTGATGACGGCAACGCCAAGAAGAGAAGCCGTTTCATGAGGATGGCCCGCAAATTGCGGAACAAGGGGTTCGAGGTGACCTGTCCCGCTGAATTCTGACGGGGACGCTCTGGTGGCACCCAAGTGAAAGTGCTGCCCTGGGTCGTTGAGGGTGCCGGAGGGCTCGGGGCCGGCAAGACCAGTGGGGCAGGCACGCGAGGAGTCTCCCTGGATGTTGTTATTGGGGGTAGAACCGGACACTCGGACACCAACGGAGGCGAGAGCAGCAACAACTGAAGCAAGGTCCATGCTGATTGTGGTCCGGCAGAAAATCCCAGTCTATGAAGAAAATTGAGGGGAATTATTCTAAATACATCTGAGTGTCCAAAACTGTCTGAAAAGAATTAAATAATCCAATTATGTAAAAAGGTTTGGCCGATCTGGCCCGCGAGCGCGCGTCAGCGGCAAATGGCGATTCCAGCTAAAATAGCGGAACGCGGCGGATTTACGGGAAATGGACCGCGGAATCAAATCCGGCATATCAGAAATATATAGGAAATATCCTGTGACTGAGCTGCGAGGCGGCAATTCCGCCGAAGCAAAGAAAATGACCAAAATGTAGCCAATCTGGGCAGAATGACTGAAAATCTGAACAGATGGGGCTAGCCGCACTTACACTCCCCCTCCAAAAACACACTGGAGTGTGTCGCTACGTCAACGAAGAACGTAGTGCGGGTAAGTCCCAGAAAAAAATAGAAATGTAGCCTCGATGGGGCGAAATCTGCTTGATCTGACCTGATTTGGGCTGAATTGGCAATGAATCAGGCTGGATGAACCTGAAATGAGACAGAACGAGAAGTGACGAACAGTCCTCCGTGCAGTAAAACATTAGGTCAAGGGCTAAAAAGCATGTAAACGTATCGAGAATCGATACCAAACCATGCATTGGTTGAGAATGAGGTAGATTATTGGTGGATTGAGTGGGGGGATCAAGAATTGGAGTGACATCTCAGCGCTCTGGCACAGTTTCGCTGTCGCGGGCACGCTACGGTGTCCTCGCCGAACTCTACATCGTGTTATCCCGCTTTTCTCGTTCTGAAAAGTGCAGCATGAGGCTCAGAATTAGCGCATCTGGTGGATGATCACAAAATTGAACAAGATTGAGAGTCAAATTGAGCAGAGATTAAGGGGAAAAGACAATCACAGTGAGGGAAAACAATTACAATTGCAGTCTACAGACCCTAAGTGCACCACAAAAGGTAAAGATGTTTTTCTGTGCACTTAGATCTAAACAGATCTTCAAGGCATGAGAGGAGATGACAAGGAAATCAAACTAAATTGTCCTAACATGAGTAAATTCCCTGAGATGAAGGTGAAATGAAGCGGAATGTCTACAACTGAAACTACCAACACCTTCGTTTAGACTAAAGTTAATATATATTGTCGTTTATTCAGCTCAATTGTGCTTTCCGGCACGTTGGTTCGCGAGCATCAAACAGATTCTATCAAAATGTGGATCATGTGATGATGCATCATGATGGGACATGCTGGCCCTGGATCCTTGGCATGTAACGCACCGAAGGTTCACTGAAGGCGCTTTACTGACAGTATATAACTGAGAGACACCGAATTTACAGTGGCGGCGGTGTCAATCGACTTGGACAAGGCCAATCCTTCGATGGAGTCCCACAAGACACTTGGATTCACCATTCTCGACAGTTTCTGGTCGGATTGAGCTCACATTGGCGTGTGCCAAAAATACAACGAAGCTCACGGACTTCAGAGGTTGCTGTTAGAAGTCCCTAGAGCTCCTATCTGAAGGTTGTCTGAACAATTGACGTCTGGATTTTGCATAACAGTGGCAGAATGATGGACAAACCTGAGAAATTCAAGGTAAATTTGAGGATCCTGGATCTGAATCTGGACTTTGGCGTTAGCATCACAGCAAATGAAGGTACGATCTGAGTTCCTGGCGTCGCATCTGGTGCAGCCAGTACTACAGGGGATACCTGTAGGGGTGAATGTCGCTGGCCAGCGTTTTGATTATGTACATTTGCTTCCATCTGCACGAGTAGCCAAATTCCAAAGATGCACAGACCAACAGAGACAAGATTACCCTGAATCTGCCTGAATTAAGCCTGAGTTTGGTTGTTTCTGTACACGGCAGCACACTCCGTCAGCGTATCTACGCCTTGTCTGCCGAACGGAGACCAAAGAAAAGTTGATTGACGTCAAATTATCAAACATTCGCAGTTCTCCACATCATGACATAAACAGAAAGAATGAACAGTGGATTGAGCAGAATGTGGTAGGATGGCTTCCTCAATTCGGCCAAGCACGAATACATGTGACCACCAACCTGTCTGGCCTGGCCCTCGTACGGCTTGGGCGCTGCAAATCAGCGGCCGAACTCGAAGCTTGGTCCTCATTTGGTTCCTGGGCTGGCCTGACCGCAGGAGGGGGGATCGACGGATCAGCCCTGGAATGTGGCTGCTGAGGGCCGTAAAAGGCTGGATCTCGATTCACCACAGGTCGTTTTCCGTCGCTCTCCACTTGTCTGTCTGGTTTCGAGAAACAATCTGTCAGGAGTACACCGATTTCGGGGTGCTTCTTCAGGAAGTCGATGAACCCCTTGGTGTATCCATGGACAAAAGATTGGGCTGGTTCCCAGTTGTTGTGACTGGAATCAAAGCCCCTCCACTCACACAGAAATTCCCATTCGCCCTTGGCGTCACGTCTTGCTTCAACAATCCTCTTGAGTTCGTACTTCCCCCCTTCGATGACCCGATCAGACAAGTGTTTCGCAGTCCAAAAAAGGGGTTTAACCCGATCCTTGGGGGAGGGGATCTCTCTCTTGAGGCGATCGCCCGAAGCGTCAATTTCCCTGCTGACATCCACACGAATCCTCCACCTGTTCTCACCAAGATGCGCTGTAACAGCGAATGGCCCCTCCCACAAGGGAAGAAGCTTGTCATCTCCGTCCAGGGTGGTTTCGGATTTTCGAAGCCAAACTCGATCATCGACTTCGAAATTGTGGGGGTTTTTTCGGCCTTGATTTTGAACCCAAAGCCAGTCAGCTTGATGCTTTTCGATTAATTTCGACACAGATTTATCTGCTCGTTGGACTTCGTCCAAAAACAGCGAAGCATCCTTACAGGGGCGAGGATTATTCAACGGCATGTTCCACCAACACTTCTTTCGTCCAAAGACAATTTCATTTGGAGAAAGGCCATGATACAAAGGCGTGTTGTGGTAACGGCGAAGCAATGCGAAGAGAACTTCCATCCAATGGAAATCCTTTTCACTCGCGAGCTCCTTACGAAGCATATTTATTATTGAGCGGCCGGCTCTTTCACCAGGCAGCGCTCGATGCGAGTGGATTTCACATCGCAGGTGGTGGATTCCAAGGCGAGCACACAATTCTCTCCACCATTTGGAGGTGTACTCTTTGCCTGAATCCGTCACCACCTCGGATGGGACGTCCCAGCCTCCCATCCAGGTCTGCGCGCACCATTTGGCGGCAGCCTTGCCAGTCATCGACTCAATGTTGCAAGGCAACACTTGAATGTAGCCGGAATGACGGCACTGAATAAGGAGCACACCATTGACTTTTTTATTAGTCCAATGGCACACTTCGTCATCGAGTTCACCGAGATAGAAGAAATCACTGGTGACTCTGTTAAAGAGGCGCTCCGGAATAGGATGAGGCCTCAGATGGCCGTGCTTCTTCGCGCTGGGAGGCGTCGAGACAGCACATTGGGCACATCCGGCGGCTACTTTCATGCAGTGAGTATATAGCCGTGAGCCAAATAACCTATGTTTAATCATCGACCACAGTCGACGGCCATGTGCGTGGGGGGACTCCCATTTGTGCCACCAGTTTAACACTCGGGGGGCTAGGGCGTCTGGCACACACAATTTACCCTCCATCCACAGCTTCCCCCCATCCGGCGAGTACTCAGCAAAAATCCCATCCCTGTGAGCATCTTTGGATTTGAGATTTCCAAAGACCTCTTTAAACATGGGATCCTGCAGGTAATCAGATGTCCAGTCACGGATTATCAGGGAATCTTTCGGCAGGGGTGGAGTTTTGGCCGGATCTCGACGCTTAATGCCTTGGATCAACCGAAATTGACTTACTTGTCGGGTATAGTCAAACCGTTTCACACTCCCTGAGGAGGGATCGGTGACTTTTTCCACGACTTTCAGTGTTTTAGTGCAGATCTCATGGGCATGCGCCGGATCTGAGATGGCCGTGATGTCGTGACACGGCAATGCGTGCTGTTTAACAGCGCACTGCATGCATGCACGTCGAATGAGTTTCTTTTCTTCCTGATCCC
Source organism: Eutreptiella sp. 'Long Island Sound 2002' (assembly GCA_964036045.1). NCBI lineage: Eukaryota > Euglenozoa > Euglenophyceae > Eutreptiales > Eutreptiaceae > Eutreptiella > Eutreptiella sp. 'Long Island Sound 2002'. Next base: position 9,613,485 of record OZ038393.1, read on the forward strand.
ATTCGATGATGACATGGCGGTCCTGCTCCGTACCATGGATGTTGGTACTTTGCAGCCCCTCTGAGGCGGGGTAAGCCCATCGGCTCAGAGCATCCGCTACCGTGTTGTGTTTTCCAGGCAAATACGACACATGGAGGTCAAACAGAGAGAGAAATTCGTGCCATCTGGCCCGTCGACCAGCTGGGCTCGCGACAGTATCAATGTGTTCGGTGGCCCAATACTCCAGAGATCGATGATCCGTCAGGACCTCGACTCGATTGGTGCCCACCCACGATTGGTACTTTTTTAAAGCACAGATTATGGCGTAAGTCTCTTGCTCACGCGGCGACCATTGCATTTGGCGTGGGGCTAGCTTCCGAGACCAAAATGCAAGAGGGTAATGATCGCCGGTGGCTTCATCAACCTGTTCAAGGACAGCTCCGATCGCGTACCTAGAAGCGTCGGTTCTAATGTAGAAGGGTCGGTCAAATTGGGGCACATGCAACGTGGCGACTTCGCAGAGGGCCGCCTGCAAGTGATGGAAGGCCTCCTCGCACTCGTCAGTCCACTTGACACGAACCTTTGAACCTGCCTTGCCCGCATCTCTCCCTACCTTCAACAATTCAGTGAGGGGGGCAGCAAATTTGGCATAATTTGGCACAAAAGTGTGGTAAAAATTGCAACAACCCAGGACTCCTCTCAACTCCGTGATCGTCTCAGGGCGCTTCCACTTCTGAATAGCGACGAGCTTCCCTGGACTGGGTCGTCGAGTGCCATTCTCTAGGAGAGAACCACAAAATTCGACTGATTTTAAAAATAATTTTCCCTTCTTTGGCCCACAAATCAGCTGATTGGCGTCAAGAATGTCCAAAACTTGGTTCAGCTGCTTCTCATGTAGGGCCACCAGCTCGGCTTCGGTCAGTCCCTCCCCTTCCGTCGCGATGATTATGTCATCTATGTACACACTCACGAAGGCACGAAGCTCAGGATGGGTTGTGAACAGCACATCCTCCATCATTCTTTGAAAAAATGAGGGGGCGTTCTTCAGCCCCATGGGCATGACGGTCCATTGGACTGGGCCACATGGCGTGCACATACAGGTAAGAGGTCTGCTGTCCTTCCTCAACGGCATTTGGTGAAAGCCGTGACGGAGATCCAGCACAGAAAACAAACGACCTCTTGCCCTCTTGGCGATTTCCTCCTCAATGAGGGGCAGGGGGTGCGAATCCGCCTTGGTTTCGGCGTTGAGATTGCGAAAATCAACAACCATTCGCCAACCATCAATGGTGTTCTGGTCTGCAGGCGGTGGCTTCGGGACTGTGAAGGGTGAACAGCACCATTCGCTGGTCATACAACCCTCAAGCCAACCAAATTCCCTGAGATTTCTCTCGATGATTTTTCTGAGGATCTCATGCTTATGTCCATGATTTTCATAAGGGCGCTGTTTTTTTGCCTTGTACCCTTCACGAAGCTCGATGAAAGCTTCACCAAACTGTCCACGAACAGGGGGGTCTTTGATCAACTTTCCTGAAAGGGTTGTGTCCTTCCGTTCCTCAAAAATCTTTTCTCTTGACTTGGAACACAATTCAGTGTCCACCTGATCGCCAGGAATTACTGTCGAAAAAACTTTGGCGACTTCTTCGGCTTTGGCAGGAAGAATCTTCTTACGGATGTCCCTAAACAGGTCCGTATCCACTGCCTCTTGAAGATAGGTGGGTCTTGTGTCGAAATCCCAGAGATTCTCTTCGTGATCCAGCTCCTCGAAAGGATCCATGAAAGCTTCCACAGGGGGTTTTTCATAAAAAACTCTGAATTTGCGGCGCGATTGGAGATTTTTCCTCGCCCGTGCACTGAAGATTCTTTTCGATGTCGACCGTATTGGGGAAGAGGGAGACGAGGCGGATCCATTGGACGTTGAATCACCTTGGGTATCTGACGGACAAAAATCAGAAAAAATAGATTCATCATCAGTACCACGCTCAACCTCAGATTCTGACCCAACACAGGAATCTGTACTAGAATCAGCAGAATTAGAGTCAGAAAGCTTTCCATCCACCAGGAATGCAAGCGAACTCCAGGACCGCTGTGGCAGGGGACCTGTGTCGTCCCTGGCATACAGCTTAATCTTCCTGGGAAGTTCGATGTAATCTACACAAATGTCTTGTAATTCCTGAAACCAAGGCTTGTCGTCCCACAAGGGCACAACTAAAATTGCCTGGGTTTTATCTTGCTTGATTTTGTGGATGACCTGCTGGATTAAGTGAAACGGAGGATTAATCCACAACTTCTTGTCCCATTTGTGGGTCCAAGCGTCGCTGAAGTGCTTATCAAAGCGCTTGTTCGTACGGTTAGCAAAGGCATCATACTGTGGCCAAAAGGAATGGTGTTCATGAAAGTATTCACAAATTGCATCGCGCCATTTGTCGACAACTCTGTAGGATGAAGAGTGCCAGCGCGAAGGGCGTCGTGGCTGGGAGTCCCTACGAAGACATTCTAACTCTTGGGAGTAATCGGCACTCCCATTCACCTCTGCAATGGTGACATCTTCACCAAATTTTGGTGTCACCTTTTGCTTCAAAAATTCTTCTGCACTTTTAAACCCTGCGTGCAAAAAACGAAATTCAGGACGCTCCAAGGGACCTGACTCCAGCAAAAAACAACGACGATGACCTACGGGCGCTACCCTGTTCTTGCGAAGCCAAGGATGGCCCAAATAAAGGTCATACTTTATGTCAGCACGATAGAAGTAGTCATCCTTAAGGACAACTTCTTCCACATTTTGCTCTTCCCAAAGGTCTTGAGCGACCAAATGAGTTGATATATAACAACCGCGTTGCCCACCTGCGAGAGAATGTCCAGAAACTCCCTCGAGGGTAACAGGATGAGGCGATTCAAACACGCAGTCGTCGGGTAAGAAAGAGTTGGATTGGAGATTTACCTCTGATCCATTGTCACACAAACAAGTGGCGAGATGGAAATTTCCCTTGCAATCAGAGACCCACAGCTTTGTGACAAACTGACGAGCCCTGTGCTTGGACTGTACACCAACCTCGTCCACTACAACAGAACGATCCGCTGCCGGATCCAGGGGAGAGGAGACAAGCGACCCTACATCAAGTAATGGTCGATCAGGAATTTGGGGATCATGCCTGAAATCGCCTGGGGAGGGGCAATTTTCGTGGCTCCCCTAGGCGTTCTGACCTCCAGCGGCTGCGTTAACATTGTGAACACAGCCTGATTCGTCGATCCACTCATCTTGGAACGGATCATCCGCTGGATTCAGAGCATTTTCGACATAATCTCGATCCGCATCGGACACCTGATCTGCACCTGAAACCTGATCCACACGATGGTTGCCTTTTCCACGTCCACGGCCACGGCCGCCGCATGATGGACCACCACTGTCGCCACGCCCTCTGCCCTTACCAGAGAAAGGGGTTCCTGAAGGATTTCCCTTACCTTTACCCTGTGATCCTGGAGCATTTCCTTTGTTTATACCGGATTGAGGGGTTTGGCCTGGATTTCGATTTCCGCCTCCGGCGTTGCCATTGGGACTTGTCTGACCGTTTGGCTGCCCACCGGAGCCGGATGGAGTCCGATTTCCCTTGCCTTGGAACCCGCCAGGGCCTCCGGTATTTTTGTTTCCACCGGAGGGGGTCGGATTACCCTTTCCCCCCTTTGCACCATGCACCTGTCTGTCATTCCTGTCTGAATTCTGCGAATTACTGACATTTTCACCAATCACCTTGTGATCGTAAACAGACCATCGGTGATTAGCAGTAGAATGCGTCTTAGCTCGGTTCGTAGAACCTAAAAGAAGGCAGATGCTACAATGATCCTGAACATTCCGGGTGTCATTCACCTTTTTGTTGCCCTTTTGGGCCCCATTATGGGTGTTTTGCTGGGTATTCTTGTTTCCCCCAAGACCCTCATGGAAATTTTGATTGGCGGCGTCAGCGAGCCGCTCAACCTTTTCCCACAGTTCCTGCGGGGTAAACGAAAACACCCAGTTCCTGGCCTTCAGGCGATGGCCGTGGAAACTTACTCCTCTGTTGAGAACTTGGACAAACAAGTCCCGATCCTCGTGTTCATTAAACTTGATTTTCCACGTGTTTTCAGTGAATTTCACCTTGGTAAACGACGTGGGGGAGCACTTTTGAAGTGCCTCCCTGACGGTAAACCTGTTGGCCGAGGCATCAAAGCCATCGATCTCCGCCCACCAGGTCTTGACCTTTTCTTCGGATTGTTTATTCCGAAGGGTGGCGGCGGTTTCAGAGGGGATCTTGTCAAAAATCAGATTTTTCAGCTCGGCACTAGAAAATTTTTCGCCTGAATGTTCAGATTCTTCTACGAGATTCCAGAAGCGCTGTCTCTTGTCTTGCACTTCGTGCAAGATTAATCGCGAGAACGAAGGAAAATTCTTCAACATCTGGTGGTAATGGTCCTCTGGCAGTCGAGATCCACGTACCTCCAACTGTTCCCACACCTCATCAAAGGTAAGGGGGGAACTTGAATCTTCACGATCACTCCAGGTCCTGAGCCAAGTGTTGGCCGGCGCTCCCTCAAGGCAGTCCAGGAGGGCCATCAGGAACTGATCATCCTGGAGCTTTTGAGTCTTAACCCACAGTTTAAATTCCCGTTGGAACTGAGGCCAACGTCTGGGGTTCCCATTATACTTCGGTTGCTTGGCAACCTGACGAAGTCGCAATGAAGTGGGATTTAGAAGTGAATCCAGCCCAACACCGGCCGTAATGGCAGACACCTTGGCGGCATCATTAGCCACACAAGCTCCGGCGAGGGTCTGGGCGAGCAACATCTGGGCTATTGCATTGGAATCAACAGCGGGAAGGGCAGTACGGGAGGCAGATTGCTTGGCATTCTGAACCTCAGTCCTAGCCTTCGCCGATCTACTCTGAGATCGAGAGATTGTAACCCTTTCCTTTAGCTTAGTCCTGCTGATCCTTGCGTCGGTGGTCTTAGAGTCCACCGAAGGAGCAATCGAAAAAATTTCTGTCGCCTCCTCCGACGGTTCTGTTGTTTGTTCCACCGATGATGCGCCCTCAGACCTCATGTGGGTCTTGAAAAGATCTTTAATTCCCAGCGTCTGAATGATGAGTTGCATTTGATCTTTGAGCAATTGGAGCTCAGTATCTCGCTGTAATCTGCAAGAGCAGTCGGCAGGACAGTACGTACCGTGTCCTGAAGGGCCTGAGCAGGCTGTCGGACCGCTAATCTCAGTGGTTCGCAGCCAGGAGTCCACTTGGGGAGCTCCTTCAGTCCTAATTTCCAGGCTTGCCTGCCTAGCTGCCTCTAAAATTCCTTTCTCAACCGCGGCGGCTAGATCGTCACGGATGGAAACAGAGGGATGAGGGGCGGAGGGCCCGGCAACAGGTGCCTTGGTCTTCTCCTTCGGGAAGGGACTTGCCTCCCAGATCTGCACAAAAATGGCAAAAGATTCATCTTCTTGAGAACACCACCACATCCTGGTCTTAATTTCTTCTTGAAGGAGGAAAAAATATTCGAATAAAAAATCAGAGGCGATTCTTTCTTGTCCTATCAGCTTAGACGTGGCTAATAGACAAAGGGCCTCAAGCGCCTCAAGGTTACGGGTCACTTCTGAAGACAAATGGTTGTCCCATTGTGCCCAATTGTCTGGTCGATTATAGGTAGGTACCTCACCTGGACCACCCATCTCAATGTCGTCAATGTCGGCGTCGATGGTCTCAAAATGTGGACACTGGTAGGGAATATTGGTACCTGCCAGGTCCGTAAGCTCCACCGGAGCGTTGCCATTAGCGTAGGCTGGGAGATTCCAGCTGCTTGATGGCCAATTTCGACTGGGATCTTGATTGTAATCTGGGCCTCCACAGCTGCTGATTTGTGCCCTTCTTGGGCAATTTGGGCTTGCGCAAGGCAGTCCTCTCAAGGCCTCGTTCGCACAGCACCACGGCAACGTAATCGTTACGTCTCCGGAGGTGGCGGAGTCTACGGGGCCGTACTGGGGAGCTAGCTGTGGTTGGGACACCAAAGGAACAACATTCAGGTAGCCTCTGCTACCATGAAAGTGCTGCCCTGGGTCGTTGAGGGTGCCGGAGGGCTCGGGGCCGGCAAGACCAGTGGGGCAGGCACGCGAGGAGTCTCCCTGGATGTTGTTATTGGGGGTAGAACCGGACACTCGGACACCAACGGAGGCGAGAGCAGCAACAACTGAAGCAAGGTCCATGCTGATTGTGGTCCGGCAGAAACTCCCAGTCTATGAAGAAAATTGAGGGGAATTATTCTAAATACATCTGAGTGTCCAAAACTGTCTGAAAAGAATTAAATAATCCAATTATGTAAAAAGGTTTGGCCGATCTGGCCCGCGAGCGCGCGTCAGCGGCAAATGGCGATTCCAGCTAAAATAGCGGAACGCGGCGGATTTACGGGAAATGGACCGCGGAATCAAATCCGGCATATCAGAAATATATAGGAAATATCCTGTGACTGAGCTGCGAGGCGGCAATTCCGCCGAAGCAAAGAAAATGACCAAAATGTAGCCAATCTGGGCAGAATGTCTGAAAATCTGAACAGATGGGGCTAGCCGCACTTACACCAAGACCTGGTGTTTTGGGTACGTATCCGACTAGGGGGACGTGAATACCTGGGGGTACTGGATACTGGCGCCACAATATCTATAGTGGCCAAGAAAATTTTACCTTGTGGGAGCCTGAAGAACACCATGACCACTGCCGCTATACGCATGGGGGATGGACATGTGGTGCACAGCTGCGGGGACTGTGAAGTGGAGGTACCTATGGGCTCTCGAACTATCGCCCATCGGTTCTATGTGATGGACACTGAGGCCTTCGACTTTGTCCTGGGTACTGACTTCTTCGTGCAGCACTCCCAGATACAATCCCTGACGCTGCAAGCGCCCTGTTAGTGGACCACGGCAGTGGCAGAGAGTCTGTGCCACTGGAGCAGTCGGAACATACCTCGAGTTACCTGAGACTATCGAAGGAGGAGCCCTCGAACATGATGGCGGCCTCCAAAACTGAGGACTATCAACTATTGGGGGAAGTCCTAGACCAAGGTCTGAAGGAGTTGGGTTACTCTCGAGAAGACCTAAGTGTGGAGCTGTTCGCCAGCGACAAGCAGCATGTACTGGACCTATACTGCAGCAAGGGGAAGAACTGCAGCTACAAATTTTACTGGCCCTCTTTCGGGATGGCCTACGGGAACCCCAGATTCAGTGAACTGGGGAAGGTGCTGACCAAGGTGGCCTTGGAACGTTCCCGTATGGTCCTGTGTTCCCCCGATTGGGGAGCCCATGGGGGCAACGAGTACTGGTGAACCCTCCTTGTTAAGCTGACTATCAGCTCGGTGCGATTACCTGATGAGGCCATCTACGTGCCTCTGGGACGCAAGACGCCCATTGGGAAGCCCGGATGGGGGAGTATGCTCAGCGTGGTGGACGGAAGTCTTACCACCATCCCCTGGGAAGACCTGGACCCTACTCTGGTCCAGGCTATACAACGAGAAAGCGATGGACTCGCCTTGGGTGACTTGAAGGATCACCTACGACCTCAAGATGCTGTTGAAACCACACCCGGAGGAGATGAGTACGTCGTGACTGACACCAACGCCCCCAACTCTCCCTGTCATGTACCTGTACCTGATGGAGTCTCTGAGTGTGGACTATCTGAGCTACCAAGCTCTATCCACTCAGACGACGAAACTGAGCACGACGCCTTTTTCGTGCAGACCGCGGTGGAGGAAGTGGAGAACGCCGAGTACGTCGCCCCACTAAAACCCCTACTCTCCATGAGGGTAGAAGACCCCGTGGATGAGGAGCTGGACCCTCGATCCAGGCTCAGGGAGTATGTGGATTCCAAGAGGAAGTTGGTGGCGAAAAAGCTATGCTACGCGAAGCCTACCCGCAGCTCCTGGCCACTGAAGCAAGGACGTATGGGAGACCTATCCCAACTGAAGGAGAACCTCGAACAGAAGATCACCACCTGGCAAAGGGAGGTAGATCTCAAGCTCATGAAGAACGTATGGGGTGCCCACGTGAGGACCCCAGAAGAGGACGACCTCTCGGAGGAATGTGTATGTGAACCCCCTCGAGCGTGCCTATGTTGCCATCGTCCACCGGAGATGGTCGAGCAAGACCTTCTATATGCCTACCAAGGGCTGAAGGATGCTACCGCGGGCGAAGAGTCGGTGGAGGACCACCTCCCGACGTCTATTCAAGGGGCAAGCAACTTACACTCCGACGAGGACATGGAGGACAAGATCAAGGTATTGGACCCGCGGGTACAGAAGCTGATAAGGACCTATCTGGAGGTGTTCGGAGAACTACCCCCTCCAGCCTCGTGCGACAAGCTGGTACAGATGGACCTCAAGCTGAAACCCGAGTTCTCGGGTCATAAGATTCGGAGGAGACCCTATCCAGCTCCTAAAGAGCAGGCCAACGAGATCGAGCGACAGATACAAGAATGTATCGACGCTGGCCTAGTCCTGGAGTACAAGGACGGTGACTACCCCCTACACTGCAGCCCCTGTTTCCTGGTGGCTAAACCTGGGTCTACAGCCAAACGGCTGGTAGTGGACTATGGAGAGCTGAACAAGAAGACGCTGAACCACTCAGGGTCCATTCCCAATATGGAGTCTACCCTGGAGAAGATAGCCTCCTGTCGCTACAAGACCAAGATGGACAAGCGAAGTGGATTCTGGCAAGTGGACCTGACGCCCAACGCGCAGGAACTACTGGCCTTCATCACCCCTCAGGGGAGGGTATTCAAGTGGAAGGTCATGCCATTCGGCCTGGCTAACGCACCCGCTCTGTTCCAAGAGCTGATGAACAAGATCTTGTCCATCCTACGAAGGAGACCTAAGGTGCAGGAGCTCATATCCCGTGGGGCCCAGATGGAGGCTCACATCGACGATGTATGCCTCGGGACCAATACCCAGGAGGATCACCTAATCCTCTTGGGTGAGTCCTTTGCGGTCTGCCAGGAGAACCACACACGACTCAAGCTGGAGAAGTGTGAGTTCATGCAGGAGACCATGCAGTACCTGGGGTTTGACGTTGGCTATGGGTGGTGGACCCCAGCGGCCTCTAAGGCCAAACCCCTGATGGATGCCAAGGTACGACACGAAGACCCCAAGAAAGGACTTCATGATGTACGCAGTTTCATTGGGGCGTGCAACTTCTATCGCCGCCACATCAAGAACTTCACCTACACCAGCGCCGTTCTGACGGACTTGATCAAGAAGAGTACTACTTGGCGCTGGGGCCCACAAGAGCAACAAGCGTTTGACGAGCTCAAAGACAAGGTAGCCAACGCCAAGTGCTTGGGCGTGCCTAGGGCACAAGGGGAGATTATCCTGGTGACCGACGCCAGCAATGTGGGCGGTGGTGGAACGTTGTTCCAATGGCAAGCACTAGAGAAGGAGGAGTTCGACTCGGCCATTTCCCAATGGGGGACGGAAGGTCTCAACCGAGATGGAACCCTCAAGCACAGCTACCCTGACGACAAGTGGGTCCTAGTACCTCTGGGCCACTGGAAGTGGAAGTGGAACCAGGCCAGGGGGAACTACTCCACCTATGAGCAGGAACTGCTCGCGGGTATGCTGGTGCTATCCTCACAAGCACGACTGTTGGGGAGTAACCCTGTGGTCTGGCTATGCGACCAAGAACCGGTCCGCAGTTTCCAGAAGGGTCCCCCACCTGAGAAGGCCAAGCTACGGCGCTGGTGGACCTACCTCAGTCAACTACGGCTGATAGTACACCATATCCAGGGAGTGAAGAACGAGTGTGCCGACTACATCAGCCGCAACAACTTCGACGCCCTGATGGGTGCCCGGTCTGAAGCGCTGGCTAAGGAGGCGTTCAGCCGTATGGACGTACATCTGGACCTGAACATGACCATGATACGCCCCCTGGATGGACTCCAACAATCGGAGTACCTACAGGAGTTTGGGGATATCTACCGGCGCCTGGAGAAACGCCTTGAACCCCTCCTGGTCAACCAAGACCAGTGGAAGCGGGACAAGAGCTACCTCTGGCACGAGGACCGCATCGTGGTGCCTAGTGACCGAGTCCCAGCGCTGCTGAAGTGGACCCATGAGTCCAGTGGTCATGTGGGTGCTGACCGTACCCTGAGGCTGTTCAAGCAGTGGTTCCACACTACGTGGACTGACGACCAACTGCGGAAGACACTCCAGCCTATCGTGGACAAGTGCCCGTGCAGGTCCTGTAAACCAGGGGATATCAGGGACAGAGGTCTCTACTCGACCCTGCCCATCCCACACTGTGCCAACAGTGTTCTATACGTGGACTACACGGAGATGCCGAAGTTCGGGGGCTATGACTTCGCCCTCGTGGTAACCTGTGGGTTGACCAGGTTTACCAGGGTGTTCCCATGTACCAAGCACATTACCGGAGAGGAGACTATCAAGATACTCCTGGAGGAGTGGTTTTGTGTCTATGGGGCGCCCAAGGAGATCAACTCCGATGAGGACGTACGAGTACGCTCAGATACTGGCTGGTACAAGAGGGTCCTGAGATCCCTCAATGTCCAGGTGTCTACGGGGATTCCCTACTCTCACACGAGCAACCCCCTATGTGAGCGACAGATTCGTGTCCTGAAGGAGAACGTCAGGATATGGTGCAAAACTGAACGCACCAGAGACTGGGTGAGACTACTCCCCGTCATATCCTTGATGATGAACTCCCAAGAGAGTTCAGCTACTGGCTACTCGCCACATGAGCTATTCATGGGGCGCCCGGCGTGGTTCCTACATGCCCCCTATCCAGAGGACACCCATTCTTCTGTGGGTGAATGGGTCCAAGAGCAACAAGCGAAGGTGGACAAGGCCAAGGCTATGCTCCAGAGAGTGAGGGAGCGTCAGTGGAACAAGAAGAACAAGCATCGTGTACCGGCCACCTACCAAGAGGGGGACTGGGTGCTGGTGCACCACAGTCGACTACCCGCCTGGCCAGGCTCTACCAGCGATGACCCATACTTCGGGCCGTACAAGATCCTGTCAGTAGATGGACACCGTATCACCGTGCGGTGTTCTCCCCGTCTAGGGGGGACCTTGGTGTGCGCTGCTCAACACCTGAAGCGCTACCATGATCCTGAAGACCTCTGTGGGGAGGAGTGGGAGCTGAACGACGAGGAAATCGCAGCTCTGGACCTACAAGGGGCTGCCAGCCCTATGGAAGTTGAAGGTGAACTCCCCGACATGAACGCCGAGGAGATGGCTAAGGAGAGCTTCTACCTGGTGAAGTCTGTCCTATGCCACCGCTATCGCCAGGGTTGGCGCTTCCTCACCCTCTGGGAAGGGTTTGGAGTCGAAGAGGCCACCTGGGAGCCCTTCTCTGCATTTGTTCTACCGGAGGGACGCTTGAACTCAGTTCTGGTTGACTACTCGTCCCAGAACAACCTTGGTGAGTTGCTGAGGCTCGCTGAGACGCTTGCCTCCAAGACTAAAGCTAGGGACTGAACCTTACCCTTACCTGCCACAGCGTATGTGTGAGTGTGCTAGTCCTAAGGTCCTGAGAGCAAGCCGCAGAAGTGGTGTCCTAATTATACCCAAGTCTGCGCCCTTGCTGAACCTGGAGGGTTGGCTTATTGATGCCACGGGGTACGCCCTGGGTCTCCCCTCCCCTATGCGCCCAATTTCTGTGCTGGCGCAAAACCTTGGGGGAATACCCAGCGTGCTAATCCAGGTATTGTTTTCCCTACCTATCTGTCTACTACAGGGAGGGGTGGCCAAAAGCTATGAAGGCATGCAAAACGCCTGTTTGCTAAGTGGCCAAAACACTGACCCAACCACTGCCACAGCCCACCAACCCCGCTACAATTGCAGGAAAAGGGTGGGACAGTGACACACCCCCTACAGGTCCTACACACCCTACAGTGGCACCATCCTGGTGGGCGAGCACTGGGCAACTGGCTCTAGCCCCCACTCAGGACTACCACTCCTACACGCACACTCTACTGGGCGTTGCGAAGATGAAGGTCTCTTGGGTCCTAGCGACCCTCCTGTGAAATTGCAAGAGAACACAGCGCTACTAAGCAACTGTGGCCTGACAGGGGACGCCACAACGCGTTTCCCCTGTTAGGGCTTGGAGGGAAGGAGTGCTCTCGCGTGCAAGGCGCAGATGGCGATGAAGTCGGACTCCCTGCTCTGCCACAGGCGGAGCGGAGTTACTTGTTTGTGTGATCTGCGCCCTTGTTTAGCAGGGCATAAAAAAAATGCTGCTGCACCAATCACCCTACCTGCCCACCTGTAAAACAAAGGCAAATGAAAGGGCGTTTGCGGCGGAGGAACCAAGGCACACTCCAGGTATTATACCCTTCTCAGTGTGCCCTATAATACACTGTCCGCAAACACGCTGCAGGAGCAGCTACCCTTATCAAGCAAGCAAGCGTTAAGGGACTCCTCAGGTTCTCTTAAAGAACGTACTGAGGAGCCCCTGCGTAGCCTAAACAAGGTTTACCGTGCGCACTTCGCGTGGCCTACCCTTTAATGCATGTGTGCATGCGCGACTATGCACAATCACGTTGGGCAAACCTGCCCATCTGCGCAACAATCTTGACTCCACCAGGGGGTGGCCCCGCCTGGGCGTACCTACCTTACCTACCGCTGGGAAGTGAACCAAGGGGAGAGGACAAAAGGGGCGCACGCGAAGAACGTTGCTATGCACTTGTGTGTATGTCTAATCACCCTGATCTGACCGCTAATCATCTGCAATCTTTCTAATCAATCCCTCTACCGCGTCCTATCGTGGTTATCGTTGTTAACGCTGCTACACGACTCGTTCACAGAGACACGAGACGAGCAATGTGTATGCGGCATGCAAGACAAGCATACCTGTAGTTTATACCTGATTGATTGAAGTCTTTTCGATTGATTCTCGAATTCTTGAATTTTTGCAGCTTCTATTAGTGTGGGTGGAATCTGTATGTTTATTTATTAATGTGTGTCTCGTCATTTTCCAGACTACGTGAGACATACGTTTATAATTCCATTATTTCTCCATTTTCCGGCGCTTCGCTAGGAGCCGCTCCTGCGCGCCGCCATTTTATGCGTATGAATTTCTGGATTTAAAAAATCCAGAGATGACTATAATTTCTATAAAAATGTGCTTCTGATGCACAATTGGATTCTGCTCAGGTGTGTCGTTTCAGAAAAATTCTACGCCGTCATTTGACGGATTTTGGTGTCGTCGCTTCGTTTTTGCGTGGATTCGTCCATAATTCTCCCATTCCTGCCTCTGAAGATACCCACGCGCAGCCTCGCTGAGTAGGCCGTGTTCGGGCCGAAACGCAGGTGCCTGGAGAGACTGAGCAGAACCAAGACCCCACCAAGGGGCAAATTTAATTTTCTTTCGACTCCCTTCGCCCTAAGACAGGTCACAGGTCGCCAGCAGGTTTACGAGAACCCATGCGAGTGTGTATAATGTGTCTTGCGTTTGGGTTGTGTCGACGCTGCGTCTTGGAGGGAGGGATGCATATGCACATGTTTGGCATGCTCCCATACTAACCCAACCAAGCCACAGGAGCCCCGGCAGCGCCATGAGCGCTGAGTCTTCTGTAGGAAACTGTACAATCAGAGCAGCAAAAGGACGCCAGCCAGGGTGAGCGCCCATTTTTCAGTGTGAGGGAGACTGTAGGTATTTTAAAGTAGATGTGGAAACCAAGGAAAGGCCAAGAAAAATTCCCTTTTTCCTAAAATGCGACAGTGGTGGCCACCACAGCACAAGGGGGGAGTAAGAAAAAGTGCTTTTCCATTGCTTTGAGGCATATTCTAGTTGTATTAGAGATGCACTGAGCATCCATGCATTTTAATCTTAGTATTGGTCCAACCAAAAGTGGTGACAACACATTTTGACCTATGGAACCAAACACCCAATCAGGATATGGAGTGGACCCCTTCATCCCCTTTCTATGTGAAGTAAAACATCTTTTCCTGAGTTGACTGAGCACTGACATACCTAAGGTAGAGCCTATGAATTTATCTATGTTTTTCCATGAATACTTATCTGCCCTAGTGGTATGCACCATAGGGGGCTGGGCACCTCTTTTTGAGAGGTCCTGGGTTCAATTCCTGGTCAGCCTAGCTAAGTAGGAAGATCCCATGTGACATGGCAGTGACCTCATCGCCACATACCATGCCACCTCAGCACATATGGGACCCAAAACAAAGAGTGCACATCTCCTAAGATGGCACTATGGAGAGAGTGTGATCCTGAGGCAGTTTTCTAACTCTTTTTCCAAAACATTTCAGCTATCTCTGTGAATATGCATTCATTTGTATCCTGAGTTGCAGTTTCTGTGAATATGCATTCATTTGTATCCTGAGTTGCAGTTTCTGTGAATATCTAATCACCTTTCACTGTTTACACTGCAGCCCTTCATGCTTTGATCCTGAATCCTCTTCTCTTTGCATACTATTGGCTTGGGCTATCCTGAAGTGACTTGGAGTGGCTGTATTTCATCAAAACAAAAGCTTTTCATCTCCAAAAACAAGCAGCAGGAATCCCTACACCAACAGCAAGCAGCAGGAGAGGCAAAACACAGTGCTGAAAACACTATAAACTTTTCTCGAACACTTTGCTGGCGACGGCTTTCTTCTACCAACGCTTCCTCAACGGACACTTCGATCGCTGGCACATGTGCAGGCACATGTAGAACAGATCTGGACCACATATTTTGCAGTGACCTGCTGCATCACGAGTATGCCGCTGGTCCTCCGGGATCTCAGGCATTTGAACAATAGGTGCCCACAGCGGCACCGTCATGGATAGTCGCTGCATGGCGTCTGCTGCATCCACAAGGGACTCTGAACTCGTTGATCCTGCTTCACTCGCCGCGCGAATTCCCATGGACTCTCTTGGACTGGTTTTGAAGAGCTCCTGCAGCGTTGCTTCATCCAAATCCGTCCACCAGGGATCTCCTTCGGCTCCGTTTTCATCGGACCGGTGTTCGTAATACACATGGCTGAAGTTGTCCTCACTTCGATTGCCGTTGCTCCGCGCATCCTCAGTAGTTGCAGCGCTGCGTGACTCCCACTCGCTACGCGATGATGGACTCGTTGCACGCGAATCTGAGCTGGGCAGTGGAGAATGAAATTCACCGTCGTCGTCTGACATGTGGTGCGGCCTGGGCAAGATGGGTGCAAGACATGGTCCGTCGGTCGGTCGGTCGGTCGGTCGGTCGGTCGGTCGGTCGGTCGGTCGGTCGGTCGGTCGGTCGGTCGGTCGGTCGGTTCGTCGGTCCGTCGGTCCGTCGGTCCGTCGGTCCGTCCGTCCGTCCGTCCGTCCGTCCGTCCGTCCGTCCGTCCGTCCGTCCGTCCGTCCTGCATGTCCAATCATGAATCTTTCTGTAACAGGGCCAGAGCCCTAGTTCCTTGGGTTCTCCTGGTCTTGGTGTTTGGGGGCCATTTTTTGGAAGCTGGAGTTGTCCGGCCGCTCCTTATTTCCCTTTGGGACCTGTTTGGGTTGAACTTCTTTGTTCACTCCCAGGTGGACTTGTTCACTCCATGTTTGTTCCGCTGATCTCCACCTGCTGTTTCCGAAAAGCCGTGCTGCTTTTATCCAAAAATCCTGCAAACAACACCTGAACCCCGTCAGTGGCATGCAAGCTCAACACGTTTCATGTCGTCTTTTGCATCCTTCTGCATGAGGTTCATCCATACCCATTGTACGAAAGATTCATAGACCCTTGCCGGGCCTCACCAATTGGGGCATACCTGCAGACACGTAACATACAAAGAACAGGGCATGCACCTGGCCCTTTCGTCAACGATCTACTCTACAACATTCCAGAATCGTCTTTATAAATTCGGGCATTCGCAATAATTATAACTACAGCGTTCAAAAGGCTTTTTATACTATACATCCGTGAGTTTCCTAAACTCTGCAGTCAATGCTGACGGTCACATCTCTGATCTGGCGACCGCGTCTCGCGCTTTGCAGCGCGCTCTGTCTCCAAGCTCGCAAACAATAATAAAATATGCAAAAGCATATATAAAAAGTAGACAGAAAAAATAGAAATGTTAACACGGCGCTACCCATTACGAGGTCTGTGCCGAAGACGTTCATGGGGCAGCCGAACCGGCTTCACTACTCTGATGTTGACCACTTCAAGGATGCAAACGCGCCGATGAATGCAACTGTCCGTGATTTGGAGGAGACTGTGGCGCGGCTCCGCCACGAGCGTAATGAGGCTGAGGACAAGTCAACAGAGTTGCGTGAACAACTTCACAAAGGTCAACCTCCGCGTTTGCAAACTGGTCGCAAGAAGACTCACCGCGGACTGCGCCACAACAGAAACTTCAACTGAAATCGTGCAAAGTCAGCCCCAGTGGTATCACGCAAGTGAGTGCAAGGTTCAGTGACCTGGCCTTTGTCTGTCAATGCGTGAAAAATTTGTTAAAAGTTAGCCTGCCCACGTGAGCGCCTTGAGCACGTGTAAGAAGCCCGACAAGTGCCTTTGACGTTGATGCCTACAACTGAGGAGCCTGCTACTTAGATGCGACTGCTGACTGCTGGGCTTCGTGAAAGGCGGCGTGTGTTGGTGCGGTACGACTGCGTCTTGAGGAGCAAGTGCAACCAGGGACGTGTGTTCGACGACCTGCACGTGGAGCGCGTTGCCGCGGTCAGATGTGTGCCAGTTAGCAGTGGTGGCCCTGGTTGGCAAGAGCGCGGTCCAGTGAGCGCTGGCGAGAGCGGCCTAGGTAGCCTGTGGGTAAGGGCCTTGAAGTCCTCACGTGAAGGGACATTGAAGAGAAAATTTCCAAGCCTGACCAATGACCTTTGTCTGTTTGTCCTTGCATTTTATCCACACTCACAGCGCTGGCCTCGGCGCCAGTTGCGACACCCCACTTGGGGTCTCAGCCCCACCTTTGTGCACTATACTTTGCACTTTTTTTGAGCTGTATGAGCAGCAAGGGTGCTGACTTTTTTTTGTGCTTCTGTGACCTATCTTTGCAGGCGCGGTGGTGGCAGATTATGCTTGAAATCTATTGGATGTAAATTTTCGAGTGTGTGCACAGGTGCTTTTTCACCTCAGCAGTGCTTTGGAAGGCATTGCCTGGGCACATATATGAATTGGCTACGCTTCCTTTTGGCTGGTCGCTGTCTTTTTGTACACTTTTGCAGTGACCACGACAATGCTGCTGTTGGCAGCCACCGCCATTGGGGGCAGACTCTGCCCTGTCTTGATGACATTTTCTTTGTGTGCAAGCATACTCCGGTTTATATGTGTTTTTTTTGCAGAGCGTGCCAAGGCCCAGTGTTGCATTTTTTCTATTATTTTGGTGCTGAGTCAAAAACAGCAGGGAAAGCAAAACACCAACACACTTATGGCTTTTTTTTTGGCAGTGGCAGACAGGTTTTCGTACATGCAGGTTTTGAGAAACTTGCAGGGTTTTCTCCTTAGGTTGGGAAACTTTTGCAGGGTTTTTCAAACTTGGATTTTTGTAGATAGGGGAAAGTGTCTAAAACTGCCTTGCAGTTTGGGATTCCCCCTATAAACAAGTCTGTGAGGGGAGTGGTTACAACACCCCCTGCTATTCATCTAGAGGAGTGGGGTTTTTAATAGCCTAAAGCAGTTGAGGCTTTTCCCCAACCCTTCATTTTTTTCGACACTTTCTGAGTGGCTATTTTTTTAGGCATGTTCAGATAAGAATACCTCGTGCTGTGGGCACTCACACCTATATATTTTTTCTTAGCCCAAACAAGGGTTTTGGTGCCTTCTGGGGCTCTGAGACCCCTGCTTGAGCTTGTGAGGGGGGTGCAATAGTTTTGAGTGCCGTGGTGCACGTGCTGAAAGTCGCCAGATCAGAATGCCAGATAAGCGACGCGCGCACAGCGCACAGAGAAATATTGTAACTGTGAAAGGCCTTGTTTTATAGGTAAAATCTAATGATTTATCGTTCTTTCATTAATAGGCATCCATGTGCCATTTCTGTGTATCATGCCACAGGAAGCCTGTTTTAACATGTGATCAGAGCTGAACAACGACTTTCCGGATTTCCTTGCAGTGCTGTGCTATGGAAGAGATTGGTGCTGAAGTGGCGGAGATCCAATAGATCAGGGTAAGAAAGTAGATGCTCAAGTAAGTTCTGATTACAATATGTCATGTATCGTTCAAGAATCTGGTTTAGCCATTTGCAAGATCACGCGGGGTAGCAACAGTGTAGTCCTTGGTTGTGCTGTGGGTGGCTTCCCATTGGTTCGGCGTTGATGGACTTTAAAGGTTGGCAACCTAGTTTTGAGTGGTGCTGAGCAAGGGGTACGATCCAACCTTGCGTCGACTATAATAGAAGAATTCTTGAACCCATGTATGATACAAAATTTCGCTACTACAATTAATTCGCACAAAGTGTCAATTGAATTTAAGATGCCAAAAGTGTTTGTTCAAATTTCGGTACTTTGCAACATTGTTCGTTGTATGCCGAAGTTATAGAAACAAAGTGCCTACCAAGGCTGGTACGATAAAGTGCGCGTATTGTATCGTATCGTTCCGATACAGTACATGTAATATAATGTATTATATCGCAGTCAAAGCATATGGTTTGGGCGTAATCCATTCATGAAGTGTTTTCATGTGTGATACCTTTGCGCCAAAGCAAACTGTTTTTGAATGTTGTCCTTGAAAACTATCTAACACCTTTTTGGAACCAAAATACCTGCGCTCAACACGCCCCATGTTTGTTTGGTTTTGAACCCTTGGCCCGCTATTTGTTATCCAATCCTTGCACTTTACTTTATTTCTGAAAGCCTGCATCAACTTTCGTTTTTCGCCTCCTATTCTATTTTCTCTCAAAATTCAAAGTTCTCTTACACAGACCTTTTTGTCACCGAAAATCCAAACCTTCAAGCACCAACAACAAACTCCCATCAAAGCATTAAAGCAGGTACAAATAACAAGATATAATAAACTCTGCACTTCTCCAAGTATTTTTGCAATGCATTTCCAGAACCCCACTTCCTCTCAATGAACCATTCAATCTTCATCAGTTATTTACTTCTTCATTTCTCTAATTCTGCAATTCCACTGTCCTGTTTGCTCATTTGCTCATTCACCACTTCGGATCCACACAAGGGGCGTTTGTTCTCCTTTCCCCATTTCTTGTAGTCTAAAGTCCACATCATGTTACTCCTCTTCACTTTTGAGAAGAAACAACAACCAAGCTCCGGGCATGAACCATGAGACAAAAAAGCATAACAAAAGATGTGTGCTCTACCTCTAACTGCTCTTGTTCAATTGCTCTTGATTTTTTGGTCTGGGCATTGTGCACTGTGAAGTGCGTAGTGCAGTTACGGAGAAAAAGTTCACTAGTGACAGCAAGCACATGTCGGGGAGAGGAGAAGTAGCAAGTTTTGTCCACCAGGTTGAGAAACAGCAAGTAACCGTGTTACACGTCGCAAATTTTCTTTGAGGCACATACATGTGAACGCAAAACACTAAGGGTCTCAACGCCCTCTGTAGCGCGCGTATCACTCGCAACCTGTGGTTGTCCTAAAACATGGCATTATGCTCTTGACACCGTTTGGGTTGCACGCTCCAAGTCGTCTTTTAACCACGTCGCGTCAAGTTCACGACGCTTGTTTCTGAACCCAGAAGCTGAGAGAGACAACAGGCATACACGGCGATGCGCAAAGGAAGTGCGGACAGGGCAGTGGTATTTTTCAACAACAACAGGCACCCATTTCGAACTCTCACTTTCATGCGGCAACTCCTTAGAGAAACGTATGCGAAGTTGATAGTTACAATTTTTGTCATTTTGTAATGCCGCCAGACTATAAAAACCTCAGAATGTGCACTTGTCTTGTTTGGACCATCTTTTGGGCTGCGGTAATGGGAACTGGTGCCAGATGCTGTCCATGCAAAAAAGCGCACACTGTATTGTATTGTTGCGATACAGTACGCGTCCATATACGTTACGCGCACATATATGCCGTTTTTTCCAACCCTAGTGCCTACAAATACCTACATAGACTAGCTGTATGTGCATATGTAGGCACAAAAAGTGGTAGTGAATCTGTAGTTGTTGATGCACTTCAGACAGCCGTGTCGTCTTTTCTACCGCGTAGACTCCATAGTAAGAAACACCTATAATAGTAAGGAAAGCCTTCATGATCATCAATATCTTTACACGCCTCGAAAATGTCTATAACAACGGAGGCTCTGATTTTTGTTCCTAGAGACACCCCAATCTGCCAATCAACCTTCTACCATAGGTTTGAAAACCAAAAATTGCAGCCCCACCTTTCTGAATACCATCGGTTGCAAAACCAAAGCCCGCGCAATGTTCTTCACAATACAAACTTTGACACTTTTTTCTTGACCCTACATTTTCATACAACCAAAAACAGTTCTGTCCAAATGCCGTTGCATGCAATACACAGAAACAAGCGGAACAAATGTCTTCAGTGGTGAGTTCAGTATTCTGTCAACACCACCTTCAACACGGGCCAACCATTCTACTCAAAACTATCCTACGGCTTCAGCTACAAAGCATGCTGGCCTTCGAATCCATCAGAATCATATAGTAACAAGTAGTTCACAGGCACACAATTTGGAAATCGACGTCAATCATGAGATGCGTCCTTGGCACCATGCAACGGTTGGCCCATTTCGCATTACATGTCTGCTCGACAACTTTGTGGAGCCCGCTGCGAGGAAGCCTCAAAGGGGGCAGTGTAGGCAATGAAAGCATCAAGGAGTTCAGGACCTGCAGGTATGGCATCTTGGGGGTCCGGGTCATCGATGTTAGTTGTGGCATCGCGCACCTAATCACCAAAGCAGTGGTGAAATGGGCAAGGAGGAGGATCAACTGCTGCACGTAGAGGTGCGATAGAACCCTTTGCGATAATCATATCCACTTGACTCTGCTTGCACCCTTTCTCGAAAGATGTCGATTCTACCATAGGGCTGATCAACAAGGGCACTAGACCGCAACAAACACTTCGGAACTCAACTAGATGTCAAAACCTGCTGCCATGCATCATCAACCCAATGTGACAAGAGGATTCGTCCTCTTGATGCCGTCAGCCTGCTTTCTCAACAATTCACGTTGATTGGGTCATCCAACCATTTATGCATAGTGACTTCAGTTTGCAAGGAAAGAGTGCATTGCACACCTTTCCCACATACCAGCCGGTATATCCACTTTTTTGGCACGCGTCAACATATTCAAGTTGCTTCCGTGCATCCGGGTTGTCCTGCTGGAAAAGGTACTTGGTGTCCTCCTTGTCTGTGCGCATGCGATCTCTGGCGACGAATTTTGCCACTGTTTGTTCACCCAAGATAGGTAGAGGGGTCTCTCGACCCAAGATTTAGCTTGGAAGTAATAGTCGAGTTCTGCAACAATGCTTGCCTTTCAACACGCAAAATTGAACGCTGAGGAAGATGCGGCTAGCACATCTGGCTTTCACGAGCTCCGGATCTCATACAAATTTGCGCCTTGCATCGTCGTTTTTGCATTGCATCATTTAATTCGTTTGTACGCACTCGCTTACAACCGCGGATGTCACATCAAAAGCATTGATGAAGGCGAGTGGAACTTAACTAACATTGAGGCGAGCATATGGAGTGGTGACACGCTGCAACATTGCTGTGGTCCTACGGAAAAAGTCTCTCAGAACACTCTATCTTTGATTCAAAGGCTTTGCGTTGCACGTAGTGGGGTTCCCTATTGCAAAGTTATTCCTCCGAATACACCTGCACCCCCATGTTTTAGAAGCTTTGAATTCAGACCCAGGGACCAATCTTTCCTACGTACATTGTGTGGCCACCCATGTGGAAGAAAAACAGAGTCCACGTATCCACCTCTCTCTTACCTTCGGCAGCGGCTCCTTTTCAATTTCGCTCAAGCGTTGGCCTTTTTCGAAGTCAGCTTGAGGAAATACTCTTTTTATCCATTGCTTCTGCCTTGTACAGTGCATCTGCTTGCCCTGCAATCCACAGAAAAGGCACCAAAAAAAGGACCATTGGGAAACAAATGCGAGCATCTCAGGACAGCAAACAAAAACCTAAGCAACCGTTGGAAGCAAGCACACCTCAAGAGGTTACGTATGAAAGGCGGCCACCTATCCATTTAATCACATTTGTGCTGAGTATGCTCGTTGCCTCTTCAAAAGCAGCACCCTTGTTCACACCTCCGGCAGGGGCTTTTATTTCCCCAAACACTTGTTTGGCTCCACTTTAACCAATCATGCATAGTTGCTTCTCTTAACGGCACCTGGTCTTTCAACAGGTCTAGCAACACCATTTGCTGCTCGGTGTGCAACAACCTTTGCATGGTACTCCAGCTCACGCTCCCTGTTTGCTGCTGCCTCCTTGGCAAGATCCAGGACATATTCTATACAGTCCTCAGTGCAATGATCCTAGAGAGATTGCCTCAACGCAGTTTGCACCACCGGGTACCCCTGCTGTTTCAGTTGAACTGCAAATAGATCGTTCTTGGCCTTGGTGGCTGAGGCATGACTCCTCTCGTGTTGCACGTGAGCCTTGCGATTTGAAAACCTGCGATCGCAGAAGCTGAAAAGGCGACAGCAAAATTAGCGGCAACATTTGAAAGTTGAAGGGCGACAAGCGAGCGGCGGCAACACTAGATTGGCGACTCTAAACAATTGGCGCGGCGTCAGAAAAGGCAGCAATTGAATGTCGACTACAAGCAGCGGACGGCGGCTGCGACACTTCAATGGCACCTCTAAATAGCGGGCACCGATGAGCAAGCGGCGGCATGTGAATGCCAAAGCGCCGTAATAAGCGGCGACATTCATGTGAATCGCAAAGCGACGTAAACAGCGGCATCATTCCATTATCACAATGACAAATCTAATCACAGGGGCTATGCACCCCAGTATTTCCTAGCCACAGGAGGGCGGTTGGCACCTGCACTTCAAGACTGCACCACATTGCACGCTCACTGGGCTTGTGCTGTTTGGGAGTTCGTTTATCTCAAGCCCATTGAAATTGTGCTGCGGACAATGGTGAGATACATTTTGGCGCGACGGGTGTCCTCAAGGCCCTTCCGAAAAAAGGTCCTGCGGTTGCCCAACTAGAATAGAAAGAGTGGCAAAAAGTTGAAATAAACATACTTCAAATCTTCCAGCAAATCGGCAATTAGCTTGCAGACCTTCTTCCACAGAACTGTTCCGTGCGTCAGATGCCCCGCCTTCCGCCTACTAAGATGCATCGATAGCGTTTAGCAGCAAAAGAAGCTACGCCTTTCTAAATCTGAATTTCTTCTGCTGCCAAAATCCATGTAAGAAGGTTAGCCTTCAACAGAAAAACTCGCTCCTTACAGGCGAGTGCACACGGTATGTTCCCCGGTTTTGTTCCAAAAATCCCCCTGGCAGATACCCCCAAAACCCCCAAAATGTCCCACCCACCCCCCGAATATACCAGAAAACCCCCCGGTTTTACCGAAAAGACCCCCACAAAACCAATATGCACCAACAAAAGCACCCTTTTCTACTAACAAACCACCTGCCTTCCCCACGTGTGCTACACTTGTGGCCCATTGTGCACCAAAAAACCAACTTGGAACCCTTTGTACCAAAAAATTCTAGGATGGGTTACCTCGGGGTTTCCTCCTTTGCATCAGTTTCCACAACTTTTAGGTCCACCTTAGGGGCCTTCCCGCATTCCTACAGCAGTACAAAGATGTTGTGCTTGCAAGGGAGGACAGTGTACAAAGGGCAGTGAACATGAGCACAAATACAGTGGGGTACGTAGCATAGGGGGCCGGTGCCCAAGGGGAGGGAGGTAGCCAAACAGCTGCCAGACCAGCCGATGCACCTTTTGATAAACCTGGCGCTCCTCGCCCTCAGCAGTGCACTGATAGTTGCATGATCACAGCGCTGGTGACCTAACCGACTGAATCTGCAACACAAATAGCGAGTGCCGCTCAGGACCTGCCGCCTGGCATATCAGGCTTCGGCCAGATACCAAGGAGGGGGGAAAAGCGGGCGGCCAGCATCACACACCAAACCACATGTGGACCTGCTGTGCCGAGGGCCCTGTGTGTCCAATGCTGTGTGGGCGGTATCCTGCTTTCCACCGAACAAAACATGGCCCCTTTCGCCGCTTTCAGTCCGGACAGAAAACATAGCCGCACATGCATGCCTTATGCATGATCATTACACTTGTAGCACCGTTCAGGCGAAGTCGGGCGTCAGGGTGCTTTGCTTATGATTCCCCCCTCTATTCCTGTGCCCCTTTCCCCCCTACGGGCATGGCCTACAGGCGGGGGGGGGTTGTGGTGTGTGTGCTGGGGGAGGGGGGGTGTCGCCACCCTAGGACATACCACAGATCCCAAACTGCCCCACGCATGCCCAACGTCATTATTCAGGTGTCATGATTGCATCCTCAACGTTGCACAAGGCCACGGAAACCTGGACAGGCAATTTTGGTGTGCAACACAGTTTTGTTATAATTCATCATTTGAGTTTTTGGACTGAGTAAGAATCTGAGCGGTCGTGTGCATGGGAACTGTAGTGACTGCGGGCACCTCGGCCATCGGGGGCAATGGGTCCAAAATAGCCTACTTTTCGCACAGCGCGGGCGTGCACAGCCCCCCATTGCCCACCAATGCGGCGTACTTGAGGAGCACGCTGAGAAACAGTGCAAAAACGCTCCAACATGTGATGTCGGGTTCCCCTTAATCTGCATTGCCATTGGCATCTTTATGGCCCTGCTGACACCCATCAATTTCCCCAAGAGATACGTTGGCCACCTTCCTTACAGACGAAATTTTCCCATGAAATCCCCCCCGCCCGAATCCCCCCCCCCTTGTAACTCACAGAAAACGACAGTTCACACAGGGTCATCTGACATGTTCTTCGATGGGACCGTGCTGGCGCTTGGACGTGAAGGGGGGCACCTGTGGGCAGGCCTGCGCTTGAAGCCCCCCCCCCCCCCGGAAGAATTGGAGTGGACGAGGGGATGGGGGGGTCTGAGGGGGGGAGGGTTGACCCTCCTTCTTGTCAACAGTTTCAGGCCCTAAATACACTAAACACACCGTCCTGAGGCAGGTCAAAAAAAATTCCACACGCAGGAATTGAACCAACTACCCTTTGCCTGACAGCATGTTACCAACTCGGACACTGTCCATCTGTGACATTTGCCTGGGCAGGATTGCATAGAAGCACACGAAGTTTTGACGTTGGGACATGCTAGGGGGAATGTTTGCCCGGCGTGCTACCTTTGTATTAAGTATCCTGGCTCTAGCCCCAAGTTTATCCTCACCTAGGGATGCCCCCCAAGTCGACCGCAGCGAAGACCCTAGAGTTGTATCACCACATACCGGGACCAGGGAGTCCGTTTCACAAATGTGAGACCAAGCACAGTTGCAAACAGCACGCATCATGTGCTACTGCCATCTCCAGCACTTGCTGCTGCTGCTCTGGCGCCCCATGGGGACTCGCACTCGGCGCCCCAGGAACTTGAAAGACCCCAGAAGGGCCATGGACATCCTCCGAGTGCTGAGCCGCAGGATTGGGCACTTTGGGGCATCAGAGTAAGAAGAAAGCCCACTGCACATGGGGCCGTTAGCTGAACTTTAGTTTAAGGGGTTAAACTTGGGTTTCACAAATGTGAAACCAAGCACAGTTGCAAAATCACGCATCATTGCCTACCACACCCACATTATATGACAAAGGCGCAGGTTAACCAAAATTGGCCCGGTTGTTTGGTGAGGGGGGCCAAAACAGGCACGGGTGGGGAATGGGAAAAAAATGCCCGGCGCGTGCCCGGCGCACTAACACTCCCCCCTACCACCAGCTGCGCAACCCCACTTTTCACCTGAATTGGAAGGGGAGGAGGGTGGGGTCTGGAGAGGGGAGGGGGGATGGCCCCCGGGGGGGGGGGGGGCTTCTCCTTACTTGTCGTGGTGTGATTTGCCAGAAGCACACATCTGTGCCCCAACCCTCGGCACTGTCTGAGCCCGCCGGCCCCGTGGCACTGCCATTTTTGGGACGGCCGTTTCGGGGGGTCCAGAACGGACGGTCACTCAAGTGCGAGCCCCTGGTGTGTGGTAAGGCAAGGGACGAAGGGCTGGATCACGAGGCAGAATGGGCAGTGCAGGCCCCCTGTGATTGGGTTTGATGTAAGTGGGGGCCATGGCCCATGTTGCTGTGCCCCACAGGCAGGCCCACGCTTGAGGGGAAGGGAGACTGAGGGAGCTTAGAAGAGCCGATGTAAGAGCAGTTACTGGCGGTTGGAGAGCGGGTTCAGTAGCCGTGCTGGCGGTTGCAAAAGGGTCGGGGGCAATGGGGGGCGTACAGAAGCGGCTGGACGCAAGTTGCAGTCATCTGCAAAGGGGGAGGGGCGGCTCTGCAGCATTGACACCTGTCGTACTGTTGAGAATGCCAGAGTGATTCTGGAGGGTGACAACCATCGTCATTTTATGGCCAAGCAACGCCCATGTCCAAGCAACACTGGGCGTTGATTCCGTCCATTTTCGCACCTTGGGCAGTGCATTTTTCAATTGCTCCTACTGCGTGCTACGTGTGCTGTCTGATACCTGGGGTTTGATGTTCATACTTTTTGTCAAGGAAGCTGATTGGGGCATGAGGGCCTTTGTAGCATACGGTGCCCTTGGTTTGCACAATAGCACACCATGTCTTTCCGCTGCCGGGGTGACGGTCTATGTTCCAGCGAACAACCGCCGAACAAACGCACCACTTGTTGGTCCCTTCGGTCGGGAGACACAACATAGACACCCAGACAGAAGTGCTCGGACATGCGCACACGCCTGACACGTGACCATTACACTCGCAGCACCGCTCAGACAAAAACGCGTCTCAGTGTACTTTCCTTGCGGATGTCCAAGATACCCCACGCAGTCAAAATGGCACTGCGGAGCCAAGTTGCATGCACAAGCACCAGAGGCCCAGAGCACAGGCCGCCGGGGTCCACCGTTTGGGCTGAGCAGGCGCAGACACAGGCAGCGCGGAGGGCCTAGGTGGTGATGGAGGACAGTGCTGGTGTATGCTGCCGTAAGGTGCTGTTTGTGGTAGTTGGGGAAGGGGGGGAAGGGGGTTGGGGGCCTAGTGTGTGAGTGGGGGGGGGGAGGGCATATTCTAGAGGAAAGCCCGCACGGATTGTTGGGTTAGTGCGCTTTGCGGGGCGCGTTCCTACTCAGAGCGGGCAAACAGTGTCCTCCGGACAATATCTCCCGACAGTAGCAAGGAACCGCCCGACGCCATCCCCCTCGCCTGGGCTAGAGCCTCTTGGAAAAGATTGCTGGGGGGTCGGGGGTCGGGAGTCGGGGGATGGGGGGGGGGATGAAGGGTCTGTGTGTGTGGGGGGGGGGGGGGGTTCTGTAGGGGGTTTTGGCGTTGGAGGGGGTGCAAAAACGCCGCCACACGCCTCCAAACCATCTGAAACGATCGCAAACCAGGGGTCCACATGTGTGGGCACAGGTGTAAGGCATTGAGGGCCGCCAATGCACCAATGGGGGGCCACATTTAGGCGAGTTGAACGCTTCAGCACAGGGGGGGGGGGGGGTCGCGGCCCGTACTCAAGTTGGGTGTCGCGCAACAGGCCGGCGACGAATTTGTGGCCAAGCAGACATTTATTTCTTTGTTTCGGAACGGTATGAATGCGTTTTTTATATCATTATGATTGGAACATACATAGTTTTCATTCTGGTACAATTTCCTGCTGGATCCGGCATAATTTGGCATGGTTGCCGAAATGGTGCATTCTATGTAGAGTTGAACAAGAGTGAAAGCTGCGCACTGTTCGCTGTTGCTCCGTCTCCTTGGCCACAAAATAGCCGGTTCTGAACTAAGGTGTGTTGGTCTGTGGAGTGCATCTAAGGATTTGCTACTAACATTTGTAATGCTTGCATTTGTACATCCCAAGTGGTAGTTTGGCCAAACCACTTGTAATGGAGTTCTAAACGGCCAAGTACCTTTTAGGTTACGACACTCTTGTTGTTTTTGGAAGCGGTGGCCCTCCATCCACTTTGATGATCACCAATCTACGTGTAATCTATGACCATACCATATATGTCATATTTTGGCCGTTGGAGTTTTTCAACAAACTTTGTACCACAACGTTAGGCATGAGTTGGGCTATCCGATTACGTGTCTTTGCCACCGCATTGTTAACCCGTTGACGTAACGATCGCAACTTTTTGTTGGGAGCGATCGTCGGCTTATCTTACTAGGAATCATTACGACACTTTTTTAGATGAAGCAAACGACGTTGTGGCATAGAACATCACCAACCGCGGTTGCTCCCCTCCGATGTTTGTTGCACGCATGCAACAAATGGGTGACGTGCTGCCGAGCCCAGTCCCTGACCCCCAGCACCCAGGCCACTACGCCACGTGGCAGCAAATGGCGTATGATGCCACGCTGCGGGCAAAGGCCGATGAGCACCAGCCCACGGCCATGTTGAACGGCCATGGTGCATGTGCCCAATGCCGGTGGGTGTTCACCAGCAAGGGTGACAAGGCACACCACAACAGGTTGCGGCATCCTGCAAGTGGCCAGCTCCTGGATGAGTAAACATGTCGTGTTCTTGACAAGCTCATTGGAGAATTTCTTTGCTCTTTGTTGTCTATGCATTGCATTGCAAAGGAGGGAGGAAGAGAGGTAAAGTAGACGAGAAAGAGGGTGGGGGGTGGGGGGGACTTTAGCCGACGGAGGGAGGGAGGGAGCCGGGGGCAGGAGGGAGGGAGCTGAGGGAGGGAGGGAGGGAGGGGGGTCCCAAGGGGGGGGGGGGGTCAGACCCTGTACTCAAGTTGAAGCGTTCAAGTGGCCTAAATGTGGCCCCCCAATGCCGTTGTTCCTGGAGCGGAAAATGGCATCCGGACTCATTGACTTCGAGCCAGTGGCCATCGTTTTCAGTTTCCAAGGCCAAAATAATGGCAACGGGCGCATTCCTCACTAGCAATGGCAAGCCATCGGTTGGGCCTCATAGCCCGGCCGCAAGCCCCTGCTGCTCTTTCCGGCCGTACCAGATTTGATACAATTGCCCCTCGCAGGCAGACCGGAGGGCGAACGGCGACCTCAGCGAGTCGTCGTGGCCGGCGAGTCGGGCTGCAGCGGCGGTGCCGCATGGTCGTGCAGGCCCCGGATATTGCGACTGATTTGGTTGCCAGTGCCACAGGAGGCAACATCAGCAACCACAACCCTGACGCCACTTGGAACAGACACCACCCGCCACACCCCAACACCAACCGCATCAACACCAACCACGACGCCAACGCCACAGCAACACCGACACCAACAGAGGGCAGCCCAGGGCAGCCCAGAGAAGATGCCTGAGGCAGCGCGGGCCCTGGGCGATGCACCAACAGAAATTTGAGAGGGGAGCTGGCACTGGTATTCGGAGAGAGTTTTGTTCCTTTTGTGTCTGGAATCGCACTTGGGACTGAACGGGGAAATGTGAAGCAGCAGCGCAGTTGAGCCACCACGCGGACCTGGCGTGCAAGACCGGTCGTGGACTGGCGCAGGCCTTCCTGCCATCGGCCCCCCCTCCCCCCCTCCCCCGGTCTCTGGTTCACCTGCGGTTCGGAGGGGGGGGGGGGGGCTGTGAAGTTTCGACGAGGAGGTGCTGCATGTTGTTTGTCTCTTGTCATTCCATTTTGTTTTGCGGTGGCCGCATGGAACGCTCAGGTTCTGGATCTGCTTTGAACTGCAGGAGGTGGACCCTGGACTTGATGGCCGTGCTGGTGCACGTGCGATAGAAGACGCAGACCAAGCTCAACTCTTTCTGCAAGTGACCTGTACAATATTGCTGAGGCTGTGGCTTGGATCGTTCGTGTTCCGTTTGCTTGTAGCAGCTCAGGGGGGGGAATAAAATGTGGTGGTGGGGGGGGTGAACCTTTTGGGGGTGCAAATGGTTTGGGGGCGTAAAAGTTTGGGGATGAGAATGTCGGATACCCCAGAAATGTGAGAGGGTTTACTCTTCTTCCGCACGGAGGGCCCCATGCCGCAAAATGTACCGCTTACCGGGGGATGGAATGCCCCGGTCGCATGTGCAGTCAAACGGCCCCTCGCCCGCCGCACCGGCATCACTGTCCGACAGTCCGGGCTCCGGAAGCCTGTCCTGCAACGATCCCCCACAGCCGGAAGCAGCGCCGGGCGCGGCCCCATCACCACCGGGCGGCGGTGGGGCCGCCGCGGAGCCGTACCGGCCCGGCGACGGGGCCGGGGGCTCGGCGTGGGTGGGAATCGCAGCGGTGCATCGGCGGTGCTGCTGCCCTGGGGGCAGCGCCAGCCCGCCGCACGCGCACCCCAGCGCCCGCACCCCCTCGTGCCCCACGGCCGTGCCCCGTACGTCCAAGACCAACGAGGCAATGGTTGGGGAGTCCCGCAGCCCCGCCAGCAGCCGCGCCCCAGCGTCCGTGACCAGCGTCCCGATGAGGCAGATGTGCAGCGACGCCAGCGAGGCGCACTCGCCCAGACGCGCCAACGGCGGGACCGCGGCGTCAGTCATGGGGCAGTCCGACAGGTCGAGGGTGAGCTCCGCGAGCCGCTGCCGCGCGGCCACCCCCGAGTGCAGCAGCTGCAGAGGAATGGGATGGCAGTGCCCCCCTTCCCCCCCTCGTCTGCAGGTGCATGCCTTGGGACGCCCAGGGCTCCTTTTCAGGGGGGGGGGGGGGGCTCAACGGGGTTGGGGGGGGGTCCAGCCCCCCCCCCCCCTGTGTGGCATTCCGTCCGGTTGTTGCTCCTTTACGGGGCCCTGGACAGTCCCCCGGTCTTCCCTCCGCATGTTGCGTCGGGTCGCTGCTTTCTGTCGGCCGCTGCGGCCAGTGCTCTTGCTGGTGTCGTTTCCACGTTCACGGAGCCCAGTAGTTGGTGTGCCGGGGCTGTGCTGAATGTGGCATGGTGTGCCGTTTGCGTGTCAGCGGCGCCCAATAATTGGCGTATTGGGGGATGTGCTGGTTGTTGCCGAGGTCGTTTGACTGTTTTTGCTGCCCACACACCTCCGTCCACAGGCCGTCCATACCCCCCAAAAGGTGGTGCTGAGTCATTAGAGGCGCCGGAGACGCCGAAGACTTTTTTGTCTTCAACGAATTGGCGCCGAAGGCGCCAGAGAAATGTTTTGATTGGCGTTGTGGAAAGGAGCCCTGGGGACGCCCCAGACCACCCGGTGTTTGAGAACGCCCTCCCGGCGTCTGTGCCCGGGGGCGGGGGTGGGGTCGGTGGGGGCAACAAAATATACTGCCAGTGATTTCGTACGAGTCCTGAAAGCCCCAGAGGTCACGCCTGACCAGTGCGGCGTGGCCGTTTGAGTAATATCAACCTCCGTATTGGATATGGACAGCGTATCGACTTGACGCCACAGACGCAACTTTGCAACTTAACTCCACCAGGCAGTCGAGCGGGAGGACTTATGACGTGTACACCGGTGCACCTTCGACCAGCACGCTTCACGTCCTGCGGAAGACGGGACTGATGCGCACAAGACCGGGTCGTTTGTCTCTCGTATGTCGCACGTACGGTCACAGGCTAACAATCCTCAAAAAGTGGCAAAACAATCAAAGGCAATGACCACACTCGATGGGAGATACCGGAGGGGGGGGGGATTCCGTGTCTCCGAAAATCCGAATCTACAAACTCTGGCGTGACAAAAACCCGCGCCATTTCTGAAAACTGAGCGAACAAATCACGCAGGGTTGGCAGCAGTTACTCATGAGAAACAGTGGACGGGTGCTGTTACTTCCCGGAGGACTTTCCTGGTGCATCCACCGGCACTCTTGTCTGCACCCCATCGAATGCCGCAGGAGCACTACAAATGAGGAAACACCACTTCAGCACCTCTGCGACTGCCGTGGGAAACTGATCATCATTACCCACATCCTTTGGCACGGTACAAGTGGGCAAAGGCACAGCCTAACGTATACCCGTGCAACTCCTTAAAAACACCGAACAAATGGGGCACAAAAACTTCGCACAGAATTTATGACACAGAAATTCTCCCCCCGTATGATCCGCCCCCCTCCCCTCCCCCGGTAGGCGCTCAATGATGTTCCACTTCTGAAAACCACTTGTCACTCCAGTGCACGATTGCGAGTTCTGGACTGCTGCCGCTGTGTCGTGGAGGCTGCTGGATCGTTGTTATGCCCTGGATGAACGCCCGGCACCTTCGCCTTCGGGTTGGTGATCTCCGCGGGCCTGTTCCCGCTGCACCTCCGCCTCACGGTCCTTCGCAGTGGCCCCGCAGCTGCGCGAGCTCCGGTCCCCAGCTGCACCGGCCCCGCAAGCCCCCCATTGCCCCCCCCCCCGCCGCGCGCGCGGCGCGCCCACCGCCGCATGCAGCCGTTTGATCTGGGCTCGGTTTGTGTTTACCGTTGTGTGCTGCGGGCATACTTGCGTCCTGTGGGATTGTTGCGGCTGCGGTCGTACGACGTGGACATGGCCGCCCTGCCTCCCCAGCGCCCAGGATGCCGTTTCCTGCCCAGTGCAGAAGCCCATTTGATCCCATTTGATCACGGGGGATGCGGGGAGGGGGTGGTGATGATCGTGGACGGGAGTCCGGAGATCGCCCAGACACTCTGCACTCTACCTCTGCAGAGGGGGGGGGGGGGGTGCGGTCAGGGAGCGGAAAATCCAATCGCGAAAAATTGCTGGAAATTGTGGGGAAATTGCGGACGAATTGCGGGAAATTATGGGAAAATTGCGGGAAAATCGCGGTGCCATCAGCGAACCTCCCGAGGCCTCCAGGAGCAACACGTCTGCACGGGCGGCTCAGAGCGTTTCCGTATCCATTCAATCATTTTGGGGGCTGGAAAACAATGAAGCGTCCTGTTCTGCAACAGTTGTGCGCAGCGGCAAAGGGCACCAACACGCGCATAAGTTGGACAAGCAAAAGGCAAGTGCGGGAAAATTGCGGGAAATTGCGGGAAATTGCGGACCTCAGTCACCCCCCCCCTCCTGACCTCTGCCCCCTCCATCGCACACCGAAGCCAACGACTGCAAACCCTCGCTGCTGATGTCATTCCGGCCCAAGTGAAGGTACAAGGACCGGAGGTCGCTCTGCAGCAGGTTCTCGAGACTGGGGACGACTCCGTCGTCCAAGTAGCACCCGTGCAGATCGAGGGCGAGGGTCGTGATCGAGGGCGACTGCATGATTTTGGTGAGGTGGGTGGCCCCGGGGCTGTGGATGAGGTTGTAGCTCAGATACAAGTGTAGCGTGTGCAGCGTGGGAATGTGTGCCAACGACATCAAGTCAAGGCAGGCCTGCGGGAGCGGGGCGGGGGCAGCGCACGCGCGGGGGGATGGGTACGTCGCCGCCCCAATGCATGACGGCACGCAGGATGTGCCCTGACAAAGTGCCTTGTGCAGCCTTCAAGCCTCACACAAGCAGCCGTGGGCAGTTATCCTCTTGGTAGCCCCCCCCCCCCCCCCCAAACTCCTGATGGATGCGCCCCAACAAGGCATGAAGGGGCTGGCGGTGCCCTGTGCTGGGCTCACCTCCATCCTGCCGCTTCTGGCCCCTGCCCCTGCCCCTGCCCCTGTCAATGAGATGCACCGACGAATTTTTTTTTAATGGTCTGATTTTTTTTTAATCATTGCACGTCTTACCACCAAAAAAAAAATTCCTCAAATCCGGTTGCCCTTGAAGGCCACTCAAGTTGCGATGTCTAAGGGAGGTTTGAGCGATCTTGCACGTGCTGCTGCTGCACCGCGACCTGGAGAGAATGGAACTGCAGGGCAACCGCCTGGACTGCAGCAGCTTTGAGTTGCCGCTCAAAGTGCCGCTCTTGCGCTTGAAGTTGTTGGTGCTCCACATCAGTGAGACCCGCTGGGGTTTGTATACACCCGTGGCTCATCATTGGAGGCCTTTGACTCACGGGGCACGCGTGCGTGCGCCCATGGCCCCAGCGCCGTGCCCCAAGGCGCATGGAAGAGACGACAGGCCTCGGCTCGGTGTCTGCCAATCCCCAACCCCCGCTGGGAATGTACCAGGACAGACGTCTGCGCTGTGCATGGCCTGCCAGCGTCGATGTTTGCGCGTCACTCTGGTCATGAAGCTGATGGGGGCATGATGTACTTTGTGGCATCAATGACGCCTTGGTCTTCAGATTAGTACACCATGTCTTTCCGCCTTTTGGGGGGCCTATTGGGGGGGGCCTATTGGGGGGGGCCGATTGGGGGGGCCTATTGGGGGGGGCCTATTGGGGGGGCCTATTGGGGGGCCTATTGGGGGGGGGCTATTGGGGGGGGGCTATTGGGGGGCCTATTGGGGGGCCTATTGGGGGGGGCCGATTGGGGGGCCTATTGGGGGGCCTATTGGGGGGGCCTATTGGGGGGCCTATTGGGGGGCCTATTGGGGGGGGGCCGATTGGGGGGCCTATTGGGGGGGGGCCGATTGGGGGGCCGATTGGGGGGGGGCCTATTGGGGGGCCTATTGGGGGGGGGCTATTGGGGGGCCTATTGGGGGGGCCTATTGGGGGGGCCTATTGGGGGGCCTATTGGGGGGGCCTATTGGGGGGGGCCTATTGGGGGGCCT
The DNA here is from genome assembly GCA_964036045.1 of Eutreptiella sp. 'Long Island Sound 2002'. Lineage (NCBI taxonomy): Eukaryota > Euglenozoa > Euglenophyceae > Eutreptiales > Eutreptiaceae > Eutreptiella > Eutreptiella sp. 'Long Island Sound 2002'. The sequence continues at coordinate 9,647,954 of OZ038393.1, forward strand.
ATTGAGGGGGGCCTATTGGGGGGCCTATTGGGGGGCCTATTGGGGGGGGCCGATTGGGGGGCCTATTGGGGGGGGGCCGATTGGGCAGCCGATTGTGGGGGGGCCTATTGGGGGGCCTATTGGGGGGGGGCCTATTGGGGGGCCTATTGGGGGGGCCTATTGGGAGGCCTATTGGGGGGGCCTATTGGGGGGGGCCGATTGGGGGGCCTATTGGGGGGCCTATTGGGGGGGGCCGATTGGGGGGGGGCCGATTGGGGGGCCGATTGGGGGGGGGGCCTATTGGGGGGCCTATTGGGGGGGGGCCTATTGGGGGGCCTATTGGGGGGGCCTATTGGGGGGCCTATTGGGGGGGGCCTATTGGGGGGCCTATTGGGGGGCGTATTGGGGGGTTTATTAGGGGGCGATTGGGGGGCGATTGGGTACCCCCCCCCGTTCAAGCGATTCCCTGTCCCGCCAAAATAGGGATGCAAAAGGGGAGAGGGGAGGGAGATACCCCCCACCCCCTTTCCACTGGTGCAGCCCCTCCGAATCGCAATGCCAACCCCCTCCAACCGTCTTCTCAACCGCTCCTGACCAGCGCCCTCCTCCCCTTCCAGGGCACCCCTGCCCCAAGCCCCCCCCCCCCCCCGAGCCCCGCAGCTTCCCTCACCGACGAGACCGGGAACACAAACAGCGATTGGGGCTGGGGGTGTGCTGCCAGGTGTCCAGTACCCAAGAAACCACAGTCCCTGCGGGACAGGGTGCTTGCAGATGCCGTACAGGGTGTGTGGAGGGGGGACGGGGGGGGGGGGTTACGGGGATTGTTTCGCCAGGAAGGTCCCGGGGGGTGTTTGGAAATCCCAAAGCCCCTACCGCCTCACGCACACACACCGGAACGTGCAGGCCTATGCTCCGCTCAGAATCCGAAAGGTTTGCACATCAAATTGCCGCTGAAGGCCGCATGAATTCACAACATCTGCAAGAATCTGCTGCCTGGCCGCTCGCCCCGGTCCCTGTCCCCCTCTCCAACACCGCGTGCAGGGGGGCCGCATTCGACTGGCGGACGGGCAGGAGCGCGCTGGAATAGAACACGGCATGGAACGCAGGGGTGGGTACGGCCAAACTTTGGTTTCTGCGGAACCCGGGCCCCAAAAAAAACAATAAAAAAAGGCCGCAACACCTGAAGTCGGGTCACCCACAGAATGCCGTGCCGTTGGCATCTGCAATGCCCTGCCGACAACCCTAAATTTCGGTGCCTTCCTTCAATACCCGAATGTTCCCACGCAATTACCCCCACCCGGAATCCCCCCGAACCCGGCCCCCCCTGTCGCACGCGCATGGCCCGGCGGGCATCGCACACGGACAACACCCGCGCGGGCGGGACCTCGTCGTGCAGGTAGCAGCGGCCCAGATCCAAATGCAGAAACGCAAGGCCCGCGCTGCGCCGCAGCTCCATCAGCGCCCGGGCGCCCGCGTTCCCAAGGCTGTTGCCGTGCAGGTCCACCGTGAGGCTTGCGAGGCGTGGCAGCAGGGCCAACGAGCCCAGGATTTGCGCGCCCTCCTTCTGGAACACGCAAAGTGCGGGTCAGCGGACTTTCAAAGTGCGGGTGCATGTGGGGGCCCTAACGGTCGGACGAGAAGCCGGTGGATACTTCCGTCGTGCCGCCCTTGTCCGAGTCATACTCCCGTAGCAACGCCCTTGTGGCAGTCAGACGTGCTGCCGACGCCCGGCACAGCAGTCGAGTTTCGTTACCGGGGGGATTTCCGTATCCCGGGGAATGCCAATCTATTCTCTGGTGCAACAAAAACCCGTGCCATTTCTTAAAACTGAGCGAACAAATCACGCAGGGTTGGCAGCAGTTACTCATGAGAAACAGTGGACGGGTGCTGTTACTTCCCGGAGGACTTTCCTGGTGCATCCACCGGCACTCTTGTCTGCACCCCATCGAATGCCGCAGGAGCACTACAAATGAGGAAACACCACTTCAGCACCTCTGCGACTGCCGTGGGAAACTGATCATCATTACCCAAATCCTTTGGCATGGTACAAGTGGGCAAAGGCACAGCCTAACGTATACCCGTGCAACTCCTTAAAAACACCGAACAAATTGCGCACAGAAGGTTCGCACAGAATCTGTGACACAGAAATTCTCCCCCCGTATAATTGCCCCCCGCCCCCCCCAGTAGGAATCCTCCCCATGTGCCACCCCGCAGTACCCGCTCACGACCCACCCAGAACTCGGTAAGCACCAGTACACGAGTTCCGTGCACGAGCAGGTAGGACCCGTCCTGATGTGGCGGACGCTGGCCCAGACTGTGCGGGGCAACCCTCCCGCTGTGTGGGCGGCTGGTGGTGTGCTACATGCGCGTGGGCTGCTGGCTGTGCGTTGGGTCTGGGTCTTGTCAAGGGAGGGGCAGGGTTGGGTGGCTCGACAACGCACCATTTCCCCTCCTAAAACAAGACTCAACTGACCGTATCCAGTAGTATCTCACGAAAAGGCCGAGTTCGTGCAACGTTGTCATACAACTGGAGACACGCAAGGCAGACCAGACAGGGGCAGCAACAGGCCGAGAGCAAAACGTGACCACAAGTACTAAAGATGGGCATCGAACCTCCGACCTGCACTTAGACTTGGCACTCCTCATGCCTGGGGTCCAGTGCGCACACATCCAGGGCCCAAACAACGAGCCTGTGAGCCATCGGATGCGGTTTCGGGGCAGCTAACATGGCACAAAGAGTGGCACGAACCCCTGGGACGTAATCCCGTCCGTGTTTGTTATGTTTGTTGCCACTGGAGACGGAGGGCGGGTTGGCTCATGCCTCCCTCGCCTCTTACTCCCAACCACACATCGCTACCCCCATCCGCCCTCCTGCCTTCATCCCTGTCCCAGTACAAAGAGGCTTGTGAGGAAGAGGGTAGTGCGATTGCTTCGCCACCCCCAGCGGGAGGTTTGCCATAAAAGGTGCGTAAATTCGCCCATTGGTACTTCCGAGTGCGCGCACGGGTTTGGCTTGTCGGAGGAAATCAACATTGTTTGTCCACAGACGCTGGGGAAATGTACTTTTGGGACGTGAGGGTGGGGATCTTGTCGCTCTGCCCCTTGCTCCCCCCCCGTGCCCCCCATACCGGCGGCAATGCTTTTCACACGGAGCCTTTTTGAATGCAGTGAAATTTGGAGGGTGCTCACCACCACCACTGGTGATGATAATGATCACCACCGCTCACCACCGAGGGCGGGGGGGGCACTCTTTTGGGGCCGTCGCTGACAGGAGCTGACGTGTTGACTGTAGTTCGGAGGAAGGGCATCCCGGCTCCAAGGTTTCTGAATCTTTTGTCAAAGCCGCCACTGCCGGTCGCTTGATGTCCCCCCCCCATCCCCTTCCCCTTCGGGGTGACCAGTTCTGTCTGCGCCTGCCCACCAACCGCTTTGTAACCGCCAGGCTTTGACGACCAACCACTTTTCCAGGCATGTGAGAGGGAACCCCTCTAGAGCACACAACCACCCGTGAGTTCAGGCCATGGCAAGCTGGCGAAGCCCGCTCAGCAGATGGCACTCGAGAAATCTCTCAGAATCAAGGAGCAGAGCTGTCTCATGCTATAATTGTCCCACGAGGCGATGCGGTAGCGGACATAACACGCAGTGAGGACAAGCGGAATCTGATGCCAGGAAATGCATTGGGAACTGCCACGCTCGAAGGCATCCCAGTGTGCTGCTGCACAACCAAGACTGAAGGCGGAGTGAAAACAGCGGTAAGAGCGCACGACCACCAGGGCGGTCCTCAACGAAGAAGAAAAAAAGTTCCTGTACCCAGGTTTTCCAAAAATGCCCGCGGGCACACCATGTGTTGGCGGTGGGCGGTTGGCGGTTGGCGGTTGGCGACTGGCGGTTGGTGGCGGTTGGCGGCGGTTGGTGGTGGTTGGCGGCGGTTGGTGGTTGGGGATTGGTGGTTGATGGCGGTTGGCAGTGGTTGGCGGTTGGCGGTTGGTCGCCGCTGGTGGTTGGCGATTGGTGGCGGTTGGCGGTTGGTGGCGGTTGGTGGTTGGCGGTTGATGGTCCCTTGGGGCGGTCCTTAACCGAAAAAAAAATTCTCGGTCCCAAAGGACCGCTCTGACGACCCCCCTATACATCCGAAACGCACGAGCACGTTTGCCGGAAGTTGTCCATAACAGTACCCCACGGCAGCCATGTGCAAGACTCCCAGGCCCCACCTGCCTTGGCCCTGTGTCAGGACTCCCACGGCAGCAGGACTCCGGGCAGGACCGGACCTGAATCTCATTGTCGCACAAGATCAGCTCCAACGTCCGCAGCCCCTGCAGAGACTCGAGCACGCGAAACGGCTGCATGTTGGGGCCATCGAGGCCGTTCCAGGAAAAGTCCATGCGCAGGCTCTGCAGGCCCGTGCACCGGCCCAGCTCACTCCAATCGGCGGCGACAGCGTCCCTCAACAGCGCCTCACTCCAATTGACACTGAGGTGTCGCAATGGAAGGTCTGCAATGACCCCCGCCATGGCGTCCATCGCAAGGGGCTTGTGTTGTGAGGTGCCGCAAGCGTCCCCTGTGCAAACGGCAGCAAAGCGGGGGGGGGGGAGGGAGAGATTGGGCGAGAGAGTGAGCGAGAGATTGAGCGAGAGAGCGAGGGAGTGGGCAAGACATTGAGCGAGACATTGAGCCAGAGATTGAGCGAGAGAATGAGCAAGAGAGTGAGCGGGGCAGTGAGCGAGAGATTGAGTGAGCGAGGCAGTGAGGAAGACATTGAGCAAAAGTGTGAGCGAGAGAGTGAGCGAGAGAGTGATCGGAAGAGTGAGTGAGCGAGACATTGAGCGAGAGAGTGAGCGACGGAGTGAGTGAGCAAGGGACTGAGCGAGGCAGTGAGCGAGTGAGTGAACGAGGGAGTGAGCGAGTGAGTGAACGAGGGAGTGAGCGAGTGAGTGAACGAGAGAGTGAGCGAGAGAGTGAGTGAGCGAGGCAGTGAGCGAGAGATTGAGCGAGAGAGTGAACGTGAGAGTGAACGAGAGAGTGAGCGAGAGAGTGAGCGAGAGAGTGAGTGAGCGAGGCAGTGAGCGAGACATTGGGCGAGAGAGTGAGCAACAGAGCGAGCGAGAGAGGGAGTGAGAGATTGAGTGAGCGAGGTAGTGAGCGAGACATTGAGCAAAAGAGTGAGCGAGAGAGTGATCGAGAGAGTGACTGAGCGAGACATTGAGCGAGAGAGTGAGCGACGGAGTGAGTGAGCAAGGGACTGAGCGAGGCAGTGAGCGGGTGAGTGAACGGAACAGGGGTTCACTGGCCCGAAAAGTCCATGGTGTCGAAGAAACATTTTCCTCCGGTTGCAATGGAGAAATGTCAGGTGTGGGTCCTCACGCATGGTCTTGGGGGGGATGGGGTCATTTGGTGACCCTCCCGGGGGTGGGAGGATCGTCGCGCATTCTGGGGGGACTGTCCGTGTGGGCAGGAGGGGGATTATCGGTGCAATGCTTCGAGGGCATTGTGGTGGCAGCAAAAGGCAATCATGAGTCGGATACGGTGCTAACCAGCGCCCCCGCTCACAGGTACTGGCTTCGGCCTCTTTAAAGTGCTGCTGTGTGGCAGCAAAAGGCCCAAGTCGGGCCCAAAAAGGCACGGGACACATGAGGGACGAGGGTCAGCCCCCGCAGCGCACACCGCCACTGTTCACGACGAGGGACAGCAGCCGCCTGGAGCGGGCCAGGGCCTGCCACAGCGCGGCATCCGCGTCACAGACCACCAAGGACCCCACCAGAGGCACGTAGTGCAGCATCCGTGGCTCGCGGTAGTGCAGGTGCACGTTGGCCCAGTGGGAGTCATCCAGAAACACCGCGGTCCAGTCCTTGCACACCAAGGCACAGCTGTACCTGAGACACGGGTCCCCGCCCCAGTGAAGCCTTGTGCCTTGAGGCTTGGGTTGGATGAGGGACTGACTACAAGACAATGTTACCGCACAAACCGTACAAAATTCTGCACATGCGTGGGGGTCGCCTTGGGGGTAGCCTTGGGATCCAGTGCAGTCCTGATGAAGCCAGCTCTGATGTCACACGACACAGGAAACAACATCTGTGAAAGACAACCATCCCCAGCCCCGAAATCACAGAAACCCCGAGACAGTCACCCAAAACCAGAAAATAGAACCGCCAAATTCAATGGTTCCAAAAGTTGCGGAAACAGGTCAGCCTATTTAGGAATCTGTGAAAGACACACACACACACACACACACATACACACTATCGAAACGAGATGAACAGGCACGGCACACAGGGCACTGCACTGTCCGCACTGCACTGTCAGCGAAACGAACGTGGTCAGGCTGTAAGTGTTAAGTAGAAGAAGTAGTAGAAGAGATGCATGGGTGGGTAGGCGCCTTTCGAAAAACACTCACCCAGCCCCGAAATCACAGAAACCCCGAGACCGTCACCCAAAACCAGAAAATAGAGCCGCCAAATTCAATGGTTCCAAAAGTTGCGGAAACAGGTCAGCCTATTTAGGTCCTGCACGCTGTGCGTACAGGGGTCAGTGCAGAAGCAGGACGTGGCAGAGCCACCATGCGGGCCCCCAAGCCTCACCCTTAGTGTACACGGCGCAAGAGAAGGACCCACGCCATGGGCTCAGGTGTCCTCACTGTTGGCCCCCCCGTGCCCCTTGCCCGGGGTTTCCGATCCTCTCGGGGGCGCCAACGTTCTCCCTGCCCCTCATCCCTTGGCGATGTCACGGTAGCCGCCCTGGTGAAGCCCAGAGCGAAGAGGCTGCGTGCTGCGGCTGGGCGGTGACGTCCTTGGGCCAGCGCCCTGCTTGCTGTGTTGCCCCCCGCGAGTCCACGACCCCGCTTGGGCTTGCTGGGGGTGGAGAGCCCTGGCGACCCGGCTTGCACCGGTCGCTTGCCCGCGGCCGTGGGACGGCGGTTCGCCGCGGGCTGGTTGGGGTCCCCCTGCCCTCCCCCCCCCCTTGCAGGGCTGCTGGCCGGCTGCCCCCCTGCGCCGCGCCCCCCCCCCCCCCTGGGGTGCGGGTTCCGCTTCTGGTGCTGGCGGTGACGCCGTCGTGGGCGTCCCACCCTCTGCCGGTCCCCGGCTGCGGCGGGGGTTTGGGGTTTGGGGGGTGGGGGCTGCTGCCGTGCCCTCTTGGATTGGGGTGGAGAAAAGCGGGAGGGGGGGGGGGGGGTGCCGCTCCTCGGCTCCCGCTTGGGGAGTGGGGGGTCTGGTGGGGTGAGGGCGAGATCCTCTGGTGTTTGCCAGGGGGCAGGCAGTGAAGACTCCCCAACAAAGCAAACGTCGTGATGGCTGATTCCAACGGGCAACGCCGAGATGCACACAGTCAATTCACCCTTTTTGATTACATTCCTTTTCTTCTTCTTTGCATCGGCCTACACACACCTGGGGACGACCCCCGTTGTTACAACGCTCGAGATCAACTTGGGTAAGTAAGACGGAGTACCTCTGTGATAGCCCCACACACGTGCAGCCAGTGGCATCAGCACACAATTAGGGTGACTGGACCTGAAATCCCTGACATTCACTTTTCCCAATGATTTTCAACCCCTTGTCCTGAGGCCGCTGCGTCCGTATGGCCCTCAGCCCCAGCCCCAGCCCCAGCCCCAGCCCCAGCCCCGGTCCGAATTGTCACACGCAGAACCCAACCAGCCTTCGTAGACAACCACCCACCCCCTTCAGGCCATTGCTCCTCACTTGGTCAACGCCAATTGACATGCCTGTGCCGCAGTCAAATGTGCCCCCCCTCCCCTCGCCGCCACAGCCGCAGCCCCAGCCCCAGCCACAATTTCCCCTGGTGTGCACTGCCTTTCCAGAGTACCCCTGTGCTGGTCTGGTCCTGTGACGTGTGTGGGTACGTATTTTTCGCTTTTTTTGGCTGCCTTGATGTGTTCGACGTGAGCGCTCAGGAGGTACCTTTTGGAGATGGGAGTCCCACACCTCCCGGGGGAAATTTGGTACGTGCGCAATAGCGAAATTTGGTGCAGAGAACATTTGGCACCAATTCTCAAATACCACCGACACATTTGGTACAAATGACCAGATCGTGGCACGGACAGACCGTGAACAGTGGCTGTTACATCCTACGGGCCTTTGGCTGGTTGCAGTCATTTCCTGGAGGCTTCTGGATGCTTGTTGGCTCCTACAGACGGATTGCTGCAGCTCCAACTCGCTTGTCAAAGCGTTCCTGTACAGCAAACTGCGCGGGCAGAAGGGGAATGTGCATGCCCAGGGCGCTAACAATGACACCTAGACATGCGGACCCCAAAACGCCGCAGCATAATCTGGCACACTTTTGTGCCAAATTTTGCCGCTCCAAATTTCGCCTGTTCCAACCCCCCCCCCCCCGCCCCGGTATAATACACTGGATCCCTGGAAAGCCCAGGGCCCAGCCTGATATGCTTTCAACCGCCATATGCTGCCTTTTGTCATATCTTACGCAAGAGCAGTTTCTATGGACTTGTTTTGGCTACTTTTCCACTACACTATTGTAACAAACAGCTGGGATGGGTGCCGTGCTGTTGAATTATAAGGCCGAAATGCAGTTTCCACAGGACCCTCGCGGATTTCCCGTCAATTGAAATTCAAGACTTCCCTTCAAGGAAAGCCCTCAAGATGTCTCTCGAGTGCAAGACGTGACCGCCATGCCAAAAGCAATGTTCCGTAAAGGAGACGTTGATTCATGCACCCTGACTGTGGGTGTATGGGGTGACTGGGCTGCTTTCCAGCAGGACACAAGAACAATCTTAAGAGAATGGGAGTGGGTGTGTGAGGAAGATGACGTTCACCTGGTTGCGTGCAGCGCATGGGACGCCCCACCCCTCCCGCCCCCCTTCCTGTGGTTCTTCTCCGAGACTCCAATTCAGTCCGCATGTCCCAAGTGAAGGGTCTGGGAGCGAAAGCTGGGACGTACCTGCATTTCAGTGGAAGGCAGACGTAAATTGCGGTCAACACCTCACTCGGGATGAAGCAGGCACTGGACCCGGGTCCTCGACACTGCTCAGCAGCCGACATCCCACTGGACAAGAATCTAAACCTGCAGCAGCCCATCATACCCGCAGCAGTGCCAGTTGCTGTCCACTGCATTCACCCGACCAGCCGCGGTGCCAGTCCCAGTCCACTCCACTGTTCCTCAAACTGCACTCTCCAGCAACACTCACGCACCACATGTATGCACCAGATAGGAAGGTAATAAAAAAAAACTGCCTCAATCAAACCCAGCTTGATGTTTCGGATCGGCGATGCCAGTTGGAGGGTAACCGATGGCGGTTTGACGGTGATCTGAGCGGTCTCTTCAATGCAAACGGGAAAAACAAGTGTGGAAATCCTCGAGGACCACCGTGGCGTCAAACGTTGGCAATTAAGGTGGTTTCAACCGATCCAAGTGTGCCCACTAACACGCCCCCGGCCCAGAGAAGGCCAAACGTGACTACAACTCGCCCCCACACTGTCAACGCCATTTCATACCCCGCCCCCTGCCCTTGCGCAACTTTGTTAGCTTGGTGATGTGCCCTTGTGAGCCCCTGAAGGTAACAGGGCCGTAGCACTGCAACCTAGGAGGCTTCCGAGGCAGGTGCACAGGGCGTGGAAGCGCTCTGCCTGCCTTGGTACCCCTCCTACTGCGTCTAGTGTGCCCATGGGATGTTGGAAGTAGCTGAACCACTCGTCCTACAAGGCGGTCAAGGAGTGTGGATTCTCCTTAGTCGAGCCGCACACTAGGGGGACCTTATGCCATGGCAGTCGTGAGGCGGCTTGGCAGCATGTCATTGCGCCAAGTTTGGGGACCCCTTGGCTAACTTTAACTTATCCTTTGATACTTCTCAATCCCGTCGTCAGGTGGCAAGATGGGCACCAAAAGCAGCTGGCAGGAGAGAATGCAAAGCAATTGCAAATACTCGAATCACCGGAAACAAATGGGCCACAAAACCATGGTGTTGCTAGGATCAAGAAACGCAAACAATTGCGTGAGAGTTCAAGGACACGGTCATGTACATTCACACCTCATGAAAAAAGAAGCACGTGCACATGTGGTTAGTGACATCAGGAAACCATGACAGTCCAAAAAATATTTCTGAAAATGTCACCATGAATTCTGGGTCATAAAACACCTTGTGCCTAATTGAGACCAAAAACGAGAGATCACGCGAGCGGCGCGCGTAGAGGCTGCGCACCGAGAATTTTGGGACTCCGATCAATAGGCGTTGGATGTGGGCGTCCTGTACTACACATGAGGCTTTCTTTACTTTTGCCAGGGCGTGGCACCACGCTGACTCAAGGGTATTTTGTCGGACAACCAACACCGTGTGTTTGAACTTCTTGGGGACAGCCCGTGTGTGCATTGCTCAATTATGTGGTGTGCGTGCGCGTGATGTAGCGTAGGTATGTCATCGGGTGGTGTGTTTAAGGCATGTAGAACGAGGAACGGTTCATCAGAGTGATGGAGCCTTGAGGTTGACACTTTCGGGCAGATTGAATCTTGTTTGTCGGTATTAGGACCCGTCTTTTTTTCAAATCCTGAAGCTGTAGCTTCAGAGGGGGGAGGGGGGGCTAGGGCCGGCTTCACAGCCGGAGAAACTGGTGCAATCCCAATTTTGGTCTTGATTTGGGGCCTGTGCTGGCGGCGCGCCCTGGCTTCTGGCGGCGCGCTCACAGCAGGCCAGCCCATCGACGGCCTTAACATCGATACTAATAGTGTTAGTTCTATCTAGTTGCCAACTAGGACACGTTTAACCCTAGTGCATGCACGAAACAATACTAAACAAATGCTTACCTCGGCTCACTGGCCTGTTCAGTTGCCACCGTAGTGGCCAGTATAACATCGTTGTGACCGACAGCGTTCGCCTCCCCGCAGGGGACCCGACCAATACCCACACAGTCACGCACTCACTCACCCGCGTAATCTGTCATGTCCCGCCGACGAAAGCAAAATTACATTCAACATACAGTGCCCCGTCCCTGCCCATCATAGCTGGTCATGCGCGGATGTAACTCAATCGCGGCAGGGGGTGGGTGGGTGGGGTCAGAGCAGGCCACCCTCTCACCTTCAAAACCCCCCCCTGCGCCCACTACTGTCGCTCTTAAGCTGGACATTCCACCGCTCCCACTCCACAAAACAGCTATGAAGTGTGGCAGACACCTGCCCCGATTAGTGGCAGGGGGTGGGGGGGGGGGGGGGGGGACAAACTGACAAATGCCTAATGAAGAGGTAATTAAGTTAAACCAGTGTTTTGAGCAAGCTCAAAACACGAGTTTAACCCTAGTGCATGCACGAAACAATACTAAACAAATGCTTGCCTCGGCTCACTGGAAAGCTTTACCAGGCTGGCTTCTGACACCCGCGGCGCGACCCAGGTGGGCGTCATACATAAGCTAGGCCTTGCACCCAGCAGAGTTCAGGATACCTCTGCAATACTCGCCATCTCTCCCACGCCTCCAACTCAGCTTGGTGCACCCGCCCCCCGAAATCCATGTCCACTCGACTCATTGGATCGGCAGGATGTAGCTCTGACGGCACCCAAATCAGACGGACTATCACCCCTGTGTTATACAGCACCCACGTCAGTGCGCGCAACACACGCAACTGGGTACGCAGATGGGATGCTGCCTTCAAACCCCTCACCTGAGCAATGCCCACCATACTGTCCGCGAAGACAGTGAAAACCTTCCAACCCAACCGCACCGCCAATCTCACCGCCCACGCTATGCCCATGAGCTCCGCCACCTGCTGGTTACAGGGTCCGTCCGGGCATACCCATGTTCGCACAGACTGGTTAGCAGGCAACACACCACCCACCCTGTAGCAAACACCGTCTTTGGCGGCATCCACCAAAATCACAGCTCCAAACACATCGCCTCTAGATGCCGGCCTTTCAGAGAGGCACCAACCTCCCAGCTGCCGTACCCTTCGCATGCGCGACCCCGACAGCGGTCTCCACTTCTGGCCTATGCGTGCAATTGCTGTCGCCAATCCCTCCAACACTTTAACAGGGGTGGCTGGCGCCCTTTCCGGTCCAAACCTCGACCAGGCATACGCTCCTGCGAGCACCCCTGAAAACCCGCGTCGTGGCCGCAAATGCCACTGTAGGGTACCCAGTAGCTTATCCAGCCGTCGCTTCGAGTACCCCCCCGTGGCCAGTCGCAACCACGCAACCAGGAACTGGAGGAACACAAAAGGCTGCACTCGGATGGAACGTTCTTTCAAATCAACCACCTTCCCCAAGGCCTGTAGCTTCTGGACGGGGTCCAGTGTGCTCTTAGCACTAACCAAGAATCCCGCCCGCACGATACGATCTTTCAAGCGACTCGTGGTTGTCCCAAGCAGGGGTTTGTCGCTGGATAACAAAATAAAGTCATCCAAGTAATGCACCAAAAAGACCCCATCCGGCACTGCATCTCCCACCACCCGCCCCAATATCTCCTGACACAGATAGGGCGAAAAGGCCCACCCAAACGGGAGGCGGTCCAGCGACACGAGCCCCCCCTTCTGGTGGGTAAAGAAGCGGAAAATTCGTCTCGCTTTTCTGGGTAACAGGAACGACCAAAAGGCATTAGAGAGGTCGATATGAGTACCGTACAGTTCCACCCCAGCCGGCTGCTCCGCCATCCACCTACCTATTCCCTCCCAAGACGCCAGCGAAAACTTTGGTGGCTTGAGATGCAATCCCCTGTGAATACCTACGCAACTTAAAATCAAGGAGCACTTAATATCATTTTTGGGTATTACAAAAGGAAAACAGGTTGGCGGTAGAGAGGGTGATTCATCATGTAAAACACCAGTCCTTCGAATGGCGTCCGTCATTCCACTCACTGTTGCTCGCACCCTCCCATTTCCCCTGTCAGCCTCCCGCAGATCAAAAGTTCTCATGAATTCCAGGAACTCCGGGGGCACCGCAGCATCCCATTCCGCGTCAGACATCGCATAGCACCCTACATTACCTATACCAGCCTCCAAAATCTCCGGGGTGACCTTCGCTTCCCTAGGCTTGGGAGAGGTGGAGAGGTGATTAACAGAATCCCAAACCCCTGGCGAGAGGCACTGTACTGCCATCAGGCAAATCCCCAGTGGCTCATCCAACCGAAAGTCCTCACAAACAGAAATAACGCGATTCAACAGTATCCACAGACGACGCACCAGAACCCCTACTGCACACTGTAGCCTACACTTGAGCCACCAGAAGTGTTGGGTCAGCACAGCCATGATGGTCAGGAGAATTCCACCTTTAAGATGCAGGCTAGCCTCCGTGCCCACCCAACCCCCCAGAATCCCAGGCACTCTCAAGGGGGAGCCCAGGGGCTGGTCACCGTTGCTGGCGAGCCCCCCCCCTGGTGCTGCCGGCTCCACTGGGTAGAGTCCTGGATCGCTTCCGTCCCGGCCCGGACTCTCCATCGCTGTGCCGCGGTCGTCTTGCAGCTCCCTCCACCCTTGTGGCAACCGGGCGTCTCGTTGAAGGCGCCGCCACCGCCACCGCCGCGCCACCCTTCCGCCCTGCTGGTACTGAAAGGGCTCTGCCACCCACCGTACGCTTGACTCCTCGGTGCCCTCGGGTAGGCTCAGCGGCTGACCGCCATGGCCCCGACTTCGTTGGCGCCTTCGGTCGTCCCGGCGGCGGCGCCGTGAATCTGAACTTTGCCCTCCCTCCTCCATTGCCGGGCACTTGCTGCCCAGCACTTGCTGCATCGCTGGCATCCGATCCCCCACTGGGTAGTGGACTGGCAGGACCCGCAAGTCCCCGCTCAGCGACACCTGGCCTCCCCATCGTCGGTCCTGCTCTTGAACTCCTTCTTGCCTCTGGCGCTGGAACAACCTCTGCAGTCCTCCGTACACCCGAACGCACACTCGGCCCATCATCGGCCGATACTCCTGATCCCGTGTCCTCCGATGAACTGCCCAAGTCTGCCGCATCAGATCTCGGTTCCCCTGCAAATCTCTTACCCCTGAACATACTGGGCGCTGCTCGGCGTCGCTCGCTCCGGCCCCACACCGGTCGGTTTTTGTCCTGATGCCGCTCATCGAACATGATGTCTCCCCATACTTGCTGCGGATCCGCAAAAGCTGCCGCTGATACGGAACCCCAAACCTGTGGTAGACAAAGCGGGGCCACAACCTCTTCATCTCGGTACCCAAGCGCATACGCCATTGCCGTCGCCGTTGCTGCCCATCTGCCCCACCATTTAAAATGAGGCAGGGCCGGTCCTCTCTTCCAGCACGCTGCAGCTCCTCCACGTCGGAAACAGTGCCACCGATGCCGGGACCATGCTGTCCCACGCACCAAATCCGCCATTGTTTTCTCGAGCTGAGGAGCCCCTGCAGGAAAGAGTAAGTCGTCCCTGGCGCACCCTCGTCCCTCAGCCCAGTCGTGAAGCCACTCAACAAACGGCCTGACCCAAGGAGGCACCGGCCTCGTCCGCCACCCTTCATGTCCTGTCTTACTATTCCAAAAAACCAAATAACTGCTGTCACGTACATCCCCAACACGTACGCTAGCAGCCTCCGCCACTCTAAGAAAACAAACATAAGACACCAGGGCCATTGCCACGACCGCCCTTTCGCCATCCGAAGTCGTTCTATCCACCAAATGACGCAGCAGTACAGGACTTGCATATTCTTGGACTCCCGCTTGGGCCCCCGCTTTAGCAAGCCGCCAATGCAGTGGTTTGACGACCCCTGCAACCATTTGGAGGTCCTCACAAGCCCGCACTGCCGAGATGATGCCCCTCGCCCCACTTGAACTGCCACCATTTTGAACGTGCTGAGCGAGTTTCCGAGATAGGATGGAAGGCAAGTTGCCCTCTTCTCCCAAGGATTCCTCAAGGTCTCCCAACCTTCGCAAACTGGACGCGTATCCAGCCGTCGTAGACGGCTTCCAACCCCGAATTGCAACACCCACAGGTGTTGTGGGTTCTTCCTCACGGCGGTGCGACTCAAACTCAAGCGCCAACCACCGGTACGTCGGCCTCTGCTCCCCCGGTGTTTCGATCCCCGCGACGGCATCTCGATACCGCCACGGGTTTTCTCGTCACGACCACAATGGGCACCGGAAACACCAGTGCCGCAAATTCTCCAGCTTTCCCGCCGCCGTGCATCTACGGCAATCTTCGCTGGGTTGTGCGTCCACCGGTATCCAGTCTCCGGCCTTGGATAACCAGTAGGCCACCCCGTCCCGTTTCTTGAATTGAATACTCTTGTATCTCCAGGAGTCCCCGCCACTCGCCATGGCCTCATCAAAATTTTCCGACTTCCCTTTGGGCCCCGATGCTTGTCCCGGCGAATACCTCTTCACGTAAGTCGCATGTGCAACAATGAGGACTTTCCACATTCTGTACGCCAACGCATCTCCGAGACTTAATTGTTCTCCTTGCTTACCTCCCACGTCTGCTGGTCTACTCGGTTTCGGAACCGCCGTCACATACTGCCTTAATACCGCACATGCATCCTTCATCCAAACCGTAACTCTTTCCTTCTTCAAAAACTCCTCTATCCCATCCAAGTTGAGGTCCGGGATTTCCGTGTCCTTGCGCTTTTCAATCTCCGTGGCGGCTAATTGTACCCTCAAGCGCTCCACCTCTGCATCCTGTCGACGGAGCATGGCCTTCAACTCGGCCAATTCCTTGGCCGTACCCGATTCCGCGTGTGAGTCGTCGGACACAAAAATTGCGTCCTCTTGCATCCCGCTGCTCCCGTGAAGCCCAGACATGGCAAAAAGGGAACAAACTGACAAATGCCTAATGAAGAGGTAATTAAGTTAAACCAGTGTTTTGAGCAAGCTCAAAACACGAGATTCGGAAACAAGGGTGACTCCGGTGGATGATAGAAGGCCCGGAATTCTGATCTGGCTGAACCCTGACTCCGACGCAAATGATCAATGAGGTCACACTTTGGTGTCCATTAATGCTTCAATTGCTTGTGTTTTCTTTGTGGGTTCCAAGAGGGAGGGCGTTCTATGTGCAACACTGGTTCTTCAAGGAATAGGAAAAGCTGGTAAGCAACCATTTGCAGATTTGGTCGGGCGGCTTCACCCGGAGGGGGGGGGGTCTTGGACTTTTGAAGCTACAGCTTCAGGATTTGAAAAAAAGACGGGTCCTTATAGACCGCATGCGTGCCGGCCCATGCGGCGGATGGGTAAACAGCGGTAGTACCAAAAAGCTTTTTCATAACTTGAAGGAGCGCCGCTGACACCATCAGCGGTTTAGTTAAGGAAGCGATCGTGCTGACAGCAGACCGCCAGACACTCTCAAAGAAATCAAGAACAAGTCCATGTGGTATGGCCATAGCGCGGGGACCAAGCGAGGAATAAAGAATGCAGAGTGGGTCTCAATTGTATCAGTCTGTACAGGCAGACGACCACTGGTCGTGAACGCATCCAGTGGGCGGGCGGTTCCATGAGGTCGAAGTAATTGTCATCCCAACCCACATGTGAGCCAATAGACCTATTGTGTCGCCGCATTTCTGCAAACTTGCGTGTGGTGGCTTCTTGATCTATCTCCAGAAAGTTCAGACGTTCCAAGCATTTCAGGATTTCCATGTTGGTTTTTTCTGAGCGTTCTTCTTTCTGCATACGCATGAGGGACACCGCTGTTTGCCACGTGAGTGGCTCACCTTAATGGAGTCCAAAAAACGCTGACTCGTCCAGCTGGCTGATGGCTCGTACCGCATCCATGGCACAGCGAACAGAAGTTTTGATCGATGGTTTTTGCATATGTACATGTGTGAGACAGATTCGTCAAGACGTGCGCATGCCTTGTATTGCTCGAGCGCGAGCAGATCATCGTGCTGCCCGTGCACGCGACCGCGCGAATTGCGAGCTGATGCGAGCTAGCAGAATCGGCCGCGTGTACACGAGTTTTGCACGCAAAGCGATCCTGCAATGTCGCTGGGTTCCCGGCGGCGATTTAACCCTAATTGCAGGCTGGGGGGGATCGCTTTGCGTGAAAAAATTCATGAGATAAAAAAATCGCAACCCTAACCCTATACCACTGATTATGATTTGCCTCCCCCTAGGTAGTGTCAGCTCGCAATTGGCGCGCATTTTCCCTAGGCAATTCCTTCCCTAGGTAGTGAAGGAACGCCCGCTTCATCACCATCAGATTCAGCTGCAGGCTGGATGTCATCCTTCGAATCTGCAATTTTACTGATGGTATCGGTCTGTCTCTGGAGAATAACCGTAGTGTTCTCTGCAACCTCCTGTGCTTTTTCGTTGCGTGCAAAGACAAAGTCCCTGGGGTCTTCTCCAGTTTCAACCCAGCTGACTTCTCGCCCGTCAATGTTGATAACATCACCGTGCATAACCATGTACTTGTCCATGGGCGCGTTGGTGGTCACCATGTAATAGCTCTCACCGACAGTGACATTTCGAACACTTCCTTTAATTATACTTCGCACAGCAGGATCAGCAGTGTTCGGTGTGTGCCAGTCTGGTTGGTGCATGAGCCGTTGGATTTCCTGAGTCCTGAGTCTTCCTGAGCAACAAGGACACGTCTTTGCGGACAACTCCGATTGACTCAGTGTTTTCCTACACACGCTTCTCAAGCCCGGTGATGCTTTCGCGTTGGCGTGCCTGTTCTTCCTCCAGCGCCTGCATTTTTGTCTCCGCGTGTCGGGGAATCGCATAGGTCACTTTGCTCGGCGTCACCGGCGGCCCATCACCTCCCGCGCAGTTGGGTTTCGGGCTACGTGCTTCAGCAGGTGGTTCATATTCTATGACCACAGTACAAGCACTATCCACATACTTGTCACTGTGTTTGATTCCCATAGACACGTTGAGATCACGGCCCGCCTGGGCACTGGTTTCATCAGAGAAAAAAGTCGGATTTTCCCAGTGTACGGTTGAATAGTTTCCCAGCGAATGAAGTCTTTTAGAGCTCGAACCCGTGCCTCCACAAAATGCGGCAGCAACTATTGTGGGATGCTCGCCCACACGAAACACCACATTTCCAACACCGCTTCCGTCGCCACATGATCCAATGGGTTGTCCGGTGAACGTAGGAGTGAGGTTGATGGTCGTTGTTCGCTTCCCGATGACGAAGAAGACGTTGAACCGCCACCATAGTTCGAACCCAAGACTCGTTTAAAATAATCCGGCATGAAATCCATTGATTTCCCATGTTGTGTAAGTGCTTGTTGCAAATTCAAGGCATTTTGCATAGTTCGTTGGCGTTTTTCACACACTATTCGTACTTGTGACCCACGCGGCCACAATTCTCACGTGGCCAGCGGCTGAAACCTTCCGGCGTTGAATGGGATCCATGGTTGTGGGTGTTGTGATTGTGATTCCATCCACATTTGTCGCACCAATAAGCGTTGTCCGTGCATGATTGAGATAGCGTTTCTTGGAAAGATCAACGGAGAGGATTGTAAGTGTTAAGTGTAAGCGTATCAAAAGCACCAAAAGATGTACTTCGCGGTAGTTGACGTCGTACTTGACCACACAAATAATTCTTGGTCTTGGCAAACGTCGGGATTACACACTGTACTTGCTATACAGTGGTTGTAGTAACTTTAACTTATCCTTTGATACTTCTCAATCCCGTCGTCAGGTGGCAAGATGGGCACCAAAAGCAGCTGGCAGGAGAGAATGCAAAGCAATTGCAAATACTCGAATCACCGGAAACAAATGGGCCACAAAACCATGGTGTTGCTAGGATCAAGAAACGCAAACAATTGCGTGAGAGTTCAAGGACACGGTCATGTACATTCACACCTCATGAAAAAAGAAGCACGTGCACATGTGGTTAGTGACATCAGGAAATGTTGCTTCTTCGCGTAGCTCCCTTCTTCCAAAACAACCCTCGGCACATGGGTCTTCGTCGTGGCAACGACAAGAAGTGTTGAATCTCTCAACAACATCGTCGCATTGATCATGGGCAAGTGTTCGAGCCGGGGCAATGTATTCGGGCAATGTGTCCGTCCACATGAATGGCATGGTCGGTTTTCAAAATTGTCCTTTCCAACGTCCATTGATGCATTTGTGAAGTCTCAAAGTTGAAGTGCGCAAGTGGATTTCGCCCATACCCCCACATGCGTGTGTTGTTTCGCGAGGAAAATGACAATTCTGTTTGTCTTGTTTGGGCATGAGCGACCTTGCAATCCTCCGGCAATGCAGAAAAGGGTACCACGCATTACCAAGACAAAGATGTCCACCATTTTTCGCCCACTCTCTTGTTGGGTTGTGTTTTGTTTGGTTGCTTTGTGTTATGCTATGGTTTGTTGTGTTGTGTGGCGCTACTGTGTGGTGTGGTGCGAGTACATCCCACCATTTCTTGGACAGCGATTTGTTTCGGCCAACTTGCGTGCCGGTTACCCATAATGCCCAAGAATGCAAAGCCCCAAGGTAGCAACCCACCATCTCGCAACGCGCCCCCCGCCCAAACTAGCAATCCACCATCTCGCAACGCACCGCCTCGAACCCGTGAAGAAGAAGATGAATTGGCATTGCGGAATCGAACTTTGAGCAAGCCTTCAATCAAAGCTTTGGATACCTTAGATCAGGTGTTGCGTTTGGCCAATTTGTGTGTTGTATTGTCTTCTGCAAGAACACTATGGCACGGCACATCGCTTGGACCACCGTGTCGTCACATATCACGATTGACGAATCTGCAGGGGGTGTGATCAATCATGTTATTTCTGGAGGAGTTGGTGCCTGTGTGTCCTTTAATTCGGTGTAAACTTCCAACCCAGGCTTTGTGGTGATTGTGTGGGCGTGTGAAGCCGATTGGTTGCGGGCAAAGGCGAGGACGGTGTATATTTTGTGTCATATGTTCTCTTGTGTTGAGTTATGTCCACGACCTGTGTCCGCAATCGTTCACAATTTTTCGATGAAGAGATATTATCACAAACCCTTCTCGTGATTCTTCTTCAAGAAATGTCACTGGATAGTGTCTCTTGTCTCTTGTGATAGCATTTATTTCTTCCCCAAGAGGGAGAACGTGGTGCACTGCATTTCTTGCCCTAGAAATGTCACGTAGTGTTTAAATTTCTCGTTGTTGTTGCACTGTGTTGTGTTGGCAATTCCACGGGACATCACATCACATTACAATGACACGACACGATACCACACAGCACACCACAATACATCACAAAATGGGGGAACTGAACGCAATCAAGTCCAACACACAACAACACAACACTACACAACACGACACGGCCGACACAACACAACACAACACGACAAGCAATACTAGTTAGGTGCGTGTATTGCATATTATACAATAATAATACAATACCTCCCTCCGGTCGGTATCCGTGCCTATGCCACGGGGTACAGGCAGATATCCGTCGCATTAGGCACAATTCTTATATCCGTGGCATTAGGGCGCGAGGATATCGGTAGATGTCCGTGGCATATGCCACGGGATAGATGCGCCCAACCCTTCCCTTTCCCTCATTGCATACTTGAGCCATGCACAACACAACAATTCAAGACGCCAACAATTTTGGAGTTTTGTGGATAGACGTCCAAGTTGGAGCACTACACAATGTGCTCTCTATGGATGCGAAAATGTGATGCCAGTCTGTATGAAAGGGACATTGTTCCGTACACTTAGCCATAAATAAGCAAGTATCATGAGGTCATGGTGCCAATTACTGGAAACCAATCATTTCGGTCATACATGTCTCACATGCCCACGATCCATGCTTTGGAGGAAACCGAAGCTTGGCACCTGAACTTTGCGAACCTTCGTGGGTGGTCCCTCAAACCTAGCAGAGTCGAAAGGAGATGGGATGCCTGTGAGATCTTGGCTTGTGGTGGCCTTTGCAGGTGTGGCTGGGGCCGCCCATGCACCCGAACAGTACATCTCACGCTCGTTACGAACGTTAGCGCGCCGGGCGCGCGCCGGGCATCTTTTTGGACCCGTGCCCCACCGGTGACCTTTTAGGGGGTGCGCTAAGGGGGCGCACTTAGGACAATCTTTGAATCCACGCTTCGTTGCGTGGTGCATCATGGTGACCCCCGGCGTAGGTTTTGACTTCCGATTTTGTTCCCTTTGTTGGGGACCCCCGAGAATGCAGGGGTGATGTAGCATTTCCGCCCTCTTTTGGGCCCCAACCGTCCGGTGCTATTGAGGAAACCGGGACAATCTTTGAATCCACGCTTTCTTGCGTGGTGCATCATGGTGACCCCCGGCGTAGGTTTTGACTTCCGATTTTGTTCCCTTTGTTGGGGACCCCCGAGAATGCAGGGGTGATGTAGCATTTCCGCCCTCTTTTGGGCCCCAACCGTCCGGTGCTATTGAGGAAACCGGGACAATCTTTGAATCCACGCTTTGTTGCTTGTGTTGTTGTTTGTGTCCAATTCGCCGATACCGAGCACTATTGTAATGAATGTATTGACACCCACACTTGTGGGACCAATGTTGTTTGTTAAGTGCAACACAAATGACATTTGGAGTGGTTGAAGTCACAGATATTGCTTTATTTTGCAACGTGCTTTGTAGGGAAGGTGTGCAGTGCAATGTGGTCTACTTGGGGGGCTTCTCCATGGGAGGGTAAATCTGGGGCTGAAGTCGGGATAGTTAATACAAAAGTAGCGCGCCGGGTGCACGCCGGGCAAACATTCCCCCATTGAAGAAAGACACTAAATGATGGCAACGGCTGCATGGTCTAAATTGACTTCTTCGTGAAACTCTAATTAAATCGTCATTACTCTTATATTCCTATTGTTATTTTTCTTCTTTATTTCATTGTTATTATCATTCTTTAATTTTTGCCATTTGCCTGTTTTTCTAGTTGCAAACCGCACTTTTGGTTACTCAACAGTTTTTTTCGGTTGCCAAGTGCATTTTCAGTTATTTTCGGTTTGGGTTAGGGTTTGGGTATCTCCCACGGGATATCGGCAGATATCCGTGGCATATGCCCGGGATATCGGCAGATATCCATGGCTGCTGTATCCCGGGCATATGCCACGGATATCTGCCGATATCCTCGGGCCCTTGCCACGGATATAAACCCGGGAGAGTTGACAGGCCGAAGCTATCCATGTTGTTGGTTGGGTGGTTGCACTACAAACTGGGGAGAGTAGACAAACCAAGTCCGTCCGTTGGGCACTTGAGGGCTATCCGTTAAGCCGTGTGGAAGGTGAAGAGGTTTCCCGGGTTGACCCATGTCGCTACGCTTACTGTTGCACATTTTGCGCTCATTTTTGTCTCGTGGTGGTTTTGGTCGCGGTTTGGGGGCATGTGCATGAGCCGCTAGTGCCACTCACCAATTGAATGACCACCGGTGCCACTCAGCCGGATGGATGGGCGGGGGTGGTTACCACGCTTCCCCCACTTCTAGTTGGCCAAGCACGTGGAGCGTTTGGAGGCGCAGATTGCTGCAATTGTTCCTGGGGACCCTAAATTCAAGGACCAGATTGGGGGATTGTTTGGCACCGTGGAGAAGCTTCTAGAACAAAAGATCGATGCAGTATGTAACTGTGCATGTGCGCCTAGCTGACTGATGGAGATGACTCAGAACGGCTGACCGAAGAAGGAGGACTCCCCAGGGCATCTTCAGAATAATTCAAAACCAAGGGGGGGTGGGGGGCACTCCCTGCCCCAAAACCCCCTCCCCTCCCTCACCAGACCAAAGTGACCATCGTGGGAAAAAGCGAAATGTGCAAAAGGGAAATTCTTGTTGGGCCATTTTTGGTACACAAACTTTTGGGTCCTAAAACCCCCCCCCGCTCAAAAGACGCCCCGTGACTCTCCATTACCCCCCAGCACATCCCCCTCTCCGGGCTCTAGGGACCACAGGCCCTGAGCCAGGCCCTGAGCCCGAGAACAGGGAGCACACTCCAGGACCAACACCACGAGCAAAAGGCCCGGAAATGCAGCACGTCACTGATGAGGCACACTAGGTCATCCGGACCCCCTGCCCCGGTGGCACCATTCCCACACCATTGGTGGTGGAGAGCCAAACTTGACATTAGTGTGCGGCAGGAGGTTGGGCTACGTGTGCCGACGTTTGGCGGATGTGCAGTGCAATTTTTTTTTTCGCCCACTGTGTTTTTTTGTGCACCTCACCGGCATTGAACCCCCCCCCCCTCCCGTTGAGCCCGTCTGCTGCCCTGGCTGCGGGATAGGGCAGGTTGCGACGTCTGGCAGGGGGGGTGGTTCTGCGTGTGCCGACGTCTGGCGGGCACATGCTCACGCGTGTGCTGACATGTGGTTTGCCGCACACGGACCTTGCCTTGTAGCCGGAGGCGTACTCGGAGTACGACGCTTTTCGCTAATGCTTGCGTGTCCTTCTTGGGCACCACTCCCCCAACCTACGCAAATCAAGGGAGTCATCAATTGCCCGGAGATCGTGGAGACATGGAGGATATTGGGACAGTTCGATCCCGGGCAGTGCATTTCGGCATGCTTGGTATCGGTGTGAAACCCTCTACGAGATAGGCCTGTACAACCCATCTACACGGATTTCCAACGTTGACGGGGTGCCAAAGGCACCCCCCCTCTAAAGCGTTCTCGCCGCTAGACCATTTTGGTCGCGTCCAAGAGTCGGATCGACGCGTCGGATCCTTCTAGACATGGACATTCCCATACCCAGTGGAGCTCGACAGTCCCCCACTGACGAGCCGTTTAGCAAGCCCACGGGCACTACCGTCAAGTTTGTGGAGAGCCCTCCATCCTTCACGCTGGGACTGTCTGAATGTGAGCGCTGGCAGCAAGTGGACGCAGTATGCTGCACTTGTGACCGGTGGGACCAGCACCCCCGGCATCCCCTCCCCGCGCACCGTTCTCCACCGATGCCCTCGACCAGGTGGCAGGTCGCACAAAAGGCATGGCACTGGGCACTGGATTACTACCAGCACCCAACCAGCCTTTCTGGAACAGACCCCGCACAAGAGCAATCCGCCCCCCTTTCCACGGCCCACCACCGCCCTCCGCAACCCGTCAGCTCCCTCTTTAGTGGCCCTCACCTTTGGCCAGGTGCGTCCAGGCGGACACCCCCACACCGGCGGTGGGGGGACCTTCCCCGACCGCCATGCGCTCTCGCATCCGCCAACATGAACGGATGCGACGGCGTGTGGTGGGCGAGGGCACTTTGTGGAGTTGTTTCGACACGAAACGACTGCACCAGTAAAGTTAAACATGTGGAGAAATGCCACCAGTCATGACTGCGTTGCCTCACCCCTGTTGTTGAGCTATCACCATGCTTGCGCAGTGAGCCGGCCTCGCTCTCACCGAGGGGACTGCTTATCAGCACTACTTTCTTTCTTGGACGCCTTCTTCTTTGCCAATAGAGAAGGTAAAGGGTTGCATGAGGGGGCAGAAGCCCATGGAGTCCAGCGTATGAACGCAAAGCGTGCGGGCACCAAGAAGAACGTGCTCCAATGATCGGCAACAGCCTCGGTCGCTGCATTCGGAAGCCCCCACTCCTTGCCCTTCAGCCCCCTCTGTATTCCCCCGCCGCCCTCCACAGCCTTCGGCAGCCCTCCACAGCCCTCCACAACCCTCCACAGCCCTCCACAACCCTCCACAGCCCTCCACAACCCTCCACAGCCCTCCACAGCCCTCCGCAACCCTCCACAGCCCTCCACAACCCTCCACAGCCCTCCACAGCCCTCCACAGCCCTCCACAGCCCTCCACAACCCACTGCAGTGCAGGAAGCGTGCAGGTTCCTGGCACCCCCCCCCCCCCCGCTAGCCCTCGTATCACTGTGCAGGTGTCCACCACAGACTTACAATCGGGTAAGCAAACTGCACGGCTGGAGCGCAAGGACTTGGTGAAGCGCACCAATGCACTGCTGGACAAACTCCTTCTTCTGAGGGACAGCATCCCAGCCCACCGACCTCAGGCAGCCACAGAATCAGACGTGCAACCTGTCCACGTGTACAAAGCGCCGGTCGTGTAGAGTGCGTCGTGATATGTGGAGCTGTGCGTTGGTGTGTGGCTCTGCGGGGCTGTCCGTTGGTATGTGTGGTTGTGTGTGGCTGTGCGTCGGTGTGCAGCTGTGGGAGGCTCTCTGCAGCTGTGCATTGCTTTGTGGATGGCTCCGTTCGGCACTGCGTAGGGTTTGGGGTGTTGGAGTGTTGGTGTTGGTCGCTGGATTTGCGTATCTAACCCCAAGCCTCTCGTGGCACTCCGTCCTGAAGGCCTCAATTGGTTCGAGACGGGCCTGTGACCAGGGCCGTCGGGCACGAATGCAAGAGGTCCTTTGCCCCCGTGAGGGACAGGCCGGCGGTTGGCCCGCCGGTTGGATGCGCTTGACGGGGTGGGACGCGATTGCAAAAGTGGCTGCTGCCAGTTGGGGAAGCGATGGGGGGACAAGGTCTGGCGGATGTCTAACCCATTGTCAAATCATCAGTTTGGCAGACAAAATGATCCCCCAATGAATCTTTCGATTTTGACCCCTCCACCCCCCTGTACCCGGGTGCCACTGTTTTGGAAGGCGGGGGGTCCGGTGGGGGCTGGGGGCTAAAAGGTTTTGCGTATCGTTGGGGGCGGACAGCAACGGTGGGATGGCATCACGTGTCACTTCGAAGCCACCCCCCTCCCCCCCCTTATCCTGCCAAGCGCATGGCTGGACGCCAGTGACTGATCGGTCGGTACTTTGTTACGGCCGATGGACTGGGGTCCGGCAGGCTTGACTTTGGCGCGTTCAGGACGGTGTCACACAAGAGGCAGGCCATGCGACTTGCTGGAGGCCAGGGGGAGGGGGGGCTGGAGCGGGGCTACCGTGGGAGGGGGGTGCCATAAACGCTGAGTGAGTATGATGGTTGGTACTTCCTGGTGTACGTACGTGTCCGATGAGGTGCGGGGGGGTGTGACCTAATTAAAAAACAGACAAATGCAAACCAGAGGTAATGCACTCCACAGTCAGGCATAAGTGCATCTTTATTCTCTATGCCAAACCTGAGGTGCGGGGGGGGGGGGTGCATGGGGACCCGTAGCCCCCTGTGTTCCACCAACGTACAAGCGTCATGGTGGCGTGCACCCTCTTGACCTCACAGACGGCTGCACCGAGTAAGAGGGGGATGGGCTCCCGGGCTTCCGAGGAGGGCCGCAACCAGATGTGGTCTGGCCGCTGCCGGGGGGCGTCCCTGACGTTTGGGACGGCCTTGGACACCGGCGGTACCACAGGTTGCCCAACCGACATTCATGGAACAGCCTCCCCCCCAACAGCACTGGACACCCGGTGTACTGCACGGTGCCCGACCAGTTTCCTTCCGTTTTCGTTGCGCTTCAGCGAGGGACCCGATGCGGCTGCGGCCCAATCTGCGCGCCTTGGGCCCGGGTCACATGGCGAAATTGTGCGGTGCCTGCTCTTGGCATGTCGTCGGTGCTGCTGGTCTGTGTCATCATTGGGGCTGGGTCGCATCGTTTCTGGGCTGGAACGTCAGCTTTGGCGGGGGGATCCTTCCTTATGGTGAGAACGAGTTGTTTTGCAGGCGCTGCTTGTGGAGGGAGAGCCACTGACGCTCCGTTTTCTTCGAAGATGCAGCACGACGGTGGGGGGCTTGAACGCCGGCGAGGGGCGTCCCATCCTCCTGAGGGTGCCAAAAAAAGGGTCAAAAATAAGTCAGGCCTCGGGCTACGCAAACGCCGGAGCTGCAGATCTGCAGGGCGCAAATAACAAGGCAGTGCCATCCATCCATCATTAACGTCCCCGAGAGAGAGAGAGAGAGAGAGAGAGAGAGAGAGAGAGAGAGAGGCCGAAGTTATTGAAAGTTATCGTCCTGTGCAGTTTTGTCGTTCGTGTCTGGGCACTGAGGCAGGATCGGGGAACACTGACTGCGACTGGGTCACTCATCTGATGTGGGTGGACCCTGCTGGGTGATAGATATGACCAGGCTGTGCAATGTTCAGCACTGCATCACGTGGGGGATTCTTGGCGGGTGTCCTTTTCCGGGTCGGACTTCGGCAAGTCTGTGTGTGTGTTTTACCTTCTTTCTTTCCTGATTCAAAAATTCCGCCACTTCCTGCTTTTTGATTCTCTGCATTTGCTCTCTGCATTTGATGTAGGGAACAGTTGAAAGCAAGGCAAGGTTTTCATGTGCATTTTTGTATGATTCTAAAAGCATACGTTGCAATGGGTCCCTCGCACTACAATCAAGGGCAACAGCAGGAGAGAGCCTCGGAGCCCAGGGAAGTGCAGGTGCAGTTGCCATTTCCTGGGGTTTGGTGGAGTCACATCCTGCACCAGCTGTGAAAAAAAACATTACCGCAACACACAACCATCGACACCCAAGTGCCAGCGGGGTGGGCGGCTGAGTTTGTGGAAAGGGGTGGTCTCACATTCATATGAGCATTCGCTGACTATGTGTTCTGTTCTCCTGGTTTCTGGTTCGCAGCAGAGTTCTCACGAGCACCGTTCCTCAACCAGTGGTGCGCCGTTCCAACGGTGTTCCTCATTGCAAATGCAGCACAAACACTGGGGGTCCTTGCTCAGCTGGGCGGAGGGACGGTGTAGGAACGGCGCACCAAATTTGACTGCAGTCTGTGGGTCGTAGATTTTTTTATTACCACAAGTCATACAATTTGTTCATAGTGCAGTCTGTGTGCTCTGGGTCCAAGATAAAATTTTTTTCCATCTGCACCTTGTTTCTCCTTGTGTTTGTGCCTTGCCCAAGCTTCCCATTGACAGTTGCGCGGTTCCTGCGCCGTTCCTTAGGAATGTGTACCCCGTTCCGACGCCAGTCGGAACGGCGCTCGTAGGAACTCTGGTTCGCAGGTTGTATGTAGCTTGTACAGATGCAAGTGCACCCGGCATGCAGGTTGGACATTGCTTGGTTTTTTGTTTTTGCCTGTTGTCCTGGGTGCTGTGCATCACCCTCAGCTTGGTAGGCCGGGGGGAAGCAGTGAAGTGATGCCAGTGGTGCGGGGGAGGATGCGGGAGGACCAGGGAGAATGCAGGGAGCAACGGGAAGGATACGCCGGAGACCGAGAAGGATACGGGAACCGGGGAGGGCCGGGGGGACGAGGAAAGAGTGCAGGGAGGCGGGATGGGGAGAGGCCTGGGGACAATGCGGGGAGGGTGCGGGAGGGTGCGCCGTCACGGGGGGAGAATGAGGGTAGGACTGGGGAGGATGAGCACGACGCAGGGCGGATGCGGCATTGCTCCCTCCAGGGCACAAATTTTCGCCTCTTTGTTCACACAAAGTGTTGCACTGTAGTAGCCCGACCGTACATGGACCCCACCAGCGGAGGAGTACTGGTATATGTAATGGTATGGCTGACATGGCCCGGGGCGCATGTCCTGCCCTGAAACATACGTGGATGCCATTGACACCCCACCCCTGATATGACTGCTCCACGATTACTGAGGGGCTGTGTTTTCAGGACAGAGATATTGCTCCTTGTTCCTTCGAGTTTCAGGTGTTAGGATTGAGGCCAACCGACGGCGGTTGGCAGTCAACCGATGGTCAACCGGTTTGGCCAGCAGCTGCCAGCAGCCAATCGCCGACCAGTGCTCTGTTGGGGTCCAGGCAGGGGGGCGAACACTATGGACAGCACTGCTGATGATATGCCACACCACATGTGAGCGGCAGGGGTGGCACACAGGGTCTAGGGGGCAGGGGGTGCGGTCGGGCTCGTCCAATCGTTGTCCAATCATCGCACACTACCACACGCTTTTGGTGCCACCACAGTGCTATGCCAGCCATGCTTCTGCCGATAAAGCCACCGCTAGAAAGGGGGTGTTCCCCGCACCGAGCACTCACTGTTTAGTTTGTTGGTACCTGCGCAGCACAACGTTCTCACCCAAACCCAGCTGCACTGGTATGGGCCTTGGCCAACAACCGGCAATGATTCATCGAAGTGATTTCGCCAAGTGCCCACCTTTTTGTGCGTGTACGGGACGTGTTCTGTGGCTGCAGTTTGAGGCCGTGCACTCTGGGACAATGCCAAAACCTCTGCAGCATGCAGGTACCAGGTGTGTACCACGTGTCCAGCGTGCACCCAAACGGCGATTGGTCAGTACATGGGGGGGGGGGGGGTTGTGGGTAGTAAACTTTGTGTGAAAATTTTCGTGTTTCCAACTCGCTGTGAAATATACTGCAGAAAATCCAGGGGTTAATATAAACACGGGTTAAGATTGTGAGTCTGCAAAGCCACAACATTTGTGGGATAATCTGACAAATATCCCACAAATGAGGAGGCTCCCATTTTATGGCAGCCTCCGCGAAATTCCCACGGCGAAAATTACCACTCTGAAATTTGACTATCACGAAATCCCATGCTCTGCCCATGTGCATTGGGACTTCCGGAAGGTACCCAGTGCAACCCAAGTAGCCCATGCAGAGCCATTTGTTGCGTTGCAAGTTAAGTTGCTGGTCCCTACACAGCGTTGTCCTTCATGTTTGGCTAACAAAGAGCATGCTAGACTGTGGTATACCACAACTTCAGCAAAGCCAACTTGCACCTGCTGCCAAGTAGCCCGTATGACCCTCATACTCATGGATTACCATTGGTTCAGTGGTCATCCTCGTCAAGGACAGAGCAAACAGGCATGTGCTGTTTGGGCTTGACCCCCTTCCACGGGATCCTCAATCGGAAAGGGGCCAATCCATATCCCCAACTAGAAAGGTGCCGGTCCATATCCCCAACCGGAAAGGGGCCAGTCCATGGGAATGCCATGCACGCAGTGCGCACGCAGTGCGAAGTTTTGAATGTCGGTCAATGCTCAGATCCTACTTTTGGCCCCTTTTGACAAGTTTTTGGTTCCATACTGGGGTTTTTTTTAGCTTCCTATGCATTTGGGATGTGGCACATTTGAATTGTCACCCTTTGTTGCCCAATGTCAACCATTTTTACCCATTTTCCATCCCCCATATTGAACTCTCCCCACTATGGGGACCCCGAGAAGGCAGGGGTGATGTAGCCATATATAGCCCGCGGACCTTGAGGAGTTTGTGGTACGGCCTTCATCCCCACCACATCACTGATCTCGCTCGCCATCAACAAGTGTGTCGCGTCCACGCTCAGAATCACCACCGCCCTCCCCTTCACCCTGTTCGCGGTCCCCATCACCCAAGAGACCACGGACAACGCATTCCCCGCGCTCCGAGTCAAGGGACACCTCATCGCCGCCTCCAAGAGCGAAGCCACGGGCACCGAAACACTCGAAGCAAGCGGAGTTTACAAGGCTGAGTGGTTTGTTCATAGGGACAGTGGAGTACCAAGTTGAAGGCAGTTTCGTCGTTCTCATGTGGGCTTTGCTGCTTCGCTGTGCAACCAGTCAGGTGACAGGTATTCTTGGGTGAGTATCCCGGCCTCTGCGTGCGCAGTATGCACGCAGTGCACACGCAGTGCCCACACAGTGCACACGCAGTGCGCACGCACTGCAACAATTTGGCCCATATCCCCAACTAGAAAGGGGCCATGCAAAAAGCGTGGATTAGGAAAGTGGCACAAAAAGAGGCCCGGCCCGCGCCCAGCACGATACCCACCAGCAGAAACCGGTGCTTTCATGTCGGGCACCAAAGGGTGTTCGGAGGCGACTTGGCGTCAAAGCGTTGCCTGTGTTCGCAAATATCTTAACCATGTTGTATAAGAAACTTGCTGGGCTGACAGTTCGATTCCTTTCAACCATTGTCCCCATTTTCCGTTCTTTATGACACATTTCACGGACTCCAAGCCCATCAGTTCCATTGGTGGCATATGGAGTGCCGACCCGTGGAATTCTAAGCATGCGTCGCATGTTTACAATTAATTATTGCCGTTGATAATATGTTGGGATAGTTAATCCAACAGCAGTGTGCAGGGCACGCGCTGGGCGCGCACTGGGCACCCGCCCCAAGAAAAAACCAAGAACCCCCGGAAATGCTCGAGAACCCCCCCCCCCCCCCAGAGCTGCACACACCGGTGCGCATGGAAGAGCCAGTGGACGCGGACGCCAGTCCGCATGGGAGGGCCGATGGACGATACGCCCCGGCGACCAAGGACGCCAGCCCCCCTGGTCCCAGACATTGAGATCCTGATCCCCACCCCGGGGCGGAAGCACCGATGTATCCGCCCCCCCCCCCCCCTACACGCCAACCCCGTTCCAGAGACATGCACTGCCAGCCCTCTTCCCCCCGACCCCAGCATCGGATCAAGCGCGGGGTGCAGTCACTCCGCGGGTTCTAGGGCCAGTGCGCACTACCTTCAGATCCCCGCTGCCCCCCTCACCGATGACGCTCAGCGAGTCCCGGAACCTAGCTGCTGAGTTCCCTCAACCTAGTGGCAATGCACTCCCCTCCCTCCCTGGCTCTCGGGACAACACCTTACAGCCCAGCATCCTCAGACACGGCATCCACATACCAGTGCAGTACGGAAAACTCTAGGTGCGCAACGCCCGACCGGCGATCGGCGTCCACCAGGGACGATGAAACCCTGTCCTACAGCATGCTGGGCTCTAAGAGTACAACCCCCCACCCCCTCAGTCCCCCCCCCAAGACATAGATGACAAGGCCCTTAGAGATCCAAAAAGAAGGCGCTCACCCCTACACAGCTGGATGGAAGGTAAGAGACATAGACGGCCCAGCGGAGAGCATAGTAGTCTTCTGTCATCATGAGCGGGGGTTCGATTCCTGGTTCCCCTGCACATAGCGCTTTCCAGTGGGCATCGTTGGGACCACCCGCCCTCACATTAACTCGCGCCACCGCCGGTACCGCCGGTGGATTGGGTGGAGGTCTCGTCTGTTTTTTTGGCACCCCTCAAAACAAAACGCGCCGCGGTACCACACACCTGTAGCAGCGCGCGCCGCCACCGGTACTCAAAGGGATCGAGGGGAGGTCTCGTCCGTCGCGCCTCGACAACGGGGATTGAATGCGCTACCACTACCACTCAAGTAGCGGCCTCCTCAGCCTGCGTTTGCCCCCCCCCCCCCCCAGAGAGTTGATTTTTGTATGTGCCCACTAACTCCAACACTCCAGTACCCACTGGGGCTTTTCAGCCCTAAGGACCACCATGACTTGCTAGGGTTGGTGGTAGCAACCAAACCGGCTAACTCCTGACCTCTCGGCACCGCGAGCCCTCCATGACCCGGGGAGACCACAAAGCCAAGGGTGTGTGGCCAAGAGGGGCCAGCGCAAGCAAGCACAACCAAGGTATAAAGGCAACCCAAACATGGAACACCACATAAACGCCACGACCCGGACTCAGTATCATGTGAGTAGTGTGCCCAGGCGGTAAAGCCCAGAACCCGAGACCCACAGCTCTGACCCCAACCAGGGAGGCAGGGACCTGGAACTGTTTGGAACATAAGCAAGGCCAATGGCCGGATGAACATGTGATGAACTGAGAGAGCAATGAAGGCCGTGGGACAGGCGCAGTTGGAGCGACAGTGGCGGGTCCACACCCGACCGATTGCGGCCCAAAAAAAAAACCCCACCAGACAATCCAATGAGGAACCTAGTTTGTTGCTCCCTACCTTCTTTGAAGCCAAAGGAACATGCAACATGGACAACATAAGAAGCACATCTTTTTTTGGACACTTTGTCATTGACTGTGCTCGGAACCCCGTAAATGTTAATGAGACAAATATGTACACGACTAGGCTACCTGGAACGTGGTTAGTAGCCCTCACCTAATGCCGTCATGCTGTTCCATCAACAAAGTTGTGCAGTCGATACTGCACCACACAATGGGAATACAATAGGTTATGGACAACGCAAGAAGTATTTTGTGCATCACTTCTTCTAAAGTGTACATATCACCTGAAATGTTTGCAAACGGCTTGAAGAACGCCTTATTGATCATTCAATCAGCTTGACACATGTGTGCATGAGTACAATGCATGAGGCAATCAAAACGGCATGATACCTTACACTTGTTGCAAAAGGACAATTTCTCAACATTGGCCTTGTTGCACAAAGAAGTTATTGCCCTGACTAGGTGCATGTGTATCCCATACATGGGCACATGTGTGCTCCCATATTCTGATACGGATATAGGGAATGCCGTGCACGCAATGCAAACTTTTGTATGTTGGCAACTGCTTGAACCCTAGTTTTGGCCTTTTTTCACTAGTCGGTTGTTCCATAACAGAATTTTTTGCGCTTCTTGTGCATTGAGGATTTGGCACATTTGAATCGCCCATTTTCAGCCTTTCAGCCCATCTTTGTTATAGGTGAATGCTGGATTATGATGATGGGAAATCACCAAATGACGTGTACATTCACAATGCGACAAATCGGCGGGTGGGTTGTTGCACACTCCAAAGCGGATTTCAACCTTCATGGTCATTGCCTTGCTATCTCTAGGAAACAATGTCTTTGTGGATTCTCTTTATGAGCCAGCACTTGAACCGTCCATCCGCACCCTCGGATCATTGCGAATCAGTAGCATGGTTAATCAGTAATGGGCCACATAGTGCTGCATATTGCTACAAGTTGGGTCAAGGCAGAATGCCTATGTCCCCAGAAGGCTGCCACCATCTTCCAACACACTCACACAATAGCATATTGTGCTTGGCCACGGCCACCAATCACCAAGTATATGAAGACCGTTGTGACGCCTGCATAAATGCATGGGGGTTTCCTCCCTTCCTCCCTGGCTAGGTTTCATTGTGTCGGCACTACACGCGGACACACGCAATGCGCTCACAGTGCTCACGCAGTGCAACTTGGCCATAGTTTGCAAACATACTCCAACCATTCAAGAGGCACACACCTCTCTCATCCTTTTGAGGTGTATGCCTGTAGATTGTATGGCTGGTGTAGGAACCTTTGTGGGAGACCACATTCCTACTTTGCGGTACTGTATAGGCCACAGGTCCTTCGTTCGGCCAAACGGCCAAATAGCCACCTTTCACGTGCTGCGCTCAAGGTGCCCCCTTTACTTACCTCAATTCAATACATCATCAAACCGTTGTGGCCATGTATGGCCATGGTCACCACCCTGGGCTTCACACCCAACAACAACTGTGGAGACTCTTGTTGGTGATGTGGTATCCACACTCCGCTGGCCAGGTCTTCCTGCCACGGGCGTGTCGGGTTGGGTGACCAAATGTCATCGTTGTAGTCCCCCATAATGATGTCGTATGGTCTCAACGACCACAACCCCATGATATTGTCATCACAGGACAGATCATGCCCACGCCTGCCAAGGCATGGATCATGCAAGTGCGTAGACAAAAACAAACACCAGACGTACACTGGGTGAGCTGGCTCCCCATGAAACACTACAGAGGGAACGCGTGGACACCCTGGCTGTGGGGGCAAGTGCGATGGTGGGGAATGGGCGCCCCCTGGGAACGGACACCCCGCCTCTGCTCCCAGTGTGGCCACCAACACGGAGCATCGGTGCAGTCAAAACTGGCGTACTGTCCTGCCTGGAGCGACTTCTGGGACCTGTGGCGCAAGAGCTGGACTGATTGGGCCCCATACACGCACCAATGGCTGCAAGCGGCCGACAACCAAGAACTATGGCTCTGTGTCAGGCTGCTCATACCACTATCCCTCGTCGACGCCATACCCACTGCGGAACGACACAAACTGCGAACGGAGGTGCGCCTGTTCCAGTTTCGCATGATACAGTCCGTCCAAACACTAAGACGGAAGTACGCCGACCCAGACCCAACACCACAACAACCACCGTCGCCCCTGTGGCTCACCAAATACATGGCACAGGCACTTCCGCCGCGAGAAACGCCCCAAAACCTACGGAACCAAGTCGGGGCGCCCACGTGGTGCGGCGCGAAACGCAAACGTAAGGCCGAGGTCGCAACGGCTGACCCAATCGATCCCGGCCAATGGTTACAAGATGCACGCAACGCGGGCGATAGTGAGGCAGTGGCATGGTTCGTCGCACGAGCCACTAACACAGGGGCAGACGACCACATAAAGAAACGTCAGCGCCTCACCGTTGACACACAGCGGTGGGAACAGTACAAGACGACCACAGACAGGCTGGCAAATGAACACGCTCAGCAAGCACGGGACATATGCCACAAAGCACACATGGAGGCGATGGCGAGACAACACCTGCACACCCTACACATGGGCTACACCAACGCACTGACGGCTAAAACAGACTACCACAGGCTTGTCATAAAACTAGTCGACCAACAGAGACAAACACAACGACTGCACGACACACATGCACACCTATACCAAATACGTAGGCAATGGTACGAACAAGCAAAGGACGACACAAGGATGTGGTACACTGACGCAAAACTGCTACTGATGGTCAACGACCGATACTGGAGGCTGAGCGCAGGCACTGCCAAGCTACTTGACCTGCACCATCAACAAGCGACCTACATGTGGCAGCAGCAGACACACCTGACTGCCATGGCACAGTACTACCAAGACGCCTGCAAACACAAGGCAACACAATACTGGCAAACAACCCGACCAGCCCGACAGACGATATACCTGATACGGAAGCGGCCGCGGGAGCACTGGGACCCCACCTTGTGGGAAGTCCCGTTACAACCGCTACCGAAACGCCACAAAACGCACTGGGACCCAAATGAGTGGGAAGTACCACTGACATGACTACACCAACCTCAATGGGAAACCATGGGGGCACAGTCACGAGCTGCAGCCCGTATGCATACCCTGGCTTCGCCGAAATCTGTATCTGACTTCGAACTTGGTCCACTGTGGCCCCTGGCACTTATGAACTGGCCTTTTTGATCAAAAAAAAAAAAAAAGATGTGGTATCCACACTCTGATCCGTATTGTGACTGTTGTGGTAGCATCGAACCTTGAGTGGAATCCACCAAGCAATATTGGCCAACAAACAACTGAATGCACATCAACACGTCGAGCAGCACGTGCCATATGATCCTTGTTTCTTGCAATAAACTCGCACCCTACGAGCTGTTGTTGGGTCCCGAAAGTGGCTTTCAATTCTGTTGATATCAATGCTATTAATATGAAGGCCAACTGACAAATATTAATGTTGTCCAGATTGATCTAACTCCATCCGTACACCAAAATTTGTTCGGGTCAAAACCCAATGCCACCAAGTAGTTCCGCACTCCGAGTTCAAGAAGGATGTTCCACCCAACCTCCTTCAAGATGTCATTGGACAAGAGAACCAGGAAAAAGTTGTGAGTCGGCTTGAGCAATAGAAACCATTGAGGTCAGACCATATGGGTGGAGTTGGGCCATTGAGTGATTGCGCACGTTGCAAATGGTAAAGGGCAAAACGGCAACTCGCCATGCTCTGGCCCCCACCCTTGCAGTCTGTCGGTTACTCGCCGACAGACCCAATTCCACAGGTCCACCACCAACTCCTGCAGCCCAGTCCACGTTGCCTGTCAATGACACTTGAGGTCCTGTATACAAAACACAAAACACACAAAAAGACACAAACAGGGACACCCTCTTTCCCACACCTCAGAGTCCAGCTTTTGGTGAAGTACAGTATGGCCGTTGTGGTGCACATCACATTCATTATTAAACCCCATTCAGCGCACCTGGTGGCGGCTGCCCAATGGCCACTGGCTGCTGGGCTGCTGGCCGCTTCCTGGTGGTGTGGGGTGGTGTACGCCACATCACACCACACCACATCACACCAGACCTGGGGGGTGAAAGTGCTGCGGTAGGGCTGTGAAGGGATTGTCAAGGGGCTGTGTAGGCGTTACATGGCATTGCTGGTAGATTGCTGATGGGGGATACTCGATTCAGGTTCACGTTTTTCTTTGCAGTACACAATGGACTTTCGATACAGCGACCGCTGCGCAGGGGCCTTAAAAGTGCAGAATTTCTGGCGTGCCTTCCAATTTACGTCCACTGCTGAAGAAGAGGGATTCCAAGCGAGATATTATTATTCCTCGGCAGTGGCTTGCCGGCTCTGGTGCCTTGTTCACCTGGCATTCGACGTGATTGTACCTCTGTGCTACATCCAGTACCAGCCAAATGCCACTTTCTACATGTCCTACATCCCAAGCATGGTGGTCGCGCTGGTGGCCCTGCTGCTACTCTTCATACCGCACCTCCTGAAGCACGTGATCCTCATCGCAAGTGCCGGCGCTGTGCTAATGACAGCATGCTCTGTGATGCAGGTCTGCCATCTCCTTCCGGGTCCTAGGATGACCGTCGTTACCCCCCCCCCCCCCCTCTGCGCTCGCACTGCCTTGTCGAAGCACGGCGACTTGTTAGACTTATGGGGGAGCGAATGGTGTGTTGTCGTATGGATATAAATGGTTCGTGTGGGCTGCCATTGTGCCAGGTTTTCAAAAGACGTCTGCGACGTGCGCTGCACATATCACAGATTTTTGCAGTATTGATGAGGTGAGGTGCCTGGGGTGATGATCATTGTTCGATTTCCTCTGACCATAGTTTTTGTGGTCAGGGATGCAAACAGGATGCAAGACAACATGTTTCTGAGCCGGTTGTCATGGGAGAGAGGTGCTGGGTCATGCCTGTGGGAGTTGGTTCTGCTCACAACAACATTCTGTTTGATGAAGCAACACTCTTCTGTTGGTCCTGATGGGATTTTTAGCGTTGATCAATTGTTGCTGTGATCCATTTGAGGTATCAATTGTGGTGTTGGAAACTTGTTTTTTTCGAGTGTTGGATCCTCAGCCGCCTGACGGAACACAAACCCATCCCCTCCTACGCCATCACATAGGGGGGCGCCTTAAGCGCAGTGCGCGCGCAGTGCAACCATTTGGGCGTCTGGCCGTGGTAGAAACCCATTATTTGTGGTATTTTGGGCACCATCGTCGATGGAACTCTAAACCCTGTGCCCCTGTGCAACTTGGATCAGGTAGTGCTTAAAGAGGTTATCACCGAAAATCATGGCCTGACTCTTGAGCACCTCAAAAAACGATGTCGTGAGCACACCTCTGTCACACTTACAGGGCATGAGTCCTCTGAAGACTGGGAAATGCCTAGGGAACATGTGTCTAAACCTCTGGCTGAGGATACTTCGGATCGGCTGACCGCGATTGCCAGCACGAGGGAAGGTAGTTTGCAACTTTCTTGAGCTAGGGCAGTTTGGGTCGCCTAATTCTAAGGGCGTTTCCAAGGGGCGTGCCTGGGGGCTCTTCGGGGGGAACATAGTCTAAAAGTAGAGGGCAGTGCGCGCGCAGTGCAAGAATTACCCCTAGGCGCTTACAGGGGAAGGAGGTTGGGGTGGGACTGATGCCCCTCATTAATCATGATGTGGCTGCCCCGGGACACAATTTGTTTCACGCGGCTTGTGCCTCGTTGGGGGAGAGTCGGGGCTGGCGATGTCGGGTCCATTTTGGGAAACCGTGCGGTGGTCGTGTGAAACTCTTGCGGTGGCCGTGCGGTCGTTTGACCTCCGCGGAATACACAGTTGTACGTAGGCCCACTGCGGTATTGCGCAACCCCAAGAACGAGTCTCCTTCAAGGGAAACTGCGCAAAAAACCTTTTGCATGCAGCCACAGAATCTTCCATGCAATGTAATTGATATTGCACACCGAGCCTGCTTTTTAACCCAGGGTTACTGAATGCTCCCCAGGAACTGCTTGATGCACGGGAATCCCCCGATTGTCATTTTCCCAAAAAACCTTTCATCCTGCCTGAGCTGGCGGGTGATTTGCGAAAAGAAGGCTCCCTGGCCCAAACGTCCCCCCCCCCCCCCCCCCCACACTGTTATTGTGCTCTACTGCGTCCTGCATCGAGGCCCACCAACGAGATATGTATTGAGGACAATCTGCTGTACTTCCTTTTCCTTTTTGCTGTCTTTGTGTTGGTGGTGCGGGTCATGGCCCAACTCAAACTCAGCATGGCTGCACCATGTTGGGCTGTTCCATCCCCCACTCCAGAACATTCGCTCTTGCACTGCAGTGTGCAACTCCCATGCAACAGAAGAGACGTTGATAGAAGAGACATTGTTGACATGTCGCAGTACCTGTGGGTACTACCCACTCGTATGGTGGTGGGCCATAAATGGACCATAGGCGGCATAAGTGGGCAAAGTCGAAATTCATCCCTCTGGACCGCTATGTCAAAGGCCTTATACCCAACCTTGGTTTGACTGGGGATGATCTACCACAAGTCCGGTCAAATCAGTGGGCAGATGCTGGGTGCGCCTAGCGCTAGTGGGGTTTGTTTTGTGCAGGCTCACAAAAAAAAAGAAATACAACGTGCCATCATTCATTGGCCGGTAAAGCTGGCTTCAAAAATTGGCCCTCATCTTCCTCTTTTCTACAAATATGTCCAACGATAACGTTGCGAAAGCGACCAGGGCAGAGGGGGGCTTGCCTCCGCTTTTAAGCCCTGCTGTAGGCTCCAGCAATCTTTGGGTCTTGCTTCACCGGCCAATGAATGATAGCATGTTGAATTTCCTTTCTTGCGAGCTTTCGAAAAACAAATCCCGCGAGCGCTAGGCGAACCCAGCATCTGCCCTACTGATTTGACCGGACCTCCCACATGTGGTAGGTGATTCCCAATCACACCCGGGTCGGGCATAAGCCACAGGGATGGATTTCGACTTTTTGCCCACGTATGCTGCCCATGGTCCATAAAGAGACCACCGTGTGTGTGGGTAGTGGCAGATCCATAAATGGGGGGAGCCCTTGTCAGAGCCTAACCTGCATGAAATTAGTGTGGAGATGAGGTGGAGCATCCACTCCCTCTGCCAGGCCATGCACAAAAAATGATGAATGACCCGCACTCCCCAACAGCCTGTCCACACAGCTCCTGGCACGCTACGTTGCACCTTTTTTGGAGAAAAGTGGTGCCACCAGAGGACACTGTGCACTGTCTTCTAGGCTGATGTGTCCCTGCCCACATGCAGGGATTCAGGGCGTCTTTGGTGTCACCATAAAAAAGAATTCTGTGCATCATGAGAGTCTGGTAAAGCCATTCATTTTGCTTTGTGGCCAAGAAGTTTCTTCAGCCCTCTGTTTTGCATGTCAAACCCCAGAAAACAAGGCAGCAGCGATGGGGACACAAACCACCCGCACTTTCGTACTTGTGCACCCAAGTTAAAGGTTCAGGCTTGCGGCCCCCTTGTACATGGAGCGGTGTCATCAGGTGCAATTTTTGTGGTGAATGCAGTGGTGGATGCGGAGGCAGAGGCAGAGAGAGTACGTGAGCATGCCGGGCACGTGCCGGGTGCCCCGGGCAAAGTTTCCCCCTATTTCCCCCAGTTGTCCCCGAGACGGCAGGGGTTAGGTAGCTTGGGCTGGAGGAGGGAGGGATGTTTGGGGGTAAAGCATTTGGATAGATGGCCGGAACATCGTTTTTTTGGATGCCCTGCGCGCGCTGGGTGCGCGCCGGGCAAACGTACCATCAGAGGCAGAAGCAGAGGCAGAGGCAGAGGTGGGGACAAAGCCCCTGAGGAGGTCACCCATGCTGACTTGCCTCTGTTCATTTGCTCTTCAGGTGCACGTACAGACGCAGATATGGGTGGAGCACTCCCACAACTTTGGATTGGACAAGGTGTGGTTGCACCTGAAGAACAACCCTGATGCCGGGGCCCAGCTTGAGGCGTACCTGACCGACATGCTGAGTAGCTCTGTGCTGAACGGACACCTGAGCATCAACACTCTGCAGGTCAAGGCCTTCTCTTGCCTCGCCTGCCAAACTTCAGGGTCTGGGAGCGACTGAATGTGAAGCCCAGGGCTGTCCATCGGGAACGAGATATTTCTTTTCCTTTTTTTTTCCCCCTCTATGGACGGCCCGATGTTGTCGGTGGCAGTGTTAACTGAGTCGCATCGTGTGACTGACGACTGACTGGAGTCAAACAAATCGCGACTGGCGCCTGACTGCAGTCAGTCATTAAACGAGATGACTGATGATTCTATACCTCGTTTCCGCTGTCATAGGCAGACGTCAGATAGTGCAGTTGGTGGTGCACCAGTGTACTAAATGGATGGACCTGGATTCTATTCCCTATGGCACCAAATTGTAACATCATCCTTGGTCTTGAAAAATGCAAAAATTTTAGAGAACTGCCCGAAGCCGGCACTCCAACATGCACAAAAGACCATTGGCATGGCAGCCTACTCCTCATCACTCACATCATTTCGATCGTCAATCTCCTTAGCAGAAGCATGCCCCGACCTAATCTGAAGTTGTTTCACCTTCTCCCAATTCCAACAGCACCAACACTTGCTCTAAGGAAATAATGTATTTGAAAAACGTTTGCCAACACCAGGACAGGTGCAAAGCATTTGAGCCATCTCGTTGCATGATTTGTTCCAATATGTAGAATTGAAAAACAACTCCGCGAGTCAACCCAACAGAGTGAGTGAAATAACAGCGACTGGCATCCGCTGTAGTGGGCCACTCACGTGACGCGACTAAGTCAACTGGAGGGCATTGACTGGTGACTGACGTGACTGAGTCGCCAAAATTGTGACTGGCGACTGACTGACTGGAGTGAACCCAACATTGGTCGGTGGCAGGTGGTTGGTTGACCAACGGCGGTTGACCCTCAACCAACGGAGGTTGGCGGTTAACTGACGGCAGTTGATGGCCAATCGAGGCCGGTTGGCCGATGACCGACTCCTGTTACCCGCCGCCGGCGCGGAGGTGCGAGCGTACCAGAGGCCAGCAGCTTTCGTTTCTGGTCTTGAGGACAGTCTTGGGGAAGCTTTGTCAGCAGGAGGTGCAATCGTGAGCCCCAGATCTCCTCAGGTATGCAGGGCATTGCACACCAGGCATTGCATGCATCTCTGTGCAAGGGGTAGGCAGCCCTGCACACTGGGAACGGCTCGGTAGCCTGTGGGTCCAACACTCAACACCCAATACTCTGCACCGCCCCTGCCTCTGCCCCTGCCACTCCCGCTGCCGCTGCCCCCTGCCTTGCCACTGCTGCCCCTGAGACTGCCCCTGCCCCTGCCACTGCCACTGCCCCTGCCACTGCTGCCACTGCCACTGCTGCCACTGCCACTGCCCCTGCCCCTGCCACTACCCCTGCCCCTGCCACTGCTGCCACTGCCACTGCCCCTGCGAGTGCCCCTGCCCCTGCCACTGTCCCTGTCCCTGCCACTGCCCCTGCCCCTGCCCCTGCCTCTGCCCCTGCCACTGCCACTGCCACTGCCACTGCCCCTGCCACTGCCCCTGCCACTGCCACTGCCACTGCCCCTGCCACTGCCACTGCCCCTGCCCCTGCCAGTGCCCCTGCCCCTGCCAGTGCCCCTGCCACGGCCACTGCCCCTGCCCCTGTCTCTGCCCCTGCCTCTGCCCCTGCCACTGCCCTGTCCCTGCCACCAACCCTGTCTCAGCCCCTGCCCTTGCCCCTGTCCCTGCTCCAGCCCCTGCCAGTACCATTGCCCCAGCCACTGTCTGCCCCTGCCCCTGCCCCTGCCCATGCCCCTGCAGGTGTTCCTCTTGGTGTTCATCGGCTTCCACGTCTACACCTTCGTGGGCAGTCTGCTCATGCCCGTGTGCCTTCTGGGGCTGCTCCTGAGCTCCACAGTCCCCTCAGCAGTCGTTGCCGTTCGCCTCCCGGGCTGCTGCCTCTACATGGTGTTTTTGGTCGTGCTCAGCATCAGCATGTCCAAGCTGCGGCGCGGCCAGTTCGCCACGGAACGCTGCTTTGAGGTCGCTGGCCTCCCCCCTCCCCCCGTTTTTTTTGGCGACTGGACTGACATCCAAGCCGTTGGGAGGACGTTTCAAGCAAACCCCCCCCTCCTTACAGTGCCCCCCTCCCCACCGC
Organism: Eutreptiella sp. 'Long Island Sound 2002'; assembly: GCA_964036045.1. Taxonomy (NCBI): domain Eukaryota; phylum Euglenozoa; class Euglenophyceae; order Eutreptiales; family Eutreptiaceae; genus Eutreptiella; species Eutreptiella sp. 'Long Island Sound 2002'. The sequence continues at coordinate 9,690,433 of OZ038393.1, forward strand.
CGGTTGCCTCTCAATCGGCGGCGGCCCCCCTGCCCCCAACAAATCACCGAAAGCGCGTCAAACAGAACACGACACCGGTTCACACTCGGAAAGTCTGGCAGACCGTTTGCGACATGACCGCCCTTGGCTTCGCCATCGCCAGCATCTTGGTCGCCCGTTGGCTGCGTAGCATCGCCCAACGAAGAGTCACCACCTGGTTGGCCCGAAAGAGGTTCTCCTACATCCGCAACGGCCTTAGGTCTCTTGGCTTGCCAATTCCCCAGGGGGGGGGGCGACTCCGCGGGTCCTAGGACGCCAACTACCCCTGCCCCCCCCCCCCCCCCCCTAGGGGCCTTCGGCCAACAGTTAGTTGCCAAAGGTGTTGCCCTCAGGCGTCCATGGGCGCCAAAGGCGCCTAATGCTCCATGAACACCAAAGGTGCCCTAAGGCAAATTTTATCCAATTTGCACCCCAACACTATCCTTAAACCCAACCTTGACTCTAACGCCCACCCCCAACCCTCAGCCTACTCCTATCCCTACACCTACACCTAACCCTAACCCTAGCCCTAATCAAGACTGAATATTGGGACTGAGCTGGTGGGGGAGGGAACATCAGCTATGACTGGTGAGGGACATCAAGACTGATTCACACATTGATGGCTCCTGACGAAGTGAAATCAGCTTGCAAGTGAACCCCATTACCACGAGGCCCACTTTCAAGGCTTTTTGGACTTCTGAGGGGTTAAAATGCCCCAAAATGGGCTCAAAATGGGCTCATTTCACCCGTTTGTGCATCCCAAATGGTCTAGGATAAGGGTTGGAATAATGCGTTTTTGACCCATTTTTGACCCATTTTTGGTCCCAAAACAGCCCATTTTCAAGGCATTTTGGGATTTTCGGAGGACCAAAATGGGCCACCACAAGCCCAAAACGGTCCAAAAACAGTTGTTTTAGCGTCGCACATGGTCTAGGATCATTTTTTGAGAAAAGTCATCTTTTGGACCCTGTGGACCCATTTGGGCACCCACCTGTTTGGGCTTGAGCTTAGCGCTTGCCGTAGCCTAGTGGGCCTAGGTATTGGGGTCTAGGCGTCCGTTTGGGCAATTCTGAGGGGTGGAAACCACAAAAAGTGGGGGGTTGCGGGTGGAGTAGGTGCCCTCGGAATCGCATTTTGAGCCATGTAGCCAAAGATATGGCCTATTCTTGGTTTGTGGCTGTCGGCATTGGGAGTTTCTGGGGGCCTTTTTGGGCCGTTTCCGGCAGATATCATGTTGTTAGAGGGCCGCAAAGAGCTCGTTGACACGGGGAAGTCAAACAGCACATGTAGTGTACCCACCGTTTCCCTTCGTTTGGCCGTTTTGAATGTGTTCCAGCCCCCCCCCCCCCCCCAAGGGGCCTCTGGCCAACAGTTAGTTGGGGGGGTAGTTGGCGTCCAGAACCGAGGGGTCGCCCCCCGGGGCCAATTCGCTACTGATCGAGCCGCACTGATTTCCAGCTGTGCTGATGGAACACCACCCTGCGGGCAACTGCTGCCCAACTGCCAGTGGTTGGGCAGTCGCCGGTCCATTACTGGCGGTTACTGGTCAACCGATGGCGCCGGCCTGCCGGTTGCAACCACCATCCAAACCCCATCATTTGAGCGTCAACGACAGTTGTGGATTGCCCACTTCTGTTGGTCAAAGCTTCTCCCAAGATCCTGCTGTTTTCCGGGGGTGAACTCTCCTCAAAATCACACCTTTCAAAATCACTTTTCTCATCAGGACTGTGGCCACCAGTACGATATAGACGCTTGAGGCACAACATGTGGAAACCCGGACGGCTGTCGAGAGCAGGGCCGCCCCCAGGGATGGATTTGAGCGGCCAAATGACCTTTTCATGACGCCCAAATGACACCCACTGCCCCCCAAAATGCACCCCCCTATGAGGCCCTATTACCTCCCAAATGATTCCCAATGCCTGTCAAGCGACCCCCAAATGAGCCTGTACTGCCCCGGGGCGGAGGGGCGGTTTCAACAGTGGACGCCATTGCGGACGGCAGGTGACGCTGAGCTAACGGCAGCTCCCAGTCAACCGACGGTCGTTAATGGTCAACTGCTGTCCCCAACCTCCTGCCCATGGCGTACTCTTGTTTGCTTTCCAGTGCCATTGCTTGGCTTTGTGGGTGATGGACAATCGGTCTTTGGACCGGTCCCGGCGGCGGGCGTGGGCAAATTGTAGCAGTGCCATCCTGGAGGGATTGGTGTGGTCCAGATGGCGAGTGACTTGTAGGTTGGGGCTGTTGGCACAATTTTTGGCCCTTTTGCCTTTTTTTGTTGTTGTGGATTCTCTGCGAGGTGGACTTGCCGAAGGCAATAGATTTTTGACCCCCCCCCCCCGCCGCCACCACAAAAGTGGTACCCAGATATCAGGGGATAGAGGGGGGTCAAAATCAAAAAATTCATTTGGGGATAATTTTGTCCGAAAAATAATGAGTTAACAAGGGGTTTGACATCCCATATCATACATTGGGGTATGCTATCCAAATGACCTCCAAAAAGGGGGGATGTATGGCGCCCACGCCTGCGCTTGATCTAACAACCTCTCTTCGAAGTGATTTGTCCTTCAGTCAATTTGTTCCACTGTACATGTTGTGGTTTTGGGGGGGGTTCAGACGGCGGGGGAGGCACCCATGCCAAAAAAAGATATTTTACTTCAGGCCGAGCCCCTTCCCTTGAGCACCCAACCCCCAAAATAGGGTAAAGAACACATAAACACTGCCTAGTACTTGTTTTACATGAGCTTGGATGATCATTGTGAGTGGCCACAATGTCAAAATAAAAAGCGTTGGAAACTTCGGTTTTGACCTGTACAGGGTGAAAAACTGCATAAGCAGGTACCAGTGTGTACCAGTTTATTGGGAGACCCCCCCCCCCCTCCACACACCCAATACCCAAATAGGGCACGGGGGGGACGTCTCCTCGGTCCTGGCACGCGACTCCCCCCCCCCTTCGGGCCCTCCGGGCCCACTTAGTTCCCAAGGGTCAATGGCTACTGGCCATACATAGGGTGGTGCCGAAGGCGCCCGAAAATTTTGTCCCCTTTGCTGGGGACCCCCGAGAATGCAGGGGTGACGTAGCATTTCCGCCCTCTTTTGGGCCCCAACCTTCCGGAAACCGGGACAATATTTGAATCCACGCTTTGTTGCGTGGTGCATCATGATGACCCGTAGCGGAGGTTTTGAGTTCTGATTTTGTCCCCCTTTGTTGGGGACCCCTGAGAATGGAGGGGTGATGTAGCCCCCTTTTCTAGTGTGAGCGCCAGATTTCGCAAGACGAGGCGCTATACAAATGTCATTTGTTGCGAGGTGCTTTCAACGTGGATTAGCAAGACGGGGCGCTATACAAATGGTTTGTTGCTACCTGAAGATCCTGCATTCAGAGCAAAACCCCGGCCCGAGTGTAGCGCCAATTTCTTTCTGGGGCGAACACATTCGTTCAATCTTTCTTTCTCCTTCCCACGCTTTGTTGCGTGGCCCCTCGAGTTGGGGTTAGGGACTCACAATCCACGCTTCGGTGTGGCCCCTCGAGTTGGCGTTAGGGACTCACAATCCACGCTTTGTTGCGTGGCCCCTCGAGTTGGGGTTAGGGACTCACAATCCACGCTTTTTTACCTCCTCCTCTTCCTCCTCCTCCTCGTCCTCCTCCTCTTCCTCCTCCTGCACCGAGGCGTCATCAGGTGCGGAACGCTCACGCCCTTTGGAGAGTGTAGGGCAGCGCAGGAAAATGGACTTGTCATGGACAAGGCCCCGAAAGCGGCGGAATACAAATGTCTCTGATTCCGACTCGTCGTCGGAGGGAGAACTTTTTAAGTGAGCCGTGGGGTAGTGGAAAAAAAAGGGACGGAACGAACTGTATTTGTGTATACGGCGAAGGAAAAAAAAACCATTACTATAGAGCGGTACTTGTGTGTACGGCGAAGGAAAAAAAACCTACTCCCACAGAGCTGCATTTGTGTATGCGGCGAAGGAAAAAAAAACTATTCATATAGAGCGGTACTTGTGTGTACGGCAAAGGAAAAAAAACCAATCGGGTGCCTCGTAGGCTTGGGCAACCTGCAAGGCACCCAGCTGCTCTCTGGTGTGATGGGCCGTGTCGGAGAGACCAGCATATATATACGGACCTCCCCAGGCAGGGGGTGTGGGCGCCTACAACCACCATTGCAATGGTGAGGAGGTAGAGTGGAGGCCTCCGTTGTTGTAGAGTAACCCCTTAGGCCACCGCGTCTCTGCCAGACTGGACTAGACCTCTGCTAAACCCTCTCCCCTAGCCCCCCCCCCCCTAGCAACTAGCAGCGACTAGCTAGTCCCCTAGGGAAGCCCTCCTCGGCGGCTAGCGCCCCCCCCAGAAGCCCCCCCCCCCCCCCCGGGAGCCTTCGGCCCACTTCTACTGGGGGGGGGAGTCGCGTACAAAAGCGAGGAGACGTCCCCCCCCCCGTGAAATAGGGTAAAAAACACATGAATACCGCCTAAAACATGCTTTACATAGTTTGGATGGTCATTGTGAGTGGTCACAATATCAAAGAAAAGAGGCATATGCTGTCACAACATCCCCACTTGCACGCCTCAGAGTGGGTACCACGGGGTCACTAAGATCGCCAAAAACGCCAGCACAGCAAAAACGACTACAAACCGCATAAACTGCCCAAGCGCTCGTCCCACTCCGCTCCATACGAACCCTACGGAGTCGAAACCCGGAAACACTTTTACAGCTGAAAATCGAAGAAAAAAAAACAACCAAAAGATTCACGATTTCGACCCCCCAAAAGGGGGGGGGGGTCATTTTTTGCGATGTTTTTGACCCCCCCCCCCCTTCAAAAAGGCAAGAAAGTGGGTTTCGCGTGGGGGGGTTTGGGGTAAGAAACTCATTGGGGGGTGCGATTATTGGACAAAATAATGATTTTACAGGGGGGTCAAACAAACAATTCAACCCCTTGAGGTAGGGTACGCAAATAGGCCCAAAAAGGCCCAAAATGGGGGGGTATGTTGCATTTTCCCCTATATGCGGGCCTGCCTGGCTTTGATCTAACAACCTCTGCAAGGTGATTTTAATGGGCCGATAGCCGCCACTGTGCATCCATTCCATTCAGACCCAAGTCCCATTCCACTTTTTTCTTCTCCTAGGGGGCCCCACCAGTGAGGATACAGCTATTTTGAGGCCGGCATGGGTTGGCTGAAAATTGCAATTTTTGGGTGACCATTGCCGACCCCCGGGGAGCCTTGGGCTGTTGTTGGGTGGTCATTTGGTGACAATCGGAGCCTGTACAAACCCATGGAGAGCCATGTTGCACCAACTAGGCCCTCCTAGGGGGAGCACCTGACGCGGCGTGCGCACGGCGCAGAGATTTAGCGGTCTAGCCTGACCAAGCAGCTGCAGCTTCTGCCCCGGGGGCCCCTTGTCTAGGGGTTTTGGATGTTTGCACAAGTGTGGTACCAAGGGTTATCTCTCCTTAGGGGGCATTTTGGGAGGTGTGTCAAAGCCAGCTCCTTATGGGTAAACACGTTGGAAAAGTAGCACGCGGTGCAGATACTCCCCCCTGTTGGTGCTTGTTGGCCCTCAAAGCACCGTTTTGGGCCTGTTTGCACGGTGATTTCCAGAACTTTGTTGGCCTATCGTGTACGACACCCCCTCAACGTCGCTTGTCTCTCTTCGAGGTGCCTGGGCAAAGGCAATAGAGCTTCTTCGGGCCATTTCTGGTGCACAGACTGTTGCCCCCCCCCCCCCCCACCACCACCACACACACAGCACCCCCTTCAAGCACAGGCCTGCGGAGGGGCTACTTCAATTAACTCCATGTTGAATGGCAGCTATGGAAGTCCGAAGGTTTGTGTTTCATGTTGTGGCACGCGGAATGCACTTGTCTGCGTTTGGTTCCCCAAAGGGCGGCGTTTGACTGCGTGCTCAGAATTTCCTCACTATTCTCCAGGAGGACACCCTCCCAAGCCCGAAGATCATGTGAAGGCCGGCAAGGCTGGAGCAAAGTGACCGGTCCACACCTAATTTTTCGCGGCCCAAACAGCCCTTCCCCCCTCCCCTGCCAAAGCAGCCGAAAAACAATTCCAGCGTGTGCCGTGGTGCTGGCACATGTGTCGTGTGTGTGCGTGCGCGTGTCTTTCTGAGTGTCTTTTCTTCCGAAAGGCGCCTGGCCTCCATGACTTGCTGCATGTTCACCGTGTTCTTTTCATTGTTGGCCTGACAAGGAGTCTTCACGCCCGGCGCCGCCTGTCGTTGTGCCAAGGCGACCCGAAAATTGCTTTGCGGGGGGGGGGGGGGGGGGGGGATGGCATGGGCGCCCGGCGAAGGAGGGGGGGGGGGTTCCAGAAATGGGCTTCCGTGCCATCCTCTCCCCCGCAAAGCAATTTTCTTCCCGCCCAATCGCAGGGCGCTTTTGGGTGTTGGCGTGTTCGCATCGCGTGCAGGTGCGCACGTGTTGCAGTGACGGGTATGGATGGCACACAAGGTGCGGGCATACTTGTATGGCCATGGTCACCAGTGAGACTCAGGGCCCTTGTACTAACTGTGCTGTCCCCATTCCTGGACTCAGACAGATGCCTAGCCCATGGTCTGTGTGTGCTTTTACAGGGATCTTGGGGCACGGGCAGGCAGGGAAGTATTAGAATGTGCACCATAGGATGAGGGGGGGGGGTAGCCCCTCCCCGGACCCTCCCCGCCTCCAGACCAAAGTGACCATGGTGGGGAAAAATTCACCATTGAGAAAATCTGGTTGGGCCATTTTTGGTAACCAAACTTTTGGGTCCCAGGCCCCCCTCCCCCCCCCCTCGCCCCCTTCAAATACTTCCCTGGGGGGTCTAAGCAAGCGGCCGTGAGGTGCTTCTCCCTGGGCATACCGCACCGCACCTCGGCCCCAGGTGGAGCTGCAGCGGGAGGTCGACGCGTCGGCCAAGGCCGACAGCATGCTGAGCCACACCATGAAGAACGCCATGGGGGATGCGGCCAGCGAGATCGAGATGTTCCTGGAGAGCGACGAGCAGGGGGACACACAGCACCTGCGCAACGCCTTTGCCTCCCTGAAGCGCGGGATCCGTAACTGCCGACACCGACAGGTCTTTGGCGTGCAGGGCTGTCCTTTTGCAGCCAGAGTGTTTGAATTTTCACTCGGGACAGCCGTTTGGGCCGGTGGCCGGGATGCATTGCAAGGAGAAGGGGGCCAGTGAGAAGTTGACCAGGCACTCAAGCAAAAGTTCAAATCATCCAGGAATGCATCCATTTGAAGTTTCTCACTGGTAATGTGAAGAAATACGAATCTTCACCCGCAGTCGGTGTATAACCAACAGAAACTTGGCCCCACCAGCGATTGGCAGTTGAGTGTTGCGTCTGGCACACCAAGGTTCAAAAGGGCGGATGCCGGGGCGCCGAAACGAAATGTGGTGTTGGGGGTGGATGCAGTGATTCCGTGTGTGTAGATGCTGGCAGTTTGGCAGGCATTTGGTGCGTAGGGGCAGAGGATCGGTGTCGTTGGCGAGGTGTGAAGCATGGTTGTTGTGTAGTTGATCTGGGTTGGCAGTGCAGTTGGGGGCGTTTGTGCACAGCGCTGGCACAGCACAGCGCGCAATAGGCCCTTGTTGGCCGCGCGAAGTACTGGGCACCACCGGGTGAAGTCCTAGGCGTAGCATGATAGTTCCTCTGCCAACGGCATATGTGACCGACAGTATCTGCTCCGCACTGCTTTGCCAATCCCCTCCAACCGCCTTCGTAACCACTCGTGACACCCCGCTCCGGTATGGTGGCACATGAAGGCGTTGCACGCACCGTGCGCACAGAAGGCACCAGGAATTTACGGCAACCATCCAGAAGGCTCTAAGAACCATTCACAAGCCTTTGAGAACACCTGCCACAGTGGTTTTGAGAGGGCCTCTTCACGGGTAAAATCTCTGGAAACATCAAAAAGGTCCCGCACCGTGCGGCAACACCCCCCTGTAAATGTGTGGATGTGATGTCAATGGGCTATTGCATGAGGTTCTGGGGGCCGCCCACTTTCATGTATGGCGAGGCCCATGGCACTATGTTGTTGCTATCAGTGCAAAGAAGGTGCATGCAAAGGTGAAGGCTGTGCCTAACGGCAACACCAGCCCAAAATTCGATGACTGGAGCGCGAAGAAAAAATGTTGAGGGACCCCCAAGCCAAATTTTGCGACGCCTGAGGAGCACCAGGTGCCCAAGGGAATACTTCATCAAGCCGAATTTCACCTTTATCCCAAGAATTATCGCTCCCCTTCCCTTTCCCCAAACAACTATGAACCCCCGTGTGTTCGGATGCTGGCCGACTTGCAATCCACTTGTTCATCATCAGTTGCCACTGTTGGACACACGGCAACCACTGCTTAGGCGCTCACTGCAGTTGCGTATTTTGCGCACCCCCTGCTGTCAGCCAATAGCTACCCAGTACTTTTCGTGCTCCACCGGCACAAGTGGGACTGCACCAAGTTGGTCTTGACAACCATTGGTCCGTAGGGGGTCTGCAGAGGGGGTGCCTTAAGCGCAGTGCAACTATTTGGGCGTCTGGCCATAGTAGAAACCCATGCTTTGTGGTATTTTGGGCATCATTGTTGTTTGGTAGACCATTGTGGGAAAAAATGAAATTTGCCGTTGGGAAAATCTGGTCAGGCCATTTTTGGTACACAAACTTCTGGGTCCCAGCCCCCCCCCCCCCCCCACCCCCCCACCCTCTAATACTTCCCTGGATGGGCCAAATGTTGGTTTTTTTTTAATGAAAAAACGTGTTGCACTATCGCCGCCCTGTGGTATTGGATTCTTCAGGTGCCTGCATGCAGTTCAATGTCCGCTCACCCTCAGGTGTATTTGCAGCTTCTGTCTGCCACGTATGTGAAGTCCCTCCGGTCGACGTCCCTGGTCTCTTTCATCAACGAGCTCACCGTCGGCCGTGATGTGAAGACCCGCATCAAGAACCTGACGGTGCTGCTTGACCCCACCTTGTGCAGCCTGATCCTGGACAACGCCATCAGCAACGCATTCAAGCATGGCAGCCCCCGAGATCCTGACGTCCAGATCACCATCGGAGACAACACGGAGGATCCCTTCGATTGTGGGCCATCAGTGGGCAGTTTCGAGCGCTTCAAGTTCACTATCACCAACTGGGCTCACCCCAAGCGCCGTGCCCTTGATGAGCAGTATGTCCAGCAGGTGCTGAGCGGTGCCCTGCCGGAGCAGCCAAACACTGCGGTGTCCCCGATGTGTGACAAGTTGGGTCTGCAGCACTGCTATTTGGCTGCCAAAGCACATGGGATTGGGCTGTCACTTAAGCAAGCGGGACAGGTATGTGGCCGGTGGCTGTGTGCTCACATCCTGGTTTCATTTTTAACTCTTCACCTGTGTGTGCTTGTGTGTGTGTGTGTGTGTGTGTGTTGTGTTGTGGTGTGGTGTGGTGTGGTGTGGTGTGGTGTGGTGTGTCGTGGTGTGGTGTGGTGTGGTGTGGTGTGGTGTAGTGTGGTGTGGTGTGGTGTGTCGTGTTGTGGTGTGTCGTGTCGCGTCGTGTCGCGTCTCGTCGCGTCGTGGTGGTGTGGTGTGGTTTGGTGTGGTGTGGTGTTGTATTCAGTGTCGTGTCTTGTCGTGTAAGGTTGTGTAGTGTTGTGCTTCTTGCGTTGTGTGGTGTTTTGTTGTGTTGTGTTGTGTTGTGTTGTGTTGTGTTGTGTTGTGTTGTGTTGTGTTGTGTTGTGTTGTGTTGTGTTGTGTTGTGTTGTGCTGTGCTGTGCTGTGCTGTGCTGTGCTGTGCTGTGCTGCGCTGCGTTCTTACCAGCCCTGGAGACTCCAGGTTTATAGACCCTGGGCACCCTCTGTTGGTGTTTACGCCTCATTAGTACTTGCACCCGGCACCGTTACCGTGCCCCCCCCCCCCCGACAACCAAAAGGGAGAGACCCTGGCCCGATCACAGGGACTCCGAAGCTGGACAAAAGCTACACCAAAAGCAGGCTTGCACGCTCAAGACCTTGAGGAATAAACGTGTACATCAGGGTGGTCATTGCCCCCTGGCGAATGGCAGGTCACGGCCAGGCAGGTTGATGGTTATGCTCGATGATGATGCTTGATGATGATGCTTGCTGGTGCTAGGAGCTTCCCAAACCCCACCGGGAAGAGGTGCCGATACAAAGATTACACAAAATGACAGTATTCAAAGATTGAAGATTGATAATTCCTTTCTTTGACGTTTCCAAATTGGATTTGACATGATTTGACAATATGAAATCCAGGATCAGATTTTTGCTGAGTGTGCGGCCTACCCTGCGGGGGGCGTCTGGGTGGGGTTTTCGGAATTCTGCGCGGGTGGGGGTCCTGCAATCCCCCCCCCCCCCCTGGGGGTAGGCCGTGTGCGGGGTCCAGGATCCCCCTTACTCCCCTTCAGACACTGTGCAATGCTCGTGTCTTGTGCATTCCACCAGTGGTTGGGTGTGTGCGTGGTTGGGTGGGTGGGTCCGTGGGGTCAACTCCCATTCCCGTGGCTAAGCAAAACCCTGTCCAGGAGCCGGCATGGCTTTCAAATCCCATCATGCCCCAGGTTGGGAGAACCGAGCTACAGCTTGCAGCACCAGGCCAGTAGCTCCTCCTCCTCCTCCTCCTCCTCGTCCTGCTTCACCCCCTCTCCATTCCCCTCCATGTCGTTCCTCCCTCCACCCTCTCCACTCTTCATCACACCATTGGTTTCGAATGTAGCGTACTCCTGTTGTTGTACACTGTGGGTGTTCTGCAGTGGCCTGTACTGTACTTGTTCTCCTTGGCACTGTCGGGTGCTTGGCAGCATTTTGCCCTCCCTGCCCGCATTGCACTGTGAATTTCTTGCAGTGCGGTGCCGGAAGCCTCTCAATTGTTATGCACTTTGTGCAGTGACTTGTGCTTATGCTTCATCATAGCGTTCGTGTTGCAGTGTTTTGTACTCGTCTCTCCCTCTCCCTGCCGTTGCATGTTGCACAACAGAAAGTCAGGTTCGAGGTGGAGGCAGTGCTGGAGATTGCGGACTCTCAAGTGGACCTGTCAGACGCCGACCGCGACAGGGACATAGCAGAGTTCCCCTCAGGCCTGCGCATCTACTGCATCGACGACTCTGCATCAGCCCGGCGGCTGATGCATCACAACTTCACACTGCGATGCCAGACCACTAATGTGTATTCCTATGGAGAGACCGAGGTCTGTCGCCGCTGCGGTACCAAGGCAGGGGCTGACCAGTCGCTGGAAGACGTCGTCTTGTGTCGTGTCACGTCGTGACCTGTGACGTCCAGACATGCCATTAGCGTCTGGCAGGGCAGGTGGTGCTCGGTAGTGATCCGCCCCGCATCAAAGGCCACTCAGGAACCCGCCCCCCTGCACCACCAGAACTCAGTGCGTCCAGCGTGTGGCTCGGTATGATCCTGCTCCATCTGATCACGTCTGCGCTGGCAGACGCAAGTGGCAAGTCTGGTCACATCCTGTCGTGTCGTGTGTCGTGTCGTATCGTGTTGTGTCGTGTGTCGTGGCGTGACGTGTCATGTTGCGCTGGGATGGGTGGGCGCCCCCACCAGAGATGCCCGAGAACCAACAGGGCAACTGTTGGATCGAGGATCAAGGAGCTAAGTTGAGGGCCCAAGCGCCGTCTGCCTGTCCCCATGGGAGTGGCATCCCGGCCTCAGCCTGCGTGAAGCAGCACCGTAAGCGTGCGTGAGCGTGCACATGCGAATGGTGTGTATGGGCTGCCGGAAAGCGCACGGCAGAGCAAATTATCCGGGCAGGGGGGTCCTTTAGGAACTAGATTTATTATTTTTTGTTAAGGACCGCCCTTAAGGACCGCCCCAAGGGACCACCAACCGCCAACCGCCACCAACCGCCAACCACCAAGCGCCGCCATCCGCCAGCAGCAACCAACCACCAACCGCCAACCACTGCCAACCGCCACCAACCACCAATCACCAACCACTAACCGCCGCCAACCAGCACCAACCGCCACCAACCGCCAGTTGCCAACTACCAACCGCCAATCGCCACCAACCGTCAACCGCCAACCGCCACCAACCATGGTTGAACATATGAGCTACACGCGGTCTTTCGGAAAGCTGTGTACAGGAGCACTTTTCTTTTTCTTTTTTTTCCTTTCTCTCTTAAGGACCCCGTTGTATCCGCTGGGGTCCAGGGTGACCGCACAAGCGGGTATGGAGGCTGCAGTGGAGCTGGTTGCAGCATGGACGGGCGGGGACAACGTAGCAAATTTCAATTGAAAATCGCCTGGAAGTTTTCAAAGTTGCCCGGAAAAATGCTCGGAAGTTTTGGCAGCCAGCTCGGGACCCAAAACGCAACCAATATCGCTTGGAATGTTCTATGGACCTTCCAGCCAACCATCTCCGGGTAGCTCGGAAGAAATTTTGGTGCCAATTTCTGAAATGTACCATGCGATACGAGTCCCATTTGGTGACCATAAGTGCTAAGCGTTTCCAAAAATCCCCTGCAAAATGCCCAGCTTTTTCCTGCCATTTTTTACCTTCTATGCTGTGCGTTCCAGCGCTATGTGCAGCCCTTTGCGGCCTGAACAGGCGCCCATATTTTGCTTGTAGGTACCAAATGATCGCTCACGTCAACCTGCTTGCACGTTATTGAGAGTCCACATGAGCTATCCGCTCCCACGCACACCTGCATGAGCAAAGACCGTACGTATATCGCGCACGCAAAACGGCAGAGGAGGTGGAAGAGTCACTGCTGCGCCGGGCCTTGTGCGGGGCCGTGAACACAAGACTCATGCCAGCATCCAACCAAACAAACATGGTCAAGGGGGGCTCCAGCGGCACCTTTGCGAGAGACATCTTTCCGGTCATGGGGGATGGCAAGGTGCCCGAGGGATACACCACCACAAGGCGAAGGCAGTCAGTGACAGGCCCAGCACGGTGCGCCCCAGCCCCGGCATGCATCCCCGTTACCATGTGCACGCGACACACAGCAACAGTGTGCGCGACATGCCGTAGGCTGGGCAAAACAGCGGAAACCTGCTATGATGCCGGACACCACGAGCAGGGCTATGTAGCCAGACTGCCACTCTCACATCTTTGTTCCAAACACGACCACCCCCCTTGCCCACGATGCGCGCTGACTCAGCGGGGAGTCAGACACTGCTGCAACCGAGGCCACCACAAAGTGGTGACTCCCGCACGTACACTGCCATACAAGCGTCCCTCTCTGGAGCAGGGGCCTCTTACCAAAAGACGGCGAGCACACACCGCACACGCACGAACATAATGCGGGTGCGGGTGTGAGTGTGGGTGTACGTGTGTGTGGGTGGTTGGGTGTGCATGCCCGCCCGCCTGCGTGCGGGTGTGTGTGGTGGGTACGAAGTTTCGAAGCGGCAGGTCAGAGGAAAGCAGTGGAAGAGATGAGACTGTGCTGCTTTGGGCGAGCCCCCCCCCCAAGCCATCTCTTCTGCAAACCATCAATTCGCTGTTCCAGGCCCTGCAGGCGGGCAGCGCATAGGGCCATGATCTACCGCATACGCACATGCCGCCACCATATATGTGCGTGTGTGTGCGTGCGTGTGCGTGTGTGTGTGTGTGTGTGTGTGTGTGTGCTCTGTACTATTAACGAGGTTGATGGCTTTTAATGTCCTGGTCGCTCTTGCGACGGGAGGGTTATGTACTATTAACGAGGTTGATGGCTTTTAATGTCCTGGCCGCTCTTGCGACGGGAGGGTTAGGGGTTAGCGGGTTAGAGCCTGCCTGAAGCCTGCCCTATCCCACCCCCGGCCCCCCGGTATGTCGCGGCGCGGCGGAAGGACGTCCGCCCTTGACTTAGGTCACCTCACTTGAGGCTCTCCCGTGCACCATCACCGGCACCCTGCTGCCCCCCTGATGCGCCGGAGCCGGCGCCTCCTTGCCTCCTGCTGGGGGGGCGTGCCCCCCTTTTGGGCTGTGCCCCAGAACCGCCCGTGCCGCTGCCTGCGGCCACGAAGGGGGGAGGGGGCGATCCGGAATCCCCACCCCCCACGCCTCTTTCGCAGGGCCGGCGGCGGTTGAAGCCGACGTCCCCACATGAACCTCCTCCGGGCTGGCGGTTGCAGAAACCGACTGCCCCAGCTCCAGCGCTGGAGCTGCTGGATGCACCTGTGGGAGGGGGTGATTGTGATCCCCCTCCCCCCATGTACGCACCTTGTGCCCTGAGTGCGGGCTCGGATCGCACGGGGGGGGTTCCCTAGCCCGTGACATCACTGGGCTAGCAGAAACGAAAGCCAGCTGGGCCCCACCACTCACGGGGAGGCCGGCGGCTCTGGCTACCGGCAGGGCCCCTCCGTTCCCACCGCTGGTGGGCTGGGCCAATGGCCCTCTCAAAGATGGTGGCAGAGCCGCCACGCCCCCCCTCCCCTGGCCCCGTGGTCTGGGGGACAGGAGGCTGGGGCGAGGGCAGTGGAGGGGGGGGGTGAGGCCCCATCCCCCGCCAGATGAAACAGAATCTGACCCCCAGGGCGCCGCACAGGGCAGGCGGCCCGGGGGCGGGTTAGGGCATAAATTGATGGGGGAGGGGGGGGCAGAAAGGCGCAGCCCCCCCTCCCGAAAACTACCCATCAGGAGCTCCAGCGTCGCCACCTGGAGCTCCTCTATGCACGCGCGGGTGCACACCTCATCCTCCAGCATCTCCTGCTGCCTCCCCCCTCCCTGAAAGACTTCCTCAAAAACAATGCAGCCCCCTGATGCCCCAGGGCATTGGGTCAACGCAAGGCAGGGGGGGGGGCTGGTCCTGACCACCTCCACCCCCCTCCCCCCAGGGAACCCAGATAAGTGGGTAAGGGCCGGGGGGTCAACACAGATGGCGCCCTGGGTGCTGGGGGATGCGTCCCCACCAGCCCCAGGCGCCCCAGTAGCGCCGCAGACAGTGCCATTGGCAGCCTGCAGGCTGCCCGAAAAGTCACAGATGGCGTCCTGGCCGCCGGGGGACGCTTCCCCTCCAGCCCCAGGCGCCCCGGTAGCGCCACAGACAGCGCCATTGGCAGCCTGCAGGCTGCCCGATGTGCTATTAACGAGGTTGATGGCTTTTAATGTCCTGGCCGCTCTTGCGACGGGAGGGTTAGGGGTTAGCGGGTTAGAGCCTGCCTGAAGCCTGCCCTATCCCACCCCCGGCCCCCCGGTATGTCGCGGCGCGGCGGAAGGACGTCCGCCCTTGACTTAGGTCACCTCACTTGAGGCTCTCCCGTGCACCATCACCGGCACCCTGCTGCCCCCCTGATGCGCCGGAGCCGGCGCCTCCTTGCCTCCTGCTAGGGGGGCGTGCCCCCCTTTTGGGCTGTGCCCCAGAACCGCCCGTGCCGCTGCCTGCGGCCACGAAGGGGGGAGGGGGCGATCCGGAATCCCCACCCCCCACGCCTCTTTCGCAGGGCCGGCGGCGGTTGAAGCCGACGTCCCCACATGAACCTCCTCCGGGCTGGCGGTTGCGGAAACCGACTGCCCCAGCTCCAGCGCTGGAGCTGCTGGATGCACCTGTGGGAGGGGGTGATTGTGATCCCCCTCCCCCCATGTACGCACCTTGTGCCCTGAGCGCGGGCTCGGATCGCACGGGGGGGGTTCCCTAGCCCGTGACATCACTGGGCTAGCAGAAACGAAAGCCAGCTGGGCCCCACCACTCACGGGGAGGCCAGCGGCTCTGGCTACCGGCAGGGCCCCTCCGTTCCCACCGCTGGTGGGCTGGGCCAATGGCCCTCTCAAAGATGGTGGCAGAGCCGCCAGGCCCCCCCCCCCCCCCCTGGCCCAGTGGTCTGGGGGGCAGGAGGCTGGGGCGAGGGCAGTGGAGGGGGGGGGTGAGGCCCCATCCCCCGCCAGATGAAACAGAATCTGACCCCAGGGCGCCGCACAGGGCAGGCGGCCCGGGGGCGGGTTAGGGCATAAATTGATGGGGGAGGGGGGGGCAGAAAGGCGCAGCCCCCCCTCCCGAAAACTACCCATCAGGAGCTCCAGCGTCGCCACCTGGAGCTCCTCTATGCACGCGCGGGTGCACACCTCATCCTCCAGCATCTCCTGCTGCCTCCCCCCTCCCTGAAAGACTTCCTCAAAAACAATGCAGCCCCCTGATGCCCCAGGGCATTGGGTCAACGCAAGGCAGGGGGGGGGGCTGGTCCTGACCACCTCCACCCCCCTCCCCCCAAAGAACCCAGATAAGTGGGTAAGGGCCGGGGGGTCAGCACAGATGGCGCCCTGGGCGCTGGGGGATGCGTCCCCACCAGCCCCAGGCGCCCCAGTAGCGCCGCAGACAGTGCCATTGGCAGCCTGCAGGCTGCCTGAAAAGTCACAGATGGCGTCCTGGCCGCCGGGGGACGCTTCCCCTCCAGCCCCAGGCGCCCCGGTAGCGCCACAGACAGCGCCATTGGCAGCCTGCAGGCTGCCCGAAGAGTCACACATGGCGTCCTGGGCGCTGGGGGATGCGTCCCCACCAGCCCCAGACGCCCCGGTAGCGCCACAGACGTCGCCATTGGCAGCCTGCAAGCTGCCCGAAGAGTCACAGGTGGCGTCCTGGGCACTGGGGGATGCGTCCCCTCCAGCCCCAGGCACCCCGGTAGTGCCACAGACAGCGCCATTGGCAGCCTGCGGGCTGCTTAAAAAGCCATAGATGGCGTCCCGGGCGCTGGGGGATGCGTCCCCACCAGCCCCAGGCGCCCCGGTAGCGCCACACACAGCCACCGCGGCAGCAGCTGCCATGCCTGCAGCTGCCTTTTTTGCACCTGCAACGTCTGCAGCTGCCGGTTGCGCGGCTGCATCGTCTGCTGCTGACACTGGTGCAGCTGCACTGTCAGCAGCTGCCAGTGCCATACCTGCAATGCCTGCAGCCGCCGCTGCAGCCGCTGCCTTGTTTGCAGCTGCCATTTTCGCAGCCGCCACGTTTGCAGCTGCCGGTTCCGCAATAGCTGCTGCTGCATCATCCGCTGCTGCCGCCTGCACCTCCAGCTTGCCATACAGGGGGCAGGGCTCATCCGCCCATGCCCCCACTGGGCCCCACAGGCCAAGGGGGTCAGTGCGCCGCAGGCATACCTTGGCCCCCTGCTCGATGAGGCCCAGACCGATGTGCGCTGCCGCCGTCGACTCCTCGTGGTCCAGGGCAGCGTCGGCTGCCGATGCCGCCTCCGGTGTCGTGTCCGAGACCGACACGACGATGGCCGCTGCCGCTGCCACTGCTGTCACGGTCGCTGCCGCCGTGGACGCCGCCGCCAACAACGCGACCGCTCGACGCGCCCTGGCGCGGGCTCGCCCTTGTGCCCTCCGGCCCGGCTCGCCCCGGGAGGGCGTCGTGGGCGGGGGTACGCATGTTGCCGGCAGCTCCGGCCACTCCGCCGTGGCGGCCGCTCGCCCCGGCTGGGCCCCGGCGCGCGCGATGTGCACGATAGCCTCCTCGTCCTCGACCGCTTGCTGAATAGCCAGCTCTGCCTTGGCTGCCAACGCTGCCGCCGCCAGCACTGCCGCCGCCGCCGTTGCTGCCGCGGCACCCTCGACGGGCTCGGGCTGGGGCTGGACCTCCCTCGCGTAGGGCTGCTGCTGCTCGCGCATTTGACGATGTACTTCTCGCCACTGTCGCGGAGTCTGCCCCGGGGGCAGCCAGAAGTACTCCTCCCCATAGTACTGGGCTCCATCGCGTATCCAACCCCCCTGGTCAGAGTCCTCCGCGATGAGGGGGTCCCCCCACGGGGTGCGCTGCAGCAGTGGCTGCAACGCCGCGACAATGGCCTCGGTGAGGGCCGCGGTGAGGGCCGCAGTTTGGTCCCCCATCGGAGTACTTGCCGCGGAAGCCGCGGCCGCCCGCGACGTGAGGGCGCGGGTCTCGGCCCTGGCAGGGGGCCGTGGGTAGCCCTCAACGCCGAGAGACGGCCGGTTCTGGCATTTTGTGGGTAAGCGCCCAACCACGGTCAAGGCGCCAGAAAAAGAGCGTGTACTATTAACGAGGTTGATGGCTTTTAATGTCCTAGCCGCTCTTGCGACGGGAGGGTTAGGGGTTAGCGGGTTAGAGCCTGCCTGAAGCCTGCCCTATCCCTCCCCCGGCCCCCCGGAATGTCGCGGCGCGGCGGAAGGACGCCGTCCTGAGGCTATGTGCCCTCCTCGGAAGCCCTCCCGTGGCCCTGATCCGGGCCCTGTGTGCCGCCTCGGGGCGACGCCGCCGTCCCCTGCCCTGCTGGGTCTCCCCCCTCCCCCCCTGTCACGGGGCCTGGCGCAAGCGCCGGCCCTCCGGAGGGCAACACGCCCGCTTGTTGTTGTAGCCCCCCCCTCTGCACCGGCAGGCACCGCTGTCCTCCCCCCAACACCCTGGGATGCCCCTCGTGATGGCGGCCGCAGCAATGCCGCACCCCCTTGTGCCCCCTGCATGACTTGCATGCTGGGCCCCTGTGCTCATCGCACAGGGTCTGCATGGGGCGCCGCGGCTGCCCCACCCTTTCCCCCCCCGCCCGCTGAGCCCTCTTCTGTGGGGGGGAGGGGGGCAGGGACTCTCCCTGATGCCCTGTGACTGCCCCTGGGGGGGGGGGGGCTTCCCCGCCCGAGCGGCGGACGTCGCCGCCACGGCCCCCCCGGAGCCGTCCCCTGTGGGGTGGGGGTCTGTCGGCTTCTCCTGCCCCCCCCCCTGAAGAAGGGTCCGCTACCCCTGGGGGGCAGCCTGTGCCCACCCCGGAGGCCGGGACCCCGCCCGGGCCACCGTCGGCTGGCGGGAAATGTTCCCAAAAATGTCCGCCAGCCCCTGGGAGGAGGAGGGGGGGGAGGTAGATGGGGGGGAGGGGGACAGGGCGCCCCCCCCCCCCGTTGTTGCAGCCGCCCGGGCTACCTGCCGGCGCCTGCGGCACCTGCGGCCGACGCCCTGCTGCCCCCCCCTGCCCTGGCGCTCTCCCCGGGTGGAATGAGGGGGGGGGGAGCAGCAAGGGCCGCCGGAGGTCCCCCCGCCCATCCAACATACCCGAGCCGCTCAGGCTGTGTGCCCCCCCATCGAGACGCGAGGGGGGGGTCGGAAGGTTCCCCCGGGTGGCGCGCGCACTGGCGCGACGCCGGACGCGCACGTCGCGTCGCTCGCTCCGGTGATGAGGACCGCGAGCAGGAGCGCTTGCGGCCGCGCGGCGGATCCCGCACGGGCTGTGAAGCCACCGCCGGCCCGGCCCCGGCGGGCGGTGTGGGCTGCAACCACGCCCGCAACGCTCGCGCCGCCACGCGCGCTTGCGCCGCATCCATGCGGTGCCCTTCGTGCGCCCGCCGGCAGCAGTGCTCCGCTCTGCGCTGCGCGCAGGCGGCACAAGGCGGGGCCCGGTGCCTCGCGCACAGGGCCACCTGCGGCGGCGCCACCGCGCGCCCCGCGCCCCCGTCGCCCGCCCCGTGCCGGTCGCGCTGCACCTGCCGGCGCGGCAATCGCTGAAATGGCCGCAGTGGCTGCCGCCCCGGTCCCGCCGGCGGCAGGTAATCCAGCAGGAACATATCCTGCCTTCCCCTTCCCGGCCGCGCCAAGCGCCGCGTCCACAGCTCGCGGCAATGCGCCTCCAGCTGCCTCATTTGAAACAGCATGGCTACGGGGCAGGCAAACAGCGGGCGCGCCGACCGCCCCACACACCTGAAGCCCCCCAGCGGCAGGAGGGACTTCGCCATCCACACCTCCTTGCCCCGCAGGAGGTCCCCTGCCTGCAGATGCGGCTGCAACGCATCCAAGGCCATTTTCAGCACTTGGCCCCTGGTGCGTAGAGGCAAGGTGACCCCCCGCAGCCGGTGGTCGCTGGGGGCCGGGATGCCCGCCCCGCGTGGGCCTCGAAGTCCAGGGCCAGCTCCACGTAGGTCACATGGCCCTGCCCCGGCAGCCACCGTAGTCGGCTAGCCCACTGCAGTAGCGCCATCGCAAAGGATGCCTCCCACGGCCACCCTGGCGGCGGGCCGGCGCGCAACGCCAGCGGCGCCGCTGGTGGCGCCGGGGGGTGTGGGCCCGCGCCCAGTTGCCCCCATGGGTAGCCCCGGCGCGCATCGGGAGGGCGTCTGCGTGCGATCACAAAGACCGAGGGGCCCGCGCCCGCGTCTCGACATGCCGCGACTTCCGCTCCCATGCGCGCCGATAGCACCGCCAGATACATGCCATAGAGGCGGTACATGAGCCGCCCCGCCTGATCCACCTCCTCCGGTTGGACCAACGCCGCCGGCAACAGGCCCGTTGCCCGCAGGCACACCGGCCACGCCGACGGGAGGGCCAGTGCCGGCAAAGGCGCCGCCTCGGCCTGCACTAGCGGGAGCCAGGCGGCCCGCTGTGCATGCCACCGCGGGCAGTCCCACAGGAGATGGACCTCCGTCTCCGGGGGGCCCCCGCAGTAGGGGCAGGCCACCAAATCCGAAATTCGATGCTTCCGGACCCGCGCCCTGGTCCATGTGGCCCCGGCTTGCAGCGCTCGCAGCAGCGAGCGCTCCGTCTCCGAGCTGGCCACCGTCATGCCCTGGGTGCAGGCGGGCCTGCATACCTCCGCCCCTAGCCCCCCAAAGGTGGACGGTCGGCGCCGTTCCAGCGCCGCCAAGGCGGTGTATCGCTGCGACTGCCGCACCCGGTGGCATACCTCGCCCCAGTCCCCCAAGACCAGGTGTAGCTGCTCGCGCTGCCCCGGCACGCGCCACACCCACCAGCCGTGCACTGCCTCCCAGCGCAGCTGCCGGACCGACTGCAAGGCCCTGCCCACCGGTCCTGTGTCCGGCGGGCGATCGGTTTCCTCCAATATTGCCTTGACCAGCACCTGCCCGGCCCCTGGCATGCGTGCCTGGCATGCGAGCCACAGGACTCTCGAATACTGGAGGCGCCATGCCGGCGAGACCCGGTGCCCCGGCACCAGGACGGCCCAGAACACCTCCTTTGCGCGTGAGGTGCGCGTGGGTCCCCACAGGGCGCGGACCGCGGCCAGCTCCAACCGCGCCACATCCCGGGAGCCGACGTCCGCTAGCTCCACTCCATACATTGCCTTGGCGAGGGCCAGTGTCCCAATGGCCACTTCCCGCATGCGGAACGTCGGCAAACATCCTACTGGCCGTAGGATGACGGCCCCGCGCGCGAATCGCTCCTGGAGCACCGGTCCGGTGCCTCTTCTGGGTCCAAGCGTACCCCCATCCCGAGCTGCTTGAACTCCTGCGCCAACAGGATCGGCACTCCGTGCAGGGTGACCGGACGCGCCAGCTGGTCGCTCATCCGCCATGAGCAGGACTTCGCGGCGTTGGCGTTCTGTCCGGTGTCCGCCAGCCAAACGGCCGTGTGGTCCACGACCGCTTGCGAGTCGGGGATCCCTAGCGCCCCGGGCCTAGGCTCGAGCGTGATGGCCTGTGTGTCGTCCGCATACCCCAGGGGGCACACGTCCTCTCGCCCCGGGCCCTGCACCCGCAGGCGCGGCGGGGGTAGCGGCTGCCCTGGTGCTGCCCGGGGCTGCTCGAGCAGCGGCGGGAGCGTGGCGGTCGTCACGACGACGTGGCGCCTCATGGTGTCAATCTCCATCTTCCACGCTGTAGTGAGGAGATTGATCAAAATGACGCTGAGCAGGCAGCCCTGCAGGATGCCGTTGGTGGCCTGCCACCATGCTCCCAGCGCCCCCGCCAGGCGGAACGCCCGCCGGAGCTGCCGATACATGGCCGCCAGGGCGCGCAGCACCCCGTCGTCCATGCCCAGCTCGCGGGCGATCCGCAGCACCACCGCTTGCGGGATGAGGTCAAAGCACTTGACATAGTCAAGGCTCAGCCCCTCCAGCCGCCATCCCTTCACCCGGGCCAGCTCCAGACCTGGGTGACCGTGGCCGCATCTACGGCCCCCCGCGCCAGGCGGAACCCGTAGGCCCGCGGATGGACCCACGCCTCCTGCCACCGCATCACTTCCCACAGACGGGTCCCCGCCCACAGTCTGTAGACCATGGACAGGACCGTCAGCAGGCGTGTGCCCAATGGCCCCTCCTCTCCCGGCTTGGGGATGAGGGAGGTGTATCCCTGGGCCAGTAAGGCGGGCCACTGGCCCACCTCCTCAATTAGCGCGAGGAGCTGGGCCAACCATTGCAGCACCCGATCCGGGAGCGCCCGTAGATCCTGCAGGCTCCACCCGTCCAGGCCCATGGCCGATGGGCGCATGGCCATGAGGCGGCGCCTGAGATACGGCCTTGTCAGCTGCTTGGCCAACATGGGCACACGATGCAGCAGGTGCCCGTACTTCGCCACGAAGGTCTCCGGGCAGGGCTCCGGCCCTTCCGCGTACTTGCGGTTGATGGGCCCCCATGCCGCGCGGACCAGTTCGTCCATCTCCCGGACATTGGCCGTGGGGGTACCATCCCGTCGCGCAATGAACACCACCGGCGGTGAGAACCCCTCCTCCTTGAGCCAGCGGTACACTGCTCCTGGCTTGGTTCCCCACTCGGCCTGCAGCCAGGCCCTCCACGCCTGCACGCGCTCCCGATCCTCCCGCTGCACCTGTGTGGCCGCCAGTCCCTTCAGTTGCACAATGCACTCGTCCAGCGTCGCCGCGGATGGCACCGGCGCCCCCGCGTTGGCCACTGCATGCGGCGTCAGCGGAAACCGGGCTAGGTGTACTATTAACGAGGTTTGAAGGCTTTTAACTAACTGTACTATTAACGAGGTGGATCCATATGCAGCCTGGAGGCAGCAGCCACATTCGTGCTGACTTGAGAGCCTGCCCTCTGTGTGTCTGTTCCCCATCTCTTCTACTGAATCAGAACCTCAGCGAGCTGACGTCCTTTAAGTTTGTTCCGTACTGGCTCGCCCGTGTCCCCATGCAAATAGGACGCGTGGTTGCAACTCCTGGTCCTCCATGCCCTGCGGCTGTGGCGCTGGGGGTGAGGGGGGTACTGCTGGTAGTGGCTGCTGCCTCTTCGCTGGCTGCGGTGTACCGGGTGCAGACCCCCCCCCCCCCACACACACAACACAATCAAACACACATGCATGCAGCAAATCAGGGCCCAGGACACCCCCACCGCCGGCCACTGGATTGTTTCCACAGGTCGAGGCTGAGCAGTTTGTGGAGCAGACACTGGCTGATGGGGATATCGCAGTACTTGACCAGAACCTGGATTACGGAGGGGACTGTAACATCCTCGGCACAGACCTTGTGGAGGACCTGATGGCAAAAGGCTTCCGAGGCCTTGTGTGCATCCGGTCCGCCAACATCTCCGCGCAGGACAAGATGAAGTATTTTGCCGCGGGGGCGCACATCGTATGTGGCAAAGATATGGCCATGGCACAGGTGGTCGACGACTTGAAGGTGGCGTACGTGCGCCAGGTCCTGCGGAACGGGGGACCGCATGTGCAGCTGGTGCTGCCTCCGATGCAGAGGTCACATTTGTCACAGGTCACAATGTCGTCGTTGGGTACCCTGTGAGTCATTGTCCCGCGCATGCCCTCCCTTTGTTCAGGAGGCTCCTACAAGAGGTTCAGGAGGTTCACGGCTCTTTTCTGTACTGTCAAGGGGCATACACACCCTGGACCGGGGGTTACGAGCCAACTGTTTCTCACCTAACCGCCAACCCCCTGGCGGTTACCGTCCTTTTTTTCGGTCAACCACCAGCAGCACTGTCCGTTGGCCAGTCTACTCCCGCCAGTGGGCGGCATTTAGTTTCCCAGCTGCCTGCCTGCCCTCGGACGCCCAAAGCTCTTCTGTTTGTCTCCCCCGTTAAAAAACGTCCTGAAGAATCTGCCTCTGTCTCCGTCGGACTACTGCGGGAAGCGAGGCGCACCAACGGGCACGATGCGGTATGCACCTCTTCGGCTCAGATGCATTGAGCTTTTGGAAGCAGAGACGGCCCGCTGATCCCCCCATTCAGCGCCCCCCCAGCCCCCCCCCCCCCCCCGCCCTTTTCTCACGGAGGCTCGCCCACCTCAGCGCTGCACCGTTGCAGCTGCGCCGCAATGAAGGCCATCTTGACGTCTTGCGTCCACGAGAGCATCTGCAATCACCCAAAATATGCCTGAATCCGGCACTGAGTCCGGCCGGGCGGCAAAAGACACGGGAAAGTGTGCAATGGTGGGAAGTGATCGCAGGAAATGATCCGGCCATTTTTGGGGATGCGGCGCAAATACTCCCCCTTTGGCATCGCGTCTGAGTCAATTTCCAGCTCGGCACCCGCCAAAAGGTTCGACGCACACCAGACCATGGGGGCTTGCAGGACCCATTTCTTTTCCTTTTTCTTTAAAGGACCCTGAACCCCCTACCCCCCGTGCGCGGTGCACTGTCGGGTGGGTCGGCCAACCGCCGCCAGCGGACTGAGGTGCTGTGGCTCAGGCAGCGCGTCCCCGAACCCAATCCGGTAACTGCCTCCTGTAACTGCCCATTGCCGTCCGTAAGGCGCCAATTGGCGTCGATCGGCAGTCAGTGTGGAGACCACCAAAACCGGAGGCACTTTTTTGTTTGCTGTTGAACCCCCCCCCCCCCCCTTGATACCAACAGCCCCAGGCTCTTCCAGCCTTTGACACAACGGCATCAAAGGAAAATGGGTGCCCTCGAGCCCCTCCAATCGGGATGCCGTGTCCACTGCGGGCCGTGGACGCCATACTCGGAAAGAAAGCCGGAGAGGACTCTCACCAATGGCCACAGGGGGTTCACGCTCCTACAGACCCATCGGCCCATGTCAAGTTTCGGTCGACATGGACGGATGATATAAAAGGGCTTCACCAAGCGTCCATCATCGCCCCGCCCTTTGCCCTCGCATGGCTGTTTCTCAGCATGCCGACCCAGTGCTCAGCTTTATTTCGGGTCCATCTGTTCTCACGTGTACAATCGGATTTGTTTTTTGGATTTGTCTAGGACCCACATCTGCGAGGGGCTCGGGACGGCCTTCAAGGAGTCAGTGTTTCTCTGGTGCATATACCCTCGATGTCCCGAACCCTCCACCCCCCCCCCCCCCTCCCCACACACCCACACCCACATTCAATTTGGTGTTTGGACACTAACGGGACTGAGTAGCTGCGTTTCGAAAATCCTTTGCCCTGGTCCAGTCGCGCTCTGAGTGTTTAATTTGCTTTGTGGCCACACACTGGCACGTTCATCTCCCCCCTCACACACACAAGGATCCCCGGCTAACTCGACCGGGCTAAGCGTAGGTCTCGCAACTGAAAGGTTGTGGGATCGATCTCCGGATTGGGCATGTCTGGAGGTGGGCGGTGGCAGCCATGCATCAAGGGCATCCTTTCTGTGGAAATCGCCAAATTGAGTAGGCCGTGGAGGCCTCCTCGCTGCCACGAGCACCACCAGCTGTGACAGCCCCCATACACACACAACACACGGGGCAACATGGCGATGACGGGCTCGTTGAACTATTACCGTCAGGGGTTGCCATAAGGACGCTCAGCCTTTTTTTTTTTTTACTAAGGCAGCCACTCTCTGATGTTTGGTGGCTACCCACCAACCGCCATCGGTTACACACCAACCGCCATCGGTTACACACCAACCGCCATCGGTTACACACCAACCGCCATCGGTTACACACCAACCGCCATCGGTTACCCACCAACCGCCATCGGTTACCCACCAGCCGCCATCGGTTACCCACCAACCGCCATCGGTTACACACCAACCGCCATCGGTTACACACCAACCGCCATCGGTTACCCACCAACCGCCATCAGTTACCCACCGGCCGCCATCATAGGGCGTATTGGACACTCCGAGTTTTTTTTTTTATTTATTATGGCAACCCCTGATTACCGTGGAGCTGGCCCGGCGGAAGCCACGGAGCTACCACCCCACTTCCAGGGTGGTCCTGGGGCAGCGAGCCAGGTTCTGGCCTGAAAGTGCATATCGCACTGGTCGGGGGGCAATACAGGGATGCACCCCTGGCCTGCACCGAAGGCCTGCTATAATGGGGAGCGACCCGACCCGAGGACGCCAGTGTGGCCATGCAGGTCCAATCGGGAAGACCTGGTAAAAACGGTAGTACTCCCCCTTCACACACACACACACACACACACGCACACACACACCACTCCATGCACTGGCTTTGTCCCCCACTCTTCACACGCACACACTGGGCACCAGCAGCTCGCCCTTCACAGGGGAGAGCAAGGCGGAGCGTGCCCTCAGTAAGACAGCTGGCTCCCAGACCCATGCAGGCCTTCCTCTATAAATATGGTGTTGTTGTTCTTCACACGCACACACACCCACACACACAGACACTGGAAAGTCATCAAATAAGATTGGGTGGCGCTCGTGCGAGCGCGCACATGCACACACACACACACACACACACACACACACACAATGCTCCACACACTGGCACTCCCCCTTTGTGCACACACGCACACACACACACACAGGATCCCCGGCTAACTCAACCGGGCTAAGCGTAGGACTTGCACCCGAGAGGTCGTGGGTTCGATTCCCGGAGTGGGCACCCTTTCTGAGAAAGTCGCTGAATGAGTAGGCATGGATGCCGCCTCGCTGCCGCGAGCACCACCAGCTGTGATTGCCCCAACACACACAACACACGGCGCAACATGGCCATGACGGGCCTGTTAAACTATTACCATGGAGCTGGCCCGGTGGAAGCCACGGAGCTACCACCCTCACTTCCAGGGTGGTCCTGGGGCAGCGAGCCAGGTTCTGGTCCAGAGTGCATATCACACTGGTCGAGGGGTAACACAGGGACGCACCCTGAGCCCGTACAGTGGGCCTGCTTCGATGGGAGCGACCCAACCCGAGGACGCCGGAGTGGCCATACGGGCTAATCCGGGAGACCTGGTAAAAATGGCAATACCCCCCCGCACACACACACACACATACACACACAGAAGCAACTCCACACACTAGCACGGGCATTGTGTTCCACGATCTATGTGCCCTTTGCCTGCGGTGTGTTTGTCTGAGAATCTAAGATGCTTTTTCTTCCTCTATTCTGACATGTCTCATCATGTTGTCTGTGTATATAACTCTTTTTACGCTGTTCCTGCACTGTTCCTAGACAAATTTATTTTCCCTGTTTGGAACGGCGCTAATAAGACAGCTGGTGCATATGCCATGCCGTGTAAGCTCATTGTAGTGGGGGAGCAAGGCTGGGGCATCCCTGTTGGGAGTTGTTTTGGCTCCATTTTGGCGCTTTGGAGTGCACCCGACTTGTATTTGTGCTGTGATCTTCAATGAAGAATGCTTTGAAGACCCCCCCCCCCAAGAAACCGCTGTGGCCGGCACGAAAGCATATACTTCTTTCTCTAATGACAAAATCCCTGTTTGACGTCGCTTTCCCTGACTACAGCTTTACAGGGGAGGGAGGGTATTTCCTCATGTTGGAACCATCCCCATCACATCCGCCTATCCAGACCTGTGTCGGGGCAAAGCGTACAGGTGTGCCATTCACTCCTCGGCTATGAGGGTTGGGATGCATTGCACGTGGCATCTGCATTGCATTGCAATGTTGGTGCTCACCTTGCTATGTCCAGATGTATGCCTTGTCATGGGATGAGCACAATAGTGACCCTCCCCCCCTCCCCCCGTTACATAAGCGATTTCCTCCTGAAATTTCAAACCAGTGCGTGCATCCGCTAGTAGCGGTGGAGCTGGACATGATGCCCACGGAGCTGTCTGTGGGGAGAATACAAACGGGGTTCACAATACCACATTGATACATGACAATCGGTTGGTGCCATCATGGTCAGCGCCAATCTGGATGCATCTGCTTGTTGCTCTGAGCCAGAGCCAGCAGAACCAGCATTCTATTATTATTACGGACGATCAAATGCACACCATGCCAAATGAGGAGACACATGGGCAAAGCATCACAGACAAGAGGGGTTTATTATCTCGGAACATGGTTTCTAGAAGGCGATTTTGTGGCTGATATGCACCCAGGCTATGTAGCTAGCCTAGACTTTATATGCTGCCAGTGACCCCCCTTCCACCACCCGCCGCCCAACTGCACAAGCATGGCTTTGTCTCAACACAGCAACCCCCTCTGACCATTGTTTTCACTCCATGCTTATTGACAACAATGAGACACTTTTCTTATCTACCTGCTTCTCACCGGGCAGACTTTGGAAAGAACGCCTTCCATCTACAAAGTTGCAAGCCTGATGTCTGTATACATAGTTGTAGAGCTTGTGTTCAAGCGCACTGATTACACTGCTCTTTGAAGACAAATGCAGTGCCAATGGTTCAGTGCCCAGGGGGGGGGGGGGGGCGACTGTGCGGGTCCTGGGACGCCAACTACCCCTGCTCCCCCCCCCCCCTCCCCCTAGGGGCCTCCGGCCAACAGTTAGTTGCCAAAGGTGCCGCCCTTAGGAGTCCATGGGGGAACGTTAGCGCGCCGGGCGCGCGCCGGGCATCTTTTTGGACCCGTGCCCCACCGGTGACCTTTTAGGGGGTGCGCTAAGGGGCGCACTTAGGACAATCTTTGAATCCACGCTTCCCCGAGAATGCAGGGGTGATGTAGCATTTCCGCCCTCTTTTGGGCCCCAACCGTCCGGTGCTATTGAGGAAACCGGGACAATCTTTGAATCCACGCTTTGTTGCGTGGTGCATCATGGTGACCCCCGGCGTAGGTTTTGAGTTTTGATTTTGTTCCCTTTGTTGGGGACCCCCGAGAATGCAGGGGTGATGTAGCATTTCCGCCCTCTTTTGGGCCCCAACCGTCCGGTGCTATTGAGGAAACCGGAACAATCTTTGAATCCACGCTTTGTTGCTTGTGTTGTTGTTTGTGTCCAATTGTCCAAAGGCGCTCCACCGTCGCAGTTTGTGATGAGTGTAAGGAGCACTATTGTAATGAATGTATTGACACCCACACTTGTGGGACCAATGTTGTTTGTTAAGTGCAACACAAATGACATTTGGAGTGGTTGAAGTCACAGATATTGCTTTATTTTGCAACGTGCTTTGTAGGGAAGGTGTGCAGTGCAACGTGGTCTACTTGGGGGGCTTCTCCATGGGAGGGTAAATCTGGGGCTGAAGTCGGGATAGTTAATACAAAAGTAGCGCGCCGGGCGCGCGCCGGGCAAACATTCCCCCCATGGGCGCTGAAGGCACCCGACGCTCCATGGGCACCAAAGCCGCGCAAAGGAAATTTTGTCCACTTTGCACCCCAACACTATCCTGAAACCCAACCCTGACCCTAACACCCACCCCAACCCTCAGCCTAATCCTACCCCTACCTCTAGCCCTAGCCCTAAGCCTAGCCCTAGCCCTAATCAAGACTGAATATTGGGACCGAGCTGGTGGGGGAGGGAACATCAGCTATGACTGGTGAGGGACATCAAGAATGATTCACACATTGATGGCTCTTGACAAAGTGAAATCAGCTTGCAAGTGAACCCCATCACCACGAGGCCCACTTTCCAGGCTTTTTGGACTTTTGAGGGGCCAAAATGCCCCCAAATGGGCTCAAAATGGGCTCATTTCACCCGTTTGTGCACCCCAAATGGTCTAGGATGAGGTTTGGAAAAATGCGTGTTGGACCCATTTTTGACCCATTTTTGGTCCCTAAACAGCCCATTTTCAAGGCATTTTGGGATTTTCGGAGGATGGGCCACCCCAAGCTCAAAACGGTCCCAAAACACTTGTTTTAGCATCGCACATGGTCTAGGATCATTTTTGAGAAAAGTCATCTTTTTGCCCCTACTGGACCCTGTTGACCCATTTGGGCACCCACCTGTTTGGGCTTGAGCTGGCAGCTTGCCGCAGCCTAGTGGGCCTAGGTCTTGGGGTCTAGGTGTCCGTTTGGGCAATTTTGAGGGGTGGAAACCACAAACAGTGGGGGGTTGCGGGTGGAGTAGGTGCCCTCGGAATCGCATTTTGAGCCATGTAGCCAAAGATATGGCCTATTCTTGGTTTGTGGCTTTCGGCATTTGGAGCTTCTGGGGCCTTTTTGGGCCGTTTCCGGGACATATCATGGAGTTAGAGGGCCGCAAAGAGCTCGCTGACACGGGGAAGTCAAGCCGCAGGTGCAGTGTACCCACCGTTTCCCTTCGTTTGGCCGTTTTGGATGTGTTCGAGGGCCTTTTTGGCCCAAAAATGGCCGTTTTTGGCCCTAAAGTGCAGTTTTTGAAAGTGAGGTCCGCCACTTGCGAATCCCGTTCCCGGCCGCCACCGTTGAGTTTCTTGCTCAATCTTTGTGTGATTGTACTTCACACCCATAGGTATCATCCACCAATACTTCACGCGAATCCAAAGCACCACGACGGAGTTCTGATTTTTACCCATTTCGCGCGTGCTGTTGCTTGCTGCTTGCTGCTGCTGCTAAACCTGGTAGGTCCACCCTAGACACTAAAAAGGGTTATAAAACCAAGACTGGTTCCACCAGCTCGGTGACCCGAACCCTAACCCTAACCGAACGCTAACCCTAGCCCTAATCAAGACTGAATATTGGGACCGAGCTGGTGGGGGAGGGAACATCAGCTATGACTGGTGAGGGACATCAAGAATGATTCACACATTGATGGCTCTTGACAAAATGAAATTAGCTTGCAAGTGAACCCCATCACCACGAGGCCCACTTTCAAGGCTTCTTGGACTTCTGAGGGGCCAAAATGCCCCAAAATGGGTTCAAAATGGGCTCATTTCACCCGTTTGTGCACCCCAAATGGTCTCTGATGAGGTTTGGAAAAATGCGTTTTTGACCCATTTTTGACCCATTTTTGGTCCCAAAACAGCCCATTTTCAAGGCATTTTGGGATTTTCGGAGGACCAAAATGGGCCACCCCAAGCTCAAAATAGTCCAAAAACTCTTGTTTTAGCGTCGCACATGGTCTAGGATCATTTTTGAGAAAAGTCATCTTTTTGCCCCTATTGGACCCTGTTAACCCATTTGGGCTCCCACCTTGTTGGGCTTGAGCTTGCAGCTTGCAGCCTACTGGGCCTAGGTATTGGGGTCTAGGCGTCCGTTTGGGCAATTCTGAGGGGTGGAAACCACAACAAGTGGGGGGTTGTGGGTGGAGAAGGTGCCCTCGGAATCGCATTTTGAGCCATGTAGCCAAAGATATGGCCTATTCTTGGTTTGTGGCTGTCGGCATTTGGAGCTTCTGGGGGCCTTTTTGGGCCGTTTCCGGGACATATCATGGTGTTAGAGGGCCGCAAAGAGCTCGCTGACACGGGGAAGTCAAGCCGCACGTGCAGTGTACCCACCGTTTCCCTTCGCTTGGCCGTTTTGAATGTGTTCCAGGGCTTTTTTGGCCCAAAAATGGCTGTTTTTGGCCCTAGACTGCAGTTTTTGAAACTGAGGTCCGCCACTTGCGAATCCCGTTCCCGGCCGCCACCGTTGAGTTTCTTGCTCAAAACTTTGTGTGATTGTACTTCACACCCATAGGTATCATCCACCAAAATTTCACCCGAATCGGAAGCACCACGACGGAGTTCTGATTTTTACCCATTTCGCGCGTGCTGCTTGCTTGCTTGCTTGCTGCTTGCTTGCTTGCTTGCTTGCTTGCTGCTAAACCTGGTAGGTCCACCCTAGACACTAAAAAGGGTTATAAAACCAAGACTGGTTCCACCAGCTCGGTGACCCTAACCCTAGCTCTAACCCTAGGCTAGGGTCAGAGTTATTATTGGGGTCCAAAATGGAGAGCAATGATGTGGCAATAGCAGCCATGAATCAAATTTGGGGGATCTTGTTCGGGCTACTCAACATGGCTGGCATGGCTGAACCAGCTCGCTGCAAAGGTTAAGGTTAGGTTTAGGGTGATGGTATGGTTAGAGGGAGGGAAAAGGGAGGTAAGGGAAGCCTGTGGTGCACCAACGCTTGGCCTTGGGGGCATGTGCCCCCCAAATCGCCCCACCTAGACCCCCCCCCCCCAACCAACCCTCCCAGGACCCCCCCCCCCCGGCAAAAGCCCCCAGACCCCCCCCCCATTGCCCCTCTCAGAACCCCCCCCCCCCCCAAGGGGGCCTCTGGCCAACAGTTAGTTGGGGGGGTAGTTGGCGTCCAGAACCGAGGAGTCCCCCCCCCCCCACGGGGTTCAGTGAGAACCTCCTTCGCCTCACGCTCCTTGGATATAGTTGCAATACTTGTCTCCAGGTTCGGGTTAAGGTAAGGGTTAGAATGCAATGACAACTCGCCGCGTATCTACTGCATCTTTCTCATGAAAGTTGTACCAGGTACATAGGTCCCATCCGTATTTTCCACCTGCTACAACACGTTTCCTTGGTCAGGTAGCCACAGGGCCACCAACAGCGGGTGGCTGTGCCGCACCACGCCGATGTTTGCTTGCTCCCTGTGGCCTCTTCCTGATTTTTTTGGGGAGAGATTCGTGCTGCCAGGCAGGGAGGCCATCTAGCGGCACAGTGTTTGCTTCTGTGTTTAGCTTTTCTCCATTGTGTGAATCAGCTTGGATCTCCATTGTGGGAACCCGCTTCGATCTCCATTGTGTGAACCAGTTTTGGAGTGCCCCCGCTGGTCTCTCCATGCTGTGATGGTGCGGTGTTTGATGTCCACCAACGCCCATCGAAATCTGCTGCTGCTGGGATTATGATGGATGTAATGTTGTGGCTGCTGCTGTAAATCCGTGATTGTGTGTGGCCCCATGGGTTTTTTTGGTGTGTACAGCACATTTGCTGAACAGTGGTGTTGTTTTAGTAGTTGTAGAAGAAATAGGTGGGTCAAAACAACGCCTTCCCGCTGAAGTCAAAAGAAATGGCCATGGGCTGGAAAAATCTTTGCATGCCTGCATTCTACCAAACGTGCCAGTGGTTCTGCTTGCCGTGCATGTGGGTGTTGTGAGGCTCTCAAGCTTGTGTCACACTTGCCAGTGCTGCCACCTGCAGCGCCATTGTTGCCAGTGCTACTGCTGCTGCTGATGCTGCTTTGTGATGTGATCTTCAATGAAGAATGCTTTGAAGACCAAAATCCCCCCCCAAGAAACCGCCGTGGCTTGCACGAAAGCATGGTGTGATATAAAATCTGCCCAAGGTTCTGCCTCAGTAGAAGATTTGGATGATTGCCATGGGACGGTGTTTTCTCTGAGAACGGCTATGGCAGCCGCGCCGTCGCTGTGCATGAGTCTCCCTCGTTAATAGCACAGACCTGCTAAACCCCACACTATCCTGTCCCAAGAGAATCCAGGACCTTAGGAGGCTGCTGCCCTTGTTAATAGCAGGTCCCTCTGACACGCCGCGCTTCACATGCGGGCGTGGGGGGGGGGGGGCGAAAGGGGCAGGGTACCCCTCTCCCTCAACCCATCTTACCCCCTCTTCTGCAAGAGCGTCTGGGACCTTAACAATCGCCTGCCCTTGGTAATAGCAGCAGGTGCTCAGCCAGCCCTAACCTGCTGACCCCCTGACCATCCTTTGGCACAAGTGTCCAGGACCTTAATAGGCAGCAGACCAGATGGGTGCGCCCCCCCCCCCCCCCTCCCCCTGCCCTGTGGGCACCCACAGGGATTAAGGGCAGTGCAGGCCGCTAAGGGAAGACAGAAAGGGCTTGCAGCATGTCTACGGCGGGGGGACGGGGGTCACAATCACCCCTCCCCGGGGGGTGTGGGGCTGTCCACCCTGGGCCGCATCGGCCCGGATACCTTTTGCAGTGTGTTTGTCTATGAATCCAAGATGCCTTTTCTTTCTTTGTTATGGCGTGTCTCATCATGCTTGTTCACAAAGCAACAAACCTATATAACTCCTCCTACGCTTCCTACGCTTTCTACGCCTCCCAGACGATTTTACCCTGTTTGGAACGGCGCTAACATGACAGCTGGTGCATATGCCATGCCATGTAAGCTCATTGTAGGAACGGCGCTAACATGACAGCTGGTGCATATGCCATCTTGTAATCTTGCCACCTTGCCATCTTGCCACCTTGTAAGCTCATTGTAGTGGGGGAGCGATGCTGGGGCATCTGTTGTGCCTAAAAACTGGTGTTTGTCACAATTTCTCAATCTGGGTGCATTGTGAGTCGCCTGGTTGTCCTAGAATGTTGTTGCAGAGATCATCTCAAAGGGTTGGGGGGGTCCCGGCCTGGATGTACCCCTGCAATTCTGTCTATCCCTGGCGGCCCCCTCCCCCCCCCCCCCCGCCTTGCAATCTACCCCCTCCCCCCACCTTTGCAATCCCCCCCCGGGGGGGGGGGACCGTCACTTCACTGTTTTGCTTGGCAATATCTGTTGCGGTGGTTTGTGTTCCCAATCTGTCACACACACGTTCTTGCATTGCTTTCCCATTACTTCAAATCAGTCACCTGCGTGTATTCTGTGATATTCTCTCTCCAAAGGCAGTGTACAGGGTGTCGTGTCCCTTTTTCAGACCCAAGAAATTTTCTCCCGGTGATGTCTGACACCCACACGTCAAGATATTTGAGGTGATGTGAGGCTTTGCATTATCATCTCTTCTGTAAGTTCAGGTCCGCCTCTAGCCCGTTTGGTTGAATATTCTTCTGTCGGAGCAGGCATGATTGTTGCGACAGACTGCCGTTTTCTCTCAGCTGTTTTTGCATGGCTGAGTTGTGGGGCTTCACCAAATGGGCCGTCGTTTTGCCACATGCGGTACATACGCCCTGGTGGGGTCGCTCAAGTGGATCATTAGAGTGGTCAACTCTCAAGGCTCCAGGCCGTGGTGGTTGCATCACCCAAGTCGCTTCACCTGTGTTCTGTTTGCTTGCATTGGTGGAGACCCTTGCAATCCCCCCCCTGGGGGGGGGGAGATCGTCACTTGGCGATCATCTCCGCCCGGTGGTGGCAGACCGTCGTGACGGGGGACCGTCTTCCCTGGGGTGGGGCAGGACAGGGGGGGGGGGGTACTTCAGGGGCACACTGGGTGTCCACCATTGTGCCACCATGCTATATACTCGACTGTCTTCTAAACCTACAATCTTTTGTGCCTTATGTGCCTTATGTGCCTTACACCGGGGGGCCCACAGGTGTTGGGGTTTCCAAATGCATAATCTGGTATCTTGGGGGCCAGTGTGCCGAGCCTCTTTTTAGGCTGATAGGCCCCCGACCAACGCCATTTCTGTGGTCCCTGAGATGGTAGGGCTTGCGCAGCCCTTTCTCTTTTCCTCGAGTCAGCACGGATTATGCAGCCATTTCAATTTTCCCTGATACGGCACAGGTTCCGTCGCCATTTCATTTGTCCCCAATACAGCAGGGGTCACGTAGCCATTTCACTTTTGGGTGAAATTTTGGTCGCTGTTGTGTAATTTGTACCCTTTTCAGTTTTGAGTGTGTGCCTGCCGGCCCTATTTGGGTTTCTTTTTCAAGCGCCCTGCCCCCTGCCATGGCTGTGTGTCTGTCCCTGTGTGAATATTGTTTGTCTCGATTGTATTGTATTGCATGACTGGGTTTGGCGCTTCTGGCTGCCACCACACGCCTGGTATGCACCCATATGCCTGCCAAGCAGTGAGCAGAGCTTGGGTGAGCACCCGCGTGATGCCGTCTTTGTTACCATCACTTTTACCACTCTCTGCAGTCGTCCCTAGGCCCGACCACAACCACCCTGGCCTGCCCTGGAGTTGGGATATGAATGACCATCTATGATGATGGGCTGGGCCTGCCTGATTCGGACGATTGTGCTCTGGACTGAGGAATTGTGTGACAAAAAGAAACCTGGCGAACATTTCAGTTTTTGGCCGTTGCATTTGGTGTTTTGAGTGGCTGGTGGTTTTTGGGTAGGTTCCGGTACAATGGTTGCTCAGCAGAAATCCCCCCTGTCGGGCAGTTGAAGCTTATTTTGGTGATCACGTTTTTGTGGTTAGGCTGAGATCAAAAGGTGAGCATTGATGCGTAAGTTGCACGCTTGGCAAAGATTTGCTCCAGGAACAAGTTGCGCAATAATCTACACATACTATGTGTAAGAGCCCCCCCCCCAAAAAAAACCCCAGGCCAAAGTTTCATTTGAAGCACTGCCATTTCAAAGACGCCACGAGGATTCCGCCCGCGCAGTGCATGCAGTGCGCCCGGTGCCACGTCAGTCTCTTGCTCAAAAGTGGGCAGTGAGAACTGAATGCAACGGTTGGGTGATGCTATTTGTGTGTACGGGTAAGACACTCTTTAGAGGCATTACTTTTGGGGGATTGGGCATGATGCCACAAGCATATGGTCTCCCTGGGAGGAGGTGTGGGCAGCTGCAACCGGCAACACCCGAGGGATGAGGTGTCACCCGAGGGATGAGGTGTTTGGATCGGAGGAGACCGTTTTCGCATACGAACCCCTTGGGCCATTGTGTCCCTGCCTACCTTCAAAAAGGGTGTACGTTGCACCAAAATGGTACCTCCTCTGACATGCGTGGTGCACGCATTGTGCACGTGGTGCAATGTCAGCGCCCTTTATAGTTTCAAACGAGTGCGTATGCTTTGGTCACAGCCATGAAAATATGCGTCAAACAGCTAATAAAAAGGATTTTTGGCCAAAACCTGTACTCTTTGCATGCAAAATTGGTGGGAAAAATGTGCGCACCAAGTGCGTTACAGATGTGTACCAAAGTGTCAAAGAAGTGCACAAAAGTGTATCAGGAGTGTACCAAAGTGTGAGGGAAGTGTAACAAAGTGGATAGAAGTGGAACAAAGTATAAAGAAGGGGGGAAGAGGGGGCAAAGTGCAAGCAAAGTGCAACAGAAGCACATAAGGGTACCTGTGGTGCAAGTTCAGTAGACCTGTAACAAATGTGACCGCTACAACAAAGGTCAAGGTCAGGTCAAGGCGTGGCAGTCACATCCCGCTGTATTCGCGTGACAGGTCACAAGGTTCAAATATACATCCCACCGTCGTCTGATGGCATGTGGATCCTCCGCACAGGATAATACATATTGTACTTTATCTGCCACACAGAACCGGTCCATCCAACCAAGCAATTACGAGGCAAGTGTAAGCCTGAGAAAAAAAAAGCAAATGTGACCCCTACAACGAAGCATAATACAACGACATGTAACAAGGTTTAATACAATTTCCACCAGGTATACAGGTGTGACAAAGAAAAACAAAATTACCCACACCAGAACAGCCACCTGGCACACAGCAAACCACTTCTGGGGGCCATGCACACCATGGGGGGGGGGGGGGCGCACCGTGCGCTGTGCGCGAAAAGTCGGCTGTTTTCCACCGACGGTAGCCACGGATCCGAGGGTCCTGAATTCTGCACCCTACAGCCCCTGCTAGTACACCAGGGAAATCACCTCGACAAGAGGTTGTTAGATCAAGCGCAGGCACGGGCGTCGTATACCCCCCCCCCCCCTTTTGGGGGGTCATTCGCGTATCATACCCCAAGGCATGATATTGGATGTCCAATGCCTTGTAAAATCATAAACCCCAACAAAACAATCCCCCATTTTTTGATTTTGAGGCCTCTTTCCCCCTGAAACTGGATACCATTTTTTGGGGGGTGGGGTTTGGGGGGTTCAAAAATTTGTGGTTAGAAGGATTTGAACCAGGGTCGAGTATGAAAGGAGATGAGGGGCTGACCGGCTGAGCCGGTGATCGGCCCATCCTGCCGCCTGGCATTTGAACCGGCGCCAGGCGCCAGGTGAACCATCGGCCGGTGTTCAACCACTCAACCACTGAATGTTCCTGCAAACGTTGGGTTCCCCAACTGAAAAAAAGCCAAACTATGTGGTTCTGCCTGCCTGTCTGCCTGCCTGCTTGCCTGACTGACTGCCTGACCGACTGCTTGCCTGCCTGTCTGAGTGATTGGCTGACTGTCGGCCTCTCTTCGAGGTGCGTTGCCGTAGGCAATAGAATTTTTCCGAGCCCGACGCGCGCCACGGGTCCCAGGGTCCTGAATTCTGCACCGCATGCTGTTTTGAATTGATCATGCATCTTTCTGTAGGTGGGTGGTTTTCAGGGGTGTTCCCGGGATAAACAACGTAATAATCGGCGCAATTGGCGCTGTGCGCGCACTGTGCTAAAAGCCCCCCTGGGGCTGTTGGCCCAAACTAGTGTCCAACACTGTGCCAAAGGGGGCGCCTTAAGCGCAATGCGCGCGTGCAGTGCAACTATTTGGGCATCTAGCCGTATTGGAGACCCATACCTTGTGATACTAGGGGCCTCATTGTTGCCCCTAGCCTAGGTTTTGATGCTTCTTCCACATTGGGGATATGGCATTTTTGGATATTCACCCACTTTTACCCATTTCCACCCCTTTTCACACTTTTTTGCTCATCTCCACCATGGACTCCCACACTTTGGTGTGGGCCCTTGAGTTGGGGTGACGGACTCCCCGGTTTTTGCCTGACCATAGCCGAATGCCCTATGCGAGGCTGCATTGCTGCTGATGAGGATGCGTGGTTGTACCACAAATGGAAACCGGAGGTTGACGTGGATTCCTTCCTGCAAGCCACTTTGCCCCCCGGGCCAGTTAAGGATGAGGTGGACACATACGAGGCTTTGGCACTAGCTGGCAGGGTGAGTGAGCTTTCAAATAAGGCCACTCCGGAGCATTCCGATTTGTATTTAGTTGACAATTGAACAGAAAAAGAGGATATGTGTGTAGCTTTCCGCATTTTGCATGATGTCTTATGTGAGGGGAAGGTAGCTTGCATTTGTCTTTAGCTACGGTAGTTTGGGTGACCTAAAGTTAGGGGCATTTGGAAGGGGTGTGCCTGGGGGTTCTTTAGGGAGGATCTTGTCTAAAAGTAGCGCGCAGTGCGCGCGCAGTGCAAGGATTCCCCCCAAAAGTATAGAGATCGCATGAATTTGCGTGGTTCCACATTTTCGGGGTTCCCCCAAGCACAGTCGATGATAGCGTCTAGAATGCAAAGAAAAAAAAGGAATAATGTTTCCATGCCCCCTTTCCCCCCTTAGGCAACGACCACCTAGTGCAACAACTACCCTCTGATGAAATGGCGCTTTTCCGGGCACTAGTTTTTTCTTCACAGAGTGGTGTTGTCATGGCTGTGGACCAAATTCTGGTAGCACAAGAATTCAGGCATACAGGACGATTGCTGGTGCATGTGAGATGACAATTCAAGCATATAAGACGAAAATTGAGGCAATCGCGCTATGCATGTGTGATGTTATAGGTCTCCTGAGATTCACGTGCACAAATATAGATATTGCGATTTTTGTTGTATGGGCCCAAGTTGATGTCACGCACGCACAACGCATACCAAAAATATAAACCACAGCTATACATTTGTAGCGACTCCGATGCTCAGTTTACCGCGAGTCCTTTGCATCCCTGTTGCATATTTATATATCTCCGTCTGCTGTATTCAGTGTGATGTACATGGAGACTGCTCAAGCCGCCGAGGGTCATTGCAGGCTAGGTCAAGGCGTGCTGCATGCATGAAGAATGAAGACACAAACCAGGCGTAGACATGATTGAGTTGCTGCTGTCGCACAGTGCTGCAGGGTTTGAGATAGATGAAATTTTCAGTGGACTCGCAAAAATGTTGCAATGGGACCTAAAGGGGGAACGTTAGCGCGCCGGGCGCGCGCCGGGCATCTTTTTGGACCCGTGCCCCACCGGTGACCTTTGAATCCACGCTTCGTTGCGTGGTGCATCATGGTGACCCCTAGCGTAGGTTTTGACTTCTGATTTTGTTCCTCTTCTTTTGGGGACCCCCGAGAATGCAGGGGTGACGTAGCATTTCCGCCCTCTTTTGGGCCCCAACCTTCCGGTGCTATTGAGGAAACCGGGACAATCTTTGAATCCACGCTTTCTTGCGTGGTGCATCATGGTGACCCTTGGCCTAGGTTTTGACTTCTGATTTTGTTCCCCTTCTTTTGGGGACCCCCGAGAATGCAGGGGTGATGTAGCATTTCCGCCCTCTTTTGGGCCCCAACCTTCCGGTGCTATTGAGGAAACCGGGACAATCTTTGAATCCACGCTTTCTTGCGTGGTGCATCATGGTGACCCTTGGCCTAGGTTTTGACTTCTTTGGTTAGGAACATCTGGCGTGGCGGCCCCAATGAGTTGCACCAGTCAGTCCGCATTTTGTTGCATTTCACTCAGTTTTGCATCCGGAGGCAAGTCCGTCACCCCCCCTACGGACCATGGGAGCATGTCCCGCCTCAGGTTTGGACTGACCAAAGCAACTCGGCCGCCACGCAAGATGAGGCAGAGGATGAGGCGGAAGTGTGTGTTTTGTGTTGCCAAAGGCGCTCCACCGTCGCAGTTTGTGATGAGTGTAAGGAGCACTATTGTAATGAATGTATTGACACCCACACTTGTGGGACCAATGTTGTTTGTTAAGTGCAACACAAATGACATTTGGAGTGGTTGAAGTCACAGATATTGCTTTATTTTGCAACGTGCTTTGTAGGGAAGGTGTGCAGTGCAATGTGGTCTACTTGGGGGGCTTCTCCATGGGAGGGTAAATCTGGGGCTGAAGTCGGGATAGTTAATACAAAAGTAGCGCGCCGGGCGCACGCCGGGCAAACATTCCCCCAAACAACCTTCACGAAGATAAGGCATCAACGACATGAGTCCGGAGCAAATGCCATTGGTAAGAGAGAGGAGACATTTGTCTGCATGAGACTGTTGTTGCTACAAGTGGGACAAGCTGGGCCCCAAAGGGCACCAAAAACAAGAGGTCAGGATGGGGTCACACTGGTTTCATGTTGGAACCATGTGAACAGTTCATTCTATGCATGGTTGTATGCACATTTCACGCGTTGTACGCACATGCTGAAATTCTGCTGACCTAACCCCCTTGCCCACGAGCGGCAATGTTTCGCCATTTGACCAGCAGGTGGCCCTTGGACAGTGTTTTCAGGCCAAAAAGTGCCGTTTGACTAGAGCTTGGGTTGCACAGGACCCATGCACACCAAATACCCTTCCCACAAGCAAACAGCTTGATAACGCCACATGAGGGTACCCATCATGCAGCCCCCCCCTTTTCCCCTCCACACAGCGTCGTCTAACCACAGTTACCCGTAACCCGTGATGCCGTCATTTTCTAGGGCCTGGGCCGTGCTTGCCTCAAACCTAGACCTGGGCCTGGGGCTCTGGGGCTGGCGCTCCCTTGGGCTCTCATGTTCTCACCGTTTCCTCAGATGACTGACCAATACGAGTGAAGTGAGTGTGTAATATCATGATAATACAAATGTAATATACTGATGTAGGTGAGGGCAATGTATCACACATTGCCTTGGTCGATAGGCCAACCAGTGTCTCAACCAAACTCAGCAACACACTGAAGTTGATTCCTCGTCCCTCATTCATGCCGGTATGGTGCTCTGTGGCACTGTGGCACCATGGGGCCCCGGGGCAAACAGGCTGTGGGGCTGGTGGGGCTGTGGGGCTCTGCAGCTGTGGGGCTTTGGTGGTAGGGACTGCAGGATTCTAAGGCTGCAGGGCTATGGTGCTGGAGTGTCAGGCTGTTGGGCTGTGGGGCTGCCCACAGGGGCAAGGGCATGGCCATGTGGTTCTCAGACCTGCCGCGGCCAACCTTGCTGCACACTTTCAGAATGCCCATGTGGACTGCGGTGTGCAGACCAGTGTTGATTGGGCCTTGAGGTGGCCAAGATCGTGAGTCATGGATGCGCTTTGTGAGTCCACCGCCCAGCACCTCCTCACCAGCCTCAAGGCTGCTAGCCCTGATGAACCCCAAGTCGCTCAGGCTGTGAGGGACCTTGTGCAAGGAGTACACGCCTTACTGGGGCTTGATCAAACCAAGACCCTGGACAAGGTTGCTCTGCTTTCCCCATTGCCATCCCTCTTTAGCAGCCACCCGACAATTAGGGCAGCCTGGACCAATGGTGAGATGGGCTATTTTGGACCCGTTTCACCTGATGGCCGTTCGGTAAGCACCGTGTTCCCAGACACACCACTGCTCAGATTCTTACTCAGTCCCAAAACTCAGATAAGGAGTTAAAACAAACTATGTTTCACACTGCAAATGCCGGATAGCTGTGAGTTCTCTCTCCAAATCTGCTGTTTTTGCCCCGTGGCGTGGACGTATGCTCCCCCGGTGGTGGTTGGTTTTCAGGGTGGTCCTGGGAACGCTAATTTCCTTGTGGGCCCTGTGCAGAACTGCCCCCTAAGCCGAGTCGGAACCCGTCTTGTTCTCGGCCCAGCAGCAGGGCACTTGAACTGTACACTATGGTTGGCTGCAAGTGATTGAGAACCTCGCAGTTTGTGCAGAGATTGTACCCCCCCCCCCCTTGTATAAGCTACGCCTCCGGCGCCGTATCTGTGAACGATCTGTGGCCGTATTGATGACTCTGCACATTGTGAGAGCGTGGGTCTGTCGGTGGGGACCTGTCGCTGGACTTTCCACCGCTCATGGATAAGCTACGCCCTTGTCCAAGCTACAGTAGGACCCAGCTACCCAGTTCCTGCTGAGGGTAGGGAGGGCGACCTGACCTATCCTGAAGAACTGTGGCGGCGCCTCCGGCGCCGTATCCGAAGGAGAGCTGTGGCGCTTCGCTGGACAGACGGGACAATGTTTGCCGCGGCTCCGCCGCGTGATACTTGCTGATTGAGGGCATAGGTCTGTCGGTGGGGACCTATTGCTGAACTTTCCACTATTCTATGGCCAAGCTACAGTAGGCGTAGGGACCGTATTAATTTGGGACCTAATTTTAATTCGGTACCAAACGTAGTGCAGCCACATGAGACATGGGTTTGGTGACGAATTTGCGAGTCACATAGAGTCATGGACACATTTGTTGTGAGTGTTTGCCCACTTGAACCCACATAGCTCTGATTTTTGGTATCCTTGTGCATTCTATTCCCCTTGCTTGCACCAGCTCACCATGCCATCCTGTCTTTTTGAACCTGGGCGCCCAGTGTCGGTAGTTGTATGTGTCGCGCGCAAGCTACACCCGTGTCCAAGCTACAGTAGGCGTAGGGACCGTATTAATTTGGTATTTTGGCGTAGCTTATACAAAGGGGGGGGGGGGGTAATGAAATCATGGCCCAATACTTACTTTTCTTTGTGGCAATCCCCCCCTCCCCAAATTTCCTTCCTGGACAGCTGATTTGAATCGAACTGCGGAAGTCTGGCATGAGGTCACAGTGCCTGGGATTGACGGGGCACCACCACCACCGATTCCGCATTTGTGCAATTCGGCTTCTGGCGGGAGAATCCCAGCCAAGGGGCAAGCATCTGCACCAGCCGCTGTGGCAGTGAGTGTCAGAGAGTGGAAAAGTTTTCCATTTTTCTGTCGGTGAGTGCGGTGACCTTATTTTTTTCAAGGGAACTGTGGGCAAGGCCTTGGACCTCTGGAAAAATGGGAAAATGGGACTGTGGAAAATGGGTATTTCGTCCCACTTGTCTCCCATTTTCTATTTTGCCCCATTTTTCTCCTACCCTGGAAGTTGTTCCTACATTTTCCATCCAGATCTGTTGATAAGTCCCCACTTTCCCCCATGTTCCGTACTCCATCCCCCCATGCCCCATCCCCCCCCATTTTTTTTACCCATTCCCCCCCATTTCCTGCCATTTCCCCCATCTCGCCCATTTTGGCAGACTCCCAAACCCTGGTTCGGTGGGTAAGTGCGGATGCCTCGCACAGGCAGGGGAGCGAGGACCGTAAAAAAGGCCTGCCGACAAACCCCAAGCGAAATTGGGGCCTCTGACAGCAAAGCCCTTGCCTCTGAGGGGTAAGTGATGGGGTTGGATGAGTTGAGGAGGCTTTGCCAGCACCCCCTCCTGCCCATGGAGCAATCGACTCCGGCCAGCACTTGGTGATTGAACAGCAACGCA
Source organism: Eutreptiella sp. 'Long Island Sound 2002' (assembly GCA_964036045.1). NCBI lineage: Eukaryota > Euglenozoa > Euglenophyceae > Eutreptiales > Eutreptiaceae > Eutreptiella > Eutreptiella sp. 'Long Island Sound 2002'. The sequence continues at coordinate 9,733,935 of OZ038393.1, forward strand.
ATTAAACAACAGTGATTTGTAATCGGCTGATAGCAATTGCAACCCAAAGAAGTTGGTTACTAACTGGTGCATGGGAATTGGTGAATAGCAATCTTGTGAGCAACTGACCGCACTCATAATTCACCCGCAGCAGTTTGTGATGACCCGACAGAAGTTCGTGATCCACCACAGCACCTGCGGAGCAGTTTGTCACCACCACCACCACCACCACCACCACCACCACCACCACCACCACCACCACTGCCACCGCCACCGCCACCGCCGCCGCCACCACCGCCACCGCCACCGCCACCGCCACCGCCACCACCACCACCACCACCAGGTTTTGGCCAATCCGTTCCCGCTTCCCAAGTTTCGCTACCTTCGCCCGTTCCAATGCATGGGCCCTCTCCTCTTCCAGACCACTGTGCCCAAGCAGATCAGGACCGCAACTCCTCCCGCTTTGCCTGTGCAGTTGAGTCTCAAAGAGGATGCCATCCCGGCCACAGAACAGCGAATAGCAGAACTGGAGGAGGAGGTCCGTACAATCAGCTTGTCGCATGATGTGGTATTGGCACAACTGCGCCGCCGGATGGAGCGGTGGACCTCCATCCGCCAGAAGTATCTTCTGCCGCACGCCCTCACTTGCCACCCTCGTTGACCCCCCAGGCCCCCCCTCTCATCGCGATAGCACGGCCTTGTCCCGTCTTGGAACCAAGAGCCAACAGATGTCCCCCCCCCCCTCTTGTCCATCCCCCCCAGGGGGGGGCCGTCACTAGGCCCATGAAGAATCAGAAATCAGTAGGAAATCACAGGTGCCAAAGGTGCCGAAGAAAATTTTTAGTTGGCTTATGGGGGTGTTGCTTGATCCGTGCGCGCACCGTGCATACTTTTGGGCATTGTTTATTACCCAGATCCAGAACGCCTGATTTTTTTCCACAACATTGGGTTCTTCATGGTTGTTGTGGATGCAGGACAGCTATTCAGCTGTTGGTTGACCATAGATTGCCCCCTGTTTGAAAATTTCCTTTTCCAAAATTTCCTTTCTTTCTATTAAACGGTGCATTCTGTTGGCTGAGTGCTACGGTAAGAGGGGAGGGGTCACGGGGGGGACGTCTCCTCGGTTCTGGTACGCGACCCCCCCCCCCCTCCTGCCCCCCCCCCCCCCCTCCCTGCCCTCCGGGCCCACCTAGTTGCCAAGGGTCAATAGCTACCAGCCATACATATGGTGGCGCCGAAGGCGCCTGAAAATTTTTTTTCATTCCCCTTGCCCATTTTGTCCACTTTGCACCCCAACACTATCCTTGAACCCAACCTTGACTCTAACGCCCACCCCAGCCCTCAGCCTACTCCTAACCCTACCCCTAAACCTTACCCTTGACCCTAATCAAGACTGAATATTGGGACCGAGCTGGTGGGGGAGGGAACATCAGCTATGATTGGTGAAGGACATCAAGAATGATTCACACATTGATGGCTCTTGACAAAGTGAAATCAGCTTGCAAGTGAACCCCATCACCATGAGGCCCACTTTCAAGGCCTTTTGGACTTCTGAGGGGCCAAAATGCCCCAAAATGGGCTCAAAATGGGCTCATTTCACCCGTTTGTGCACCCCAAATGGTCTAGGATGAGGTTTGGAAAAATGCGTTTTTGACCCATTCTTGACCCATTTCTGGTCCCAAAACAGCCCATTTTCAAGGCATTTTGGGATTCTCGGAGGACCAAAATGGGCCACCACAAGCTCAAAACGGTCCAAAAACACTTGTTTTAGCGTCGCACATGGTCTAGGATCATTTTTGAGAAAAGTCATCTTTTTGCCCCTATTGGACCTTGTTGACCCATTTGGGCACCCACCTGTTTGGGCTTGAGCTTGCAGCTTGCTGCAGCCGAGTGGGCCTAGGTATTGGGGTCTAGGTGTCCGTTTGGGCAATTCTGAGGGGTGGAAACCACAAAAAGTGGGGGGTTGTGGGTGGAGTAGGTGCCCTCGGAATCGCATTTTGAGCCATGTAGCCAAAGATATGGCCTATTCTTGGTTTTTGGCTGTCGGCATTTGGAGCTTGTGGGGGCCTTTTTGGGCCGTTTCCGGGACATATCATGGAGTTAGAGGGCCGCAAAGAGCTCGCTGACACGGGGAAGTCAAGCCGCAGGTGCAGTGTACCCACCGTTTCCCTTCGTTTGGCCGTTTTGAATGTGTTCCAGGGCCTTTTTGGCCCAAAAATGGCTGTTTTTGGCCCTAAAGTGCAGTTTTTGAAAGTGAGGTCCGCCACTTGCGAATCCCGTTCCCGGCCGCCACCGTTGAGTTTCTTGCTCAAACTTTGTGTGATTGTACTTCACACCCATAGGTATCATCCACCAAAATTTCACTGAAATCCAAAGCACCACGACGGAGTTCTGATTTTTACCCATTTCGCGCGTGCTGTTGCTTGCTGCTTGCTGCTGTTGCTTGCTGCTAAACCTGGTAGGTCCACCCTAGACACTAAAAAGGGTTATAAAACCAAGACTGGTTCCACCAGCTCGGTGACCCTAACCCTAGCCCTCACCCTAACCCTAATCAAGACTGAATATTGGGACCGAGCTGGTGGGGGAGGGAACATTAGCTATGACTGGTGAAGGACATCAAGAATGATTCACACATTGATGGCTCTTAACAAAGTGAAATCAGCTTGCAAGTGAACCCCATCACCATGAGGCCCACTTTCAAGGCCTTTTGGACTTCTGAGGGGCCAAAATGCCCCAAAATGGGCTCAAAATGGGCTCATTTCACCCGTTTGTGCACCCCAAATGGTCTAGGATGAGGTTTGGAAAAATGCGTTTTTGACCCATTCTTGACCCATTTCTGGTCCCAAAACAGCCCATTTTCAAGGCATTTTGGGATTCTCGGAGGACCAAAATGGGCCACCACAAGCTCAAAACGGTCCAAAAACACTTGTTTTAGCGTCGCACATGGTCTAGGATCATTTTTGAGAAAAGTCATCTTTTTGCCCCTATTGGACCTTGTTGACCCATTTGGGCACCCACCTGTTTGGGCTTGAGCTTGCAGCTTGCTGCAGCCGAGTGGGCCTAGGTATTGGGGTCTAGGTGTCCGTTTGGGCAATTCTGAGGGGTGGAAACCACAAAAAGTGGGGGGTTGTGGGTGGAGTAGGTGCCCTCGGAATCGCATTTTGAGCCATGTAGCCAAAGATATGGCCTATTCTTGGTTTTTGGCTGTCGGCATTTGGAGCTTGTGGGGGCCTTTTTGGGCCGTTTCCGGGACATATCATGGAGTTAGAGGGCCGCAAAGAGCTCGCTGACACGGGGAAGTCAAGCCGCAGGTGCAGTGTACCCACCGTTTCCCTTCGTTTGGCCGTTTTGAATGTGTTCCAGGGCCTTTTTGGCCCAAAAATGGCTGTTTTTGGCCCTAAAGTGCAGTTTTTGAAAGTGAGGTCCGCCACTTGCGAATCCCGTTCCCGGCCGCCACCGTTGAGTTTCTTGCTCAAACTTTGTGTGATTGTACTTCACACCCATAGGTATCATCCACCAAAATTTCACTGAAATCCAAAGCACCACGACGGAGTTCTGATTTTTACCCATTTCGCGCGTGCTGTTGCTTGCTGCTTGCTGCTGTTGCTTGCTGCTAAACCTGGTAGGTCCACCCTAGACACTAAAAAGGGTTATAAAACCAAGACTGGTTCCACCAGCTCGGTGACCCTAACCCTAGCCCTCACCCTAACCCTAATCAAGACTGAATATTGGGACCGAGCTGGTGGGGGAGGGAACATCGGCTATGACTGGTGAGGGACATCAAGAATGATTCACACATTGATGGCTCTTGACAAAGTGAAATCAGCTTGCAAGTGAACCCCATCACGACGAGGCCCACTTTCAAGGCTTCTTGGACTTCTGAGGGGCCAAAATGCCCCAAAATGGGCTCAAAATGGGCTCATTTCACCCGTTTGTGCACCCCAAATGGTCTAGGATGAGGTTTGGAAAAATGCGTCTTTGACCCATTTTGGACCCATTTTTGGTCCCAAAACAGCCCATTTTCAAGGCATTTTGGGATTTTCGGAGGACCAAAATGGGCCACCACCACAAGCTCAAAATGGTCCCAAAACACTTGTTTTAGCATCGCACATGGTCTAGGATCATTTTTGAGGAAGGTCATCTTTTTGCCCCTACTGGACCCTGTTGAGCCATTTGGGCACCCACCTGTTTGGGCTTGAGCTGGCAGCTTGCCGCAGCCTAGTGGGCCTAGGTCTTGGGGTCGGGGCGTCCGTTTGGGCAATTGTGAGGGGTGGAAACCACAAAAGTGGGGGGTTGCGGGTGGAATAGGTGCCCTCGGAATCGCATTTTGAGCCATGTAGCCAAAGATATGGCCTATTCTTGGTTTGTAGCTGTCGGGATTTGGACCTTGTGGGGGCCTTTTTGGGCCGCTTTCGGGACATATCATGGAGTTAGAGGGCCGCAAAGAGCTCGTTGACACAGGGAAGTCAAGCCGCACGTGCAGAGTAGCCACCGTTTCCCTTCGTTTGGCCGTTTTGAATGTGTTCCGGGGCTTTTTTGGCCCAAAAATGGCTGTTTTTGGCCCTAAAGTGCAGTTTTTGAAACTGAGGTCCACCACTTGCGAAGCCCGTTCCCGGCCGCCACCTTTGAGTTTCTTGCTCAAACTTTGTGTGATTGTACTTCACACCCATAGGTATCATCCACCAAAATTTCACCTGAATCTGAAGCACCACGACGGAATTCTGATTTTTGCCCATTTCGCGCGTGCTGCTTGCTGCTTGCTGCTTGCTACTGCTAAACCTGGTAGGTCCACCCTAGACACTAAAAAGGGTTATAAAATCAAGACGGGTTCCACCAGCTCGGTGACCCTAATCAAGACTGAATATTGGGACTAAGCTGGTGGGGGAGGGATCATCAGCTATGAATGGTGAGGGACATCAAGAATGATTCACACATTGATGGCTCTTAACAAAGTGAAATCAGCTTGCAAGTGAACCCCATCACCATGAGGCCCACTTTCAAGGCTTTTTGGACTTCTGAGGGGCCAAAATGCCCCAAAATGGGCTCAAAATGGGCTCATTTCACCCGTTTGTGCACCCCAAATGGTCTAGGATGAGGTTTGGAAAAATGCGTTTTTGACCCATTCTTGACCCATTTCTGGTCCCAAAACAGCCCATTTTCAAGGCATTTTGGGATTTTCGGAGGACCAAAATGGGCCACCACCACAAGCTCAAAACGGTCCAAAAACACTTGTTTTAGCGTCACACATGGCCTAGGATCATTTTTTGAGAAAAGTCATCTTTTTGCCCCTACTGGACCCTGTTGACCCATTTGGGCACCCACCTGTTTGGGCTTGAGCTGGCAGCTTGCCGCAGCCTAGTGGGCCTAGGTATTGGGGTGTAAGCGTCTGTTTGGGCAATTCTGAGGGGTGGAAACCACAAACAGTGGGGGGTTGCGGGTGGAATAGGTGCCCTCGGAATCGCATTTTGAGCCATGTAGCCAAAGATATGGCCTATTCTTGGTTTGTGGGTGTCCGCATTTGGAGCTTGTGGGGGCCTTTTTGGGCCGCTTTCGGGACATATCATGGAGTTAGAGGGCCGCAAAGAGCTCGTTGACACGGGGAAGTCAAGCCGCACGTGCAGTGTACCCACCGTTTCCCTTCGTTTGGCCGTTTTGAATGTGTTCTAGGGCCTTTTTGGCCCAAAAATGGCCGTTTTTGGCCCTAAACTGCAGTTTTTGAAACTGAGGTCCGCCACTTGCGAATCCCGTTCCTCGTCGCCACCGTTGAGTTTCTTGCTCAAACTTTGTGTGATTGTACTTCACACCCATAGGTATCATCCACCAAAATTTCACCTGAATCCGAAGCACCATGACGGAATTCTGATTTTTGCCCATTTCGCGCGTGCTGCTTGCTTGCTGCTTGCTTGCTGCTTGCTTGCTTGCTGCTTGCTTGCTGCTAAACCTAGTAGGTCCACCCTAGACACTAAAAAGGGTTATAAAACCAAGACTGGTTCCATCAGCTCGGTGACCCTAACCCTAGCCCTGCCCCTAGCCCTAGCTCTCACCCTGGGTTAGAGTGAGTGTTGGGGTCCAAAATGGAGAGCAATGATGTGGCAAAAGCAGCCATGAATGAAATTTGGGGGATCTTGTTCAGCCCAATCAACATGGCCGGCATGGCTGAACCAACTGGCTGCGAAGGTTAGGGTTAGGTTCACCGAGCTGGTGGAACCAGTCTTGGTTTTATAACCCTTTTTAGGGTCTAGGGTGGACCTACCAGGTTTAGCAGCAGCAGCAGCAAGCAGCAGCAAGCAGCAAGCAGCAGCACGCGCGAAATGGGTAAAAATCAGAACTCCGTCGTGGGGGTTCAGATTCGGGTGAAATTTTGGTGGATGATACCTATGGGTGTGAAGTACAATCACACAAAGTTTGAGCAAGAAACTCAACGGTGGCGGCCGGGAACGGGATTCGCAAGTGGCGGACCTCACTTTCAAAAACTGCACTTTAGGGCCAAAAACAGCCATTTTTGGGCTTAAAAAGCCCTAGAACACATTCAAAACGGCCAAACGAAGGGAAACGGTGGCTACTCTGCACGTGCGGCTTGACTTCCCTGTGTCAACGAGCTCTTTGCCGCCCTCTAACTCCATGACATGTCCCGGAAACGGCCCAAAAAGGCCCCCAGAAGCTTCAAATGCCGACACCCACAAACCAAGAATAGGCCATATCTTTGGCTACATGGCTCAAAATGCGATTCCGAGGGCACCTACTCCACCCGCAACCCCCCACTTTTTGTGGTTTCCACCCCTTAGAATTGCCCAAACGGACGCCTACACCCTCGTACTTAGGCCCACTCGGCTGCAGCAAGCTGCAAGCTCAAGCCCAAACAGGTGGGTGCCCAAATGGGTCATTAGGGTCCAGTAGGGGCAAAAAGATGACTTTTCTCAAAAATGATCCTAGACCATGTGCGACGCTAAAACAAGTGTTTTTGGACGGTTTTGAGCTTGTGGTGGCCCATTTTGGTCCTCCGAAAATCCCAAAATGCCTTGAAAAAAGGCTGTTTTGGGACCAGAAATGGGTCAAGAATGGGTCAAAAACGCATTTTTCCAAACCTCATCCTAGACCATTTGGGGTGCACAAACGGGTGAAATGAGCCCATTTTGAGCCCATTTTGGGGCATTTTGGCCCCTCAGAAGTCCAACAAAAGCCTTGAAAGTGGGCCTCATGGTGATGGGGTTCACTTGCAAGCTGATTTCACTTTGTTAAGAGCCATCAATGTGTGAATCATTCTTGATGTCCTTCACCAGTCATAGCTAATGTTCCCTCCCCCACCAGCTCGGTCCCAATATTCAGTCTTGATTAGGGTGATGTTATGGTTAGATTGAGGGAAAGGGGAGCCTGTGCTCCCCCCCCCCCCCCCTCACCACCCCAAATCGCCCCACCCGCCCCCCCCCCCCCCAACCTGGACCCCCCCAAACCGACCCTCCCAACCCCCCCCCCCCATCGCCCCTCCCTGAACCCCCCCTCCAATGCCCCCCTCCCCCCCTCCCTGGGGGCCTTCGGCCCACTTCTACTGGGGGGGGGGGGTCGCGTATGAAAGCGAGGAGACGTCCCCCCCCCTGGGAGGGGTCCTTCGCCCAGAAGGGGGGGTGCGAGACGACGCCGTGGCACTCAGGATCCGAGAGAGCGTGGTGGAGACTGCACTGAAAATGAACCCCTCTCTGTGCGTCTCGTCCCCTCCCGCTTGGGCACAACCCTTCACTGTGCGGGGGAAGGCTTTGATGCCTCAGGCCAGGGCATATTTCCCTGTTTCTGTACAACCAGATAAACTTCAAATGCTTGCAACCTGACCTTTGGAACGACAGGTCTTCATGGAGAATTTCAGTTCAATTCTGGTATACTAGCAAGAGCTGCAAGGTGCAGAAATTAGGACTCTGGGACTTGTGACAAGCATCCGAACAAAAAATAAAAATTGCTGGTATGCCAGCAAGGGCTGCAGGGTGCAGAAATTGCGACCCCGGGTGTGGTTCTGTCGGGGCTGTTCAACGGGGTAGAAGCTGGGTGAACATTCCAAAAACATTGAACCGTGCCCGCGCCGTGCGCGCACTGTGCAACAACTTCCACCATACCAGACTTCAGGTGACTCATTTGGTGACAGTCCCCTGACCCCAGGAGTGGGGGTGGGGGGGGGGGATCGTCGTCCCGCAGGGGGGGCATGAAGGTGGAGGTAACAGGGGGGCTCGTGGTGAACGATACGGTTTGTGCCGATGTGATAAATTTTATCAAATAGATGTCGCCCGAATGCTTTGGTCGTGGTAACTCCGGCCGTTGCCATGAGTTGGCTGAATAGGAGACCACGCGACAACGGTTACGGACAGCCCGATGGTGGTTGGAGCCAATGGAGACTATCGGGCGGAGGTGACACATGATGCGACGGCGTTTATGGACAACCTGACAGCGGTAGGAGATAATCAGACGGCTTTTGCGGATGTTCCCAGGTCCGCTACGGACAGATGGACGCGCTAAGAGACTGCCTGATGGCGGTCGGAGATGACGACGGCGGTTGCGGACGATGACGGCGGCCAGACGCAGTCTGATGATGCGATCGTAGATAGCCCGCCGGCGGCCAAGCACCACTGGGCAGCGGTCAGATACAACTCCAGGGCGGGTAGAGGCGCTGTGGCGGGTGCATACGCAAACAGATATCGAGCACAGTCTTGGTGGTGCTGAATGAACTGTCCTATTTTTGTAGTAGTCCACCACATTTCCACCATCGGATTGCTTCCCACCATTCGCTCCCACCGTTGCTCTTTCCACCTCTGCCTTGCCCACAGTGTCCGTGGTTGCGCCGCGCGCGCCACGCTTCAAGTGCTCCCTCCTGAGGCGGGACGCCGGGGAATTGAAGTTGCAATGTGCTTGGGATGATAACGCGTGTGCACGGAGTGGTGGTGCGCGTTTGATGGCCAAGAGAGGAGGAGTAATTTGCATTTTGGTGATATTGGTAGATCATGGAATGGACGTGGATGAGGGTGCATGTGTGTGTCGGGCATAGATTTGTGTTGTCTGCTCCAGAACACAAGAGCACATGGAATTACAGCTGCACCAACACTTTGCCACCCTTGTTGACCCTTCCTGCAGCCCGCACAAACCTACAAAGCACATTCTCAAGTGGATTGGAACCGCAAAAACGATGGTTCCAAAAAGTACCCAAAAGTGCGGAAACCTGGGGTCGCCATGTTTGGACAAGTGAGGACAGGGGGGTACTGTGTTGGCATTTTGGCCCAAAAAGATGCCCGGCGCACTCGGGTGTATGCTGGCCTGTTGCTTTGTCTTGTCATTTTTTGAGGGGTCGGGTTGGCTTGTGTCTGCAACATGTAAAAATGGTCACTTTGCCTTAAAACCACCTAAAACGATAGAAAAACGGTTTTTTAAGGGCAACAACGCTTGCAATCTGAAATGTAAAGGTTCTCAATCCAAATTGGTCGGTGTCACCACAGATTGCCGAAAAGTGCTTCTGGAATCACCAACCAACTGGTGTCTGTGCAAAAACACTGGCCCGTGTTAGGACAGGGGGGGGGGGGGGTCAAGCAACCACTGTGTGTGACTCCTCCCCGCTCTGAAAGTTATTGTGCAGGGCGTATTGACCCTCACACTTGTGGGGACAGCACCGATATTCACCACAATACATCTCACATCTGTTGGGCAGGTGGAATTTGCAGCTTTGGTCAGATTCTGTGTGCTTTGTGCGGAAGGGTTTGGGTTGCTTCTGTCATGCTTGGGGGTTGTCTCTAGGGGACCCAAAGCTGGGGCTAAAGTGGGGATACTTGGCACAAACGTAGCGCACTGGGCGTGCACCCCCCCCCCCCCCCCCGCCCAAATGTGTGTGGTGCCCTGCAGCAGGGGTACTGCACCCCATTTGGAAGATGAATCCACCTCCCTCTGCATCGGCGCCCCCACTGTCTTGGCGAAGCGTATGAACGTGCGTTGTATGAACAGGTACATCACTGACATCATCAACCTGAGGCAACAGCTTTGGCAGTACCAGAATGTCACGGGATACAATGGTACCGATGACCCGTACAAAGTATTCAATAGGGTGTGCTGCTTGTTGCGGCTGCTGCTGCTTTTGTTTTGTGTGTGTGTGTGTGTGTGTGTATCTGGGTGCACGTGTGTGTATGTGTATCTGCATGTGGAGGTGTATGTGTATGTGTATGTATATGCGCATATGTATGCATGTCAGGGTGTGTATGTGTGTCTTCTTTGTGTGCGTGCGTACGTTCGTACTTCCGTATGTGTTGTGAGTGTGTGCATGTTGGGTGTTGTCTTGTTGTGGGTGCGTATATGTGCATGGGCGTGTGTGTGCGCCTGTATGTGCGTGTGTGCATGGGTTTGTTTGTGTGTGGGTGTGTGGGTGTGTGGGTGTGTGTGTGTGGGTGGATGTGTAGCTACCCAGTCATGGGTGACTGAATGAAATATCCAACGTGCACTTAGACCAGGAATTCGCAGGTAGATGCAGAAAGACTCCGACTCCGAGTCCACCTCCTCGTCCGGGGCATCCACGATACGCAGTCTCATATCCCGATCAGTGACCCCGGCCGCCAAGCTGTATGCCTGGAAATGGGGCAAGCAGCAGCCGCAGTTGGAGTATGTGGATCGGTGAAGCACTTAAGTGCTCGTTTGAGGCGAACCCCCCCCCCCCCCCCCACCATGCGCGGAAACACCAAGTGTCAACAAAATAAGCGCGAATAGCAAGTAATCAATGCCAGCAGGAGAGATGTCTGTGATTATGAATGGATTTGAAGGAGCCAGATGAAGTGCCGAACATTGCTGCATATGCATACCAGGGGGGCGAAATTATACAGGGTAGGGTTTCTGCGGCACAAATTCTGCGGGAAATGTTTTGTGCGCAATTTGTTCGGTATTTTTAAGGATTTGCAGGGGTCTTCGTTAGGCTGTGCTTTTGCTCACTTGTACCATGCCAAAGGATTTGGCTAAGGATCATAGGTTTCCATGGCAGTCGCAGAGGTGCTGAAGTGGGTTTTCCTCATTTGTAGTGTCCCCGCGGCATTCAATGGGGTGCAGACAAGAGTGTTGGTTGATGCACCAGCAAAGTCCTCCAGGAAATAATGGCAACCGTCCACTGTTTCTCATGAGCAACTTTTGCCAACCCTGCAAATGGCAAATGGCAAGGGTTTTGTCATGCCAGAATTTGTAGATTCGGATTTTCATGGACATGGAAGACGCCCCCCCCCCCCCCCACGGTACCAGGACGTGCATGTGCAGAGCCCGCTGTGACCTGCTTGGCCCCTTGGAAATGCCATGTCCGGAGGCACTTGGACATGTTCGTTGCTGTTGGTGATGGGCAATGCCACAAAACCCCCATTGTCATGATAATCGCTGGAAATGAGAGATTCAGGAAGAGGGGGAACTACATTGAGACTGACGGGCTCCCCACTTGGAATATTTTGTGGCCATGACAACCCATTTCAAACAACCCCCAGGACGACGATGTAACAGATGGATCCCGTTGGGCTTGTGTGCAAATCTTTTGAGGTCAACTTCATATTAGCATGATGCATGTTTCCATGATACAGGACAGGTATACACGCTACTCACCCAAGTCCTTGTGGGGTTTAACGCTTATGAACGGCAAAATGTTGAACTACATCTTACATCCTATTTCATGGCCTGTGTTTGACCATGGCAGGCGCTGGCGCTGGGAGCGTGCGGCCCGCGCTCTATCGCTGATACACAATGCCGCACCGCTGTGCAGGAGAACTTTGAGGATGATGATTTATTTTTCGGAGACGCGCTGGATCGACTAGACGACGACGACAAAGTGATGGTATGCGCGGGATCCGGAACGTGTACCAACATGATTTGCGCCCTGGGAGGTGGGGGCGCGTGCGGCCGGCCCCCGGTCCCGGGACGCGGCCCTCGCCCGAGGGATGCATTAGGAGGGAACGGACCTGGGAGGTGGCCCCAGCAGCTGTTAGACAGGTGGTTGGAGGAGGCTGCCAAAGCGGTTGGGGGCGGTTATTGTCGGCCACAAATGCCATTGAAGCTGGCACTTGGCGTTGGGGGGACAGTGGCTGGGCATAGGCTGGGCGCCCTGGAGGGGGGGGGGGGGTGGCACCCCCCCCCCCCTTCCAATGCATCCCTGCCTCGCCCCCTCGTTGGCAGATTGTCACCCAGCCGTTGCCATTTAGCTGACGGTTCCAGGGCTGTCCTTCAGGACCACCTTGTTTCTTCTTCTCTTTTTTCCACCAACCGCCTTCGGTTATCGGTGGGGCTGCCCCTCCACTACGCCCGCTACTGCCAAACAGCAGCACAGGCGATGGGAATCGAACCGGGGACCCCTGCATTCAGAGCCTTGAGTCCATGGCACATAACACTCAGCCAACCACCGGTGGCCGAGCACAGGGCTCCCCTCCGGACCTTTTCCGGGCCCCCGTCCACTCGGGGCCTCCGCCCAAAATCAACGAAATACAGAAAGTGGTATTTTTGGAATTGGTGCGTGCGACTCTGAAAAAATGGTCCAGCACCCCACCACTAGATGAAGAAATGGATTGCAGAGAATATTCCAACAATGGCCAAATTTTGGGTGCCTATTTTCTACATCCCTCCAACCCAACCTGGCGTCGGGCCCCCCCCCCCCCTGCCCCCGGGAAGTATTAGAAGGGGGAAGGGGGGGTCTGGGACCCAAATGTTCGTGTACCAATCACCCGACAAGTTTTCCCTGTTGTGAATTTCGTTTTCATGCAACCGGAGAGCACTAGGGAGTGACAGCGTCCATCCAGAGACCACCAGGAAATAACAGCATCCATCCGGACACCACCAGGAAGTACCATTTCCCTATTTTGGTTGCAGCAACGCAAACCCCCCCCAAAAATCACAAAAAAATTAATTCCAGGCGAACAGTTCAACCTTTTCATTGCGGAATTCAAAAATCATCGCAGAAAATTAGAAAATTTTTGAACCTTGGATTTCGCGGAAATACCAATTCCGTGGATTCTTACAATTTGTTTGGTACAGCCATTCTAATCCCCCCCCCCCCCACGGGCCCCCGGGGAATACAATTTACTGGACGCCTTTCCCCCCGATCTGGGCCCTCGAAATCTCCAAATGGTCTTGTTTCCGGATCGCCACAAGCCTCGCCGTGACGGTTCGAGACAGATGGGGTTGGGTTTACTCGGACAGGGGGAGGGGGGGCCCACTGAGAGAGGCACCCAGTTTCCTGAAAGCCCCCCTCCCCTCGGGTGCGGTGTACACGCCACCAGGCAACAGCCTGCCCACAGTCCCTCCATGAAGACCTTCAAATGGGGGCCGGTCTGCGTCCGGGCGGACAGTGCCATAGGCGCCTTCTGCTGTGACAGAAGAGGAGCCTTGAAGTTATCAATGCCGAGGGCTCGTTCAACGGGCATGATGGTAACTAACTTACACAATGTCAGACATATCACTGGTAAGTCTCATTCTTCAACCAGAGCCCCCCCCCCCCCCCTCAGTGGTGCTGAGTTGTTAGAGGCGCTGGATGCGCCAACCTTTTTTTGTGATTCGCCAAATTTTGGCCCAATCTTTTGTCCAGTGGTGCCGAGTTGCCAAAAGGAGCCCTGGTCAGCCACTGAACCATCCAGGGCTGTCCTCAAGACTTGTAAAAAAAACAACTGCTGGCCTCCTGTACACTTGAACCTCCGCAGAGCACCGGCCGGCGAGTAACTGCGGTCGGTCATCGGCCAACTGCCGTCGGTTCAGCGCCAACCTCTGTCGGTTGAATGTCAACCGCCGTCGGTCAAGGGAATCCCGCCCCACCGCCAGAGTCTGGGGGCATCCCCCAGAAGCGCTGCTGGCAGGGACCCTCAGCACGCACAGGATTGCCTGTGTCCCAGGGAGCTCCCTGCAGGCCTTCGCAACCTTCCCCCACTCCCCCTCCAAGGCTAAGCATCCTGCTAATCCACAACCCCCCCCCAGCAACCCACAGCGAGCAGTGGAAATACTGCACCGCCTAGCATCCCCCCCCCCCCAAAACAACCTAATACCGAGGCCTCATGCCACCCCCCCCCCCCCCCACACACACACTCAGCCTGGTGACATGCCCCCGTAAAACACAACCAAGGGCATCAACCTGCAAGTACCAACCGCAAGCCTTCTCTCCCTTGAACCCCCCCCCTTTACCTGGGGTTGAAAAAGCGGAAGGCGGGGCTGATTTGTAGTCGTAGTTGAAGTAGCAGCATGCTGCTGACCGGGTTCTGAGGGAGGGGATGAGCTGACTCAAGCCAGCCCAAGCAACATTCGATAACCCAATGGGCGACCTCATGGCAACACTCAGCACTGGTTTGAGCAGTGACGGTATGGCCTGTGTCACGCGGGCTAGAGTGGTAGCTGAGTGTCCGTTGCTGCACGACCCTTACCTGGGGTTCAGACTCCCACCTCCTCCGGCCCCTCTTTTTCCCAAACAGAAGCCGCTACTTTGTCGGCCCACCACCCGTTTTTTAACCGCCATATCTTCCCCCCACCCGCTGTTCCAACCACCAGTAACGGCTTTGGCAACCATCCTTGAACCCCCTTTCCGACTCCTCGTCCACTTGGGAAGCGACCCCGCAAGTGCGCATCCCGCGGCCCAAAAGCTGCTGTTGGGGAGGGGTCCCCCACCGCCAGGAGGGCCGTTGCCCTCCTCCTCGTGGACCCGACACAGGGCAGTGAACCGGGGACAGTCCGGGGGCTCCATTGGCACACCCTCCCGAGGGAAAGGAAGGGTGTGTGGGGAAGTAAGGATAGGCCAGGCAAGGAGAGGGAGGGCACGAGGGGCTGAGAGGCCCAAGGGCACCGCCGCCTGCGGAGGGAGAGGGTTCAAGGGAAGGGCAAGGGTAAGTGGCGAGAGGCCAATAGGCGCCGCCCGCTGCAGACAGCAACACAACCCGGCGTCATGCCAAATCCCCCTCGAGGGCATTCCTGGCGCCAGAGACAGGGGCAGGGGCACATGGTGTGTGCCTGCTGCAGGGGAAGAGCATGAAGGATCAGTTGCGAAAGGAACTTGTGGAGCTCCGAGCCAAATTCGATGAGGCTTCGGAGGTCCTGAAGGGTGACATGGAGGCGGAGAAGCGCGACGCCGACAACCTGAAGCTCCGCCTGGGGATCAAGATCACGGAGCAGAGCAAACGGATCATGGAACTGGAGACGGAGCTGGAGGAATTGAAGGAGCGGAACGGCGTGTTGACCGAGGCCAACCACACGCTCAAGACTGAGTTGTACGCACTGCAGACACAGCAGGTTGTGAAGGGGGATATGTGAGGGGGGGGGGGCTTGTGAGGCGGTGCCATAAAGGCTTAAGTAAGTGTTGGGGGGTCGGGGGAGGGGGGGGTCTGGTGGCAATCTTGTGCGTTGTGTGGGGGACACCCTACCCCTAGAGGTAATATAAAAGTTTGTGCACCCAAAATTGCACTCGAATTGCGGACCCCTTCAGTGAAGTTTTTTTTCCCTGAGGACTCCTTTTCTGATGTGGATGGGTGCGGGTCGGCCGGCTGGGATTTGCCAGGGCCGCAAATGAGCCCCCCCCCCCCCCCCATGTTACATTTCCCATGTCAGTTGTGCGCACCTTTTCTTGGGAAAGATTTTCTGTGGAGCATTGCAGCGCCGGCATGGGAGTGCCGCCAAGGGGCGGAAGTAGCAGGACGACTGTCCCACTCTCACCTACTGAAAAGAATTCCCCCCCCAGCTGTTAGGTAGCCCACCCCAATACGGTGCCCACCTCTCGCAGTTTTTCGAACCCTCCCCCGAATTTGGTCATCCGAATTGGTGAGTTTTTTCCCCCAAACTGGGGGGGGGGGTGCGCTACCTTGCTGACAATGTGTGTCGCTGCAAGGCCGTGGATTCACTCGAAGAACATTGTGGTCCGCCAGAGTGGTTCTGGAGGGTGATGACCATCGTCGATCTATGGCCATACCACACCATGTCTGAGGCACACCACCTGAAAGGACCGGATCATTCTCGGGCCCAATTTCATTTGGCACCAAATTGATGGTCTCCTGAGTCGTGTTTGTGAGTTGTGGCGAAACGTCATCAAACCCAGCGACATTTCCTTTCCCAGCACTTTTGGTTCCATACCCAAACCCTGTGTCGTACCCTGTCTCTCGGCGGGGCGATGCTGATGCTCCCATGGGCTGTCCCCATCAGACCGCGTTGCGTAGCCGTCATTTCGTTGTCAGCCGGCGCAAGGGGAGGGGCATCCGCGCTCCTTATTCCCATCCCTGGCACGCATGCGCTCTCTCCTGCTGCACGTCAACCACACGTCATGGGGGGGGGGGTGCTGTGCCACACGCCGTCCCTTGCGGATTTCCCGGTATGTTGCCCTTGCATCAGGCAAAGTTGGAGGAGCAACTTGAGAGCACGCAGCATGCGCTTGTTCAGAAGACTACTCAGGTTCCTGCTTTGCCTTCCTTGCATCCCACCCCAGGCCGTGGCTGCAGTCCTTGGGGGGGGGGGAGGGTCCGTGGGTGCAGGCACATACCTTCCCAGTTGTGATTGAAGCTCTGAACTTAGGGGCACCGTAGATCCGCCTGGTGTCAGCACTCATGCATACCGTCCCACTGTACCATTACTCCATGCCGTTCCTCTACACCACTGCTGTGTACCGGTACTGTATACCATCACTCTATACTGTTGCTCTGCACCATTACAAATCGTCTATAGATGGGTGTTTGGTGCCTTTCCGAATTATCTTTTCTGGCCGATGGGTTGCAGGCGCTGTGGTGTCCACCATTTTTTCCTGAACTTCCGGTGGATCGTCTGCACTGTGGTGTTTGATACCCTTTTTACTCATCCTCTTTGGCACGTGGTGTGGATGTGGCTGCGCAACAACTTTCTTCCTGGCCCTTTTTGGTGGATGGTCCGAATAGCTTTCCTCCTCGCCAACTTCAGTAGGTGGTATATAAGGTGTGTATAGTACCCTTCATCTTTATCCTTTTCGGCCTATGGTTTGCATGCGGTGTCTCATGACTTTTCTATTGATCCTCTTCGGGATGGTCTCCAGGTGGGTGTGCAGTACCTTTCTCACGTACCCTTTTCGACGGACGGTCTGCAAGGCATGTCCAACATCTTTCTTCCTCTTGCTTTTCGGCGGATGGTCTGCAGGTCGGTGTTCAGTAACTTTCATACTTATCCTTTTGGGCGGATAGAATGTAGGTAGGTGTCTATGAACTCTTCTCCTTACCCGCTTTAGTGGATGGGTTTGAAGTCGGTGTTTGGTAACTTTAGTGTTACTCTGTACCATTATTCTCTACTGTTACTCTGAGCCATTACTCGATGCCATTACTCTGTACTGTTCCTCTATACCATTATTCTACACTGTTACTCTGAGCCACATCTCTATACCATTACTCTATACCATTTCTCTATACTGTTACTCTGCACCATTACGTTGCGAGGGAGGGAGGGAGGGAGGGTGCGGGGGAGGGAGGGTGCGAGGGAGGGAAGGTGGGTGCACCAACACGCAGGCTCTCTGCAGATCACCCTCTCACGCATCGCACCCCCCTGTACTGCAGCTGCAGGTCCACGAAGTGAAGAACAAGCTGCACGGCAGCCAAAGCCCTTCTGAAGGCGGGGACTCCCCGCGCCGCGCGCGCGCCGACCTGTTGGCTTCCCAAGAAGCGCAGTACAAAGTGTTGAACTGGAACGGCGCTCCTGCCCCCACATCCCATCCGCTGCCGAACTCGCCACTGGTATGGCCCGTGCTGTTGAGGAGCGGCGTACCGTGTGGGGGGGGGGGGGGGCATACGGGGGTAGAATTTCTGTGTCACAAATTCTGCGGGAAATGTTTTGTGCGCAATTTGTTCGGTATTTTCAAGGATTTATACGGGTGCCTTTGCTCACCTGTACCATGCCAAAGGATTTGGCTAAGGATCATAGGTTTCCATGGCAGTCGCAGAGGTGCTGAAGTGGGCTTTCCTCATTTGTAGTGTCTCCGTGGCATTCAATGGGGTGCAGACAAGAGTGCTGGTTGATGCACCAGCAAAGTCCTCCAGGAAATAACGGCAACCGTCCACTGTTTCTCATGAGCAACTTTTGCCAACCCTGCAAATGGCAAATGGCAAGGGTTTTGTCATGCCAGAATTTGTAGATTCGGATTTTCATGGACACGGAAGACGCCCCCCCCCCCTTTCTGGTATGGTGATGGCCCAGCGCACTTTGCTGATTCTGGTGGGGGGAGGGGGGGCTTGGGGGTTGAAAGAGCCGAACACGTCATCGGCCAACCGGCGTTGGTTGGCCGTCGGCCAAGCCCCGCCCTCTGTCGGTACAACGGAGGGTCAACCGCCGTCGCTCAACCGAATCCGGCCACCGATAACTTTAGGCTGTCGCTCGTGTCACAGAAAAAGGGAAAGGACAGCCCTGATGGCGCGGGCCCTACGCCACGGCAATCCCGGGGCAGCAGGGCTGCAGGGAGGGTCTCTCGCCGACCTTTAGCCGTGCTGTACACTGCAGACCGAACGGCGCCTATGGTACGTATGGCGCGTGCCCGCCCCCATGGCGGACCGCCAGTGGTGTCCCCCCCCAAGCCCCGCCCCAGGCCTGCACCGCTTGGAGGTGGCGCCCCATGCCCGGGTGGACCTCCCCCCGATGCCAGGCAGAGCCCCCGCTGCGGCGCACTGCGGCCTGGCGCCTTCCGGCCACAAGGAAGAGCACGATGGAATGTGCGGAATGGTGGGGAATGAGACCGGGGGATGATCGGGAGAGGGCCGCCGCCCGAAAGTCCGCGCGCGGCGTGGGTACTCTCCGACAATCCATTTTGCTGTGGTGGGGGGAGGGTTCCGGGATGTGCAGCGGGTTGGCGATACATCGGGCCACGACTTAGTGCCGAATCACCTTGCAGAGAGGTTGTTAGATCAAGAGCAGGCGCGGACGCAACCCCCACCCCCCTTTTGGGGGGTCGTTCGCGTAGCATACCCCAAGGCATGATGTTGGATGTCCAACCCCTTGTAAAATCATTATTTTGCCCAACAAAACAACCCCCCAATGGATTTTTTGATTTTGAGGCCTCTATCCCCTGAAACTGGATACCTTTTTTTTTGGGGGGGGGGGTCAAAAGTTTGTGCTTAGAAGGATTTGAACCAGGGTCGAGTACAAAAAAGGGCTTAGCGGCCAAATCGGCTGAGCCGGCGATCGGCCGATCCTGCCGGCGGAGATTCGGACTGACGCCAGGCGGTTTGTTTGCCGAGTGTTTGACCACTCGACCACTGAGTGTTCCTGCAAACCCCGGGTTCCCCAATGTTTGTACTCGTAGTCCGCAACTGAAAAAAAGCCAAACTGTGTGCTTCTGCCTGCCTCTCTGCCTGCCTGCTTGCCCGACGGACTACCTGACTGACTGCTTGCCTGCCTGACTGGCTGATTGGCTGACTGTCGGCCTCTCTTCGAGGTGCCCTGCCGAAGGCAATCAATCACGGCACCCAAGTCATATGCCGCGTCTCTTCCCCCTCTTCTCCCTTTTTCCCAGGCCAATGCGACGTCCCAGACCTTTCCGCAGAAGGCCGACGAGGCAGCGCGGGTGCGTTTGCGGGTCCCCTGTTGTCTGTGCGCCCGCCTGCACGCCCCGTGGGGCAGGGGCTGCCGGTGGGCTGGTCGGGGCCTCAGGGCTTCTTTAGAATAATTAAAAACCAAGAGGGGGGGGGACCCCTCCCCCAAAACTCCCTCCCCCCCTCCCCAGACCAAAGTGACCATCGTGGGAAAAAACGAAATTTACAATAGGGAAAATCTGGTCAGGCCATTTTTGGTACACCAAGTTTTGGGTCCAAAACCCCCTCCCCCCCTCCCCCCCCCCCTGCTCAAAAGAAGCCCTGCCTCAGACCCCTCTGTGCAAAGGACATTGAGAGTGCCCCACGTTGCACAACGATGAACTGAGGGAGTGCAGGGTCATGCTGGTCATTTCAACACCTGACGGCCTGGCCCGACCCCCTCTGTGCATTGCGGCCCGACAGGAGGACCCCATCCTGCGAGTGTTCAGGCCCAAGTCAGGGAACGCCGGCGGCCAGGAACGAGAGGCGAGCGACCCCCCCCCCCCCCCTCCGCCGCCCCCGCCTCCTCTGGTAGCCCCCTGCACTAGAGCGCGCAACAGGGAAGGCCGGGCATCCTGCTACCAGCGGCGGGGGATCCACCATTTGGTGGGGAGGTTGAGGCAGCCCAGCCACTCAGTCCACCAGGAGGTCCTTTCAGACCAACACGTCACACAGCCGCCAACGGTGTACCCCAAAGGGGGGGGGCGGCGTCCTGGAACCCCCCCAACCCAAAAGATTGGGCCAACTTTTGTTCCGGGCCTTCGGCCACTCTAAAGTTTTCTTTGGCGGCTTCGGCGCTAATTATTTTAGACCAAAATTTTATTTGGCGCCTCTAAAAAGTCAGCATCACCGGGGGGTATGGGTGGAGTCCTGTGCCGAGTACCCGGCGAGCACCACACCGGGTCTCACTGCGTTGCGGTTGTCTCTGTGGACCGGCGGGGCCAACGGGACTGCCACTGCTGCTTTGGCGATTGTTGATGGCGATGCCCCTCTGAATCCCCCGCCTTCGTCCTTTGCTCTCGGCACCCGCCGTGCATCTCATGCGGGGACGGGCAGGTGCGGCTCAGAAGCATCAGGGGACCTACTTGCTGTGACCCCATACGGTGGGGGTGGGGTGGGGAGTGGGGGCGGCCAGGCCAGGGCTTCTTTAGAATAATTAAAAACCAAGGGGGGGGGGACCCCTCCCCCAAACCCCCTCCCCCCCTCCCCAGACCAAAGTGACCATCGTGGGAAAAAACGAAATTTACATCAGGGAAAATCTGGTCAGGCCATTTTTGGTACACCAAGTTTTGGGTCCAAAACCCCCTCCCCCCCCCCCCCTGCTCAAAAGAAGCCCTGGGCCATGCCGTGTTCTGCTGCGACCCCCCCGCCCCCCCCCCTCCAGCTATTGGTTGAAACTTCTGTTGGCTCTTGCAGGGGCTTTTGGGGGGTCCCACTCACAGCACTTTACACGGGAGTACCCCTTGAAAGGGGAGACCAGTCGAACCTCACAGGGCCTAACTGAGGAGACCGACACGCAGCTGTGTCAACAAGCGGGGTGGGGGGGGGGGGTGGTTTGCGTGTGGGCAAACCAGAGCTTCTTCTGCCCAGGACGGTAGGGTGGGGTATGAGGCATACTTCCCGCCCCACGAGTACCCGGCCATCACCAAATAATGCAGACAACTTCCTCCCGACCGACCGAACTGGTGCGTATATCCGGCAGTACCAAGCAGCACACGTACGGAGCCTTTATGGCACCCCCCTCCCCTGATGTGTGCTGCGTGCTTCTGCATGGCACAGGCTGGGGATGAGTTGCAAAAGCTTCCCACCCTCACGTTGGAGGAACGGGCGCCGGCCGAGGCAGGTGCCCAGCAGCAAGATGCGGGATCCCCAAATTCTGCGGTATGGGAGGGATGCACGGGAACAGGGTCAGTGCTTGGGTTTGTGATTGGGTTTGTGGTGGTGTTTGTGCTCGGCCTTAGGCTTGTGCGTGTGTTTGTCTTTGTGTCAGTGACGCATTCCAGCGGGGAAAGAGCGGCTGGGTCGGCCGGAGAGAGCAACGCACGCGGGGTGCGTGCGTTGTTGACCTGTGCGGCCGACATTTTCTTTCCCCTTACGCTTTTTCCCGCACCTCACCAACATTTCTTTCCCCCCGTAACGGAAGTTGCTGAATTTTTCGTACATTACTGGGGAGCAGCTGAGGTCGGCGGTGCGCAGTGGAAGGAGTGGGTTGGTGAGGAGGTAGAGCGGAGGCCTCCATTGTTGTATGCTCACCCCTTAGGCCACCACGTGCTTGCCACCATGAAAACACAGAACAGTTGCTAGAGAAGGGCTTGGAAAAAGGCATGTGCGGTGCATGCGTTCATTTCGGAGGTGAGGGTGGTGAGGGATGGAGGGGGGATCCTGCCTATCCACAAGCACACCAACACCAACACAAACAGAAACATCAACACAGACACCCAAACACAGACACCCAAACACAAGCACAAGCACAAAAACACACACAAACAGAAACATGAACACAAACACAGACAAGAATACAAACACCTCAACACAACCACAAGCACAAGCACAACAACAAACACAAACACCAACACAAACACAAACACAAACACAAACACAAGCACAAGCACAAGCACAAATGCAAACACAGACACAAACACCAACACAAACACCATCACAAACACAAACACCAACACAAACACAAACACAAACACGAACACAAGCACAAGCACAAACATAAACACAAACACAAGCATAAACACAAACACCAACACCAACACAAGCACAAGCACAAACACAAACACAAACATAAGCACAAACACAAACATGAACACAAACATGAACACCAACACAAACACCAACACAAACACCAACACAAACACCAACACAAACATAAACACAAGCACAAGCACAAACACAAACACAAACACAAACACAAACACAAACACAAACACAAGCACAAATGCAAACACAAATCCGATGTGGATGTGGATGGGGGTGCTGTAGGGGACACCCAGCCCCACGCCGCATCAAAGCACCTGCACACCGAAGGCTCAATCCTGAAGCCGGACCCGGCCCCTCAACCTGAACAGCCCGTTCCGCCCCCTCTGTTCGAGCCTGAGGCCTGCCTCGGCGCATGGTCGCAATGTGCCACAGAGTCCTGCCGGACCCCGGTCACGCAGCGCAGCCAAAGGCAAGAAAGCGAAGAAGAAGGAGGGGCAGCGGCAGAAGACCGACGCCAGCAAAAGCAAAGGGCAGCGGGCGTCCCCGACCCGGGGCCGCAGCGAGGCTGCTCACCAGGACCCCAGCAGGTCTGTGTGCCGGACGGGCAGGTGCAGCACAAGACTCCCGGATGACAGGGGTCCAAGGCAGCAACACTGGTGCATGCCCAAGTGGCCTCATGGGCCGTCTTGCGTGGCCTCCGGTCATTTGCTTAAGGTGGGGTCTACCCCAGGGGGGTGGGGGTAGGGGGTGCCCATAAGGGCAAAAAAGAGTTTGGGTACCTAAATTGGGCCTCTCACTGTTCTGGCTCTCTATTCAAAAATTCATTTCCCCTCGAGAATAGTTTTTTTGGGGTTCTAGGGCGGGTGGGTTCCAAGAGTGGCCTCATAGGTGACCCCAAAGATGCTCTTTCCGGACCCCCCTGCGGTGCCCCACAATGCATATGTCTGCCAGTGAAGCGACTGGTTCTCCTGCTTTGGGCCTCCCTGGCGCAGAGGCTTGCCGACGAAAAGATTGGCTCCTTGGCCTTGACCATGTCAATGCCAGGAAACCAACGGCTGCAGGGGGACTGGGGGGTAGCAGTGGGGGCATGGGTCATATGCGGTCCGGGCGGGCGGGGGGCAACCATCGGCATGAGACGCTGTGGCGGTGAGGGTCGGAGGGTTGAAACATTGCCCGTTTTTCCGTTGGTGAGTGCGGTGGCCTGATTTTTCTTGTTGTACAAAGGGAACTGGGAACTGTGGGGAAGGTCTTTGACCTCCAGACAAATGGGGAACACGGGAATGAAAAATGGGTATGTCCTCCCATTTCCCTCCCATTTCCCTCCCATTTCCCTCCCATTTCCCTCCCATTTCCCTCCCATTTCCCTCCCATTTCCCTCCCATTTCCCTCCCATTTCCCTCCCATTTCCCTCCCATTTCCCTCCCATTTCCCTCCCATTTCCCTCCCATTTCCCTCCCGGTTTCCTCCCATTTTCCTCAGCCCCCCCCCCCCCCCCAAACAGCTCTCCCACTGCGGAAGTTGTTCCTGCATTTCCCATCCGGATCCCCATTTCCCCCCATTTCCCCCGATTCCCCCCAATTTTCCCCCATGTTCTCCCCTTTTTCCAGACTCCAGAATCCTGATTTGGTGGGTTGCTGAGTTCGGTGGCGGCTGCTGCGGATGTACCGTCACTCTGTATTGTGGCTCGGGGTGGGTGGGGCGAGCAGGGGGGCGTCTCGCCGACACTAGCGCACGGCTGGGCGTGTTCCTGACACTCGGCGTCAGACCGCGGGGTTGAGTCCTCGGCTTTGGGGCCTTGGGGAGAGTTCGGAGGCCGCAGCTTTACTCTCAGCGCCGCGCCAGTCGAGTAGCAAGCACTTGGGGCTCGGACCTGAGGTCGTGCCCATTCCGCATGCACTTCACATGAAAGAAATCATCCCCACAAGTACCCCCCCTCCGTGTCCACCCCCCCCCCCCCCCTGTGTCCATCCCCCCCCCAGGGGGGGGGGTCACTTGGCCCATGAACAATAAGAAATCAATAGGAAATCACAGGCGCCGAAGAAAATTTTTAGTTGGGTTGTACTAGAATTGGCTGGTCGGGAGTGGTGTACGGTCCCCCCCCCCCCCCTTGGGGGGGAACCGTCACTTGGTGACGGTTCCCCCCGGGATGGGGGGGAACCGTCGTCCCTTGGGGGCGGATGGACATGGGGGGGGGAAGGTAGAAGGACCAATCATTGTGGTGGGCACATGAGCATCATGCTCTCTTGGACCGTGGCAAAACTTACTTGATGCGAAAGGCGTAAAACGGGTCCCCGTCAGAGTGAGGGGGAGGTATATTCACACAGGCACGGGCTTGTCTCAGCACGGGAGCCCGTCTGACCATTGTTTTCCTGACTTTCAGCGTGCTTGCTCAAGGCGGGGGGGGACGGGGTACGGGCCTTCGCTTCTCTGTGCGTGCGCGCGCGTATGTGTTTGTGTGTGCCCGCGCGCGTGCGCTGTGTGCATGTGCTCGCGTGTTGGTCCACGAGTGCTTGTGAGCAATCCTCCGCTGTTTGTCAGTGACCACGAACCCGCGGACCCTGCCCCAGACCTGTTGCTCTCTGACCGAGTCACGTCTGCAAAGTTTGAGGCAAGTGACGCTGTCGCATCCGCGAAATTCGACGGCACGTCAGCAAGAGATGTCAATGAGTCCAGAAGCGGGTCCAAAAGTAGCGGCCCAAAAGAGCTCGGCAGTGGCCCGTCCTCATGGGTAGCCCTCCTTCCTCAGACCCCGTTTCCCAGACACGATGGAGAACATGTTTTTGAATGCTCTTTTTATGCTGATTTAGCATATGTCTTGTAGGAGACGGTCGGGACCTCTTCCCTCTGTTCTTGGATTTCATGCATCACACGAAAATCCAAAAATTGGTCAGTTTGGTGGGTACCCCCCCCCCTCCCCTTTTGACTCTGTCGATGTCTGGTCATTTACCGTTGCTTGGACAAGGGGCGGGGGCGTGTGTTTTTGGCTCAGGACCTCCTGCTCTTGTATACATCGGGTTGTCTCAGGGTTTCCTTGCATTTGGCTGGATCGATGAAGCGATGTGCTCTCTTTGGGTTCTTCAGGACGTCATCGTTGAACAACGGTTGTTTGTGGCTGTGGGCCTGCTATTGCCAACGCGGACAACGCAAAGAAATGTATTGCCAGCCCCCCCCCCCCCCACACGCACGTTTTTAAGAGGGGAGGGGGGGTCTGGGTGGGTGCCAGTGGGGGTGGGTGGGTGCCAGTGTGGGTGGGTGGGGGGCCAGGGGTTAGGACCCCCCGCCCCACAGATACGAGGCCTGGTGTGTATCATGCGTGTATCCAAGAAACAAACCAGTGGTGGTCCACATCACCTATGTGTCTGCCCTCTCTTCCCCCTCAGGAAGGAGGCATGCAGTTCCGCGGGTTTTAAGGTGTTGGGGGCAAGTGTCGCCCGTTCGGTGATTCCCTTCTGCGCAGTGCCAATTGGCGTTGAGAACGCTGGGCATTGAGGCCAATGCCTTCCTGTCGTGCTCCTGTGGGCTGGCCTCGCTTTGCCGCATGTTGAACCCCAAGTTGTTGCCCATGAGGCATGGGTCTGGTGTCCCGTTGTTACGCAGCCCCCCCCCCCCCCTCCCCAGAGGGAACAGGCTCAATGAGAGGACAAGGGTAAGTGGCGAGAGGCCATCGGTTCATTCAGTACCCCCCCTTTCGGGCTGCAGAAATGGAACAACTGAACCTAATGCCATTAGCATAGGGAACGCTTTCCCTGCGGCGCGCAGTTTGGGTAATTATACCAGAATACAGGCAGAATAGTGTCGCATACATACACACATTTGTTACATACTGTTTACCCCCACACACCACTTTTTTCTCCTATTTGATTGCTACATTCCCCTTTTTGGGGCCTCTATCTTTCACAAATGGTGCATAAAATGCCATAATGGGGGGGGGGGGTATGCAAGCTAGAATTTTGGCAATTCAAATTCTGTACGATTTTTTTATACGCAATTTGTTTGGTGGTGTTAAGGATTTGTGCAGGCATGCGTTAGGCATTGCAAGCGCCCACTTTTTCTCATGAGCAATTATTCGGAACCACACATAATTTTTTCGCTCATTTTTAAGAAGTGGCACAGATTTGGTGCCAGAGAGTGTAGATTCATATTTCCCCCCACACGGAATATACCCCCCCCCCCCGTATAATCAGAAAATGCCAAGGGTGGGTACAACAGCCTAGATAAGGGATAGCACTGCTTCCATCTCCAAGAGAACAACAAAAGGCAACAGGATCGCCGCCGCCAGCTTCCGACAGCAATCCATGCAGGCGCCATCTCCCCCTGCCACCACCCACCTCCCCCTTCCCGCCTCGCCTTGCGCCAGCGTGGCGTTGTCTAAACTCGACGACCCTATGTTTTTTGAGGACGGGGTGGGTCATGCCTGTGAAGAACACCGGCCCAGAAAGCGTCGTGCTTGGGACAAGGCTTGTGCTCTGTTTGGCACACCCCCTCTCCACCGTTGGGGGGGGGGGGTCAGAGACCCAAAAAACGTGTTTGTACCTAAAAATCGGCCTTCAATTTCATTTCCCTTTTTCAATTAAGTTTCGGTTTTTTCCTGAGGAAAGTTTTTGTGATGTGATGTGATGTGATGTGATGTGATGTGATGTGATGTGATGTGATGTGATGTGATGTGATGTGATGTGATGTGATGTGATGTGACGTGACGTGATGTGATGTGATGTGATGTGACGTGATGTGATGTGATGTGATGTGATGTGATGTGGGTGGGTGGGTGGATCAGCTGGGGTTGGCCAGGTCCCCGAACGATCCCCCCACCCACCCTGCAGGGGCTGTTTTTGGAACACCGCTCATTTTAATTTTTGGCAAGGACAAGCTCAACGCTCACCCTAAAAGTTCAAAAACAATTCAAAAAAATCCCAAAAAAATTCAAAAAAGATACACAAACGATCCCCACCCCACCCGCCAGGGGCAACTACGCACAAACCCGTTTGGGACTGCACTTCTTTTCGTTGTGATTTGATTTCAGCGGATGTTCTGGCAATTTGGCCCACTTCCCGTAGCAGCGGTTTGCATGTGGGTCGTGCCTTGGGCGTGCTTGAGCAGGGGGAATGGGGGTGGGTGGTACCCGTGGGTAGTACCAAGGCCCTCCGCGTACATCTCCGGTCAAGCCACTGCGATCGCGGCGTCTCGGCTCCAGGGGCCCCATGACAATCCGCTGGAGAGGGCGCTGCTGCACGTGCAGCCCCGCCGCCTCTCGAAAGAGCGGTTGACTCCCGAGGACATCCGGGCCAGCCTCCGACAAGAGCTCCAGGACCGCAAAGGCATCGACCCGAAGGTGTCCAAGTTGAAGTCAGGTGTGGACAGCTTTGCCTCACCCCGTGCAGGGCACCAGGGTTTTGCTGGACAACTCAGCATCTCCTGGCGGTGTGTGTTGGGGGGGGGGGTCTGACACCCCCCCCAGGGCTTCTTTAGAATAATTAAAAACCAAAGGGGGGGGGACCCCTCCCCCAAAACCCCCTCCCCCCCTCCCCAGACCAAAGTGACCATCGTGGGAAAAAACGAAATTTACAATAGGGAAAATCTGGTCAGGCCATTTTTGGTACACCAAGTTTTGGGTTCAACCCCCCCCCCCCCCTGCTCAAAAGAAGCCCCCCCCCCCCCCCCTGAAGTGATTGGGCTGTCGGGTAACAATGACGGTCAGGGATGGCAAGAAGAATCGGGGGTGGACATGGGAGATGGGATTTTCGAAAAAGGCTTGGAACCCCCAGTTCTGTGGAGTATGGCATTTGTTGGTTCACTGGCACCGGGGACTCTCTGTCAGTTTTATTGCCACGCGGTCCATGTGAAGAAAAATCCCCCCACAAAAACTCAGGGTCTCCCCCGGGGGGGGGGGGGGGGGGGCGGCCGCAGCGGCCGACAGAAAGCAGCGACCCGACGCAACATGCGAAGGGAAGAATGGGTGACTGTCCAGGGCCCCGTAAAGGAGCAACAACCCGACGGCATGCCACACAGGGGGGGGGGGGGCACTCCCTGCCCCCTCGGACCCCCCCCCCTCTTTAAGGAAAACTCTGCAGGGCCCCTTCTAATAACTCGGCACCACTAGGGGGGGGGGGGGGCACCCCAGGACCCCCCCCACCTCCCCCTTCCCCCCCCGCCAAAAAGAAAGAATGGAGTCAAATTTCCTTCCGGGCCCTCAGCCAATCAACAATTTTCTTTGGCGCCCTTGACGCCAATTTGTTTAGACCAACCATTTGGGGCCTCTAAGGACTCAGCCCCACCGGGTGGGGGGTGCAGGGGAGGGTCCTAAATGGAGCCCCGACCCTGTGTTGAATGCGAGGAAGGCCGTCGGAGGGTCTCGGGACCCTATACAAGACCGTTCCTGGGCGTTGGAAAGGCGGTCGAGAGGCAAAGACTGGCGGCTGCAAAGCGGTTGGAGGGCACTGGGGCCCGCCCGGGGGGCGGTTGTGGCGGAACGCACGACCGCTCCCGGACGGGGCCACCCGCCCCCTTTCGAGCGCAGGCCTGCCAAGGCCCCGTGCGCGAAGCCGAAAGTGCGCCCCACAAACTACGCGTCTTACCCCGACGCTCCCGGTCTGGCACCGCGAGCAGCCATTGGGGCCGTGGTTTTCGAACAACAAATTTTCCGCCAAAAAATTTTTGCAGCAAAAATTTTTCTCCAACAAAAGAAACATTTTGTTGGGAAAAATTTCTGTTAATTTTTTTTTGTTGGAACAAATTTTTTTTGGTGGAAAAAATTTTATGTTAACAAAAATTTTGTTACGGGAATCTCTGCACGGGGCCAACCGCAGGCTGTCATTGGCCAACCGCTGGCGGTTACGAGCCAACGACCGGCGGTGGATGGCCGTGACGGGGTTGCAGAGGCGTTGCCCCCCCCCCCCCCCCAGGGCCACCACAAAAGCAGAGCGGCTGGAGGGGGGGGGCTCTAGCCCGAATGAAGGGCCCATGGCCCATGATTGGGGTCTGGGGAGGGGGGTGCATTTTTTGTTTTGTTTTTCACCCATACCCAAATTCACAACAATCTGGGCATATTGAGTGCACGCACGCACACGCACACACGCACGCACGCGCACAAAAACACAGACATGGGGTGAAGAGGGACTTTACCCCTCCCCTTGGGCTCCCCAAAAAACTTTCCGGTGCCTTTGGCGCGGAAACCGCCACCTTTGCTCACACACCAACCAGATCATTCTGGGGTCCACACCCCTGGACGCCCCCCCCCCCCCCCCCTCAGGCGAAAGTGCCATTGTGGGAACAAAATGTACCATCAGGAAAATCTGGTCGGGCCATTTTTGATGCACAAAACCTTTTGGGTCCCAGACCCCTCCTCCCTTTCCAATAACTCTCTACCTCTACCCCCCCCCCCCCTAAAACAACCCCCTGCCATCTCTAGGGGGGGGGGGGGGGTAACCCCCCTCCTCCTATCGTGTACGGCCATTCTACTAACCTCCCTCCAAAGGGGGGGGTTTGTGTACCCAAAATCTGTTCCCTTTAAATTTTTGCCTCTGAGGAACTTTTTGACGGCCTTTGGGGGGGGGGGCTGGGGGTGTCGACCCTCCTCATCACCTTTTTCTGTTTTGAGCACAAGCCCCCCCCCCTCTCCCACACACCCGCAGCCCCTGTGCACCGCACACCCGCTGCTGTGGGATGCAACACCACATCCCTCTCTTCGAGGGCCGCATTCCTCTGCCCGTACGGCATTCCTTCGACGCCCGCGCGGCGGCCCGTCGTTGGACTGTGGGCCACAGACAACGCGCCCCCCCCCTTCCCCTCTCCCCGTTAAGGTGGGCGGGTTCATGTCTCGGATTGGATCCATTCAGGCACCTCAAATGAAGTGACACTATGAGCGCCAATAAGCGAAGTGTGATTTGTAGCTTCTGCGCGGCAGACACCCGTACTGGTACCCAATGAATCCCATACTCAGAAATGGTCATGCATAAATACCTAACGGTTGGCATAGTCCTCGATCAGACTACCAATGAAACCAACCGCTGGATATTGCAGGACTGAAAGGCTACAAATGGCATCAAAAGAGAAGCATCAATGAATTGTTGAGCAGTGGAGCGTGCCAAAGATCGCTCCAGCTCTGAACAACAGCAAATCCATAACTGAAATGAAAGTCAAACGAAAACGTGCTCAAGTGCAGAAAGGCAGAAAGGGCAGGGTAACCCTAGAGACCCATGTTAAATCCAATATGGTAAATTTTCAATTTTAATAGTTGAAGGTCATGCCTCGCCCTTGCCTGTCGACCATCGGTGTGATGTGACTCGCATTGTCATGCTCCATGCGGGCCCCTAGAGCACCGTGCGTGGAAACTTCACTGCGCCGGTCTTGGACCGGGTCTGTGGTGGTTTATGTGGCTCCGAGTCCAGCGCGGGGCGGCCTGCGGGACGGGCCACCGCCGGACTGGGTCTGCGGGACTACGTGCCCATCGGGTGTTGGACCTTCTCCCATCCCCATCCCATCCCCAGACACGCATTAGAGCAAAACAAATGTAAGGAGGAGTGCAAATCTAGAGGAGCAACGCGGCAGGTTTCTATCCCGGAGGACACTGAGCAGGATGCGGCACCGCAGAAGTGGGCCGCCTTGTCTTCAGCTTCTGCAATTTGTGACTTGTGCATGCGGACTGCCCTCCCAAGCAAGTTCTTCATGCTAGTGCACGCTGCCACACCCCCAAAGAACCAGGGTCACCGGCGCAATCAGTAATGTGAACCCTACTCAAATGTGTGGCATTGTGCGGACCTGAGTAAACAAGACCCTTTTCACGCCTTTTCCCCAAATTACGGTCCCCGGGCCTTGTTTTGCAGGTGCTTTTTTTTTTTTGTGCCGATTTGTTGCCGATTAGTGCACAAGTGCCTTCGCTGATTATTGGGTTTGGTTGAATGTACAGTGTGTATTCCTCGGGGTCATGTTCAGGGTGCGAGTGAGCTGTGCACATTGAATCGTATGTCTCCATGAAAATGGACTGTCATGAATCGGTACTTTCCCATTGCCGACACAGATTTTGCCACAAAGTTATTGCTTTGAGTTTGCCATGCACTGTGACCTTTGTTGACAAGGAGGAGGGTCAACCAAGCATGGGCTCTTGTTGTGCAAAAAAAAGTTTCTGGCGCCAAAGATGTTTGGGAGTCAAGAGGAGGGTCAACTCCCCCCCCTCCGTTCCAATGCGTGCGTGTCTGCCATCCCCCCCTCCCCCTCTACAACCCCCAAAAAGTGCCCACACCTTGGCGTTACACCCCACACACCAGCAACCCCCATGGTGAGGTATCCCTGCCTCCGGAAGTGAACTTGGCCATTCTGTCCGCCCGGGACCCCTGTTCTACCCACCCCCTGGGGCTTATGTTGTGGGGCTGGGGGTTCGTCATCGCGTCGGCGCGTCATGCCTTCGTATCTGCAGATCAGTGGTTGGTCAAGGAGGTGTTGGACATTCCCGTGTCGCATGCCCAAACGGACGTCTTGTCGTACGGGCAGACCAGCAGGTGTGGCAACAGGGCAGGGCCTGGGACATAACCTCTGGTTCGTTGACCGGAGACAATGGCCATGGGCGAACGCTTCCTTCTTGGGGACGTCAATGTGTACAGGGATGTAGGGGTGCGTCGACTTCCGCCACACCTCTTTCTTTCACCGGAAATCAGCTCGAAGAGAGGTTGTTAAATCAAGCGCAGGTGCGAGCGCCATAACCAACCCCCCCCCTTTGGGGGTCATTCGCATGACATACCCCAAGGTATGGTATCGGATGTTGAACCCCTTATAAAATCGTCATTTTGGGAGACAAAATGATCACCCAATGAATTTTTCCATTTTTGACCCCCCTAACCCCCCCCCCCCCCTACTGGGTACCCCGTTTCTGGGGGGGGGGGCACACTTCTTTGCATAGTGCAGCCGCTGTGTGTGGGTTTGGACCTAGTATATGGACCCCTCACCAATGGCGGGGTCCTGGGTCCGAACTCTGGGTACCTCAGGTCCCCCCCCCCCCATATGGACCCTTGCCGGTGAGGACTTCACCGTTTTCAGGTTGGCATGTGTTGGCTGAAAATTTTTCGAAAATTCGACTTTTTCTGAAACCCTTCTGTCGCCCCTGGGATGGGTTTGGGTGATCATTTGGTGACACTATGGGTGCTTGAGCACCCATGGGGACCCACATAGTTGCCGCTAGGCCCATGCAACCCGGGCCATGGGCCTTGCGAAAGCCCCAAAATTGCTGTTGTTTAGGCTGCCGAGTGGCACTTGAACATTTTCGAAAATTCGACGTTTCCCAAAACCCTTCTGTTGCCCCTGGGATGGGTTTGGGTGATCATTTGGTGACAATGCAGCTACTTCAGCTCTCATGAGGACCCGAGTAGTGGCCGCTAGGTCCATGTAGCCTGGAGCTCTTCTCTCATCTCTCTTCAAGGTGCCTTGCCGAAGGCAATGGATTTAACCTACTTTCGCCGGATTCGGGGAGACCAGTTTTCTGGCGAAACATCCGGTGAAACGAAAAACCGACCCTGGAACACTGATCTGGCGTCTTTTGAGCCTGGCTCTGCAAATTGACGTCCCCAAGTCCTTCCCCTCCCGCCCCTGCGCCTCACCGTTCTGCCTGCCTCCCTGCCTGCCTTTCTGCCTTCATGCCTTCCTGCTGGCCTTCCTACCCGCTTGCATGTATGCCTGCCTGCCAGCCCGCCCGTCTGCCTTTCTGCCTCCCCATGGTGAGGGGAAAACTGGCTTGCGGGGGGGGGTGGGTTGTGGGAGCCCCCCGAAGGAGGGGGGGGGGGGTCTGGCAATGGGGCTCCTGTGACAGAACCC
The DNA here is from genome assembly GCA_964036045.1 of Eutreptiella sp. 'Long Island Sound 2002'. Classification (NCBI taxonomy): domain Eukaryota; phylum Euglenozoa; class Euglenophyceae; order Eutreptiales; family Eutreptiaceae; genus Eutreptiella; species Eutreptiella sp. 'Long Island Sound 2002'. The sequence goes on from OZ038393.1 coordinate 9,766,931, forward strand.
TTGGTAAAGTACCAATCACCTTGAAGAGAGGTTGTTAGATCAAGCGCAGGCATGGGTGTCGGACACCCCCCTTTTTGGGGGTCATTCGCGTAGCACACCCCAACGCATGATATATAATAGTTTGTAGTCAGAAGGCTCCAAGCAGTGGGGATGTACACTCCTGTCGTAACAACTCACGGTCAAATGGTAGCGCAGACAGTTGCAGTTTTTTTCGGTTGGCGGTTCGAATCCTTGCCAGTCGACTGCCATCGGCGGCGCCGCCGGCATGTGCGCCCGACTGGGGTTCAAACCGCCGACCAAAAGGTCTGCGGGCGGCTGCACTACCATTCGGCCACTGCTTGCTCCTGGTACCCTTTGCCTCCCCACTGCTCGGAGCCAAGTCTGCCACTGACGAAAACCCAAACTGTGTGTTTCTGTCTGACCGGACATAAATACCACCACTGCTGCCCCCCTCCCCCCCCCAATGGAAGTTCAACTTTATTTGCCACCATCTATGACCTTTTTCAAGGCCCCGTCACGGGAGCCAAGGAGGGGGGGGGGTCCGGGAAAGGGGCTCCAACGACCCCCTCCCTGCGAAAGCCAATTTCCCCCCACCCCATCTGCCCACTCCCTTGCTAGGCCCCAGACAATGTACACATCCGACGGGATGCTTTCGCAAGTGATGGCGGAGTACGAAGGGCTGGGGCTGGGGTGTGCCTTCGGATGTGGCTGCAGGTATGCCCTTGCACTGTGGATGGAAACGCGGGGCCTCGGCTCGGCAAAGGACGTGTCTGTGCTCAGGAAAGCGGCGCCTCGGCTCGGGAACCTGAGCCCGATTCTGTGCTGCTGATGCGTCCCTGCACCGTTCACAACACTCTACTGGTCGAGGTGCCTTGCCAAAAGTAAGAGCACAATACCCTGATTTTGAGGCATGATATGTTGGGACCCCCCCCCCTCTTCATCACATCACATCACGTGACGCCACGCCACATCACATCACATCACATCACATCACATCACGTCACGTCACGTCACGTCACGTCACATCACATCACATCACATCACATCACATCACATCACATCACGTCACGTCACGTCACGTCACGTCACGTCACGTCACATCACATCACATCACATCACATCACATCACATCACAGCACAGCACAGCACAGCACAGCACAGCACAGCACAGCACAGCACAGCACAGCACAGCACAGCACAGCACAGCACAGCACAGCACAGTACAGCACAGCACAGCACAGCACATCACATCACATCACATCACATCACATCACATCACATCACATCACATCACATCACATCACATCACATCACATCACATCACATCACATCACATCACATCACATCACATCACATCACATGACATCACATGACATCACATGACATCACATGACATCACATGACATCACATGACATCACATCACGTCACGTCACGTCACGTCACGTCACGTCACGTCACGTCACGTCACGTCACGTCACATCACATCACATCACATCACATCACATCACATCACATCACATCACATCACATCACATCACATCACATCACATCACATCACATCACATCACATCACATCACATCACATCACATCACATCACATCACATCACATCACATCACATCACATCACATCACATCACATCACATCACATCACATCACATCACATCACATCACATCACATCACATCACGCCAATGGCGGTGAGCTCCCTCCAAATTTCACTGTCTTGGGAAACATTTTGTGGTGCATGCCTCCGCCGGCATGGGAGGGATGCCATGGGGCAGAAGCAGCACTTGTGAGTAAGGGGACAACTGTCCCACTCTGACACAGTAATTATCCCTGGCTGTGACGTAGCCCAACAGGCTGCCCACCTCCTGCAATTTTTTGGAGCCCGCCCTCTTCAACGGGTGGACAGCCAACCCACTAACCACAAGTGGAGGATTCCCTCCTCAAAAGGCGAACACGTACGTACACCGGGAAGTACCCACCGCATACTCTTTACCCTTTATGGCGCCCCCCCCCCCCCCCTCATGGGAACGACTGAATGTGAAGCATTGCGGGTGCCGGCGTGCCAGGGACGCCAAGGGGGGGCAGCAGCAGCAAGTGCAGAGCGACAACTGTCCCACTCTCACCGAGGAGTCACTGTTCCCCGGTGCCTTGGGATAAGCACTGTCAACAATTGCCTCCTGAAAGCTCAACCGAGTACGTACACCTGGAAGGGCGTACTCGGCCTCCATAGCACCTTTCCCCCCGTCCCTCCTTGTTGACCAATAGATGAGGTTGCAGCAGGGCCAGTCCAGAAATCTACCCAGAAATTTATGCAATGTGGCAAACATTGGGAGGGCCCACGGACACGACAAGAATGCACTTTGCACAATGAATTGAAATGTCTTGGGTGCCTCACACACACACACACACACACACACACACACACAGGCCTTGCACATAAGGCTAGCGACAGCCCGACATGGGCAGCCCCCCTGCAGGGCTGGATATGGAACCCATGGTGTGAATAGCGGTAGGAATGTAGGGATGTTGAACCTCGCAGTTGGAGCATGAATGGAATTCGTATCTTGGCACACACACACATGCATGCACGCATGCACATCTGTGGGGTTGCACTGTGCGCTGTGCGAAAAGTCGGCTGTTTTCCACCACCGGTAGCCAAGGGTCCCAGGGTCCTGAATTCTGCACCGCATGCTGGTTTGAATTGATCATGCATGCTTCTGCAGGTGGGTGGTTTTCAGGGGTGTTCCCGGGATGAACACCGTAATAATTGGCGCTGTGCGAAAACGCCCCCTGTAACCCACACTCCCATCCCAAATCCCCAGGTGGTCTTGAGAATAGTTAAAACCCAAGGGAGGGAGGGGGGGGGCTCCCCCCAAAGACCCCCTCCCCTCCCTCCCCAGACTAAAGTGACTATCTTGGGGAAAAAACGAAATGTGCAAAAGGGAAATTCTTGTTGGGCCATTTTTGGTACACAAACTTTTGGGTTCTAAACCCCTACCCCTAAACCCCTACCCCTAACCCCCCCCCCCCCACTCAAAAGACGCCCTACAAATCCCCCATCCCTCGGGGCGTTCCGGGTGTACAGTGCAGGGTGGGACCTCCCCTGCTTTGAGGGAGAACCCGGACCAGGGCTTGGGTGTGATTGCACTCCCGCAAGCCCTCGCCGCATACAATCCGCTGCATGCGCCGTGGCCAGTGCAATGAGGGCGGCGACTTCCATTCAGACCCCTGCGCACAGTGCGGGGCCACTCTTTGTAGGTTGGTGCAGTGGGCCCCACTGCCAACTTCGCGGATCTCCCCACATGGGCGGCACCTACCACTACTACATGCCTCTATTTTCTCCCCTCACCTAGTCATGTCCTAGCGAGTGGACCCCACTTAGGAGCCGTGTGCTCCAAAATGCAACGCCGTGGGTTGCACTCCAATCGCTGGTCGCTTTCACTCCCATCGCGACGGCATGTGTACAGGGGGCGGGGGGTGTTTTCGTGCGAAGATATCTTCGCCGGGGAAAATCACCTCGAAGAGAGGTTGTTAGATCAAGCGCAGGCGCGAGCATCGTATACCCCCCCCTTTTTTGGGGTCGTTCGCGTAGCATACCCCATTGTATGGTTTCTGACGTCTAACATTTGTAAAATCATCATTTTAGGACCAAAAATGATCCCCCAATGATTTTTTGGATTTTGACCCCCGCACCCCCCCCCCCCGCACTTGGGTACCCCTTTTTTGGAGGGTGGGGGTGGGGTTTGGGGGGGTGGGGGGGGTCAAAACTTCTTTGCATATTGTGGCCGCTGTGTGTGTATTTGGACCTGGGTCCTGAAGAACTTTTTTCTTGTATATGGACCCCCTAACCCATGGCGGGGGTCTCGGGTCCCAACTCCAGGTACCCCCAGTCGCCCCCCCCCCCCCCATATGGCCCCTTGCCAGTGAGGACTTAACCGTTTTCACGCTGGATGGGCTGTTTAGTGGCACGTGAAAGTTTTTTGAAATTCGATTTTTCATGAAACCCTTCCGTTGCCCCTAGGATGGGTTTGGGTGATCATTTGGTGACAATACAGGTACTTGAGCACCTATGGGGACCCACGTAGGGGAAAACGCCAAATACCCCCCATTTTGGGCCTTTTTGGGCCTATTCGCGTACCCTACCCCAAGGGGTTGAATTGTTTGTTTAACCCCTTGTAAAATCATTATTTTGTCCAATAAACGCATCCCCCAATGAGTTTTTGGTCCGGACCCCCCCCCCCCCCCGAGACCCCCCCACTTGAACCCCACTTTTTTGAGGTTTTGAGGGAGGGGGGGGGTCAAAAAAAATGACCCCCCCTTTTTTTGGGTCGAAAACCAGGAATCTTTTGGTTTTTTTCGATTTTGAGCCAAAAAGGTTTTTTTGGGTCCCGACTCCATGGGGTTTGTATAGGGCGGAGTGGGACAAGTGCTCATGCAGTTAATGCTCTTTTTAGCCATTTTTGGTATGTTGGCGGTTTTGGCGACCTCGGTGACCCCGTGGTACCCACTCTGAGGGGTGTGAGTGGGGATGTTGTGACAGTATATACCTACTAGGATACGGAAGGACGCTTTTTGCAGTCTCTAGCCTTGCTTAGGGGGAGCCTTAAGCGCAGTGCGCGTGCAGTGCGCGCGCAGTGCGCACGCAGTGCAACTATTTGGGCGTCCGGCCGTACTAGAGACCCATACTTTGAGATACTAGGGGTCCCTAGGGGCATCATGGTGACCCCTAGCGGAGGGTTTGACTTCTGATTTTGTCCCCCTTTGTTTGGGTGTGCCAAAGGTGAATGAGCAGATCTTGCGGTTCGGCAAGGGTAACCACTTACCAAGGGATGAGGAAAGTGTAATTATCCAGGATGGCCAACCATTCTCTGAAGGCGGCAGTGAAGCGCCAACACTGCAGCCTGCGATTGACCGTTTGCGCCGTCAGAAAAGAGAGAGAGAGGCCAAGAAACAAGCAAAACATACACAGCAGGTCCTAGAAAAGCGGCAACGCACATTGGATGCTTTTTGTGTTGCTGCGCCCCCTCGGGCCGATGTGGCTTCGTCCAGCTCCAATCTCCCTCAACCCTCTCAGTCCTCGCAACCCCCTGTGGCTACACAATCTCAACCCCAATCCGATTGTAACCGCAAGGGAAAGGAGAGAGCCCTTTCCTCACAACCGAAACCACGCATGTGGCACTAGGGCATCGTAAGGAACATGTGTGTGTTATGTTAAGAGAATGTAGTTTGCAACTTTCTTGAGCTAGGGCAGTTTGGGTCACCTAATTCTAAGGCCATTTCCAAGGGGTGTGCTTGAGGGCTCTTTGGGGGGAACATAGTCTAAAAGTAGCGCGCAGTGCAAAGATTCCCCCTTAGGGCCGGTGAAAACCCGTACCAAAAACGCGAAATTACTGTTTCCACCAATAATGGGTACATGAGTGAATGGGCCTCTGCACAACCTGCTTCTGTAGCTTTTCACCCTGGGCAGCTCAAAAATCGAAGTTTTCGAAACTTATTTTTTTTTGATATTGTGGCCTCACAATATGACCATCCGAGGTATGTAAAGCATGTTTCAGGCCGTATTTATGTGTTTTTCACCTTATTTGGATATTAGGTGCCGGGGGGGGGGGGGGGGGTCAAACGCGATTGGTGCACAACTTACTTATGCAATTTTTCAGCCTATAGTGCTCAAAAATGGAAGTTCCCAAAACTTATTTTTTTGATATTGTGATCACCCAAAATGACCACCTAAGATATGTAAAGCATGTTTTAGCCCGCATTTATGTAGTTTTTACCCTATTTTTGGTGTGTGTTGCTTGGGGTTGCTTCTCTGTGAGGTGGACTTGCCGAAGGCAATAGAATTGCTGTTTGTAGGTGGTTCAATGGCATTTGGTCTGTGCACAAAAGCAGTTTTCCACCCTCCACGGGTCAAAAATGGAAAATTATTGCAAATTTTTTTTGATATTGTGACCACTCACAATGATGAAATATGCTATGTAAAGCATGTTTTAGACCCTCTTTGTGTTTTTTTCACCCTATTTGGGTGTTGGGGGGGGGGGGGGGCTCCCAAGGGGTCTAGGGCACAACCTGCTTATGTAGTTTTCCAGCCTCGGCAGCCTCGGCAGAAATTTCCAAAACTGATGTTTTTGATACTCTGGCCATCCAAAATGATCAAACATCCTATTTAAAGCATGTTTTAGCCCCTCTTTGTGTGTTTGTCACCCTATTTGGGTGTTGGGGGGCGGATGGGGAGCTCCCAAGGGGTCTAGGGCACAACCTGCTTATGCAGTTAGTTCTCTGGCCTCGGCGGCTCAAAAATGGAAATTTTTGAAACTGATTTTTTTTTAATATTCTAACCATCCAAAATGATCAAAAATCCTATGTAAAGCATGTTTTAGCCCCTCTTTATGTGTTTTTCACACTATTTGGGTTCGTTTGGGGGGATCCCAAGGGGGCTGGGGCACAACCTGCTATTATGCAGTTTTCCAGCCTCGGCAGCTCAGAAATGGTCGTCCCTCTCCCCTCTTCGAGGTGCCTTGCCGAAGGCAATAGAATTTTCGGAGGGGGAAAAGTCCGCCACCCTCGCAAATCCCAGAGCTTTCGCCACTTTCCCTTAAGTGGCGAAAGGGAAGCCACTTTCCCTCAAAACTTCCCCACAAAATTATCCCCGCCCGAAATCAACCCCCCCCCCCCTGGTCCTGAGGCACCATACCAGCTTCTACCCCCAATGCAGAGAGGCAGCCCCTTGCGCTCGTGGCAACCAAAGGCTGAGCCTCTCATGCATAAGATGCAATGTAACAACTCAACTTAAACCCTTCAATCATGGATATAACCGGGGGGGTCGGCCCGGACACCCCCTGGACGCCAGAATCTGTTGTTTCCAGTTTGAGGCTCAAAGACTGCTCTGCGATGCAGCCCAGCAGTGGCCCTCTGCCACCCCTCCTCTGTTTACAGTTGCGAAGCGTGCACCCCCAAGCACCCTCTTGGCCTCTGCGACACTTGCCATCGGAAGGTCTCCATCGCCCAGTGCGAGGCCTGCTATCGG